>OY284415.1:11491471-12117322 GCA_958301585.1 Merodon equestris | reverse complement strand
TTATATTGAAGTGCAGTCAGGAGAAACCTATTTTGCAGACTATTATTTAGCCTGTTTATCACCTCGAGTATGTAGTCAACATTCGCCCTCAAATTTCGCGGGTAGATTTGTGGAAGACCAGATTGGACATTGATAGTATGTATATGTGGGGGTTGTTGAAAGGAGTTTACATATAGGCTTTAAGAAATAGCGTTGAACGTTTTAGCTCTCCTTAAAGCAAACATAGTGGCATGAAGCACTTTGAACTATGAAACACTTGCGATTCGTTGGTTGCCAAAGAAACTTCTCCACATAAGGTTAACAGCTGTTTTAGCCGTTACCACTTTCTCATGTATATGTGGCTACTTATCTTGGTTCGACTACCTCGCGGCCAACTACCTGTAAGGAACTGTTTCCACGGGCGGTGCCGAAAACCATATTTTTCGATTTGAAGTGTTTACCTTTAGGTCACCGTAGTATTTCGATTTGTTATTTGTAACTAAAAAATATGTGGACTCTCAGCAAAACCTTGAACTCAACATCACTCATCCTCACAGTTCCCGGAACTTGTGTCATCGATTTAAATAACAAACAAAAGTGGACTAAGCATACATCCTTATGGGTCTCCTATTTTTGTAATAAAACAGTGTGACAAACAATTACCATTTCCTACCGGGGCAGACGTGTGTGTAATAACCTTCCTATCTATATCTAAGGCAGCTTTAAATTCTACAAAGAAGGCTTTTTCCCTTTCACCGATACAGCGATACTTATCATCGCAAAAATTTGGTCAACTGTCGAAAACCCTGAACGGAAACCTGCTTCAGCTTCAGACAGCTACTATAAAAACAGGATTATTCGCTTGGGATGGCATGATAGTCGGAAGAAAAAACGAAGTCACTGACAATATTGACGGCCTCTGCGAATCAAAAAAAATAATGACCTAACTGTCGGGATCAGTCGGTTAAAAAGCGAATGAAAATTGCTCCATATATTACGGCGATTGTTACTAGAAGAAACGGCAACGTTGGCTGCGATTTTGTTATTCAGAGTGCGCTTTGGCAAAAAGTCCTTCGCTTTAGTATAGGGAATGCTTTATTCATAAGAGCCACAAAAACAGCTTAACTTGCGTTCATTCCCTTGATAGAGGGCAAGGATGACTCCTGGATAGAACTTACTAAATTGTATTAAGATTTTTTAGTTGGGCAAGGAAAAGCGTATCATTGGGAAACATAGCCTGTACGACGCCATTCCCGATGATGGATTTAGGCTACTAGTTTTGGCAAGGAGGCGTGTGGCAAACACGCAACTCATAAGATGTTGAATTTCATCTGGCCGATATACTATCAACAGACACCAGAGACCCCTCCAATATTCGAGATGAGTGAACCTATCGCCAATATTCACTCCTTGGAAACAGTGGAGTCGAGCTAAACTATCATCATGTGATGTCGTTAAAGCTGCAATCGAAAGAGACCTCTAGAGTCTTTGCTCTACTCTTATCTCCATGAAACTTTTGAAAAACCCCTTCATCGTAACAACTATTCAAAGGACAAAATGTATACAAGGCTGCTCTGTAATAAGAGCCGCATGTAGGCTCAACTAGCAAAGGAAAAGGATTAAACATTCAATTTTCAAGACGAAATAGGGCGTAAGAAAGAGACGCTTTTTAAGTAGTGACTCAAAAGGGTTATATGAAAAAACAAAGTAAACATGTTAGAGATTTCAATCCAGAACGAGGGCAGCAGATATGAAAAGGGACTAGTAGAGTCGCAGTCGATACTCGGGTCATGGAAAGACTTCTACTACAGACCATATAACGGCGATAATAGACGAGATTTCGCAATATGATGTTGGAAAGCTCTTAATGCTTCATAAGGTTGGGAGTAAACTAACATAGGCTTTCCAAATAAAAGCCAACATGTTTCTGTGTGACTTTTTTAACATTACTCTTCAAAATATAGTGCAAATTCATATTTATGTATGTATTTCAAGTCTGTCGAAGTGCTTGCTTACAAGCATCATGTCTAATCGAAATGTCATGATTTTGAATATTCATAAATGTATGTTAGTACCAAATGGATGGATTCACAAGATACACAGATGCAAAATCTTATTATTATTCAAATGCTCCCGTTTTTTTGTCATTAAATTCAAATTGATGAAAACGTAATCCATTGACTGCAGGCCGCCTTCATTAGTATCTAATTTTCGTGCCCACCAACGTAACAGTCCCAATGACCCACCAATAATCATTAAATTTGGGTCAATACACGAGCGTAATTTAATTTTAAAATCATCGGCTCTACACCGCAAGACTCACGGTAGGCAACTGTGTCTGAGTGATGTTGGCTTGGACTCAAGCAAGTACATTTACCTAAATGAGAGTCTCACAGCTAAAAATCGTTCCCTGCTCCAACTAGTCATACATATGAAGCGCCAAGGTCAGCTGAGCTCTGAGTTTACCAAGAACGGATCGGTCATCGTAAAGAAACGAGGAGCTACCAACAACATAATAATCAATGATAAAGAGATGCTGAACACAATTGCCGCGAGATGGTTATCAGCGAAAAACGAAGAACAAATTAACAAACAACCTTACTCGTAAGTTCTTCTATCAAAGAGTAATTTCTCCTTTTTACAATACAAACTCTTTTTTTTTCTCTTTTTGTTTCCTTTTCTTGAGTGTATTTTATTTGTTTGAGTGAGAGTTATTATTATTTATTATTATTATTATTTTTTTTTACGTTATTATTCGTTTTTAATTTTCGTCATCTGTGTTATTTCAAGCGTATTATTTTTGTCGTTATTTTAAATGACTTCTGTTTTGCATTCATGGGGTAGCTCCTCTGTTGAAACAAGGATATTGCTAAACATTTTAGGCAAACAATATTTGTCATTTGAATGTGCAAAGTTTAAAAAATAAGATCGATGACTTGTGGTATCTTTTAAATAATAATAAAATTGATGTGGTATGTCTTTCTGAAACGTGGCTAAAGCCGGAAATATGTTCTGATCTTGTCAAAGTCAATTCTTTACGATTGGTTAGGGCGGATAGGGTAAAAGTGTAGGTGGAGGTGGAGGCAAAATTTAGCATAATAACAAAGTCATCTGCAGGTGATACTATTGAATACGTGTTTGTTGAAGCTATTATTAGTGGCGCTAAAATACTGCTTGGATGCATTTATATGCCTTCACATGTAGCTAACTGCAGTCTTATTAACAATGTACTGGAAACGTTAACACCTCTAAATACAGATGGGATTGTGTGTGCCGATTTCAATTTTAATATACTAAACAAAAAAAAAAAAAAAAAGGCGTGAGTACCAGGTACTCATGAAATTTGATGTGTAAACATTTCTTCTTCCTCATTAGCTTCTTCAATGCACAATTCTCTGCAAATTTGGATTGTCTTGCCGATATCCAAGTAGGACTCAAATTCTTGTCTTCGTTCCATTATGAGCACATCGTTGTCGTTGTAAATTTGAATATATTTTTTTTCGATAAGGATTTCGTATTCCTCGTCCTGAAAAGGCAAATGTAATTCTCGTTTGTACTCATTTGGATCAGCCGTCATGTCACAGTTTCGGTACCGAATAACTCTTGGATTTTGCCGGCGTTTCCACTCATTTGTTTTGGATACTGTATAATGCGCAACTGCTTGGGCTAAAGTAATATCATCTAATTGTTCTGGTTTCTTTTGATATTTATCGAAGCAGTTTTCAAGCCAAATGTCACATGAATCTTGTTCGGTATTTTCTTCTTCCAATTTTCGAACACGTTCTCGTTCAACAGGCCATGAAGTTGGAATATAGGCGATTTGAACAGAACTTTTTGACATATCTTGCATGAGAAGATACCAAGCAGCTTCTTGGCTCGTAAGTTCTACACAATCTAGCATGTCGACGCTCAATTTTCTTGCTATCTCTACTATGTATATCGAATTCGGAATGCTCGTCCATGGTTTCAATTATTTTTCGCTGAAGATTGCTTAAACCTCTGTTTGTTTTATTGACATATTCAACAATGTAAGCTACACAAGAGTATTCCTCGATAATAAATTGAAAGCCCATATTTGAACCCAGGACATTTAAAATGAATGGATTAAACGGGTTGATCCATTTGTCTTTAGTTTTTCGCTTTAAAAACACTCGTGGTCTTTTTATTCCTGCTCGCAGTATGTCTAGGTACATAGCATATGAATTTATTTTGTGCCCTAGCAAGAAGGTGTCCAAATCAGGATAATCGTTCTCTTCAAGTGCTTTCCGGATTCGCTTGTAAATAATCGAATATGGTGCGCGACGTATGTCAGTATTTGGCATCGGCTCAAGTATGTGTGTTGATTGAGACGGCAAAAATGGCGCTTCGAAACGACAAGAGGTTGAATTCTTTTTATAACAGGTAAACGTGTGTTTATGTCGTTGAAGTTTTGCAAAGCCTGATGCCTCATCAGTTGGTCAATCAAAGCCTCAGACTGAGCCTTTTCCTGTCCCAGAGCATTGGTTGGAGATTAATTTAGCCCCAACAGTATATGAGCATGCGGACTGCCTCGGTGTTGAAATTCTATTCTTTTGAAATAGTGCTTCACGTAGTGTTGGCCAAACGGACTGAAACGCGTTGATTGAAGTATACTGATGATAACTTGCACAAGTTTATTAAAGTGGATAGCACAGGTGACAGGATCTTCATTGATGAGTGTAGCTTTTAAGTTGAACTGCATATTTTCAAGTTCTTCCGTATCAATATCTGCTCCATTGTTTCTGAGTTTATAGAACAGCTTCATTAATTTTGGCCAACCAATTTCATTGGCGCTTAAAGTCAATAAGAACGTCTGTTTTTCAAGATGACGAATCATCGCAAAAAGATCGCGTTTACGTTGAGCCCAGTAATAAGTGGAGTTTGGTATTGATCGTAGAAAAGCCAAATTAGTTTCAAGACATCAATCAATGAAATCTGCTGATTCTACTTGAGCTCGAGTGAGTTTTGTATTTTTTCCAATGAATTTGAAGGCAACAGTTATTGCATCGCGTGTTCGGATACGTAACATTTTTATTGCCATGTATAGCAAGTGCTGAGGAGTCACACCACGTCTATTCATCACCACGTTGCCATCATGAATGGCGTTATAGTCAGTCCTTCCTTAAAGACACGAAATTGACCGACATAAATTGAAGGGAACGCCATTTCTTCGCAGTGTTCATCAACAAGAACACTAACGGGCACTTCGTGTTCTCCTCGAGCTATTCTTAAATATATATGTATGTTCATTCCATAAAAGCGTTTGTTGTTGAGCGTGCAGACTATCTCCAATATCGATTACTTCACTTAATTCTTCGGTGGAATGAGCTGGTGTTGTGTTCGGTACGAAGAAGGAATCGTTCGTCTTTATGTTATAGAATTTATTGAGTGGGGTCTCTATCAAGAACTGGAGCCACTGCTTGACAACGCGTTTTTTAACAAAGCCAATCAGGTAACTTGACTTATGAATTTTTCCGCATTTAATATGAACATTAATACAATAGTCGTCATCGAGTTCTCGTGGGAGACAAGTAACTATATTGTTAACTGAAACTGGTACATTCACAACTTGACCTAAAATCCCATATCGACCTTGTCCATGCCTAAGTCTCCTGATTTGCATAAACGGAAGGCGCGAGGATACCAATTGTTCAGTGATCAAATCTAGCTCGGGCAAATCGTGTGGCCGTGGAGGATATTTTAATCCGTGTGATGTTGAAAAGTTCGGAATTCTCTCTTTCGGCAAGGAAGCGTGACACGTAAGGCAGACTCGGGCTGTGTTTAAATCGATGGCAGGAAACTCAGCTGTGAGAATAGTGAATGAATTATTCGGTACAGTTTTAAGATTTTTTTCGTACCACAATCTATCACAGACACTACATGCAGCTCCAAAATTATTGTCTGAAAACATTTCTTTGAATTTTGCATGGGCTGCAGCGTGGTTTGGTGTGAGTTCAACTGGTTCTGGACTTGCTGTCACCAGGGCTGATTGACCACCTGGACTCATTTGCTCTGTAATTTCATCTGCTTCATCCATCCTTCTGCGATCTCGAGCTCTCCTCATAGTTTCAGATATTATTTCTGTAGTGTCTTCGTTTGATTGGTTTGAGGTAAGTGCAGTTGCACTTATGATGAGCAAAATCACGTACTTTTTTCACGCCGAACCGAAACTGAATTGTTGAAAATGATCAAAATCACGTAATTTTCTCACATACAAAACCACTTATTGTTTTCAAAATCACTTTTTTTATATATGATGACATATAAATTACAAAACTGCAGCTAAAATGTGACTGAACTCATCGAAATCATCACAACTAAATCGCGTGGTGACGTCTCACTCCAAGTTACAAGTGTTAGTTGCGTCTGTGCATCCTGTTCGCACGCTTGGCGTTTGGACAGGTTTAGGAGTCCCAGTTCCAGTCCAAAGTCCAAGTTATAAGTGTTAGTACAGTACATCAGTGCGTTCGATGTGCACTCTATAGCGTTCGTGTGTATGTGTTTAAGATGTTTACACATCAAAAACAGACTATTTAAGAGCTCTATGGAATCGCTCGGCTTATTTTTTTCTAATACTACGCAACCACATTCCAAACCTAATTATTCCCCGTCTTTAATTGACATCTGTTTAACATCGCGTTTTCATTCCATGATCTAATATTTATTACAATAAATGTGTACTCGCATCCTGCAAAAGACAAAAACGTGCAATATCATAACTTTACAGCCACCAATGTACCTGTTCTATTCGAGGACTATCTATGTATTGACTGGTCACCATTTTATATGTCAAATGATGTCAACCTTCAAGTGACCTTTTTCACTGAATGTAATGTTAGTTTGTTTGAAAAACATGTAGGTACCTGTAATAACTAAAAAAAAGAAATCACGCATTCCTTGGTTAACACATGAGGTTATATCTCTTCTGAAGTCTCGGGACTAATTTTATTCAAGATGGAAAACATACAGATGCTTATCGATTTATAATGAGTTTAAAAAATTACGCAACTCTGTTACGTCCCTTATTCGTAAAAACAAGAGGCAATATTATAAAACTAAGTTTAGGGACTGTAATTCAAGCTCTAGTTTCTGGAAAAACATTCGCCAGATTGGCATTCAGACAAATAACGAGTCAATAACGGACGAAATAGATGTAAATGCGTTACACTCCAATTTCGTCCATCGCCCTTTTAATGTACCAACTGTCACCTGCAATAGCGTCTTTTACTCCGTCTTGTAATCGATCCAATGTTTTCTCCTTCTCTTGTGTCGACGAATTTGCTGTTGGTAATTGTATTTTAAGTGTAAAATCGAAGGCAAAAGGACCGGATAATATTCATATGGACTTTATAAAAATATTACTTCCGTTAGTGCTCCATCCCCTTACATATATGTCCACCACCATTCTCACTACTTCAATTTTTCCTAATAGCTGGAAAATAGCAAAAATTATACCATTACCCAAAGCATCTATCTCCAGGAAAATCGAATATCGTCCTATAGCCTTACTTCCATTCCTAAGTAAGGTATTTGAATGTATTGTGAGTCAACAGTCGCTCGAACCTAGTCACTGAGTTTCAGTCGGATTTTCGCGCTAAGCACAATTGCACAACCGCTTTACTTAAAGTGTCTGATGACATTCGGGCCACTTTTGACCGTGACTGGGGCTTTTGACTGTTTTGATCATGGCATACTCCTGTCAAAACTAACAACAGAATTTCAGTTTAAAATGTCCTCCTGTAAACTAATCAGCTCATATCTCTGTAAACGTTCGCAATATGTGTACTTTAATGGTAATTGTTCTGCACGTTTATCAGTTGCGTCAGGTGTCCTCAGGGTTCTGTCCTAGGCCCCTTTCTATTTTCTTGTTTTATTAATGACATCTCAAAGCGAATCTCAAGCCGAATTCAAAGCGAAAAGCATGGAAGAGTTGGTAGAAATATCGTCTTCCGCGTCTGACAGGAACCAGGCTACCCAGGAGCTTCGACAAAGCAATTTGAACAAAGGAGCAAATATCTTTAAGATAGCCGCCCAGAGAAGAAGAAACGCTCAGGAGATTCGTTTCCCAAAGTTTATTAACAATGCTGAAGGCCAACTCCTTGTGGAAGACGAAAAAATTCTCCACAGATGGCGACAGTATTGCGAGGAACTTCTGAGCGAACAGTTTTCCCGAGTGTACAAGAGCCGCCCCGAATCATGCCGAAATATCCGACATCACAGTCGAAGAAGTTCGGTACGCGGTTAAAAACTCCAAGAAAAGAAAAGCTGTTGGGCCGGACGGGATAGCCTCTGAGTTCTGGAAAAAAATGGGAGACATCGGGTCTAGATGGCTCATGGATCTTATCTCCAAAATTATGAGAGGCGACACTATGCCTAATCAATGGAGAGAAAGCTATCTTCTTCCTTTGTACAAAGGAAAGGGTGATACGCGAAATTGTGATAACTACCGTTCTGTCAAGCTGATGTCGCACACCATGAAGATCGTTGAACGGTTATTAGATAGCGTATAGACTGCGGAAAATAATACGACTATCTGATGACCAATGCGGGTTTGTCTGGGGTAAATCAACAACAGATGCAATCCAAAGTATAAGGGTCATGATGGAAAAGCATCGTGATTCGTCAAAGGACTTGCATATGGTGTTGGTTGATTTCGAGAAGGCCTTTGACCGGCAACCAAGAGATCTTTTATGGGTAGCGCAAAGACAAAAAGGAGTTCCAGAAACCTACGTGCGAGTGATCATGGACATGTACAGTAGAGCAACGACAAGAGTAAGATGCACCGCAGGAGTCACCGAAGAGTTCGCAATCAAAGTCGGTGTACACCAAGGGAGCGTCCTCAGCCCACTGCTCTTTATAGCAGTCCTTGATTGCTTGCTTGAAGGAAAAGTGACGGACCCCAATGTGCACCAGCTATTCTTTGCTGACGATGGAGCCATTATAAGTGATGATCAGGCGTCCCTACAACGAGCACTTGATGTGTGGGTGAACATTTTTGAGGGACGAGGGTATCGTATTAGTTCAAAGAAGACAGAGTATCTGTGCTGCCCGTTCTCTGACCCTCATCAGCCTATTCCAGACATTTACTTGAATGGAAGAGTGCTTCCCAAGTGTGAAAAGTTTAAATATCTGGGATCTATGATTAATAAAGAAGCAACTTGTGTAGACGACATCAACCATCTCGTAAGCGTAGGGTGGATGAAGTGGGGGGAAAACTCCGCCATCTTCTGTGATCGAAAAATGCCCCCTAAGCTGAAAGGAAGGCTCTACACTTCAGTTGTACTTCCAGCGCTCACATACGATTCACAATGCTGGACAATGCACAAAAAGTATGGGAGCAAATTAACGGCAGCTGAGATGAAGATGCTTCGCATGACAGCGGGAGTAACAAAGCGTGACAGAATTAGAAGTTCAAAGATCCGAAGAAGCCTCCACGTAAAAGAAACCATCACAAGAAAGATAGAGCGCGACCGACTCAGTTGGTATTGCCATGTTCAAAGGAGAGATCCTTTGAACCCCGTCCAAAAGGCGTTATCAATCAACGTTCCAATTTCAACACACAAAAAAGGCAGGCCGAAAAACAATTGGTGCAAACAAATGCAAAAACACCAGCATTTGATTGGCCTCAGCGATGAAGTAATCCCAAATCGGGAAGCCTGCCGCTACTTTCTGAGGTCGAACCGACGGAACCCCCCAAGCGGACCAGTAGGAATGCAGTTAAGTGGGAGGGTTATGGTCCTACACTTCTGACCATGACGACGCCGGAAAAAAGGAAAAGAAGAAAATATTTTATGTTTTCTCAAAATGTTTTATGTACTGCAATCACCACATCTATGCTGACGAATTTCAAATATTATTTTGTTATATATTTTATGTTTCCTAGGCAACATAACATGTGAACTAAATAAGGTCCATATGTGGTCTAAAGCTAATAGATTAGGTCTTAATCTATCAAAGACGAAAGCATTAATCATGAACAGAAGTCGACAACCATTCCTTACACTGCAGATGGATGGATCTCCAATTGAATTTGTTGATAATTTTAAGAACCTCGGTATATGTATATTTCACTTCCAATCTTAGCTGGAGCTTCCACATAAACAAAGTCACCTCCAAAGTTTATGGCGCTCTCCGTGGACTGAGCCCTACAGCTCAATTCTTACCAGTAAATGTTAAATGTAAACTTATACCGACATTTTTTTTTGTCAATTATCCTATATGGTCGTGAACTATTTTCGAGTATGGACTACGATTCCGAAAGAAAGCTGACAGTGGCATTCAACTGTTGTTCAAAGCATGTATATGGCATAAGAAGATATGAAAACATTTCCGAATATACAAGAAAAATAGCTGATTGCCCTTTAATAGAATTATTAAAATATCGAACTATTTTATTATTACATAAAATTACGACCACAAAATAACCGACGTATCTTTGCCGAAAAATCAATTTTGCAATAAGCTATCGATCTCTACATCTTATATTGCCGAGACACAAATACGTGGCAAGCAGCCGCCAGTTCATTCCGTTCAACTCACGATTTTAAACGTTAAGTTTTCAATTTTTTGCTAATCACCGCTACCAATAATAACTCACTCTCATTCAATTATTTATATAATTATTAATTATTTGCATAAGTTTCCTTTATTTTATCTATTTTTCGTATATTTATTTCTTGTTTAATGTTAATTTTATACTAAATAATTGTGTC
Source organism: Merodon equestris (assembly GCA_958301585.1). Lineage (NCBI taxonomy): Eukaryota > Metazoa > Arthropoda > Insecta > Diptera > Syrphidae > Merodon > Merodon equestris. The sequence continues at coordinate 12,106,613 of OY284415.1, read as the reverse complement.
AGTCTAAACAAACATATGTATGTACATAAAGTTTGTACATCTTTAAAAGACTATGCTTTTCCTATCTGTACATTATGCCATTAATAAATGATCAAATTAACATTTGTTACGCAAAGATACACGTCCTACACAAAAGTACACACAGTATCTGTTCAAAAACGACGACGTCGCACTCCAAGGCCTCAAATCATAGCCGATATACATAATAACTTCCTTATCCGAAGCTGAAAAAGCCATGAAAATGAAATGGAAATAAGGATAGTCTCTGCAAAATCTCCTAAAGCTTTTGGATCAAATTGAAAATATAAATACAATGTACAGATAGTACAGAGTACAATGCGTCTTACCATCGCATGAAAAACGCATAAAATCTGCACTGATACATGAGCAGCCTGCAAATTCGTCCAGGAAATTATTTGGTTTCTTCGCCTAACCACAAAGAATTGAAGATAACCACAAATATGAAAATGGCTCTTCTCACGTACCTTGCATAGCATTTGGACGGCCGTAAAAAATCTTTCATATATTACAGTATATGGAGGTATCTATGTATAAAAAAAAACCGCAAATTGTAATTTTGTACGTTTTCTTTATGTTGCTCTTCCTGACAACAAAATATCCATCAATTCGAATAGCATCCAACTATCGGAGCCAGTAACGCTTTCATGAACGATACATTGCTGGAAATACGAATGAAGGCCTGCAGCACTCTAATGGGATTCATTCCGATCATTAAATCAATCGCAAGTCGAAGGGGTTGCTGTTCGGGCTAGCATGTGATTGTTTAGTAATCGGATTAATTTTTGACTTGTGCAAAGGTCGTATATAACGATGTCATGCGAAAGGGGTAACGACTGCTATCGTTGCAAAATCTTTGTGAGAAATGTACACAAATATTTAGTTAATACAATTACAATATAATACGGTAGATCGGCAATACTTCTTCTTCTTCTTCTTTTCCTTTTTCCGGCGTTGTTATGGTCAGAAGTGTAGGACCTTCCTATTTAACTGCATTCCTACTGGTCCGCTTGTGGGGTCCGCCGGTTTGACCTCAGAAAGTAGCGGCAGGCTTCCCGGTTTGGGATTATACAATCGGCAATACTCCTAGTACTATGATGCTTCCGACAATATTGTCATTAAAAAAAATATCATTAGACCTGCCTTTAGAGGTCACTTAAGCACAATGTCAATACTCCTGGAACTACATTGATGAAAGCTCGGCGAATTGTTCACGAAGAGTTCCAGGCGCTCACACAGGAAGGCAGTGACGATTTTAAAAAAATTAACAATGAAAGGGGCCTCTTTCTTATATACTCGGTTTTAAATTTGAGGAAACGAGTTCTTATCTTTAAAAAAGGCCTTAGTTTTCGAGATATCTGCTTTTCAAGTATGCAGTTTGTGGGCTTTAGACTTTCATTATTTTTATTACCACCATTTGGATCTCGGAAGTATTTATTTGCATATTTGACCACCCTTTGGCAAAGCCTATCTGTGTGTTTCTCCCACGTTTCTCAGTTCTGCTCCATCTTTCCTAGTTCATCCTTATATTGTCCTCCCATCTGCAGCGCGGCCTTTCTGGCGGTCTTTTTCTGCGTGTTTTCAACTTATTATTCGTTTGACTGTTCGTTCTCTTCGTTCTAGCTGTCCTGACCATCTTAGTCTTCGCTATTTAATTCCTCGGACAGCTTGGGGCTGTTTTCTCCATTCGCCTGTTCCTTCGTCCTGTTTTCCACCATAAATTCTCCTTGAGATCCAAAGAAACAAATTCGACTCTCCACCATCCTAGTCAAAGCCCAGGTTTCACATCCATAGAGAATCGCTGGCATTATTATGGTTTTATAAATGCCGATTTCAATATTGCGAGACAACAGAGTGATTTTGAATAAACCATTCATCGCGAAGAAGCACGAGTTGCCCGATTTTAAGCCGATGGATTGCTTCTTTTACTTCCTCAATGGTTGGCAGTTCTGCCTGAACCTGTGCAGATAGCACTGTTTTCCATTGCCGCTGGTTCATCATGTACATTAAGCAGTTTATATGATAGAAATACCTCCTCAATTGGGCTGCAACTTTTTCGTTGTCCGAAACCAGCTCCCCATTATCTTTGCGGATAAGACCTTTTTATTACCTCACGTGTTTTTAGCCGCATATTTTACTTGAATTTCAGCAAATTTTCTTCTTTGCCGTTGTCTTTTCTTATCCCAAAGGAGATGGCTGACTACCTTTCGTAGGGTTTGATATCTTGTACGCGTGATCACTTCGCTATTTTATAGGGCTTGTAGTCCTATAACTTTACGGGCTTTTACTTTTCCTCGTATTCTTCGTCGAACCAAGACTCTTTCACGTTTGGTAGCCAAGCTTGAGACGACCGGTTCGGTAATCAATCAGCCAACATTCGCACGTCAACGGAACGCCAGATAGGCTGAGAACATCCCCGCGGTCCGTGAAAGTGTATAACAGAACCCGAGGCAGTAGATTCCTCGCGGTACACAAGAATTCGGTCTTTCACAGACTTCAACTTGGTGAATTTTGCGTCAGGACTTGGGTCTACACCCGCACGGTACAAGATCCAAATGAACTTGACGAGCTGAGGAACTGAGTTCATGACCCCAGGCAAGCCGTTTTTTTGCTGACTGGACTTCGGAGCGTTTAGAAGAGGTCCCCAATTTTGGACGAAAAATCTTCTTTAGCGATGATTCACTAGATGATAATGAATCCTTAAAAAGTTACCGTTTGGTGTGGAATTTGGTCCGACGGCTTTATTGGTCTTTACTTTTTCGAGAATGACGTTAGTGAGGCGGTCACCGTCAATTGCGAGCGCTACAGAACGATGATAACCAATTTCTTGTGGCCCAATTGAACTAATTGAACGGCGCTACGTGCTACACAGCGGACGCCACGATTGACATTCTGCATGAACTATTTCAGGGTAAGGTTATCTCTCGCAGAGGTGATATGAATTAGCCACCAAGGCTATGCGTTTTGACCCCGCTAGACTTTTTTTTTGTGGGGTTTCCTGAAGTCGTAGTTCTACATGAATAAGCCACAAATGACCGATTCCCTTAAGTTGAACATAACATAGGCCATCGCTCAAATTCAGCTGGATCTATGTAGAGCAGTCATTGAAAATTGGACCACTCGGATCCGTACCATCGCAAGAAGCTAAGGTGGACATTTGAATAAAGTCATATTCCATACACATATAAAGGCCTTGCAAATAAAAAAAAAAATTGCTAACACCTCTCACACAGCTTGTTTTATTATACTTCAAAATATACCCACCCTTATTGAAAAACTCTTTATATTTCGAACACCTCTTTTTCATTTCTGTAGCCTTTCGTCCCAACTTTGCTGATCTGTCATGCTTGTTTTATTCTCTGATGTCATTTCTGTATTGCTATCACATTCCTCCGATTACCCGATCATTCCTTTCATTTCGATTGGCAAAGCTGGCAAGTAGCTTTCAAACCAATAATTTTTTATGTTGGCACTTTGACGATGTATTGTATGTAGATGTAGTGCTTCTGATGGCTGGTTGGCAAGTCAGCTTGAGCTTAAGGGTGACACAATCAGCGATGATGTTGGCTCCTTGGAAGGTTTTGACTTCCAGATTAATGGAGGAGAATCTAGCATCGATTGCTATGGTCAATCTGTTGATGTGATGTTGCTGTACGAGGGGTGATCCAAAAGTAATGATAATCGGCTATTTCCAGTTCACATAAAAATCCAATTTTTTTTCTTTTTTAGCAAAGGAAAAAGATACTCGTACGTATTATACTTATATCCACTAGGTGAGCGTAAAAGAGTCGTGTAAAAATGGATAAAGACGAAGTTAGAGCTGTGATCAGTACCTCTCCTGTCTATTAAAGATATAAACAGCGACTTGGTGAAAAACATTAGGAGGCTTCGCTTCTCCATATACCACAGTAGCTAGTTAGGCCAAGGAGTTGGGCAGAACATCCACCAAAGAAGTTCAAGTGAAATCAAAGTCTCAAGTTCGGCGGGAAAGGTTATGGCATTATGGTGGAATATTTGGAAAAGGGAGCCACTATTTCGGGATCTTACTATGCAGATCAAATAAGAAGATTGCGGAAGGTCATCAAAGAAGATGCTACTGGCGTGCTGTTTTAGTAAGAAACGGAATTGGAACTGCTTAAATACCTGGCAGATCTAGCTCCCGGTGACTTTTACCTCATCCCTTGGCTCAAGGAACACATCAGAGGCAAGAAATATAAAGACGATAGCGAAGTTATGGTTGCTGTTGAGGCGTCTTGGGAGGGTCAAGGTAAAAAAATGTTTCTATGATTTATGATTTGACGCCCCCATAGGGGTAAGTCTTAACAAAAAACTATAACTTAACTATAACTTATTAACTAGGTGGCAGGGTGGAAACGGTTGAGGGTGAAATAATAGAATATCTGCAACATCACGTCGTTCTTGGAAGAGAAGACGTGGTGAGGAAGAGCGCTTGCGGGAGCTCGAGACACCAAGTAGTGAACCTGTTAAGATCCAATTGGAGAGAGCAGGAGTAGACAGTGATATTTTCATATCATCAGCACATATGGAGAGCTGAGAGTTCAGAAAAACACTGTCAACATCAGAAATGGTTTGAATAAATATTAATGGGCCGAGATGACTACCTTGCGGGATACTGGAGGTAGCATTAATTGGACCAGAGATAGAAGATCTGAAGATAACGTTATATTGACGATCTTCAAGATAAAATTTAATCCATGAGATAATACCGGGAGAGAAACCGAGGGCAGTGAGCTTGAGGAGATAATTTGGTGAGACATTTTGTCAAAGGCTTTGCTGAAGGCAATGGCGACAACGTCTACTTCTTTGCCAGCTTGGAGTGCACACAAACATTGTGAAACAAACTCGACTAGATTAGTGGTTGTCGATCGACCTTTTAGGAATCCATGTTGGTTAGGGGAAAATATGGGTTTGCAGTGAAAGAATAGTTAATCATAAACGATGCTCTCGAAAAGTTTGGGTATGCATGAGAGCTTGGCAATGGAACGATAATTGGACACATCATTTTTCAGACCTTTTTTGGGGACTGGAATGATACAAGCATATTTCTAAAGCTTAGGAAAGAATCCTTGAGAGATAGAGCTTTGATATATTGTAGAGCGGTAAGGGGTAAAATAAGATGGTTCGCGCCAAATATCGAAAATAGTCATGATCGGGTTGAAGATCCTGGTCGGTGAATGATTGGCTGAAGAAAAGAGCAAAGAAGTTGGCGATTACTTCGCGTTCGTTGGAAGAGTTATTAAGAAAATTAAATGTAGCGGGGTAGCTATCGGTTTTTCTTTTTGTATTAATGAAGTGGAAGAAACATTTGGGGTCAGAGATAAGGGAGGATTGCATTCTGTTCAGGTATCGGATGTAGAGTGATTCACATAGCTGTGCAAATTTAGGTGTAGGGCTGGGTGTAATTAGAAAGGTCAGATGCAGAGGAGGATCTAAGATAAGCGTGCCAATATTTGTTTCATTTATTGCACAAAAAGCGAAGTTCTTTGGTATACCTATCAAGGCGGAGATGAAGTGTAGTTCTTTTTTGGTGAGTATGGGGCTGAAAGAATGACGTAGCTGAGGATTTTGGTGTAAAATAGCGCAAGGATATGTGTGTTAAGGAGCAAGTTAACATTAACAGTGTTGACTAGATTATTTAGTTTCGCGAAGTTAGCTTTCCGGAAATTGAAACAGTACGTATTTTCGGAGGGAAGAATAGTGAACTGGATCTCGACTGAAAGAGTTATCGATAGAGGTGGATAAAGGGAGTCTAAGGTAGAGAGAAAATGGTTTTTCGGGATAACAACGCAGTTTACGGCATCAGATGAGAAAATCAGGTCGAGTTTTCTGTCCATGTTATTGGTGATGTTACTAAGGGAATCCTGGGCTTAGAAACAAGATGGATTAAATGTATTGTCTTGTTAGGAGGCTACATATGTAAAATAACAAATCATCAGCCTCTAAGCGTGGTGCTATTTGAGTTACGTTTCCCATTATCATATCCGAAGGGGACGTCTTCACCTAACTTGGCATTATAATCTCTTCAGTAGAATTTGTCGTAGTCGCAGCATTCTTTCTCTCTCTGAGAGCTTTAATACAGATAGTTACGTGGCATTCGCTTACAAGCCCGAAGTTTCACGTACAGAGTTAAAAATTGTTGCCATTATCCCACAATGCCATCAACTCACCTCTATTTAAAATCTCCGATGAAAATTCCCAGATGACACCAGAAGAAGTGAGTATAAGGTTTATAAATAAGGCCGCTTAGAAGTCGCCTGCCTTAGGTTCTCATTTAATTTAACCTCTGCAAATAGGGGTAAAAGGTTAAAGTACTTTATATTTCCTGCACAGCAACAATACAAGAACATTTGCTAACATGAGCTTGAAACTCGTTAAAATCAGTAATCATTATCCGCGCATTGTCACCCAGAAACGAATGGAATCGAATTGAATTCCCAATTTGACACGAAATGTCAACAGATCAAAGAAGCGTGTGACTTCCTAGCCTGCACATTTCCTAGGACAGCCAACGATTGAAAATTGAAATCAACATCATTCTTACGCCAGGACCAACATTATTGTGCTTATTGACTGCCATGACAACGGAGAGTCGACAATAATGTGATTCCCAGCGGGATACTTGCACTCCAGGATGCTAAAAAAGAACGTCGAACAAAACGGCTGAACGAGATGTCAAATATCCTCCGGCTGTTTTCAGTCTACAGGTCCATGCTGAACCATGCACTAAACAAATCACAAGGGGAATATCCGAGTATGTATGTAATTAAACGGAGTCCCTTTCTCCAGTTGACATAAAAAATGATACATTATATATTGAACAATATATTATCCCGAAAAAAAACTAAAATTCTTTGTCCAGTGACTGCATGCATACGAGCATGTGTTATCCTACCTTATTCCCGTACCTGTCCAGACTTAGATCCTCGCTCAGTGAATACGTCCTTTTACAGACTTATCCTTAATGCAATCAGTGTAGGAAGAAACACCCCGAAGGATTGACTAAATCTGTTTTTTGTTCATTGTGTTTTGCTATATGGACACAACTGAGTCCCTACATGATATAGTTTCTCAGCTATCACCTGTGCGTAGATGTAGGAGCATCTTCATTGTTTTCCATGTTTGGACTCAATCTCCGTTTTATGTCATCTACAGCCTATTCAGTTGTGCAAATCAAGTGGATAAACGAGCAAATCCTTGCTTTGAATTGTGCCGAATTTCATGGGAAATATATTTGGGAGCGCTTATTTGGCATTAGGCATGTAGTTTTGTCTTTTTGTTTGCTTGCATCCTGGATCATGCAACTGTTGGGATTAGTTATTGAAATGTAAATCTGCCGGAAGATGCATCTGTGTTCTTACGAAATTCGAGTTAGGTGTAACGTAACAAAGGACTGTTATGCTCGGTGCTTAGAGGATACCTTAAGGTTCAAAACTGTGTCCTTTGTATTCGAAGAACTGTGATGCTGAAGAGCAATCTAATGAACGGTTTACGTAAATTTAATCTAACTCATGTTCTGTTTCAGCCAAGAGATACCGCCGTACATGCGCACACACCCAAATACCCATTAAGCCATTCGCGTATACTTTTCACAAATATGTTCTAATTAATCAGCACACATTTGTGCAATCGCACAACAAAGGTCGGTAACAATTAGTCCTCGACTGAGGGCATGTCACGGGAATTGTTTGTAAGTCGTTTCGACGTCCCGCCAAACAAAGGTCACATGGGGGTGGAAGTTTACAAAACGACAGCGAAGGAAGAACATACAAACAATTTATGCTGCACGAGCATTGTTGTTCGTTGAATTGAAATTGCTCTCTTCTAGGTAGAGAGCACCTTTCAATCCATGATACCCGTATATATGGTTGGATAAGAGGGACTAGCACGTTGCACCGTCAAAATCAATGGCATCCCTTTATGCATCCGCGTCTGATTCGTATTTGTTGTTGATTGTGTGACTCTTATTAGTTTCGTTTATCCGCTCTGAATGATGTGACTTCGGAATGACGTGCTTCAAACTGGCACTTAGAAGCCAGATGAAGGGCGGATGTATTGTTTTGTTGTCCGAATTCCGGACATTGGTAATGATTTCCAAACAGATTGGGAATTGAGGTCTGCATTCGAATGCGATTTCGATTCCAATTTAGGATAAATACTTCTAAATGAGGATATCCCCTTCTTCTGGCCATTATTGCGACGTATTCGAGGGGCAATCAATGTCTGTTGAATTGAAATAGTGATTTGGTAATTCAGGGCAGGTAGTGGAGGTTAGGAAATACATACGTGTGTGTATACATTGTGTTGTCCTTTTTAAACCCTAGCGATGGGCAAGGCCTTAATGCTCTTTCGATTTAACTTCTTGCCAGCCCAGCGTATAGGCGATACATATAAATACCTTTGCTTTTGTTTATAATAGTAAATATTTTTAATTGAATTCAAAAACTGAAGGATATAATTAATATGACCACCTACATATGTCACGAACAATTGCCTTGGAACGGGCAATCAATTTATCACATGCTACACGCAAATTAATCTGTACAAAGCGCTATCTTGAGCGTGTTTAAGTGCTATCGTGTAGAATAGGTGGCGGTGTTGCGATTTTTATAAAAAAAAAAACTATTCGCCACACTATACTCCCGACTATTAGAACACATTGTAAAGGAAATGTGGGCATAAAGATTATTCTGAGTGATGGAAGTGAATTGAGCGTAGTATGCGTTTTCTTGCCAAGTAAAGCTACATCTACAGAAAAAAGAAATAACTTTAAGAGCGATTTAAGAAACATTCTAGTCAAAAACACTGATTACATAATTGGAGGCGACCTAAATTGTAGACACCGCGATCGAGGCTATAATCGAGCAAACGCGTGGGGCAAAATTCTTTCGAACTTTTCCAATTTGCTTCCGTTTTTTGTCCTTTATCCGTTTAGTCCGTCATATGTACCATCTAGTTCAAGAGGTAGTCCATCAGTTATTGATTTTTTCATTTCAAATGTGCCCCAACGGCAGCCGACATCGTTACAAGAATTGAGTTCAGATCTTAATCTTGTACCTGATTTCAAAGGAACCAATTGGGCTAGATTCCGATCGGAATTGAACGTCATGTATACAAGGGTGGTCCGATAAGTACTTAGCCTACAGAAGAAAATTTTAGAGAAATGGCGATTTATTTTTCAATATAAAGGGTCCGCCATCTAACGTTTTTTTTTCAAGTAGTGCTTATTTCGTGAATGGTAACACTTAGCTCATGTCTGATTTGACAAATAATTAGTTTTATCCTTCCGCTGAACGAATATGGTTGTGTATACGCTTGAACAACGCTGAGAAATATTGCGACATTACTTTGAAAATCATGGTAATGTTGCAGAATGTGTGCGAAGATTGCGTACGGATTTTGGAAGAAGAGAAGCAACGTCAGCTCCGTATGTAAACAAGCAAAATTGTCGCATTTGGGGCACAGAAAACCCGCACGCATACATTGAAAAGCCGGTGCACCCAAAACGAGCCACTGTTTGGTGCGGATTTTGGTCCAGAAGCATAATGGGCCATTTTTCTTCGAAAATGAGCAAGGAGTGGCCGTTACAGTCAATGGCGATCGTTATCGGGCCATGTTGAACGAATTTTTGTTCACAAAAATTGAAGAGGAGGATATTGGCAACATTTGGTTTCAACAGGACGGCGCTACGTGCCACACAGCCGAAGCTACACTCGATGTTTTGCGCCCTGTTTTTGAAGATCGCATTATCAGCCGCAGAGCTGATGTCGTTTGGCCACCTCGGAGCTGCGATTTGACACCGTTGGACTATTATTAGACGCTTTAAAGGACAATATTCGTGAAGCCATTGGTGAAATACAGCTGCACACAATCGATAATGTGCTTAAAAATTGGACCGATCGTGTAGGCTACTGCATGGCCAGCCGAGGCAGCCATTTGAATGAAATTATTTTCCATTATTAACCGGAAGGATTGTACTTTCAAATAAAAAAAGAAATTTGAGAAAATATTCAGTAGTTTTTTTTTATAGCATTTTCAAAAAAAAAAAGAAGTTATTTGGCGGACCCTTTAGTCTCCTTTTAGCTCGATACACTTGACCCAGCGATACTCCAACTTCTTTAACCGGTCTGAAAAATACGTTTTCTCGAGGTCTGCAAAGTAGGCCTCCGTGGCGGCGATGACCACCTGATTCGACTGAAATTTCTGCTCGGCGAGTGACTTGTTCAAGTTTGGAAACAAAAAGGAGTCACACGGGGCCAAATCTGGAGAATACGGTGGATGGGGCAGGAGTTCGTAGCCCAATTCGCCCGTGGCGAGGGCGGAGGAGTGAGCCGGTGCGTTATCATGGTGGAAGAGCACTTTTTTCTTCGCCAAGTGGGGCCGTTTTTTTCTTCAATTCGGCGTCGAATCGATTCAATAATTTGGCATAGTACAGCCCTGTGACCGTTTTGCCCTTCTCCAGGTATTTGATGTGGGTCACACCTTGTGAATTCGAAAAAACGGTGGCCATCACCTTTCCGGCCGATTGGACAGTTTTCGCCTTCTTCGGAGCACGTTCGCCGGGTGAAGTCCACTGTTTCGACTGTTCCTTGGTCTCTGGTGTGTACCAGTGGATCCATGTTTCGTCGACTGTCACGAAACGACGCAGAAACTCCTTCGGATTGCGCTTAGACAGCTTCAAACACTGCTCTGAAGTGGTCTCACGGTTGCGCTTGTTGTCCAGAGTGAGCAAACGCGGCACCCATCGCGCCGACAGCTCTCTTATGCCCACAATTTCATGCAGGATATGACCCACGCGATCTTTTGAAATGCCTACTGTCTCAGCTATCTCGCGCATCTTCAATCGGCGGTCTGCCAATACGAGGTCGTGGATTTTTGTCACGTTATCCTCCGTGGTAGCCGTTTTCGGGGCACCTGGACGTGGCTTATCAAAAACCGAAGTGCGACCACGTTGAAGCTCCTTAAACCAATTTTTGATGGTCGCCATCGAAGAAGAAGAGTCACCGTACACAGCATCCAAACACTCATTGATTCGCTGCGCGATTTTCCCTCCAAAAACAAGAATCGAATCACCGACCGATATTCCAACCTTTTTCCATTTTTCTAAAGGCTGTCTCAGTAAGAGTGCACTTTTTAAAATTGGAATATTTTTTTTTTCATGCAAGTGGCAGCTCTGAAATTTGGCAGCTGTCACCTCTGTTTATTCCGATTATTAAAAATGGAGCGCTTTTCGAAAGAACAACGCGTTATAATTGTGAAAACTCATTACAAAAATGGGGAAAGTTACGCTGAAACCGCTCGCAAACTTGGCCAAATTTTCAGCCGAGAAAGTGCACCTAATGTGTCAACCATTCGAAGAGTGGTCAATAAATTTGAAGAAACTGGGTCAATTATGGATAATAAGAATCCTTTGCGTCAACGTACCGGTCGGTCTCTTGAAAACATTGCTGCTGTAAACGAGAGTGTCGCCGAAAACCCGAAAACATCAATTCGACATCATTCTCAACAACTGCAAATTTCACGAAGCACTACGCAGCGAATTTTGACTAAAGACCTCCACCTTCATGCGTACAAGATTCAGTTAACTCAGGAGCTTAAACCAGCAGACCACGGAAAGCGCCGGCAATTCGTTCAATGGGTAATGGAGCAAAGTGAAGTCGATGCCAATTTTTCGAAAAAAGTAATTTTCTCCGATGAAGCGCATTTCCATATGAATGGCTTCGTAAATACACAAATTTGTCGAATTTGGGGCTCAGAAAATCCTTATGCAATCCATGAGAAACAAATGCACCCACAACGAGTAACTGTCTGGTGCGGATTTTGGTCAGGCGGCGTGATTGGACCTTACTTTCTTGAAAATGAGGCCGAAATTGCAGTGACTGTGAACGGCATTCGTTACAGGAATATGATAACGGACTTCTTGTGGCCTCAACTGGACGGCATGAATCTGGACAACATGTGGTTTCAGCAGGACGGCGCAACCTATCACACCGCGCATGAAACAATCGACTTATTGCAGCAACGATTTCCAGAACACATTATCTCACGAAATTCTGATGTCAACTGGCCACCAAGATCGTGCGATTTAACGTCGTGCGATTTTTTTCTTTGGGGTTTTGTGAAATCTCAACAATCTCAAACAATTCCTGAGCTCAAATCGGAAATCCAACGCGCCATCGGTGAGATACAGTCACATCTCTGTGCAAAAGTCATCGAAAATTTCATGAAAAGAGTAATGGCCTGTCATCGGAGCCGTAAGGGTCATTTGCCGGATATTTTATTCCATACTTAATCGGAACATGTCTTCTTTACAATACAATAAAAATATCACAACTTTGTCATAAAATACTTGTTTTTATTTTAAAATGAAAAAGTGCACTCTTACTGAGACACCCTTTATAATCCGAGGACACTCCCGCTTCCACAAGCGGTCAAAACAAAACTATGAGTCCGATCTGGCTGAAATATCGACAGTAGCCGTCTACTAGAATGTACTACACGATAGTAACTTGCTCTTGCTCGATACTGGCGTCATCTGGCGGTGACTATGAGGACCACCCTCATAGTAATTTCCGGACAGTTATTGATGACGTGAGCTCAGAGGATGATATCGATAGTCAAAGACTCCACAGATAATGTCCTGGAAGGAATGAGTTCGTGTACTCCTAAAAAAAGAAAGCAAACACAAGTCTTTGAAATGCCTAATTACATTTTAAATTATATCCGCATACGAAATTCTATTAAGAGACATTGGAAAATCATAAAAGCAAAATTAACCACAATTATTGAAGAAAAATTTTTATTTTTTTTTTTTTTTTTGTTGGAGGCTTCTACTATCTGCTGGAGCACTCAGACACAAGTACTGGTCCATTGTACTACCAGACAGACGCCTTGTCTTTATTGTATTTCCCCCTTGTCCGGAGAAAAGTGAGGAGGGGCTTCAGTGATGTTGAGCTTAGAGATTCGGCACCCACCACGTCGGCCCCAAGAGTGCGCCACCGTGCACGAGCGAAGGCGGGACAGTCGCAGAGAAAGTGTTCCGCTGTGTCGTCCTCCTCGCAACAAGCAGCACAGGTAGGCGTCTCACTGATGCCAAGCACGTAGAGATGCCTGGCAAAAGTGTAATGGCCCGTAATGACGCCCGTTAGCCTTCTGCAGTTATTTCAGTCATTGAAGAAAATACTATACTACTAAATGAGCAATTTGGTTTTAGAAGAAGTCATAGTAAATCCCAATAAGTACTTAGACTGTGCCAACATATTAAAATGAACCGCTCCTTGGATAAATCAACTGGTCTTGTTTTGATGGATATTGAGAAAGCATTCGATTGTGTATGGTATTTGGGCCTTATCTATAAATTATTGATACTCCGTTTTCCTCCAAATCTCATCAATCTTGTGCTAAGCTTTCTTTACGATCGTACTGTCAGAATTTTTGTTAATTATTGTTATTCTGCTTGTCACACTATTGTTGCTGGTGTGCCTCAAGAATACGTTTTGGGACCAATTCTCTCTAATATCTTTGTGTCTGATACCCCAAGACTTCCTTATGGTGAAGTAGTTATCTTTGCAGATGACACGGCAAATATTCTTCGCATGAGTTTAGCAGTTACATCCAAACACACTGCACCCATACAAAACGTAATATACTTATACTGTTGCGACATACCCATGCCCACCTAGAAAGCTGACATTGCTGCGTAAACAAGTGGAGCAACAAGCTCCACCAAAACAAACAACAATAAATACCGAATATAGGCCGATTCCCGTTTGTTCATTGTTCCGCATTTCCCTAAACAGAACAGAAAACACTTACGGAACAACGAAAATAACACGCAAGCATAAAGCCGAACGTAGGCCAATGTCCATTGCCTTACATATGATAGAAACACTTGAGTCGATCCACGACCCCACCACGCATCGCACAGTATAAAAGCTTAGAACAGAACTCCTCCAAAGTGTGTTGTGTAAGCTGGTAAGACCCAGACGTGAGTTTTAAAATGAAAAATAAAGTATTCTTCTAAAAACTAGAAAATTGTCTTTTTCTTATTAAGGACAAGTTTCGTTAAATTTTAGCCTCAACGTGGCGACAAACTTACAGTATGTGACTCAGTTATCGCTAAGGTATTTCAATTCCTGGAAAATTAAAATAAATACTGAGAACATGCAGGCCATCTCTTCCAGCAGGAAACGAAAAGTCTGCTTTCTTCCAAGCAACCAGTTAATTGTCAATAATACCGGAGTCAACCGGGTTCCATCTGTAAGATATTTGGGCATTCATCTAGATACAAAACTCACGTTTAAAGAACATATTACAAAAACGTTATATAAAATAAATATTGCGATAAGCCAATATAATAAAAATTGTAATTTGGAAGGTAATTTTTCAATCAATCCTTCTATATGGTTGCCAAGTTTGGGGAAATTCACAAAATGCCATCTTAAAAAATTACAAGTTTCCCAAAATAAATTCTTAAAATGATGCTAAATCTTCCTCCTTATCACTCAACGGCTGATCTTCACAGCAGAACAAAGATTGAATTAGTTTGTGATACAATTGTAAAACTAACCACAAAGTTTCTCCATAATTGTGAAATTTCCGAAAACCCCCTTATAAACCAGTTAAATGTTTAATCATGTTTCCTTATGCTCTTTTGTTAAAACCTACGTCTATTCGAAGATACCTATTCATTTCTTACCTTGCTATTTATTATTTATTGCTGATTGCTTATTATCACAGAATAAATAGTATACAGAAGTCGCATCTCGGCCTGCGATGATTTTTCACTTTATGGTGCGGGCGGAACAACTGAAGGGAAGATCAAGCAACGAGAGAGCAAGCATGATCAGAGAGTAACAACCAGAGAGCAGCCACGATCAGAGAGAATCAACGAGAGAGCAATCTTAAAATGTTTATGTGTGTGTGTGTATTGTGTTGCTATCCAACGTCGTGAATGCACGTGGTGTTGACAAAATTTTGTTTCAAGTTTTAGATTTCTATATTTAGTTTTCTTCAGTTGAAAGTTGCGCTTTTCGATGTAAACTAAAAGGGCCGGGTAACACCAATTAACGTTATTCCATTATTTGGGATTTTTGTGCAAATTGCAATCTGATATATGTAGGGAAGAATAACCAAAAAACTTTAGTGCGACAGGATTTTAAGTTTGCGGGCTTTAGTAAATTTTTTTTTCTCTGAAGCCCACGAGCAATGCTTCCTCAAGAGTACTAAGATCATGAAGTCCAATATTATTTCCTTATGATCAGAACATGTGGAAAACCATTGCGGTGTGGCATTTTTGCATTTGGATTTTATCAAGTTTTTTATACCAACAGTTTGTGGTTGTGTGTCAAAAATATTGCTGAACACTGTAATATGTTTCTTGCTAATTTCCAAGAAAATTTGTGAAGGAGCAACGAGGTTACCAAAATCTTTAAGAGAATTGTAATTTTTATGAAATATGAAAAGTTCACTAGGAACTGTTAATACTTCGTCTTCTTTTCTCAATATAGAAACACAAATATCGCAGTTAATTTTCGGTATCATTTTGTAGACGATATAACCTATGAAGTATCTTAAAGACGCCAAATCGATACTAAATTCCGAACAATTCTGAAAGTCATCATTTAATACGAAATCATCAATGATTTCTATGTTAATATCTATTTCAGAGTTTTCGTTTCGACTGAGTTCTTCATTATTTGTATCAGCTAGGTCCATATTTGACAAAATATTTGAAAGCGTTTCAAATGTGGTATCACTCAGCTCTTCACAGTTACTATAAGAACTCAACTGCACTATATTTGCAGACATTAAGCGTGCTAATAAAGTGTTTATATCAGCAACTGAGGGGTTAATATTATTTCCACCCTTTTGTCTTAGAATCGAGAACATATTTTCGAGCTTATCTTGGTTTAATGCTCTTGTCATTAAAAAAAATATTTTGGATTTTTTTTGAAATAGCTCGTCTACTAATTGTAATACAGCGTTTAAGGTAAATTTCATTCCATCTAAAAAAAATACTTTTTTCTTTTTGTCAACAAATGAGATTTCATTTAGGTATCCAAGGAAGAATTTTATATATTCGTGTGATGGACTGTTAAGTTGAACTGCAGACTTATAACAATTCTTTGAAGATAGCGAACCACCATTTAAGCAGTCAAATATTTTGTCAATATTTCCTATGAAGCATGCCGTAGATAAACAAACTTCTTTTGAGCAACTTTTAAAGCCTACTGTCTCAATAAGAGTTTTAATTGCTGCTTGAACAGTCCTACTAAAAATTTGGGTGGCTAGTTTTACTTTCATTTTTTCGAAAGAGTTCGGAAATATGTGCTGGCTTGTAAGTTTAAGGCACATTTTTGTATTAGATTTGCACTCCATTTCCCATAGTTCCTTAACTACTTTAAAACTAGCAACTCCATTTGGTGTTGTAAGGTCACATTGAAGCCAACCATTTCTTAATGATTTGATTAGATGTGGAAAATCATATACACAGAAAGTTTTACTACCATTATACATAAAATAGGGTTTTTCTAAAGTAGCTCCCAATTCCAAGAAACACTTCCTGTTAGAGGACCCTTGGTCACAAATTACAACTTTAACTATGATGCCAAAACTGTTCAAAATTGCTAAATTTCGTAATATTATCTTTTTTAGTAAATCGGCAGAAAGTCCATTTTTTGAAACAAAGTAATTAAATGTAAGCGCCCAGTTGGAAAACATTGATTTAATCATAAAAACGCACCAATCTGGTTCGTTCTTTCAACCCCATTTTCCTCAAATCCATCCACTAAATCTAATTTGGAATTGTATCGCAATTCCCTTCTAATCGCCATTTCATCCATCAGCAGAATCATATTATTCTTTTCGTACTGGTTCAAATCTAAGCACTTCTTTTTTATTAACTCTAAACCGTTATTTTTAAAACCTAGTTGTAGGGAATTTACAGGGGACCATCGATAAACAGTAGAGATATGTGGCAAATTTAGATCCAATTTATTCTTCAAAAATTGGTACGTTGACTGTGAGACATAATAAATGTTTTGAACCAAATCTTTTACATCTTGCTTATATTCTTTAGGTCGTGGACTAAGAAGAAGTTTGCAAAATGTTGCTTATTTGAAAAGAGTCGATGGTTTGAAATACGCTTGATTTTGTTGCTATTTGTTTGCGGCTTTGGAGATTTTTACATTTTGCTACCATGTCGTAATATTTTTTTCTGTAAAAATTTGCTGATTTCAGATATTTTCAGTCATTACGACATCCATCTACGGAGTCACTTTCTCGGCTCTTTTTAGCTGGACAATCAAGCTCCAACGACTTGTAATCTTCCTCAATAACTTCTAAGTTAAATATCGGAACAGCTCCGGATTTCAACTTTTTTTTACCAATGTCAGAACTTGAGAAGTGATTGGCGCAAATCAACAATTTTTTTGTGTAATCTTTTGTTGGAATATTACATTTTTCTCGCCAAATTTGACCCATAGCTGAGTCATAGGGAGGTAACTTAAACATTCTTATCTTTCCACCATATCGCCTAGATTTACCGCATGTTTTCATGCAGCATCGAAAAAAAAAAAATTGGAAAATTTTACCAACAGCCGGCACAGAATCCATTTTTCCTATTCAAAATCGTATGACAACCCCTCAACAATCAATATATAATAATAAGTCCAAAGAATAATCCAAATCGTATGCAAAGTTGTCAACAATTATAAAAGCTAAAAGTTAAATATCAAAATACAAAGTAAAAATGGACTCGATATATAAGCGCAGGAAAACACAACCATTCGCATGAAAGTACAATTCCCAAGTGATTTCGAATCCAATCCACACAATCGAAAACAAGAGAAGCAATACAACACCATGCAAGCTTACGATAGAAGAAGCTATCATAGCTATCATATCATGCATACACACGCACACACATTTGCATACACATCGTAAGCTGCTTTGCTCTCGTAAAAACAAAACCACCGAAAACGCACATGCTACTCTCTTTCGCTCGCACCAGCTTCTCAATTTTTTGTATACTCTCTTGCATGTTCTCATGCTTGTACTCTCTGTTCAATAGGGTGCCAATATTGGAACCCTAGAACAAAATTTGCTTTGTATGAGATGCAACTTCTGTGGTATTACTCTTTTATCGCACTTGACAGAGTTGCCAGTACCATTAAAATTAGTAACAGAATTGTCACCACCATTGCCATCGGATTCATTGCCATCCATGTTCAATCCCTATCCGCACCAGCTTCAGCTAGACCATCAAGAGCACCATATAAGCATCAATAGAATCTATATCTATCGCCATCATTGTTGGCACTATCATAAGTGACAGCATCATTGCCAAAATCACTATCGTCACCTTCATTAATATTATCACCACTATTGCCCTCATCACCATTACCCTCACAATTACCGCCACCGTCATAACTATTATCACCATCATCATCATAATCGCCATCATCACAATCATCACCATCATCACCATCATCATCATCATCATCATCATCACCATCATCACCATCATCACCATCATCACCATCATCACCATCATCACCATCATCACCATCATCACCATCATCACCATCATCACCATCATCACCATCATCACCATCATCACCATCATCACCATCATCACCATCATCACCATCATCACCATCATCACCATTATCACCATCATCACCATCATCACCATCATCACCATCATCACCATCATCACCATCATCACCATCATCACCATCATCACCATCATCACCATCATCGCCATCATCACCATCATCACCATCATCACCATCATCACCATCATCACCATCATCACCATCATCACCATCATCACCATCATCACCATCATCACCATCATCACCATCATCACCATCATCACCATCATCACCATCATCACCATCATCACCATCATCACCATCATCACCATCATCACCATCATCACCATCATCACCATCATCACCATCATCACCATCATCACCATCATCACCATCATCACCATCCTCACCATCATCACCATCATCACCATCATCACCATCATCACCATCATCACCATCATCACCATCATCACCATCATCACCATCATCACCATCATCACCATCATCACCATCATCAAAATCATCAAAATCATCACCCTCATCACCATCATCACCATCATCATCATCATCACCATCATCACCATCATCACCATCATCGTCATCATCAAAATCATCACCCTCATCACCATCATCACCATCATCATCATCATCATCATCATCACCATCATCACCATCATCACCATCATCACCATCATCACCATCATCACCATCATCACCATCATCACCATCATCACCATCATCACCATCATCACCATCATCACCATCATCACCATCATCACCATCGTCACCCTACCACCATCATCATCACCCTCATCACCATCACCATCATCACCATCATCACCATCATCACCATCATCACCATCATCACCATCATCACCATCATCACCATCATCACCATCATCACCATCATCACCATCGTCACCCTACCACCATCATCATCACCCTCATCACCATCACCATCATCACCATCATCACCATCATCACCATCATCGTCATCATCAAAATCATCACCCTCATCACCATCATCACCATCATCATCATCATCACCATCATCACCATCATCACCATCATCACCATCATCACCATCATCACCATCATCACCATCATCACCATCATCACCATCATCACCATCATCACCATCATCACCATCATCACCATCATCACCATCATCACCATCATCACCATCATCACCATCATCACCATCGTCACCCTACCACCATCATCATCACCCTCATCACCATCACCATCATCACCATCATCACCATCATCACCATCATCACCATCATCACCATCATCACCATCATCACCATCATCACCATCATCACCATCATCACCATCGTCACCCTACCACCATTATCATCACCCTCATCACCATCACCATCATCACCATCATCACCATCATCACCATCATCACCATCATCACCATCATCACCATCATCACCATCATCACCATCATCACCATCATCACCATCGTCACCATCATCACCATCATCACCATCATCACCATCATCACCATCATCACCATCGTCACCCTATCACCATCATCATCATATTCGCCATCATCACCATCATCATCACCATCATCATCACCATTATCACCATCATCACCATCATCATCACCATTATCACCATTATCACCATCATCACCATCATCCCCATCATCACCATCATCACCATCATCACCATCATGACCATCATCACCATCATCACCCTCATCACCATCACCATCATCACCATCATCACCATCATCACCATCATCACCATCATCACCATCATCACCATCATCACCATCATCACCATCATCACCATCATCACCATCATCACCATCATCACCATCATCACCATCATCACCATCATCACCATCATCACCATCATCACCATCATCACCATCATCACCATCATCACCATCGTCACCCTATCACCATCATCATCATAATCGCCATCATCACCATCATCATCACCATTATCACCATCATCACCATCATCCCCATCATCACCATCGTCCCCCTCATCACCATCATCACCCTCATCACCATCATCACCATCATCACCATCATCACCATCATCACCATCATCACCATCATCACCATCATCACCATCATCACCATCATCACCATCAACACCATCATCACCATCATCACCGTCATCACCGTCACCACCATCATCACCGTCATCGCCATCATCATCATCATCACCATCATCACCATCGTCACCCTCATCACCATCATCACCCTCATCACCATCATCATCATAATCGAAATCATCATCATAATCGCCATGCCATCATCACCATCATCACCATCTTCGCCATCATCACCATCATCACCGTCATCGCCACATCATCACCATCATCACCATCATCACCATCATCACCATCATCACCATCATCACCATCATCACCATCGTCACCCTCATCACCATCGTCACTATCATCACCATCATCACCATCATGATAACCATCATCACCATCATCACCATTGTCACCCTCATCACCATCATCACCATCATCACCCTCATCACCATCATCACCATCATCACCATCATCACCATCATCATCATCATCACCATCATCACCATCATCACCATCATCACCATCATCACCATCATCACCATCATCACCATCACCGCACTCATTGATGGATCAAGGTCATTGACCTCATCAAGGTCATTGACCCCTCAAGGTCATTGACCCCTCAAGGTCATTGACCCCTCAAGGTCATTGACCCCTCAAGGTCATTGACCTCATCAAGGTCATTGACCCCACGGGGATGGGGATCACCATCATCACCATCATCACCATCATCACCATCATCACCATCATCACCATCATCACCATCATCACCATCATCACCATCATCACCATCATCACCATCATCACCATCATCACCATCATCACCATCATCACCATCATCACCATCATCACCATCATCACCATCCTCACCATCATCACCATCATCACCATCATCACCATCATCACCATCATCACCATCATCACCATCATCACCATCATCACCATCATCACCATCATCACCATCATCACCATCATCAAAATCATCAAAATCATCACCCTCATCACCATCATCACCATCATCATCATCATCACCATCATCACCATCATCACCATCATCGTCATCATCAAAATCATCACCCTCATCACCATCATCACCATCATCATCATCATCATCATCATCACCATCATCACCATCATCACCATCATCACCATCATCACCATCATCACCATCATCACCATCATCACCATCATCACCATCATCACCATCATCACCATCATCACCATCATCACCATCATCACCATCATCACCATCATCACCATCGTCACCCTACCACCATCATCATCACCCTCATCACCATCACCATCATCACCATCATCACCATCATCACCATCATCACCATCATCACCATCATCACCATCATCACCATCATCACCATCATCACCATCATCACCATCGTCACCCTACCACCATCATCATCACCCTCATCACCATCACCATCATCACCATCATCACCATCATCACCATCATCGTCATCATCAAAATCATCACCCTCATCACCATCATCACCATCATCATCATCATCACCATCATCACCATCATCACCATCATCACCATCATCACCATCATCACCATCATCACCATCATCACCATCATCACCATCATCACCATCATCACCATCATCACCATCATCACCATCATCACCATCATCACCATCATCACCATCATCACCATCATCACCATCGTCACCCTACCACCATCATCATCACCCTCATCACCATCACCATCATCACCATCATCACCATCATCACCATCATCACCATCATCACCATCATCACCATCATCACCATCATCACCATCATCACCATCATCACCATCGTCACCCTACCACCATTATCATCACCCTCATCACCATCACCATCATCACCATCATCACCATCATCACCATCATCACCATCATCACCATCATCACCATCATCACCATCATCACCATCATCACCATCATCACCATCGTCACCATCATCACCATCATCACCATCATCACCATCATCACCATCATCACCATCGTCACCCTATCACCATCATCATCATATTCGCCATCATCACCATCATCATCACCATCATCATCACCATTATCACCATCATCACCATCATCATCACCATTATCACCATTATCACCATCATCACCATCATCCCCATCATCACCATCATCACCATCATCACCATCATGACCATCATCACCATCATCACCCTCATCACCATCACCATCATCACCATCATCACCATCATCACCATCATCACCATCATCACCATCATCACCATCATCACCATCATCACCATCATCACCATCATCACCATCATCACCATCATCACCATCATCACCATCATCACCATCATCACCATCATCACCATCATCACCATCATCACCATCATCACCATCATCACCATCGTCACCCTATCACCATCATCATCATAATCGCCATCATCACCATCATCATCACCATTATCACCATCATCACCATCATCCCCATCATCACCATCGTCCCCCTCATCACCATCATCACCCTCATCACCATCATCACCATCATCACCATCATCACCATCATCACCATCATCACCATCATCACCATCATCACCATCATCACCATCATCACCATCAACACCATCATCACCATCATCACCGTCATCACCGTCACCACCATCATCACCGTCATCGCCATCATCATCATCATCACCATCATCACCATCGTCACCCTCATCACCATCATCACCCTCATCACCATCATCATCATAATCGAAATCATCATCATAATCGCCATGCCATCATCACCATCATCACCATCTTCGCCATCATCACCATCATCACCGTCATCGCCACATCATCACCATCATCACCATCATCACCATCATCACCATCATCACCATCATCACCATCATCACCATCATCACCATCGTCACCCTCATCACCATCGTCACTATCATCACCATCATCACCATCATGATAACCATCATCACCATCATCACCATTGTCACCCTCATCACCATCATCACCATCATCACCCTCATCACCATCATCACCATCATCACCATCATCACCATCATCATCATCATCACCATCATCACCATCATCACCATCATCACCATCATCACCATCATCACCATCATCACCATCACCGCACTCATTGATGGATCAAGGTCATTGACCTCATCAAGGTCATTGACCCCTCAAGGTCATTGACCCCTCAAGGTCATTGACCCCTCAAGGTCATTGACCTCATCAAGGTCATTGACCCCACCGAGGTCATTGACCCGACCTTAATGAGGTCAATGACCTTGAGGGGTCAATGACCTTGAGGGGTCAATGACCTTGATGAGGTCAATGACCTTGATCCATCAATGAGTGCGGTGATGGTGATGATGGTGAAGATTTTGATGATGGTGATGATGGTGATGATGGTGATGATGGTGATGATGGTGATGATGGTTATGATGGTGATGATGGTGATGATGGTGATGATGGTGATGATGGTTATGATGGTGATGATGGTGATGATGGTGATGATGGTGATGATGGTGATGATGGTGATGATGGTGATGATGGTGATGATGGTGATGATGGTGATGGTGATGAGGGTGATGTTGGTAATGATGGTGATGATGGTGATGATGGTGATGATGGTGATAATGGTGATGATGGTCATGATGGTGATGATGGTGATGATGGTGATGATGGTGATGATGGTGATGATGGTGGTGATGGTGGTGATGGTGATGATGGTGATGATGGTGGTGATGGTGATGATGGTGATGATGGTGATGATGGTTATGATGATGGTGATGATGGTGATGATGGTGATGATGGTGATGATGGTGATGATGGTGATGATGGTGATGATGGTGATGATGGTGATGATGGTTATGATGATGGTGGTGATGGTGATGATGGTGATGATGGTGGTGATGGTGGTGATGGTGATGATGGTGATGATGGTGGTGATGGTGATGATGGTGATGATGGTGATGATGGTGATGATGGTGATGATGGTGTCGATGGTTATGATGGTGATGATGGTGATGATGGTTATGATGATGGTGGTGATGGTGATGATGGGGATGATGGTGATGATGGTGATAATGGTGATGATGGTGATGATGGTGATGATGGTGATGATGGTTATGATGATGGTGGTGATGGTGATGATGGTGATGATGGTGATGATGGTGATGATGGTGATGATGGTGATGATGGTGATGATGGTGATGATGGTGATGGTGATGAGGGTGATGTTGGTAATGATGGTGATGATGGTGATGATGGTGATGATGGTGATAATGGTGATGATGGTGGTGATGGTGGTGATGGTGATGATGGTGATGATGGTGGTGATGGTGATGATGGTGATGATGGTGATGATGGTGGTGATGGTGATGATGGTGATGATGGTGATGATGGTGATGATGGTGATGATGGTTATGATGATGGTGGTGATGGTGATGATGGGGATGATGGTGATGATGGTGATAATGGTGATGATGGTGATGATGGTGATGATGGTGGTGATGGTGATGATGGTGATGATGGTGATGATGGTGATGATGGTGATGATGGTTATGATGATGGTGGTGATGGTGATGATGGTGGTGATGGTGGTGATGGTGGTGATGGTGGTGATGGTGGTGATGGTGATGATGGTGATGATGGTGAAGATGGTGATGGTGGTGATGGTGGTGATGGTGGTGATGGTGGTGATGGTGATGGTGGTGATGATGGTGATGATGGTGATGATGGTGATGATGGTGATGATGGTGATGATGGTGATGATGGTGATGATGGTGATGATGGTGATGATGGTGATGATGGTGATGATGGTGATGATGGTGATGATGGTTATGATGATGGTGGTGATGGTGATGATGGTGATGATGGTGGTGATGGTGGTGATGGTGATGATGGTGATGATGGTGATGATGGTGATGATGGTGATGATGGTGATGATGGTTATGATGATGGTGGTGATGGTGATGATGGGGATGATGGGGATGATGGTGATGATGGTGATAATGGTGATGATGGTGATGATGGTGATGATGGTGATGATGGTGATGATGGTGATGATGGTGATGATGGTGATGATGGTGATGATGGTGATGATGGTTATGATGGTTATGATGATGGTGGTGATGGTGATGATGGTGATGATGGTGGTGATGGTGGTGATGGTGATGATGGTGATGATGGTGATGATGGTGATGATGGTGATGATGGTGATGATGGTGATGATGGTGATGATGGTGATGATGGTGATGATGGTGATGATGGTTATGATGATGGTGGTGATGGTGATGATGGTGATGATGGTGGTGATGGTGGTGATGGTGATGATGGTGATGATGGTGGTGATGGTGATGATGGTGATGATGGTGATGATGGTGATGATGGTGATGATGGTGTCGATGGTTATGATGGTGATGATGGTGATGATGGTTATGATGATGGTGGTGATGGTGATGATGGGGATGATGGTGATGATGGTGATAATGGTGATGATGGTGATGATGGTGATGATGGTGATGATGGTTATGATGATGGTGATGATGGTGATGATGGTGATGATGGTGATGATGGTGATGATGGTGATGATGGTTATGATGGTTATGATGATGGTGGTGATGGTGGTGATGGTGGTGATGGTGGTGATGGTGATGGTGGTGATGATGGTGATGATGGTGATGATGGTGATGATGGTGATGATGGTGATGATGGTGATGATGGTGATGATGGTGATGATGGTGATGATGGTGATGATGGTGATGATGGTGATGATGGTGATGATGGTGATGATGGTGATGATGGTGATGATGGTGATGATGGTTATGATGATGGTGGTGATGGTGATGATGGTGATGATGGTGGTGATGGTGGTGATGGTGATGATGGTGATGATGGTGATGATGGTGATGATGGTGATGATGGTGATGATGGTGATGATGGTTATGATGATGGTGGTGATGGTGATGATGGTGATGATGGTGGTGATGGTGGTGATGGTGATGATGGTGATGATGGTGGTGATGGTGATGATGGTGATGATGGTGATGATGGTGATGATGGTGATGATGGTGTCGATGGTTATGATGGTGATGATGGTGATGATGGTTATGATGATGGTGGTGATGGTGATGATGGGGATGATGGTGATGATGGTGATAATGGTGATGATGGTGATGATGGTGATGATGGTGATGATGGTTATGATGATGGTGGTGATGGTGATGATGGTGATGATGGTGGTGATGGTGGTGATGGTGATGATGGTGATGATGGTGGTGATGGTGATGATGGTGATGATGGTGATGATGGTTATGATGATGGTGATGATGGTGATGATGGTGATGATGGTGATGATGGTGATGATGGTGATGATGGTTATGATGATGGTGGTGATGGTGATGATGGTGATGATGGTGGTGATGGTGGTGATGGTGATGATGGTGATGATGGTGGTGATGGTGATGATGGTGATGATGGTGATGATGGTGATGATGGTGATGATGGTTATGATGATGGTGGTGATGGTGATGATGGGGATGATGGTGATGATGGTGATAATGGTGATGATGGTGATGATGGTGATGATGGTGGTGATGGTGATGATGGTGATGATGGTGATGATGGTTATGATGATGGTGGTGATGGTGATGATGGTGGTGATGGTGGTGATGGTGGTGATGGTGGTGATGGTGGTGATGGTGATGATGGTGATGATGGTGAAGATGGTGATGGTGGTGATGGTGGTGATGGTGGTGATGGTGGTGATGGTGGTGATGGTGGTGATGGTGGTGATGGTGATGGTGGTGATGATGGCGATGATGGTGATGATGGTGATGATGGTGATGATGGTGATGATGGTGATGATGGTGATGATGGTGATGATGGTGATGATGGTGATGATGGTGATGATGGTGATGATGGTGATGATGGTGATGATGGTGATGATGGTGATGATGGTTATGATGATGGTGGTGATGGTGATGATGGTGATGATGGTGGTGATGGTGGTGATGGTGATGATGGTGATGATGGTGATGATGGTGATGATGGTGATGATGGTGATGATGGTGATGATGGTGATGATGGTGATGATGGTGATGATGATGATGATGGTGATGATGGTGATTTTGGCAATGATGATGGTGATGATGGTGATTTTGGCAATGATGATGGTGATGATGGTGATGATGGTGATTTTGGCAATGATGATGGTGATGATGGTGATGATGGTGGTGATGGTGGTGATGGTGGTGATGGTGGTGATGGTGATGATTGTGATGATGGTGATGATGGTGATGATGGTGATGATGGTGATGATGGTGATGATGGTGATGATGGTGATGATGGTGATGATGGTGATGATGGTGATTATGGTGATTATGGTGATGATGGTGATGATGGCGATGATGGCGATGATGGCGATTCTGATGGTGGTGATGTTGGTGATGGTGATGATGGTGGTGATGGTTGTGATGGTGGTGATGGTGATGATGGTGATGATGGTGATGATGGGGATAATGGTGATGATGGTGATAATGGTGATGAGTGCGGTGATGTTGACGGTGGAGATTATGGTGATGATGGTGAAGATTTTGATGATGGTGATGATGGTGATGATGGTGATGATGGTGATGATAGTGATGATGGTGATGATGGTGATGATTGTGATGATGGTGATGATGGTGATGATGGTGATGATGGTGATGATGGTGATGATGGTGATGATGGTGATGATGGTGATGATGGTGATGATGGTGATGATGGTGATGATGGTGATGATGGTGATGATGGTGATGATGGTGATGATGGTGATGATGGTGATGATGGTGATGATGGTGATGATGGTGATGATGGTGATGATGGTGATGATGGTGATGATGGTGATGATGGTGATGATGGTGATGATGGTGATTATGGTGATGATGGTGATGATGGCGATGATGGCGATTCTGATGGTGGTGATGTTGGTGATGGTGATGATGGTGGTGATGGTGGTGATGGTGGTGATGGTGATGATGGTGATGATGGTGGTGATGGTGATGATGGTGATGATGGTGATGATGGTTATGATGATGGTGATGATGGTGATGATGGGGATGATGGTGATGATGGTGATAATGGTGATGATGGTGATGATGGTGATGATGGTGATGATGGTTATGATGATGGTGGTGATGGTGATGATGGTGATGATGGTGGTGATGGTGGTGATGGTGATGATGGTGATGATGGTGGTGATGGTGATGATGGTGATGATGGTGATGATGGTTATGATGATGGTGATGATGGTGATGATGGTGATGATGGTGATGATGGTGATGATGGTGATGATGGTTATGATGATGGTGGTGATGGTGATGATGGTGATGATGGTGGTGATGGTGGTGATGGTGATGATGGTGATGATGGTGGTGATGGTGATGATGGTGATGATGGTGATGATGGTGATGATGGTGATGATGGTGATGATGGTTATGATGATGGTGGTGATGGTGATGATGGGGATGATGGTGATGATGGTGATAATGGTGATGATGGTGATGATGGTGATGATGGTGGTGATGGTGATGATGGTGATGATGGTGATGATGGTTATGATGATGGTGGTGATGGTGATGATGGTGGTGATGGTGGTGATGGTGGTGATGGTGGTGATGGTGGTGATGGTGGTGATGGTGATGATGGTGATGATGGTGAAGATGGTGATGGTGGTGATGGTGGTGATGGTGGTGATGGTGGTGATGGTGGTGATGGTGGTGATGGTGGTGATGGTGATGGTGGTGATGATGGCGATGATGGTGATGATGGTGATGATGGTGATGATGGTGATGATGGTGATGATGGTGATGATGGTGATGATGGTGATGATGGTGATGATGGTGATGATGGTGATGATGGTGATGATGGTGATGATGGTGATGATGGTTATGATGATGGTGGTGATGGTGATGATGGTGATGATGGTGGTGATGGTGGTGATGGTGATGATGGTGATGATGGTGATGATGGTGATGATGGTGATGATGGTGATGATGGTGATGATGGTGATGATGGTGATGATGGTGATGATGATGATGATGGTGATGATGGTGATTTTGGCAATGATGATGGTGATGATGGTGATTTTGGCAATGATGATGGTGATGATGGTGATGATGGTGATTTTGGCAATGATGATGGTGATGATGGTGATGATGGTGGTGATGGTGGTGATGGTGATGATGGTTATGATGATGGTGGTGATGGTGATGATGGGGATGATGGTGATGATGGTGATAATGGTGATGATGGTGATGATGGTGATGATGGTGGTGATGGTGATGATGGTGATGATGGTGATGATGGTGATGATGGTGATGATGGTTATGATGATGGTGGTGATGGTGATGATGGTGGTGATGTTGGTGATGGTGATGATGGTGGTGATGGTTGTGATGGTGGTGATGGTGATGATGGTGATGATGGTGATGATGGGGATAATGGTGATGATGGTGATAATGGTGATGAGTGCGGTGATGTTGACGGTGGAGATTATGGTGATGATGGTGAAGATTTTGATGATGGTGATGATGGTGATGATGGTGATGATGGTGATGATAGTGATGATGGTGATGATGGTGATGATTGTGATGATGGTGATGATGGTGATGATGGTGATGATGGTGATGATGGTGATGATGGTGATGATGGTGATGATGGTGATGATGGTGATGATGGTGATGATGGTGATGATGGTGATGATGGTGATGATGGTGATGATGGTGATGATGGTGATGATGGTGATGATGGTGATGATGGTTATGATGGTGATGATGGTGATGATGGTGATGATGGTGATGATGGTGATGATGGTGATGATGGTGATGATGGTGATGATGGTGATGATGGTGATGGTGATGAGGGTGATGTTGGTAATGATGGTGATGATGGTGATGATGGTGATGATGGTGATAATGGTGATGATGGTCATGATGGTGATGATGGTGATGATGGTGATGATGGTGATGATGGTGATGATGGTGGTGATGGTGGTGATGGTGATGATGGTGATGATGGTGGTGATGGTGATGATGGTGATGATGGTGATGATGGTTATGATGATGGTGATGATGGTGATGATGGTGATGATGGTGATGATGGTGATGATGGTGATGATGGTGATGATGGTGATGATGGTGATGATGGTTATGATGATGGTGGTGATGGTGATGATGGTGATGATGGTGGTGATGGTGGTGATGGTGATGATGGTGATGATGGTGGTGATGGTGATGATGGTGATGATGGTGATGATGGTGATGATGGTGATGATGGTGTCGATGGTTATGATGGTGATGATGGTGATGATGGTTATGATGATGGTGGTGATGGTGATGATGGGGATGATGGTGATGATGGTGATAATGGTGATGATGGTGATGATGGTGATGATGGTGATGATGGTTATGATGATGGTGGTGATGGTGATGATGGTGATGATGGTGATGATGGTGATGATGGTGATGATGGTGATGATGGTGATGATGGTGATGATGGTGATGGTGATGAGGGTGATGTTGGTAATGATGGTGATGATGGTGATGATGGTGATGATGGTGATAATGGTGATGATGGTGGTGATGGTGGTGATGGTGATGATGGTGATGATGGTGGTGATGGTGATGATGGTGATGATGGTGATGATGGTGGTGATGGTGATGATGGTGATGATGGTGATGATGGTGATGATGGTGATGATGGTTATGATGATGGTGGTGATGGTGATGATGGGGATGATGGTGATGATGGTGATAATGGTGATGATGGTGATGATGGTGATGATGGTGGTGATGGTGATGATGGTGATGATGGTGATGATGGTGATGATGGTGATGATGGTTATGATGATGGTGGTGATGGTGATGATGGTGGTGATGGTGGTGATGGTGGTGATGGTGGTGATGGTGGTGATGGTGATGATGGTGATGATGGTGAAGATGGTGATGGTGGTGATGGTGGTGATGGTGGTGATGGTGGTGATGGTGATGGTGGTGATGATGGTGATGATGGTGATGATGGTGATGATGGTGATGATGGTGATGATGGTGATGATGGTGATGATGGTGATGATGGTGATGATGGTGATGATGGTGATGATGGTGATGATGGTGATGATGGTTATGATGATGGTGGTGATGGTGATGATGGTGATGATGGTGGTGATGGTGGTGATGGTGATGATGGTGATGATGGTGATGATGGTGATGATGGTGATGATGGTGATGATGGTTATGATGATGGTGGTGATGGTGATGATGGGGATGATGGGGATGATGGTGATGATGGTGATAATGGTGATGATGGTGATGATGGTGATGATGGTGATGATGGTGATGATGGTGATGATGGTGATGATGGTGATGATGGTGATGATGGTGATGATGGTTATGATGGTTATGATGATGGTGGTGATGGTGATGATGGTGATGATGGTGGTGATGGTGGTGATGGTGATGATGGTGATGATGGTGATGATGGTGATGATGGTGATGATGGTGATGATGGTGATGATGGTGATGATGGTGATGATGGTGATGATGGTGATGATGGTTATGATGATGGTGGTGATGGTGATGATGGTGATGATGGTGGTGATGGTGGTGATGGTGATGATGGTGATGATGGTGGTGATGGTGATGATGGTGATGATGGTGATGATGGTGATGATGGTGATGATGGTGTCGATGGTTATGATGGTGATGATGGTGATGATGGTTATGATGATGGTGGTGATGGTGATGATGGGGATGATGGTGATGATGGTGATAATGGTGATGATGGTGATGATGGTGATGATGGTGATGATGGTTATGATGATGGTGATGATGGTGATGATGGTGATGATGGTGATGATGGTGATGATGGTGATGATGGTTATGATGGTTATGATGATGGTGGTGATGGTGGTGATGGTGGTGATGGTGGTGATGGTGATGGTGGTGATGATGGTGATGATGGTGATGATGGTGATGATGGTGATGATGGTGATGATGGTGATGATGGTGATGATGGTGATGATGGTGATGATGGTGATGATGGTGATGATGGTGATGATGGTGATGATGGTGATGATGGTGATGATGGTGATGATGGTGATGATGGTGATGATGGTTATGATGATGGTGGTGATGGTGATGATGGTGATGATGGTGGTGATGGTGGTGATGGTGATGATGGTGATGATGGTGATGATGGTGATGATGGTGATGATGGTGATGATGGTGATGATGGTTATGATGATGGTGGTGATGGTGATGATGGTGATGATGGTGGTGATGGTGGTGATGGTGATGATGGTGATGATGGTGGTGATGGTGATGATGGTGATGATGGTGATGATGGTGATGATGGTGATGATGGTGTCGATGGTTATGATGGTGATGATGGTGATGATGGTTATGATGATGGTGGTGATGGTGATGATGGGGATGATGGTGATGATGGTGATAATGGTGATGATGGTGATGATGGTGATGATGGTGATGATGGTTATGATGATGGTGGTGATGGTGATGATGGTGATGATGGTGGTGATGGTGGTGATGGTGATGATGGTGATGATGGTGGTGATGGTGATGATGGTGATGATGGTGATGATGGTTATGATGATGGTGATGATGGTGATGATGGTGATGATGGTGATGATGGTGATGATGGTGATGATGGTGATGATGGTTATGATGATGGTGGTGATGGTGATGATGGTGATGATGGTGGTGATGGTGGTGATGGTGATGATGGTGATGATGGTGGTGATGGTGATGATGGTGATGATGGTGATGATGGTGATGATGGTGATGATGGTTATGATGATGGTGGTGATGGTGATGATGGGGATGATGGTGATGATGGTGATAATGGTGATGATGGTGATGATGGTGATGATGGTGGTGATGGTGATGATGGTGATGATGGTGATGATGGTTATGATGATGGTGGTGATGGTGATGATGGTGGTGATGGTGGTGATGGTGGTGATGGTGGTGATGGTGGTGATGGTGATGATGGTGATGATGGTGAAGATGGTGATGGTGGTGATGGTGGTGATGGTGGTGATGGTGGTGATGGTGGTGATGGTGGTGATGGTGGTGATGGTGATGGTGGTGATGATGGCGATGATGGTGATGATGGTGATGATGGTGATGATGGTGATGATGGTGATGATGGTGATGATGGTGATGATGGTGATGATGGTGATGATGGTGATGATGGTGATGATGGTGATGATGGTGATGATGGTGATGATGGTGATGATGGTTATGATGATGGTGGTGATGGTGATGATGGTGATGATGGTGGTGATGGTGGTGATGGTGATGATGGTGATGATGGTGATGATGGTGATGATGGTGATGATGGTGATGATGGTGATGATGGTGATGATGGTGATGATGGTGATGATGATGATGATGGTGATGATGGTGATTTTGGCAATGATGATGGTGATGATGGTGATTTTGGCAATGATGATGGTGATGATGGTGATGATGGTGATTTTGGCAATGATGATGGTGATGATGGTGATGATGGTGGTGATGGTGGTGATGGTGGTGATGGTGGTGATGGTGATGATTGTGATGATGGTGATGATGGTGATGATGGTGATGATGGTGATGATGGTGATGATGGTGATGATGGTGATGATGGTGATGATGGTGATGATGGTGATTATGGTGATTATGGTGATGATGGTGATGATGGCGATGATGGCGATGATGGCGATTCTGATGGTGGTGATGTTGGTGATGGTGATGATGGTGGTGATGGTTGTGATGGTGGTGATGGTGATGATGGTGATGATGGTGATGATGGGGATAATGGTGATGATGGTGATAATGGTGATGAGTGCGGTGATGTTGACGGTGGAGATTATGGTGATGATGGTGAAGATTTTGATGATGGTGATGATGGTGATGATGGTGATGATGGTGATGATAGTGATGATGGTGATGATGGTGATGATTGTGATGATGGTGATGATGGTGATGATGGTGATGATGGTGATGATGGTGATGATGGTGATGATGGTGATGATGGTGATGATGGTGATGATGGTGATGATGGTGATGATGGTGATGATGGTGATGATGGTGATGATGGTGATGATGGTGATGATGGTGATGATGGTGATGATGGTGATGATGGTGATGATGGTGATGATGGTGATGATGGTGATGATGGTGATGATGGTGATGATGGTGATTATGGTGATGATGGTGATGATGGCGATGATGGCGATTCTGATGGTGGTGATGTTGGTGATGGTGATGATGGTGGTGATGGTGGTGATGGTGGTGATGGTGATGATGGTGATGATGGTGGTGATGGTGATGATGGTGATGATGGTGATGATGGTTATGATGATGGTGATGATGGTGATGATGGGGATGATGGTGATGATGGTGATAATGGTGATGATGGTGATGATGGTGATGATGGTGATGATGGTTATGATGATGGTGGTGATGGTGATGATGGTGATGATGGTGGTGATGGTGGTGATGGTGATGATGGTGATGATGGTGGTGATGGTGATGATGGTGATGATGGTGATGATGGTTATGATGATGGTGATGATGGTGATGATGGTGATGATGGTGATGATGGTGATGATGGTGATGATGGTTATGATGATGGTGGTGATGGTGATGATGGTGATGATGGTGGTGATGGTGGTGATGGTGATGATGGTGATGATGGTGGTGATGGTGATGATGGTGATGATGGTGATGATGGTGATGATGGTGATGATGGTGATGATGGTTATGATGATGGTGGTGATGGTGATGATGGGGATGATGGTGATGATGGTGATAATGGTGATGATGGTGATGATGGTGATGATGGTGGTGATGGTGATGATGGTGATGATGGTGATGATGGTTATGATGATGGTGGTGATGGTGATGATGGTGGTGATGGTGGTGATGGTGGTGATGGTGGTGATGGTGGTGATGGTGATGATGGTGATGATGGTGAAGATGGTGATGGTGGTGATGGTGGTGATGGTGGTGATGGTGGTGATGGTGGTGATGGTGGTGATGGTGGTGATGGTGATGGTGGTGATGATGGCGATGATGGTGATGATGGTGGTGATGGTGGTGATGGTGATGATGGTGATGATGGTGATGATGGTGATGATGGTGATGATGGTGATGATGGTGATGATGGTGATGATGGTGATGATGGTGATGATGATGATGATGGTGATGATGGTGATTTTGGCAATGATGATGGTGATGATGGTGATTTTGGCAATGATGATGGTGATGATGGTGATGATGGTGATTTTGGCAATGATGATGGTGATGATGGTGATGATGGTGGTGATGGTGGTGATGGTGGTGATGGTGGTGATGGTGATGATTGTGATGATGGTGATGATGGTGATGATGGTGATGATGGTGATGATGGTGATGATGGTGATGATGGTGATGATGGTGATGATGGTGATGATGGTGATTATGGTGATTATGGTGATGATGGTGATGATGGCGATGATGGCGATGATGGCGATTCTGATGGTGGTGATGTTGGTGATGGTGATGATGGTGGTGATGGTTGTGATGGTGGTGATGGTGATGATGGTGATGATGGTGATGATGGGGATAATGGTGATGATGGTGATAATGGTGATGAGTGCGGTGATGTTGACGGTGGAGATTATGGTGATGATGGTGAAGATTTTGATGATGGTGATGATGGTGATGATGGTGATGATGGTGATGATAGTGATGATGGTGATGATGGTGATGATTGTGATGATGGTGATGATGGTGATGATGGTGATGATGGTGATGATGGTGATGATGGTGATGATGGTGATGATGGTGATGATGGTGATGATGGTGATGATGGTGATGATGGTGATGATGGTGATGATGGTGATGATGGTGATGATGGTGATGATGGTGATGATGGTGATGATGGTGATGATGGTGATGATGGTGATGATGGTGATGATGGTGATGATGGTGATGATGGTGATGATGGTGATGATGGTGATTATGGTGATGATGGTGATGATGGCGATGATGGCGATTCTGATGGTGGTGATGTTGGTGATGGTGATGATGGTGGTGATGGTGGTGATGGTGGTGATGGTGATGATGGTGATGATGGTGGTGATGGTGATGATGGTGATGATGGTGATGATGGTTATGATGATGGTGATGATGGTGATGATGGGGATGATGGTGATGATGGTGATAATGGTGATGATGGTGATGATGGTGATGATGGTGATGATGGTTATGATGATGGTGGTGATGGTGATGATGGTGATGATGGTGGTGATGGTGGTGATGGTGATGATGGTGATGATGGTGGTGATGGTGATGATGGTGATGATGGTGATGATGGTTATGATGATGGTGATGATGGTGATGATGGTGATGATGGTGATGATGGTGATGATGGTGATGATGGTTATGATGATGGTGGTGATGGTGATGATGGTGATGATGGTGGTGATGGTGGTGATGGTGATGATGGTGATGATGGTGGTGATGGTGATGATGGTGATGATGGTGATGATGGTGATGATGGTGATGATGGTGATGATGGTTATGATGATGGTGGTGATGGTGATGATGGGGATGATGGTGATGATGGTGATAATGGTGATGATGGTGATGATGGTGATGATGGTGGTGATGGTGATGATGGTGATGATGGTGATGATGGTTATGATGATGGTGGTGATGGTGATGATGGTGGTGATGGTGGTGATGGTGGTGATGGTGGTGATGGTGGTGATGGTGATGATGGTGATGATGGTGAAGATGGTGATGGTGGTGATGGTGGTGATGGTGGTGATGGTGGTGATGGTGGTGATGGTGGTGATGGTGGTGATGGTGATGGTGGTGATGATGGCGATGATGGTGATGATGGTGATGATGGTGATGATGGTGATGATGGTGATGATGGTGATGATGGTGATGATGGTGATGATGGTGATGATGGTGATGATGGTGATGATGGTGATGATGGTGATGATGGTGATGATGGTTATGATGATGGTGGTGATGGTGATGATGGTGATGATGGTGGTGATGGTGGTGATGGTGATGATGGTGATGATGGTGATGAT
Source organism: Merodon equestris (assembly GCA_958301585.1). Classification (NCBI taxonomy): domain Eukaryota; kingdom Metazoa; phylum Arthropoda; class Insecta; order Diptera; family Syrphidae; genus Merodon; species Merodon equestris. Next base: position 12,068,786 of record OY284415.1, on the reverse strand, counting down.
GGTGATGATGGTGATGATGGTGATGATGGTGATGATGGTGATGATGGTGATGATGGTGATGATGATGATGATGGTGATGATGGTGATTTTGGCAATGATGATGGTGATGATGGTGATTTTGGCAATGATGATGGTGATGATGGTGATGATGGTGATTTTGGCAATGATGATGGTGATGATGGTGATGATGGTGGTGATGGTGGTGATGGTGGTGATGGTGGTGATGGTGATGATTGTGATGATGGTGATGATGGTGATGATGGTGATGATGGTGATGATGGTGATGATGGTGATGATGGTGATGATGGTGATGATGGTGATGATGGTGATTATGGTGATTATGGTGATGATGGTGATGATGGCGATGATGGCGATGATGGCGATTCTGATGGTGGTGATGTTGGTGATGGTGATGATGGTGGTGATGGTTGTGATGGTGGTGATGGTGATGATGGTGATGATGGTGATGATGGGGATAATGGTGATGATGGTGATAATGGTGATGAGTGCGGTGATGTTGACGGTGGAGATTATGGTGATGATGGTGAAGATTTTGATGATGGTGATGATGGTGATGATGGTGATGATGGTGATGATAGTGATGATGGTGATGATGGTGATGATTGTGATGATGGTGATGATGGTGATGATGGTGATGATGGTGATGATGGTGATGATGGTGATGATGGTGATGATGGTGATGATGGTGATGATGGTGATGATGGTGATGATGGTGATGATGGTGATGATGGTGATGATGGTGATGATGGTGATGATGGTGATGATGGTGATGATGGTGATGATGGTGATGATGGTGATGATGGTGATGATGGTGATGATGGTGATGATGGTGATGATGGTGATGATGGTGATGATGGTGATGATGGTGATTATGGTGATGATGGTGATGATGGCGATGATGGCGATGATGGCGATTCTGATGGTGGTGATGTTGGTGGTGATGGTGATGATGGTGATGATGGTGATGATGGTGGTGATGGTGATGATGGTGGTGATGGTGGTGATGGTGGTGATGGTGGTGATGGTGGTGATGGTGATGATGGTGATGATGGTGAAGATGGTGATGGTGGTGATGGTGGTGATGGTGGTGATGGTGGTGATGGTGGTGATGGTGGTGATGGTGGTGATGGTGGTGATGGTGGTGATGGTGATGGTGGTGATGATGGTGATGATGGTGATGATGGTGATGATGGTGATGATGGTGATGATGGTGATGATGGTGATGATGGTGATGATGGTGATGATGGTGATGATGGTGATGATGGTGATGATGGTGATGATGGTGATGATGGTTATGATGATGGTGGTGATGGTGATGATGGTGATGATGGTGGTGATGGTGGTGATGATGATGATGGTGATGATGGTGATGATGGTGATGATGGTGATGATGGTGATGATGGTGATGATGGTGATGATGGTGATGATGGTGATGATGATGATGATGGTGATGATGGTGATTTTGGCAATGATGATGGTGATGATGGTGATTTTGGCAATGATGATGGTGATGATGGTGATGATGGTGATTTTGGCAATGATGATGGTGATGATGGTGATGATGGTGGTGATGGTGGTGATGGTGGTGATGGTGGTGATGGTGATGATTGTGATGATGGTGATGATGGTGATGATGGTGATGATGGTGATGATGGTGATGATGGTGATGATGGTGATGATGGTGATGATGGTGATGATGGTGATGATGGTGATTATGGTGATGATGGTGATGATGGCGATGATGGCGATGATGGTGATTCTGATGGTGGTGATGTTGGTGATGGTGATGATGGTGGTGATGGTTGTGATGGTGGTGATGGTGATGATGGTGATGATGGTGATGATGGGGATAATGGTGATGATGGTGATAATGGTGATGAGTGCGGTGATGTTGACGGTGGAGATTATGGTGATGATGGTGAAGATTTTGATGATGGTGATGATGGTGATGATGGTGATGATGGTGATGATAGTGATGATGGTGATGATGGTGATGATTGTGATGATGGTGATGATGGTGATGATGGTGATGATGGTGTTGATGGTGATGATGGTGATGATGGTGATGATGGTGATGATGGTGATGATGGTGATGATGGTGATGATGGTGATGATGGTGATGATGGTGATGATGGTGATGATGGTGATGATGGTGATGATGGTGATGATGGTGATGATGGTGATGATGGTGATTATGGTGATGATGGTGATGATGGTGATGATGGTGATGATGGTGATGATGGTGATTATGGTGATGATGGTGATGATGGTGATGATGGTGATGATGGTGATGATGGTGATGATGGTGATGATGGTGATGATGGTGATGATGGTGATGATGGTGATGATGGTGATGATGGTGATGATGGTGATGATGGTGATGATGGTGATGATGGTGATTTTGGCAATGATGATGGTGATTTTGGCAATGATGCTGTCACTTATGGTAGTGCTAACAATGATGGCGACAGACATAGATTCTATTGATGCTTATGTGGTGCTAGTGATGGTTTAGCTGAGGCTTGTGCGGATGGGGATTGTACATGGATGGCAATGAAGCCGATGGCAATGGTGGTAATTAACGGTGGAAAAAGAACCGGGCAAGAGAGGATAAAAAAACAGACGATATCTCAGTACAGTTTGTAGTACATTTTTCAACTCAACTCTTTATGATATTCGCTTAACATTTATAGAGGATGGGGTGATGGACTTTGCGCTAGTGTAGAGTTTTGCCTTGATCGTTCGATATACAGAAACGGATTTCTTTATGGATTGGGTGTAAAATACGGTGGTGTCAAAAAGTGAAGCCACGATGTGATTATTAGCCTACAATTCGGCCAACCTGACCAGGTAATCGGCCCGATTATCAATCAGCGGGCAAAACTCTTGCTAGGGGCAAAATCATCATTACAGTGAAAACTCTACGTTAAACATCCGTTCTATTTTACTTACAATAGTTATGATGCAATTATAATTACTTTACTGGTAATGCGTTTAGGCACATATGGATATATGTATATACATATAATAAATTTAAGTTTTAATTCATTATTTATACAGTTCATACAGATAAATGTTTGTTTATAAAATTGTGTCGAACAATGTAGGATTATCTTACGTAATATACATACATACATATACAGGGTGTCCCACGAGCAGTGTGCCAAAAAGCTAGAGCGTATAGATCTGGTCAAGACAAGAAAAAATTCGTACGGGGGGGGGGGGTCTATTCCCCCCGTCTAGCCGGAAGGGACAATTTTCTAAAAAAAAACTGACTTAATTTGGGAAAAAAATTATTAAAAATCAACAGTTACATCCACAATGCCGTGATGTACTTTTTTGTAAAGCTAGAAAACTCTTCTTTCATCTTGTTTTTAAACAAATCTGTTTTAAGGAATAGTTTTTGAGAAATAAATTTTCAAACTCAAAATTTTGCAAAAAAAATTTAAAAAAAAAATTCGAACTATTTTTTTTCAAAATTGTATGTAATTAAGTACTAATTTTTTTTCAAAAATTCAATTCTCTTATTAGCTTTTAGTTAAAAACAGGAAACCGGATGCAAAAATGTCTTGTAGTTTTTGAGAAATTAAAAAAAACCCAAACCATTTTTTTCTAAGAAGAATCTTTTTTTTGGTTTTAACGCGACTGGACTTGTAGGCAAATTAATGTGTGAAACATTGACCTCTTTTTTATTATTTTTAAAAACTTCGGAGTTTTATTATAATAAATTTTCAATATGATCCCCATTTTTTAGAAGGCAAAGATTATACCTCCTTCTTCTCCTAATGGCTGCACATATCTATGCTTGACAAATGTTCCTGCAATTTGACTCCAGCGACTTCAATCCGTTCTTTCAGTTGTTCCAAAGATACTATTTCCACTTCGTAAACATAATTCTTCATGAATCCCCACACATAAAAATCTAGAGGAGGAGAGAGTATTGTACTCTCTGTTCAATAGGGTGCCAATATTGGAACCCTAGAACAAAATTTGCTTTGTATGAGATGCAACTTCTCTATACTATTTATTCTGTGTTATTATTAACTATGAAAGTGTTATTTATTGTTTATTTATTTATTCATTTATTTTTCTTATTATTATATGTATATATACCCCACAAGCGGACCAGTAGGAATGCAGTTAAGTGGGAAGGTTATGGTCCTACACTTCTGACCATAACGACGCCGGGATAAAAAAAAAAGGAAAAGAAGAAGATTATATGTATATATATATTTTTTTTTTTGATTTTTGGATTGAAGGTTTTTGTCGTAGTTTTCCTTCAAAGGCTATAATTATTGTCAAGCATTTGTTATCATAAATAATTATATAAAATAATTGTTCAGTAGAAAGATATAATCAAAATATCATATATCTGTGTAACTGTGCGGTGGCTCACCAAATTATGATACGAAAATAAAATAAATTAAAAATTAAATTGAGCGTGTTCCTTGTTTAATATTTTTAGTACCAACCTTGGCCTTAAAAATATTCCAGACAGAAAAGTCTAATGGATTCCCGTCGGAAAAATCCGATAGCCATTTTGTCGCTGTCATTCTTGATTTGCCGGGTTTTGTGGAAAGGTGCAGAGTCCTATTGAAATGTGCAGGATCTTTCGCCGAATTGTTTGCATGCCCACTAGCATATTAGTAACATAGCGAGTTACCATCAACAATGTATCCCAAAACCTGCGTAAGGTGTAATGATTAAGAGCTTGCAGTGGGAGAACAGTGGATACATATTGCAGTTCACTCTCGCACATCATCTCTCTGGTTGTCTCGTGTGCATGCATGATCCCAATCAATAGGACGAGAGTGCACTTACTGAGCCAACTAGAACACATGCCTTCAACGTAGCTTAGAAGAAATAATCTTTATGCCACGGTCTAAAATATGAGTGAAGACCGACTATCAGCAGTCACTGCCACCAATATTATCAAAATCAGAAACGGCGGCGCTTGCTTCCTGGTGGCCATTCCTCGATAGAAAATAACTAAATTTTTTCAACTTTTTATATCCAATTTAGTGATAACTTAAAAAATAGTCTAACAATTTTATTTATATTTTTTGGTGGGAGTTGGAGTAGCGATTTTCATCAAGAGAGTTATTCAATGTAGACAGTTGTTTGTTTCTGGGGTAAACGATATTATGGAATACATCTTCGTTGATATTGTCTGCGGACTTTTATCAGCATTTTTTGGGTGGAGTTATTTACAAGCCGCCGATAGTTATTGATTCTTCTCATGTTACAAATCTTCTGGAAGACATATCATTACCTTACAATTACATTTTACTCTTTTTAGATCTCAATATAGACCTTTGAGATAAATCAAACCCAAGCGTAAATCGATTTGTAAGATCGCTACATTCTGTAAATGACTCTATGCCCACTCACTTCAGTAACAGCTGCTCTACCTTACTTGACCTGTCTGTTATTAACAATATAGAGCGTGTCAAATATTATGGTCAATTGGTGCCAGGTTTTTCATAACATGATCCGCTCATTATTTTGTATGATCAAGATTTCAACATCCCTGCCAATGAAGCTAGTCCAATGACTTTCAGGAACTTTAGGGCGATTGATAATGAGCATTTTATACATGATATTTCAAATATTGAGTGGCACAGACTGCGCCCGATGGCGTGCGCTGATGAGCAGATTAATTTTTTTACATCCGAAATTAACAATCTTTTTGAACCCCATGTTCCTTCCTATAAAAACGTTTATCCCCCGAAATAAAAATTGTACGTGGCTAAGTACGAGAATTGAACAATTTCTTAAAATAAGGAGCAGATCCTATAAAAGATGGAAAAGATTCAAAATTCCTGAACAATTCAATGAATATAAAATTGCAAGGAATATAGCGAAGAAAGAAATAAGGAGGGCGCAAATGAATTTTTTTGCTTCAAAGTTTCAGCGAAATCTTGACAGGACAAAAACGTGGAGGTATATAAGAGAGTTAGGTATCGGCAGACAGAAGGCAACAAATGCTCATATTAGTGAAGTAAGTCCTGAAAATTTAAATTTTGAATTTGCCGCAGCCTCACATAATTCCTCTACATCAAGAAATTTCTGTTTTCGAAGAGTGTACGAATGTGATGTGCTCAATGCCGTTAACGCTATTAACTCTAATGCTATTGGTCTGGACGGCATGCATCCAAAATTCCTAAAAATCATAATTCATGAAGTTCTGTCTGAACTTACATATATTTTTAACAGCGTTCTTACCTATTCTGGCGTGAGCCAGACATCTTAAAACAAGTTTCAGGAAAGTATAAACACATCGTCAAAAAAGGGATTTCCTTAGTATCCAGCACACAGTTCCACATCTTAATACCCATACGGGAAGGTGGCGGTCCCTGAGGAGCCAATATGAACAATGATCATCTTGTTGCAGCCAAGGTAGATAAGTATGAAAATTTCCCGGTATCAACGGAGTTGAGTAAAATTACCTAGTATTTAGGAGGAAAAGCTGGAGTCACAATAGATCGCCAGTGCCTTTACCATCTTCATAAGCGTAGTAGAATAGCAATGAAGATGTCAAGACCTCTGCGAAATGCTCTCAATGCGACATGTTCGAATACCAAAACCTACAAGAAACCCCTGGTTTTAAGACCAATACAAAAGCAGGAACGACTTTCGGAAGTTTTTGCAATAATTAAAACGAACTGCTTTAAGGGGTTAGGTGGGTTTCAGAGGTTCAAAATAAGGGTAATGTTACTATTTTTTTTTTAATATATACAATCATATATCTTATTTAAGCAACTCAGCATATCAAAGATACATATTTAAACAGTATTTTGTGAAATTTTTATTTAAAAATTCCGAAAACTCAGCCGTTGGTACCTCATCCCCCTTGACGTCTCAAAAAAAAATGCTCTTGCCGTGGACAGCATAACTCATTATTGGTTCATCTAAAATCAAAAAACCAAAAATATTTCTTTAGTACATGAATAAATCTCGTTATTGGACGAAGGGAAAAAAAATAAATAAAATTTGAATTTTTGACAGACTTTGAACAAAAAAACACATTTTTTGGTCAAATTTTCGTCATATATTGGCTCGAAAAAATTAGTTGTAATAATAAAAAAAAAACCCTTGGTTCAGTTACTAGATAATGTTATTTCAAAGATGTGTGCATAATTTGAACAAAATAGCTTCATAACTTTTCGAGAAATCATGTCCACCGACTTAAAACAATAGAAATGCAGCTGCTTCCGTATACCTGCGAAGCGCTGCACTGACGTGGCCTGATGGGCGGAAGTTCCGAAGGGTCTATCTCTTAGAATTTTACTCGGATCGATTTGAAATTTTAGGAGAATATTTTAATCATATTGTACTACTTAATAAGACAAAAAAAATCGATTTTTTTTTTAAATTTTCAAACCTATCTAACCCCTTAAAGCCAATGCGAAATGGGGCATTAACCTAGACAACTGGTAGTGGGTTCACAGTCGATATTGAGAGTAAAGAAACACGAGCTTTGTAAACTGTGTAACAGCAACGACATGCAAAAAAGTGGTCCGTAGAACAAACCACTCACACTATACGGAGGCAAAAAAGAGTTTGGTCTATTAAGCTTAGACTCTGTGTGGACATTTCCAATATAACACCTTGATGACATGGAAATAAAAAGAGTTACTGTGAACTACAGCCAACGCAAATGCAGTCGAATCTCTCAAATCCTATCTAGGACAACCACCTCGGAGAGTAGTGAACGAACATCTTTGACACAAACCATCCCGTCGAGGGTGTGGGACAAACACTCTTGAACCTGCACGAATTATAAAAAAAAAAATAATAAAAAAAAGACAGCATTTTAAGCTGGACGTGGGATGGTTAAATAAATGCAACAACTTATCCAAGGGAACCATGCCATGACACCAACCATGAATCTCATCATCATTTATATGGTTCACACGGTTTCAGGCTAGAAAAGTATTCAAGCTACGGCAGACTCACTAATTTTAGGATGAAACGCATCACTATTTTTGAGGCTTAAAGCTGCATTGACAGTGCTTACAGAGATATTAGGAGAAGCATGTCGTGGTTATACTTCCCTACCATACTCGTCCGTCTGTGCAGGATGATATTAGAGAATTCTCGCTATCCCATTAGGTCGGTAATGAATTAACAAGGACTTTCAACTATAAAAGTGATGTGATTTCTTCAACATATTGTTCAAAACATCATGTCTGGCAGCATAATATAGAAGTAGGACTTTGGCTCACTGTGACAAGCAGCAGCTGGATTGAGGTGAGACTGGAAAATCGCTGCTTCTTTGGGCTTATAAGGCATTTGTGTCAACTTTTTACAAAACCATAATAACCCACGACGGGAAGCATTGACATTGTCGAAAATATTTGGCGTGCAATATTTCAGTCCGTTTGTCTTAATGGGATGAAGAGGAGAAGATAAAAATAAGCACTTTAGGGATTGTACAACGACATCGACTTAGATCAGGTTTTTGTGGATCCACCGTTTAGGATAGCTGGGCTATATAGAGTGCGGGCCATTGCTTCGGCCCGAGGCTGTTTTCTCTAAGATACTGACTATTTACAATAATACACGATTGGAGTTACTAAAAGAAGGGTATTCTATATAAGAAGGGTATTCTTAGTGCAGCCGTGTTGTATATCTATCAAAGAGTAGAAAAATGGTCTACACGTGGGCAGCATCATGCCAGCTTTACACTTGTTTGCTTCTATTAACCACCACATATCACAGGTACAACAAGAATAGATATTCCACACACTTACCCACAGCAAAATTCCCTTCAAACATCAGAGCTACGTCGGATTATCCTCTCTCTCAGCTGCAACTACCGAACTTCGATTCATAGCAACACGAATCCTAACATTCCTAACATCAAGGATAATCCCAATGGATATTTATGGCTTTGGATGAGCAGCGACCTTTAAACTGTGACAATTGAAAGTGCTCGCACGTGTACAGTCTCAGCTCTAATTAAAATTGCATTCCTCCCACCTAGCGTGCTACGACAGCTAAGCTTCACGGGGTTGAACGATATATCTTTGCATAAATATGTTCCGAGCATCATTTATACCAATCAAACGCATCTGATGTCCTATTTCGCTAATTTACTCTCAGATTTATGATGGGTAAAAATTAGTTCATAATGTGTTCACACTAGTGCGACGACACCATCCACCATCCTCGCGACCTAGCTTGGTGTGTCTAAGTGAATTCAAAAGTGGACCCTTTCTTCCACAAGGGCGTACGGTAATTTCAACACGTTCGAGCTATTGTAACATTACACGGAATAAAAGGGATAACAGAAACATAAAAAAAAGGATTCATGCGAGTCCAATTGAAGTCGGTTGAGTCTTTGCGAAAATAACAAAAACGAAACACGGCGACGAAAGGGGTGGAAGCATATGTTGCCCCTTTTTATTGAAAGCGGCGCTCATCGGATGACAATGTTAATGAATTTCTTTTTGCCCTTCCGACTTTCGCCTGAGATAGTCATAAGCCACTCTGCTGCACTAAACAGGAGTGATGATTGAAAATGAAAACATTAGGGATGGTGCGAGGTAAGATATCCTGCTGCGATTACATTATTGTAAATTATAGTTCAGAAATGAATCGATTTAATAAACATGTCCATTCTCAAGCATCTGACTATCATTTAATCCAGGAAATTTAAACACATCGATAGCAAACTACAAGTGCAGAGCAGCACTGAATCTGCCTAAATTCCTTGAATCCTTGGCACGTGTTTCTCGATTTCAATTATTCCACATCGGATGGGAATGCGATTCGGCTCGGGGGGATGGAAATCGTTTTTTACTTCGTAAATAAATTCTTCTCTTTTATTGTTTGTTGAAGGACTGTTTTAAAAGGATTACTTAGACATTCCTTGCGCATATATTTCCAATCACGAATTGTAAACTCAGTTAATACAGGAAGAGCTTACTCAGTACTGTGTAGTACATATATCTACAGTTGAATCAACCCCTTTAATTAATAAACGTGCCTATACCGAATCGCAGACATTGTTCCTTGTGTTTTTATTTTTATTAGTGGATTCCCTTCGGAGAGATATTTCAGCAATTTTTATTACAAAATTATTGAAATGCCTTGACGTGTACAATACAAATGTTTGCGATAGCGAGTTGATAGCACAGATTTAAGCTCAAACCATGTCCGTATCTATATACAAAGCGAATACAAATGTAACTTGTCTCACTAATTTTCCTTCAGTTTTCAATCTTATTCTCACACTAACAGACAAACTGGTGTTTTCGGGCCATCGGCTTCCATTTCAATCAAGTTGCTTGTGACCTCTTTCTACCTACCTGAAAGTTGAGTCAGCCTGAACTGAACTGAACATACTTCCGGCCGAGGTAAGTCAAAGGAGGCCTTCACATGGCTGCACACCTTGTCGCGGTGCGAAGGCTAAGTCTTGTGAATTCACTCTCCATGACGATGGAGATGATGAATTCTCTATGACGAGAGATGAAACTAAGCTGCAGCTATCACCTCCTCCTCCCTTCCCCGGGTATCCCCTCCATTCCCAATCTACCCCTGGGCTGGACTAAGGTGTAAACCGTACCGTGGCGAGAGTCAATCAGGCTGGGACCCAGTTTAAATAATAGCCCAGTCGCTAACTGTGTATCCAGGATACCAGGCACCCTCCTGGATCAAGTAGCCTTGCCTGTATACTGCGGGGCTCTGTACAGGTCGACTACCCATTCCTGCGCGACTCGTTGGAATACACATAAAAGAAAACAACACAGGAAGCAATAACAAAAAAATGCACCCTCTGAATAGCAAGTAGAACAGGTTGCCACCGCCGAAGATGTTATCGATACAGACAGCGTAACCGGAACTCTCCTTCGGGGACTACAAATTGGTAGCGCTACCGACGATGAATCCTTGGCTTCATCACAGGAAAGCAACACCATGCAAGTGGACTCTGAAACTGAGGCTCAGCTGCTGGTTCCACAGGCAAACCTGAAGGAACGATCAGGGCAAAAACATCGGCCCAAAAAGCAAAGAACGGCTACAATAAGTCGGTGCAGTACATCAAGAAGATGATCGCGAGAGACCCCTCAACTCTCAGTGCGCGAAAAATTCCTGATTAAGAAGCACAAGAAAGAGGTAGCCAAATTCGAGAATAAATCGGCTCCCACCTCCACTCACGCTGCTAAAAAGGACACAGGGCGAGATAAGAAGCAATCGAGCACGGCCCCTATCAAACCAAACGTCCCAATATTGACTTGACAACAGCCAACACAACCGACCACTGTCGAAAAGAGCGCACAGCAACCGAGCACCTCCAAAGGACACACTGCCTCAGGATCGAAGCAGAACGTCAAGAGGGGGCGCTCCGGGGAAGAAACTTAAAGGGAAGCGAAAAAAACGAAAACATCAGCCAGCTTCAACTTTCCCATGAGTCTACAAGTGGCTATTGTCGACCGTTCCAACCCGTATGGAAAGATAACATCCGACAACTGGCTCACAGTTATAGCCAAAATACTAGAAGCGATGCTTATCGCAGATAGCAGCGATGAGATCAACTTCGACGTCAAAGTTGTCGGTTATGACAACCAGAGGTCCCTAGACTTCTTAAAGCGCACAATCGACAATCTGGCAGAACGCTAAACTCGAGGTTATCCCTCGCTCGATGCTTCCGCTTCGCATGTTGGCTTCAATATTGATCCCTCCGACGGTTCCCGAAAAGGACGAGTCCATATTGAAGCTAATTGACAAGAAGAATAAAGAGCTTGACACTCATAGTTGGAGAATCATTTCTTCAGCCAAGAGTAAGAACGGAGTGGGAAAGGACCTCATGGTTACCATTGACCAAAAGTCTCTCGACCACATCCGCAGCAGATCTGGCAGCATCAAGTTCGAGCTGGGAACCCTGAAGGTAAGGCTCCCCAATGAATGCGACAAGTCAAAGGAGGCTGCTAGTGGTGCAAATTAATTTACATCACTGCAAAGCAGCCACCGACGACTTGATGTACATGCTGCAGGAAAATATGGAAATAGCCTTAATCCAAAAACCTTGGCTCTTTAGGAGCAAAATTCAGGGATTAAAGTCTAAGGTATACATGCTAAGGTATATATGCGCACACTGAAGGTAAGCTACGAACCTGTATAGTCGCCAAAAAATACCTCAATATTTTTCTCCTAGATACATACAGCAATGGAAGCCTCACTGTGGTAACATACGAACAACAGGGCAAATCAATTTAGCTTCTATCGTCCGCATATTTGCCATACGACGAGGAATATCCACCTCCAGACGCAGTCCGAGCGCTTGTGCAACACGCTAAGTCACGCGGACTGTGCATATTGATAGGCTGCAACGCCAATGGACACCACACTCAACGGGGAAGCAGCGATATTAATAAAAGGGGTGAGTCCATTTTCAACTTCAAAATCTCCACCAACCTCAACATACCTATGCAACAAAGGTAATACACCAACGTTTTGTAACCGGGTTAGGGAAGAGGTAATCGACCTTACTCTACTAAGTGTAACTCTATCCGAGTAGAGAATTGGAGAGTGTCCCCTAACTGTTCCTTTTCGGACCACAGCCGGATACTCTTTAACCTTAACGTTAATAAAGAAAAACCGAAACCTTCAGAAGACAGACTGGAATCTTTTCTCAAACCTAGTTGCCACAAGCCATCACTAATCCTGATCCAACTTAAATTGAGAATTTAGTCGAAAATCTTGTGAGAATTCTGAAAGCGGCTTTCAACAAATCCTGTCCTTTGCAACGTACTCGCAAGAAGACCAGCACAGTCTGGTGGACCACAGAGCTAAAGCAACTCAGGACCAGGACCCGAGCTCTATTCAATAGAGCAAAGATTACTAAAAGAACCGAAGACTAGAATAACTACAAATCCAGCTTCAATGAATACAAGAGCAAAGATTACAGAAGAAGTTATAAACGAAATTATTACAAAAGATAAAGTATCATGAACAATAAATTCGTTCAAACCTTTTAAATCCCCAGGGCCGGACGATATCTTGCCAGCGACGTTTTAAAAAGCACAAACTCACACTGTGCCCCACCTCGTAAGCGTTTTCTCCAATTGCTTGTGCGCGGGGTAAATCCCAACGCCGTGGAAAGAAATAAAGGTAGTTTTCATACCTAAGGCAGGTAAACCAATCCATACTGCCGCAAAGGACTATAGGCCAATTAGTCTCTCATCGTTTCTATTAAAAACCTTGGAAAGACTCCTTGACCTATTCATCAGAGGACTTATCAACTCACACAACTTATGCAACACTTAAAGGCATATCAGTGGCAAGTGCTCTGCATAGCGTTGTTCGTGAAATTGTGACCTCATTGAATACAAAAGAATTTACAATGTCGGCCTTCCTCGATATAGAGGGAGCCTTCAACAACGTAAACACAGAAGCCATAATAACAGCTCTAGAGGATAAAACCATAGCATACGCAGATGACCTAATTATCTTGATAAAAGGTAAATTTCTACCAAATATCAGCGAACTAATGGAATCTGCGTTGAAAGAACTCTCCTCGTGGGCAGGATAGAATGGTCTGAGAATAAGGCCCCAGAAAACCGAACTGGTTTTGTTCACCAGCAAAAGGAAAATCCCGAGATTTGCTCCCCTAAAATTAGAGAGTACTCCATTAGAACTCAAAGCGGAAGCCAAGTGTCTAGGCATAAATCTTGACTCCAACTTTTTCTGGAAAAGGAACTTGGAGGAAAGGATGAAAAAAGGAGGATTGAACGCTTTTAATGCATGCAAATAGACCTTCGGAAAAAGATGGGGCTTGCTACCGTACATTCATTCATTGGATGTACACAGCAATCATCCGAATAATTTTAACTTATGGGGCCCTAGTCTGGTGGACTGCTGGCAGCACGAAAAGCTATATGAACATGCTCAACAAAGTACAAAGGTCAACCGCTGTTTGTACAACGGGAGCCATGAGAAGCACGCCGCAAGCAGGGTTGGACATGATACTTCATCTCCTCCCTCTGGATTTATAAACGGCTGTGCTGCAAAAAGCGCTCTCAGACTAAGGGATATCCCACCATCGGATATCACTATCTTCGTAGACAGCCAGGCTACTCTGAAAACAATAGGATCCTGTACAACGAGATCAAAGGCTGTCATGGAATGTCGCGACTCACTAAAGTCCATCAGACACCACAAAGTCAAACTCTGCTGGGTCTCAGCTCAATCGCAGGGAACGAAAGAGCGGACGAATTGGCCAGGCAAGTGTCTGAAATGGACATCAGCGAAGCGGACAGGTCATTGCAATCACCAATCAGCGCATTACACCGGATCATAAATGACACTATTATAAAAGAAACCAACTCGTCTTGGTTTACAAGAAACGACAGTCACACGACAAGATCATCGTGGCCAGAACTCAATATCGGAAAAACAAAGAAGCTCTTGGCGTTGGACCGAAACTCGATCCGTATGCTCGTCGGAGTGATCACAGGACACTGTCCCATTGGAGCAATGCTCCGATCTCCGCCGGTATCCAGCGATCTATACCGAAGCTGCGGCGATGAGGAAGAAACCGAGACGATCCAACATCTGCTTTACCACTGCCCAGCTCTCCAGAATCAGCGCCTAGCTTCGCCTGTCCAAAGATTCTTTACAGAGATTGCGGATGTAGCAAATGCAGATATATCGGATCTTCTAAAATTCATAAAGAGCACGGGGTGGTTTCAGTTACCACGTGATAAGGTTAATAATATGTGTACTCTACAAATGAAGGCAATTACAATGGGCCCTTTGGCCTACGAGTGGAAGTAATGCTCAACCATCACACTCCCCTTCTTTAACCTAACCTACTTTCGGATGGAGTTCTGGAGTCCATTAACTCAATATTTTCCAGACTTGTAACAAGTCCGATATAACTATGAAGGGGCTGTTCATGAGTTGGTCTCCTTCTCTATTTCTTTGCTAATACAAATGAGATCGAAGGTTTCACTCAAAACTTTTCTCTCAAGTCCCCCAAGTGCTTCTTCGTACTTAAGCAACGAAAAGCAAGAGTAGGATGATAAAAGCTGCAGCCAATTTGGTTTTCCAATAGTTTCTTCAGCTCGAAAAATTGGTTGTTCCGTGTTCTGTTTTTGACAACTTATGCATGCTCAGTTAGCATTGCCATTTTATCACATAAAGACAACCAAACAACCCTTTTTAATTATTAAAATTTGTAATCAAATTGTTTTTCGTACGTCTCGACCATTTTACGGTCGTCATATCGACCTACTTAGCAAACAATTCAAGTCATCAAGTTTCACACCAATTTCATGCAATTTAAGACCGTGATTTGTGCTTAGAAAAGCTTGAGAAAAATCACCTTTTTATCAAAAAAAGCTATCCATGGGCGAAGCTCATTTTTGGTTGAATAGGTATGTTCATAAACAACACTGCCGAATTTGGTCCGATGAGCAACCCCAGGCAATGTAAGATCTGTCAATACACGCGGAAAAATGTTTTGTTCAGAGCAGTTTATGGCCCGGCGGAATAGTTGGTCTGCATTTTTTCAAAGATGACGAACAACGTTACCTTCAATGGTGTCCGCTTTCGTTTAATGATATCAAACGTTGCTTTACCCAAAATGAACGATCTAAGCCTGCTCGACATGTGATTCTAGCAAGATGGCCCAAGGTGTCACACAGCATGCGAATCGCTGGATCAATTGAGAGATGAGTTCGGTAAACAATTTATCTTTCGTCAGGGACCGGTGAGTTGGCCGGCTAGGTCATACGATTTGTAGCCTTGGTAAACAGCATCAGACGTGTTACTTTCTTCTTACCAGCTAATGAGCTCGAAAAGTGGTTGAAAATTTAACTCTCCGTATGGACCTCTTAAATCGTAGTCGTAGTCAAGCAATTTTATTTAAGAAATAAATGGCAAGTATTGCCTTATGTGTTGAAATAAAAATTGTATACACTTTTGTAATTCTGCTTTCGTTTTAGTGACAATTAAAAAACAAACGGATAAGAAATCACATAGCCCATAGCTTCTTACGGTTTTTTTCCCTCAATTTCTAAGATCGGTGGATTCTAACACGAGTCCTAGAAGGGTCTTTTGAACGACGAGAAATTAAGTGTTTCAGCTTTACTTGTGAACTTGCAGGCAAGACAGATAAGTTTTCAGCAGGCATCGTCGAACGGAATACTGATTTTGAAAATTTCAAGATTTACAGATTTGCACACCTTGTTCTGTCAAAATATAATCAGAAGTGAGTCAATAAAAACAACACAATCATCAAAATGTACCTTGTCTTCTTCAAAACGGGCTCTACTTCAAGTGGTACATTTTATACAACGAATGATCTAGTCAACTAAATAGTTTTTATAAGCATGTTCCGGGATTGCTTTCAATTCTTTCAGTAAATTTTCTTTTTGTCTTGAATGGACTTAAAATTAATCCCACGAAGTTGCAGGCCGTTTCAGATGAGGCACGTTTCAAACAATCTGACGGGCTACTTTGACTCCTTTTTAAGCTATAAATGCTTTTGTTCGCGATATTACAGAGCTATCATAACCCTGTATGCTTTCTCCAACATTATAAACGATATGAATTTCCTTTCGCAACACAAAATTTCTTGTCAGGTATCGTACTTTGACTGCTAAAAACGACGTAAAGATCGAATCAAAAAAACCGATGTGAAACTTGTTCTCTGACTAAGAGGGAGGAAAATAGGTTTCGGACCTTTGAAAACAAGATCTTAAGGAGCATCAATCTTCTTCTTCTTTTCCTTTTTCCGGCGTCGTTATGGTCAGAAGTGTAGGACCATAACCTTCCCACTTAACTGCATTCCTACTGGTCCGCTTGTGGGGTCCGCCGGTTTGACCTCAGAAAGTAGCGGCAGGCTTCCCGGTTTGGGCTTACTTCATCGCTGAGGCCAATCAAATGCTGGTGTTTTTGCATTTGTTTGCACCAATTGTTTTTCGGCCTGCCTTTTTTTTTTTTTTTGTTGTTATGACACGGGCATGCTCCAGATTTCTTTTGTTTGATCTTACTCTTACAACACCGGTGATCTCCAGTCGTATCAACCCACTGATTTGCATGTACATTTGTGGGGCAGTTTAATGGTGGTATATGTGTCCCTAGGCTCACTTTGGTGTTTTCTAAATTGCCTAGATGTGATTTTTGTTTACCTTTGTTTTAGTCGCCTTTTACGACAAGCGAGAGGTATCGCTGCAGGGATATTCTTAGCCCGTCCCTGCACGGCTTCTTAAGGAGCATCAATGACGAATGAAATGAAAACTAGACAATCAAGAACTTGAGGAACTCTCTTCAACCCCAGTCATTGTCCGAGTAATAAAATTGCCAAGAATAAGAAGGGCTGAATATGTAGAACGAATGAACAATGGACAAACAGTTAAACGAATAATGAGTGGAAAACCCGAGAGAAAAATATCGCCACGAAGGCCGTAGAAAAAAGAACAATATAAGAATGGACCTGGGAGCAATGAAACAGAACGTCGTAATATGGATTAGGATTGTCAACGAGGCTTTGCACTTCTACGTTGCAAATGGTTAACGTATAGCGCCTAAACTCAGTGTCTAAATAATTGACAGTTGTACCAATATGGGGAAAAAATATAAGAAACCAATTTGAATGACTCAGTCCTTCTTATACAGGGTGCGCTATCTCATATGGGTCGATGTAAACTTCGAATAACTTCAAAAATTGTCAACCGATTTTCATATGTCATAGCATTTTGGAAACGTCAGTTCGGTACAATTAACCATGAATCGCTTCACACCAATAGAACGCGTGGAAATAGGTTCAATGTTCATCAAAAATGAACCCTCGATCGTTCTAACTCAACGTGCGTATCGTGCAAAATATCGTGATCGAGTTGCGCCCAAAAAAGATACAATTCGTCGTTGGGCCTCGATTTTTTTCCAATTTGGTTCTGTGGCAAGCCCTCGTGAGCAACCTAGGCTACGTCCGCGGCGTTCAAACTCATCTATTCAGTCTGTGAAGGCCAGTGTTCAAGAAGACCCAACTTTGTCATATCGGCGCCGTTCGCAGCAGTTAGGCATCAGTGGAACCACTGTGCGGAGAATTTTAAAGGATGATCTTCACTTATTTCCATACAAAGTGCAGATAACTCAAAGAATTTTGCCACAAGATGAGCCACGGCGCTTGGCATACGCACAAAATGCTGAGCCGGAGTTCAGTCAGGAAATTTTGATGACTGATGAGGCACATTTTACGCTCTTTGGCTTAGTTAATAAACAAAATTGTCGCTTCTGGGGCACCCAAAGTCCTCACATTATTCACGAAGAGCCGCTATATGATCCAAAAGTTACTGTTTGGGCCGGTGTATGCGCTAAAACCATCATTAGACCGTATTTCTTCAAAGTTGGCGATACAGTGGATGGCGATCGATATCGGTGGATGTTGGCCCATTATGTGGTCACAGAAATGCGTAAAAAGGGTTATTTCACTTTTGATTTCAACAAGACGGTGCAACATGCCATACTGCGGACAAAATAATGAATCTTTTCCGTAAGAAGTTCCCTAGAAGATTGGTGTCAAAAAGAGCGATATTGACCGGCCTCCGAGATCGCCGGATTTGACTCCTCCAGACTTTTTTCCTTGGGGATACTTGAAAAGCTAGGTGTATGCTAACGGCCCGAAGACAATAGAACAGTTCAAAAGAAACATTCGTGCGGAAACCGCAGAAATTTCGACCGAAATGCTCGAAAATGTTATGGAGAATGCGCGAAAACGAGCCTATTTTCGCATCGGCAGTAAAGGCGGTCATTTAATTGATATTGTTTTCGAAAATTAATCAAAATAAATTGTTAGGGTGTTAACCGAATAAAAGTGTTTGAATTTCCAAAATCAGCTGAGAATTGTTGAAGTTATTCGAAATTTACTTCGACTCATATGAGATGGCGCACGCTGTATTTGGACAGGATATATGGGAAATAAATTCCTTGACGTGATTGTAAGTCGTACAGTCGCCAAGCATCAGTCGCCTGCGAGCGTTCTTTTAGGCTAGATCATTTTAGTGAACAACTGAATATCAGTCGTTTATGTTGTACTGTGGAAAGTGTTCAAAAAGCATGTCGCAAAGGAAGTTTTTAGCTGGCACAAACTTATCAAAAATGGCTGAGAGACTGAATGAGTGCTCCACTAAGAATATGTACCTAAGGATAGACATTAAATGGTGCTTGTTACCTAAAAGTACTAAAAGTACTAAATATACTAAAGAGCATGATCACCAGTTTAAGTCAGCTATCACCGGAAATTAAAGAAATTTAAGTTTTTGTTGCAATATCTGAAACAAATTTCTTCTTCCGAATTTTTCGAGAGACGTTACTTTAACAAGTCGGCTGATATAAATAAGCAAATTTTATGCATCCCTAATGAGCGACTCTTAAGTACTTTAAACTTGAACATTTATCGAATTTCCTTCTCAAATGATTCGCTCTATCAGAGGTATAGAGTGACGTCCATAGAATCATATTTGTGACTGATGAATGGTGTCTTAATCAGTAAATCGCGTGATCAAAGTTATTCCCAAACCTTGTATTGCTGGTCTGATATCACATTATATTCGGCCGGGAGCACGGAACTATTTATTATTTGTGGTATGATCATAGTAGATTTGTTGATTATCCGATGGTAATATCACAACATAATCCACCGTTCGTGTTAGGCTACATGTACTATATAGTAGCAATGTGGCATGGCAATTCCCATTTACTTGTAAAGACTTACAAAATCGGGATTTTTGCAAGATTAGTTAGATATTTGTTACATCGAATAACGCGCCCCTTAAAACAAGATTTGGTTGCCAATAAACGTGATCTCATGAATTGGTTGGTTGGTTACTGGAGCTCTGCACAACCCCTTTAGCATTCATTGTGAGTGTTCCATCTTTTAAACTTAGTAGTCCAACAGTCGAACGTAAGCCTAGTCCATCTGACAATCGTATCCAGCTGCTGTACCAATTTCGAAACGAGTTTCATCAAAAACACAAAAAGATTGTGAATGATTTATTTCTTTATATCATTCGGACGAAATGTGTCGGATTCGACTTCATTGTAACCCTTTGACCTTAGTGTAGTCCACCGTAAAACAAGGAAAAGTGGGCGTTCTCCGAAACAAGCCAACATTGTTGTTCGATGACTTGCAACAGTTACGACTCCTTTACACTGTTCCACATTAGCATAACCCTGACCCAACAGGATTACCCATTGACGGCTACGGTTACTATATTGTTTGGTTCTCTTTTCCAGTCTTTCATTTTACTCTATTCGTGTCCATTTATGAACCACGCCCAAACTCTATTATCTCGACTATTAAGAGAAAGGGTTACACTCAGATTCATATCATGATGCAACCCTTTCCTATCATATGCGAGAAGTAATAGTAAAAAACGAGATTGTCCCCTAATCTGCTATATATCATTTTTTACTTATCAAACACACGTCTGCTGTTATTATTCGACTTGCTCGCGATAATATGATCAATAAAACGGAAAAAATGCAGAAAAAGTCACTTTTTCCTACTATTTCTGATGATAAATCACTTTAATTGTTTCGAGGCTATTTCGGCATTTGATGACTTCATTGGTACCATATAAGGATTCACTCTGGTAAAGCGACTTTGTATTCGCGTTTTTTTCTAGCCGACAAAGGTACATGTATACATATATGAATCTCCTTTCGTGGATTAAATTGCTGTTATTGTTGCTCTGACGCGGATATCCTCATTAAATTTTTATTTTGATTCTATTGACGCATGATGAGTGCGCACGCATAAAAGACTTTCGTCGCTTCATTCAGTTGCCGACTTAAAATGAATTTTAATTCCATTTCGTGATTTCTTTCAGGAATTGTGGATTATGGTAATATATTCAAAGCTTGTAGTTCAATCTACCTGTGTACATAGTACATACGTAATTGCTGCTTGAGTCCACGTTCTTAAGTAGGTCGATCGCATACAGTCGATCCATATACTGTTTGTACGAGTGATTTGTTTTCTCTTCTGAGACTCTGCTTGGAGCTGATGTTTCGAATTCAGCTCTAATTTCGAACAAACAATCTTCTTGGAGGCACATTAAAATTGAATCAGTTATAATGGAGACTTATTAACACAGATCCGACCTACAGTAGGGTCATTGCCACTTGTGATGCAACTTTTCTAAGCCTCTTTCCAAAGGAGATGGATCAAATTGAACCTAATTATACTGTTCTCAATTACACACGCACAAACCTAGGCAGTGCAGTGGTAATTTGATTTTTCTTAACCTGATTAGGAAGCTGGTTGTGGTAATCAAACCCCTAAATCCTTGGATTGGTCCGAAGAGATTTTTTGTGTTTTGAACAGATTTAAGGGGGGAAAACCATTTAGAAGCCCGAAAAATTGCATTTTTTTCGGAAGTGTTTTGAAAGGGAAAAAATAAATTGATATTTTTAAAATGTTGGCAGTTTATTGTACATGTTTTGAGGACAATTCGTGATTTTGTTTTATTTAAAAATATTAAAAAATGGCGTTGTTGTAGCCAAATTCAGTGAGCGTATTTTTTTTTTCGGTGCCAATCCTAGCACCGTGGAAAATCATCTGAAACAGATAGGCGAAAGGTTGTGCTTAGTACATACATATGTACATGTGGCCAATTGATAAACCTAAATTTATATTCATAAGTCAAGATTTGGAGAAATGGCATGCATTTAAACGAAATCGCGTTTTTTTTAAATTTCTTATTTTTTTTCTCTCCATAAAAAAATAGTTTATTTTGCAAAATTTGGGGTAAATTTAGGTTCACCAATTGGACTTACATATATGTTACGAAAACGTGTGCAAAATTTCAGCCTGATCGGTACATTAGTCTCCGAGTAATCGTTGGCACCGACAAAAAACACAGTGAAAAAAACGTTTCGAGAAAAACGCGTTTAAAGTTCTCGGAGGTCTCTAAAGGTCTCGGAGTTGATCGGAAGGGACTGGGGAAACTTGCTGTATCTTCGAAAATTTTGAGTTTTGGCCCTTTTTGAGTTTTGCCTCGTATTGTACATATATTAACGTAACTTTTAAAGCAAAAAAAAAAATCTATTTTTTGAAGCCTCTAAATGGTTTTCCCCCCTTAACCGATTGAATTTGCTGGTGTACTCCATGGTCAGAACTCATTTACACTACTTATGATAGTCGTTACTGTACTCTTTATTCTCTTTCCTCTTTAAGTTTTGTTTTGATTTAGCGGGTGGAACCTTGTAAACAAGGTGACGTATATTTGCTCGAAAAACGCTCATGGAAATGCGGTCGAATATTTTAAATAAGTTTCATTAATCCAATTCGTGTCCAATATTCCGGCGAGAAGATTACCGCTATGGCTGAAGATACTTGCGAGCCCTAAACGTCGACTAAAAAATGTGTGACGTACTTGGACCTTACACGTTCGACTCTGTAGGGCACTTAAGTGAAAAAGTAAACTACTGCCTGCAGACCATCAATCGCGTTTGAACTTCGCTCAGGCTCTTCTAAATCTCAGGAAGTGGAGGTTTTTCGTTCGAAATTCATCATGAGCGACAAGGCCCATTTTCATCTATGAGGATGATATATTGTAACAAAAAGATATTGTGGTTCGGGGGCTCTTAGAGACATTACATTCACTACAAGTCTCTGCATAGTAAGCTACGAGTATATGCGATGGAGGCGGAAGTCGTGGGCAACACGGTGTTTTTAATGAGTTATTATGGATTCCAGCAGACAATGCAACCGCACATCAGCTCGCGTAGCAATAGACATTTTAAAGCATGCGTTTTCGGGTAGCCTAATGTCTTGCCTGGGCGATTTGTAATAGCCGCCAAGAGCACCCAATTCGACTAATCCAGACTCTTACTTAAAAAAAATTATGGTCATTGGCCAAATATTCTAAAAGAATCTGCCTCGATGGGAAGGGAGTTCCACAGTCAAGACTCATCAACAAAAAGAAATTACTGCAATGCATTAATTAGACGTGTAAAATTCTTCTACGAACAAAAGTTGAGGCAGAAAGTGCTACAATTTCCCAAGGGTAGCAAAAACTTTTGGTAGTACGTGAAAATCGTAAAGAATTCAGCCTCGTCTTCAATTCCCACGCTCATTTACAAGGACATTCCAGCTGTCAGCTCTTTAGACAAGGCCAATCTGCTTGCTGCGCATTTCGCGTATAGCTCAACGCTAACAGATTCCACATTGTCTCCGCCTGCGTTGATTTCATGGGATGGGACAAATCCATTTTCAAGTTGTAAGAGTACTAAAAGATCTCAACGTACACATATCCGCTGGCCCTGATGGTATACCGCCAATACTTCTGAAGAGGTGTTCTTCTGCGCTGGTAAAACCTTCCATCTGTTCTACTCTTCGGGTCTCTTTCCGAGTAAATGGAAAACAGCATTTGTCCAGCCCGTCCCTAAAAAGGGCTCCTCCTCCTACCTAGCACTAACGTCCCTTCTTTCCAAGGTCATGGAGACGCTGATAAACGGCCAGCTTATGAAAATCGCGGAAGCTTCTTAATAACCGGCAATACGGTTTTCGCAACAACAGGTCCATTGGTGATTTGATGGCATATCTCACCGAAAAGTGGAACCAATCTTTGCACAATTTAGGTGAAAGCAAGATCGTTGCGCATGATATTTCTAAAGCATTTGACAGAGCTTGGCATCAGGCTATTTTGTCGAAAATGCGTGCTTATGGCATCGATAAATCTCTGCTTCTATGGATTAGAAATTACCTTTCGAACCGTTTAATTCAAGTTGTTTTGGATGGGTTCACGTCTGATATCCACCAAATAAATTCTGGTGTCCCCCAAGGCTCCGTTTTGTCTCCGACTCTCTTTCTCATTTTTATAAATGATCTCGTGTCTGTTACTTCTAATCAAAGCCACTCCTTCGCTGATGACAGCTTTTCATATTCGTTTCAGGACTCACGTCCCTGCTCTTCGCCCATAGAACTGGTACGGCAGCGTATGTTAAGCACATTGAATTCCGATCTTGATAGCATAATCGATTGGGTAAAAATAATAGAGTGGAATTCAATGCTTCTAAAACTCAATACTGTCGTTAAAGCGAACCCGTAATAACCAGCCATTATCCATGAATGGCGCTTGTATCGACGAAACCGAAAAACTTTCCATCCTCAGTATGTGTATCAATACCAAACTTAATTGGAGTGATCACATATTTGAAGTCGCCAAAAATGTCTAGCTTTCCTTAAACGATGCAAGAAATATTTCTCCCCCTCCGATTTGGCTTCAATTTATAAGGCCTACATACATCCCTAAGACTTCACTGCACCTACTAGATAGAATACAACAGCGAGCGATAAAACTTATAGGAGACAGTAATATCGCAAAGTCAATTGATTCGCTCGAACACCGACGTAATGTGTCTTCCTTGTCACTGTTTTATCGCTATTTTAACAACCGTTGCTCAAATGAATTAGCTGATTGCATTCCTCACCTCCATGAATTCACCCGCAATACTCATCTTGCCAGGAATACTCATCAGTTGACCCTTAAGCCTGCTCTTGGACGTATAGTTAAGTTCAGAGATTCGTTTTTCAGCCGCACAACACGATTATGGAATGCGCTTCCCAGCCCAATATTTCCTACTCACTACAATCCACAGACATTTAGGACCAATGTGCACAGGCACCTCCTCTCCCTTTCTCCCTCTTTACCTTCGGCCCGTGCTGTGTCTTGATTCCGGACACTTAAGGGTAGTCATAACCCCTTTTGCGCGCGCAAATTATAAAAAAAAAAAATAGTTTTACGGACGATATGCATGTGTAGTTGGGTTACATAAAGGTGCCCTTTGTTGTTGAGTCTGCTGGGTTTCATAAAGGCAGCCTAGTGATAATTAAACATGTTGTTGAGAAAGTGCAGCCAGAAACAGATTCGGAGTAGGCGGATACGTGCTTGCATCTAGGGATATTAAAAATTACTCGAAAAATATTATTAAAAACCACATTAAGCTTCTACCCGCAGTCCACTTTGCAGAACATCTTTGCGAGATTTTTGAGTTTTTGCGAGAATCTTACTTGATTTTATCGAAGACAAAAAACAGTGAAGAAAGTAGAGACGTCGAGGAGATTTGACATGTTTCCGTGAAAAAGTGATTGATTGGCACTTAGAAATGTTAAAGGGTATAAAATTATTGAAAAATTGATTTTTTTTTCAATATTCAAAAGTATAGTCTTTTAATAGCCGTCCTTGAACGGCCATCCTATGAACTCGCCATTAATACGATTGATAGCATAAATAATTTACGGGATCCTCATGATGATATCCTTCTCATTGGTGATTTTAATCTTCCTTCTCTTAAATGGGCTCCATCAGACGATCAATTATTTTACATTGCCATTAATCCCTCTGCTGCCAAAGAATGTATTTTCTTAGATCGCCTACTTGATTCAAACCTTAGCCAAGTTAGTGGCATCACAAATTACATGGGTAGACAGCTAGATCTGATCTTCACAACAGACCCCCTTAGTATCTCTGTTTCCTTTCCTTGACAACTACCTTCTCCTCTTCTTCTTTCATTTTTTTACGACTCTCCACCACTGAATACCCCTCCGCTTAAGTCCTACGACCTCCACAAAGCAAATTTCAACCTTAGCAATTAATATCTCCATAACGCCTCTTTCAATTCCGACAGCCTTTCAATAAACGACGCCATATCTATTTTCTACAGAGAAATATTCCATTCTAGATCTCTTTACATTCCCCTTTCCCGATCTAAACATTTATCTACCACCCCTCCTTGGTATAATCGCAGGCTCCGTTCACTAAGAAACACAAGAAACAAACTTACCCTAGACAAAAATGTTTAAAACTAGCTTACATAACAACTAACATAAAATACCTTACTGGCCCTATACGGACACTCTAAAGCAAACAGAACAATTTAAGACTATGCCTTTCGGCCTTATGATTAATTTGCAATAATTAAAATAAATAAACAACTTAGGCTAAGAAAAGAGATATTTTTTAAAAAAACAGCATCAGATCATTTTTTTATAAAAAGCTTATAACTAAAAACAACTTAACCCTACCTTAACTAAAATATATACATATACAAAAATACATACGTCATATACCTTTTGTATGTATATAATATATTTTTTTTTTCATTATTGTTTTGGTTTTTTTATTTGTTTTTGTTTTTTTTTAATTACAGCTAAATCTAAAGTAAGCCTTCCAGCCACCCTAGCTTGCCTTAGCTTGTCCTAACCTATCCTAACCTACTCTAATCTCTTCTAATTTACCCTAGTCTATGTAAGCCTGCCACTGACATATGGCAAGCTTTGCCTTAAAGAGGCTGACCTATTAAAGTTAACCACTGACGCAGTTTGCTCCAGCCACCAAAAGCGTTGATGCTCGCGGAGCGCAACATCATGTTCGTAGAGGAGCCGCCGCTCCACAGATTTACGGGCCACGTGGAAGATTAGCGGTACCGCTGATCTATCCTGGATCAGCCCACATTGATCAAAATAGAGGAATGCCTCTGGGGGGACAAAGCCGCTAAGGCGAACTTTCTCGTGGTACATGTATTGTAATTAGGGAAGTAAGCCCCGGAGATCAGGTTATTGACCGAAGTCATTGCTCTTGCAACGTGGCTTCGAATCA
This sequence comes from Merodon equestris, assembly GCA_958301585.1. NCBI lineage: Eukaryota > Metazoa > Arthropoda > Insecta > Diptera > Syrphidae > Merodon > Merodon equestris. The sequence goes on along the minus strand of OY284415.1, from coordinate 12,042,147 downwards.
GCTTTATCAGAAAGTTATCCACCGGTACAATCCTGGCCCTATTGTATAGGACCTCGTTCGAGTAAAATTTCGTGTACTCAGATTCGGGTGTTTTATATAACCCAAGACAAGTTCTAAGACATTGTCTCTCAAGCACCCGAATCTTTTCCATTAAGCTAGCTCTCACCACACGGGACATCCATAAGCAATCATGGGCCTGATTAAAGCCATGTAGCAAATTACCTGTACTCTCGAATCAAGTTAGTTGCTATGAAACAGCCATCTTGTAAGAGCAAAAGCGCTCCGGGCCCTCGCCAGAGCAGCATCTATATGTTTGTCAAAATATAGATACTTGTCTAGCCAGATCCCAAGTTATTTGACTACATTTTGTTTCGCCAATGGGCGCCCGTCTGGTCCGAAAATTGAGAACCCGCGCCAATTTTTTCTAGTGTCTCGGGAGGCCCTAGCCAAAGGCGTTCTTAACAAAATAGTTTCTGATTTCTGGCAGTTGATTTTCAACTTCCAGTCATCACAATACTGCTGAATTTTTTCGAAGTCACGTTGCAAAAGAGTGACAATGACGTCGATCGTTGGACCTGATCTGTACGCGATTAAATCGTCCGCATACGCTATTGAATGGTGAAGAGAAGCTATCAAATCACTGAAGTAAATGTTGAACAGGATCGGCGAGTTCACCGTACCCTGTTGCAGTCCGTTGTTAATATCAAATGTTTGGATAGAAGTCATGTTGGCAATTTTCACTACGAACTTTCTACCTGCTAACATGTCAAAAATCATATATAGCAGTGGTTTACTTATGCCCAGCCGACTGAGCTTGTAATAAAGGCCTTCTAACCATACAGTGTCGAAGGCTTTTTCCAAGTCAATCAAACAGGCACTCGTGCATTGGTTCTTGCATTTGTTCCATTGGATATCCGATACGAGTTTCGACGCAGCATGAATAGTATTATGCCCCGCTCTGAAACCGAATTGGTTATCCGGGATGATTTTATTGTCCTCAACCCATTTAGACAGGGCTCTATGGACCACCTTCTCGAAGACCTTGCTGATACTTGGAAGGAGACTCATCGACCGAAGATTTGATGGGTTAGAGGTGTCTTTACCCTTCTTGGGGATTGGTTGCACCGCCACTGTCTTCCAGTGCACTGGATAATATGCATTATTCAGTGCATTGTTGAACAGGATGGTGTACCTCTCTACAGCCACTGGCGGAAGGTGCCTAAGTACAACATTGGATATACCGTCGATACTCGCGGATATTTTCCTCTTCAGTGACTCGAAGATCATCTGGAGATCTCCCGTCGAAATAAACAAGGTGTTCGCCCCTACATTGGTGACGGCATTATTTGCCATGAAATCGTCATCGAATCTGGTAAAACCAAGATTCTCGAATCGCCAATGATCAATATTATTTCTAAGGTGGGAGTGATGAAGTAGAACTCTGTTTTCCAATTCGTGGTTTGGGCGAATGCTGTCATTCACCTTGTACACTTCCTGGAAGACAGCTCCCACTGTCGCCACCTTCTCCTGAGGATCCTTGATCATGAAGAAATCATCATCCAAGACGGCGCTCTTCGATGTTTGTAAAAGACGTTCATTGTCTAACGTTCTCGAAAGTTTCAGAAATCTCTAACCTCCTCTAAACAACATGGCTTCCTGAAATGCAGGTTTACAACCACAAACCTTGTCGAATTTGTGTCCTTCACATTCTCAGCATTAGAGAATGGAAATGAAGTCGACGTCATTTCAACTGATTTCAGTAAAGCTTTCGACAAAATCTCCCACAAACTAATACTCTTCAAAATGTCTTCCTTTGGTTTTGAACCCACTGCGTTGAAGTGGATATCTTCTTATTTAAGAAAACCGTTACTACAGTCTTCGTTTTGGAACACTGTCTTTTCCAAACGCTTCCTAGCTTCTTCCGGCGTTCCCCAAGGCAGCCACCTAGGTCCACTTCTTTTTATTCTTACCATAAACGACATTGAGTTTGTCACCAAACATTCCCACCTCTCACTGTACGCCGACGACACCAACTTCTTCAAGACCATTTACTCGCAACAAGATTCTTCCCTCATTCAATTGGATCTCAACAGCTTTTCCATTTGGTGCTCCAAAAATTGTTTGGAACTTAACATTTCCAAATGCCAATCAATTACTTTCTCAAGCTCAATAAATGGGGATGTTTGCCCTCACGAAAAATAAAATTAAAATTAAATTATTTTTCTTTCTCCTTCTTTTTATTCAGACACCTCCCACCCAGGTCCATTTTTTAAGTGTGTCATCTTCGGCGTCTTTTTTGTTATAATTCTATTTATTTTTTATTATAATACTTATTTTTTTCTATATGTATTGAGTGGGTTAATAAACATAAATATTTTAATTATCGTTTTTTCATTAATTCCGCCCTTTGAAAAGATCCTAGGAATGCCTTAAATTTACGGGCGCTAGATCACCGGGTCCCTTATGCTCCTAGCAATTTGAACAACGAATATAGAAGAAACGGTTGAGAGCCGGTTGAATAAGTCATGTACAAAGAAAATGGTATTTCTTTAAGTGTTTGAGGACACTCTTTGTCTTCAACGTGGAAATCACCACTTTGATAGTGTCAAAACCATCCACGACACACTTTTTCACTAATAGAAGCCTTACCCTAAATTTCCACTCATTCATCACACCTCAGCTGTGGATTTTTTTCGAATTGAAGACGAAAAGTGAACTTTCCCGTAAATAACGCTTATTTGTCGATATTTTGAGGCATTCCAATTATATTAATTTTTTACAGATGCCCAAACTTAGCTTGTCACGTTTTTGTCTGACATTTTTAAACATCATGCATTGCTATTGCCATTTGTTAGAAAACGGCGGATTCCCATTGATATTATTTTAATCGCCAGAAAGCTACAATCATTTTTGAATCGATACTTTTAGAGTATGTTGCTGGTTTCCAATGTCGAACTATGTATTAGAAATAAACTTTACTTGTCAAAGACAAGGAAATCAACTCACTGAAGACGAAAGATGAAAGAGGCACACATGGAGAGGAGCTGCAAAACAAAGAGCTAAACAGTCAATCAATTAAATGATCCAGAAATAATGATAAGACTGGTTATTTCCAGTCCGCATAAAAATCCAAAACAAAAAATGTTTTCCTTGCTTCCACTTATAACCACTAGGTTAAAAGGACTTGCCCCACTTGATGTGAACATCGCAAAGGACGCCCATTCACGTTTTTCACTAAAGATAACGTGAAAAAAGTCGAAAATATTGTCAAAAATAGAGGTCAAACGAAAGAATTTTTTTTCTAAGGAAATCCAGGTTTGGAAAAACGACGGACTAAACCCGATGACCATTATTGATTTTCCAACCCTTTTCGCCCTTCACTTCCAATATTCTTTGAATAATTTGATACATGCATTTAGATTGGTATTGTACATGGCCAAATTCCAAAGTAATTCAACTAATCTAGACAAAATTTGCAAACAACCAAAAGCTGTATAACACAGTGACTTTTAAGGAGCAAGATATTTAAACCCTGCGAATAGCCCAAATAATATTCGAAGACAATTTGCTTCGAAATGACACAATTTATGCGTAATAATAAAACAAATATTTTTTTGTTTTTCATTTACTGAATATTAGTTTTAATATATTTCTTAAAAACTCCTAAAATTATTAAATCCTTTCTTCTATAGTCACTCTGCCTTAAGTACTGATATTCGAAATTGCACTAAAAACAATTTAAAATAAAAATAACTCTTTAAAAAAAAACAACTTAGAAAGTAAATAATCTGTTCCTTTCTCTCGCTATTAAACACAATGGCAGGAATACAAAAAATGATCGTCAACAGATATATACATAAAGCTAGACTTAATACAATGAAATAAAAATGAGAAAATATCTTGCAAGCTCATTTAATATAAACGTAACTTTTGACGAACAAGAACTTATTCGGATTCAATGGAGAAAGAAGAAAAATCACATGAAGTACCATTAAATGGCAAGACCGTAGGCATAGATTGTATTCCTTTAAGTTGATATATAATAGATAGTTGGGATTACGTTGGCCTTGGACGAACTATCGTCGCCACATTCCGGGACCGACACCGACTCCAATACCACCAGGTGCTACGGTACGACGCACGGCATCCATTTCGTCCTGGCGGCTATCACGATATGCGCGTTTGGTATCTTCAAATTCTCGTAGTCTTTGATTATATCTATCGATTTGTTCACGAAGTATAGCGTCCTCGTGAATGGCTCGCCGCTCATCGTATTCTAAGCAGCCAACCCCATCTAAGCGCTCTAAATCTAACCAGCCTCGAAAGCGAATGCAAACTCCGTTCATGATGAAATGGGATTTGATGTGAACCTGAAACATGAAGAGAAAAATATGAATATAAGAAGAACATGGCAATTTCATGAATATACTAAGTTAAGCCATGCATTTTATGATCATGTTCGTGATCCCAATTAAAATAAAAACTATTAAAACAGGCTCCATTAGATGCTTCTGGTATGTACATGATCTGGGATAGAATTTCACTTTCAGCAATGAGCTTTTCCTATTAATTTTTAAAAGCAGGAAGAAGCCACACGGAAACATAACAAGGACTTATCATTCTTATGCAAGTCGTGAATTATTTCATCACAATTCGGGGTGATTTTTTCGAACTGCATCCCGCAGACTAGGTTTCGCTGTAGGTCCTTTTAGTCACTTCTGGGCAAGAACTATTAGAATATTATCTCGTTCAAATCGAAAACAAAGCGGGCAAATTATTCGATCGCAAGACATTGTCAATAGAATTTTTTTTGGACCCTGGCGATGCATAATAAATTCACTTAAAAAAGACGTATGACTCTAAAAATCGATCGAAAATGAATCAAGGTTGGGAATCCCGAAAATTGATACAAGTATGCCTAAAGGGAAATAAAGCACAGGCAGAAGTAGGAAACGACACTTGAAGGATTAAAACAAGGAGACGCTTTGTCACCCCCTTTTTTTTATTTGAAATATTTGATGGGCCCCTTAGGAAAATGAGAGGAGAATACCCTTAATGGAATCATATCGGCTTTAGCTCACGCTGACAATCTGGACCTTCTGGGAGATAGTAAGAAATAGTTTAGAAGTAAAAAAAAATCATCTACGCATTTTTTTCTCAATTAAGGAACTATTCAAACCAGCTCGTGTACCCCGCGTTGTCAAAATTCGTATTTATAAAACCATAATAATTCCAACGTATTTATAAAGTTGAGTTTTTGAGGCCTTTACTCATCCAAGAGTGCGCCACCGTGCCCGAGCGAAAGCGGGACAGTTACAGAGAAAGTGTTCTACTGTATCATCCTCCACAACATGCAGCACGGTGGGCGTCTCACTGATGCCAAGCACGTAGAAATGCTTGGCAAAAGTGTAATGGCTCGGAATGACGCCCGTAAGCCTTCTGCAATAATTTAATAATTTCTCCTTAAGAGTACGAAAATGTTGCGGACTTCTTGCAGACATCAGGGCGTACGTACTTAGTCAGCCTGCATCCTGGATATTCCTTCTATCTACGACTGTGTGCATTGAAGACCCAGTCGTTGATGTCGGATTTGGCCGTGAAAGCAGGTGGACCTAAGGCGGGTTCAGGTCCTGAAAATCTCACTTCTGAGCCCCTTCTAGCGAGTACATCGGAGATATCGTTTTCTGGGATCCCAGAGTGACCTGGGACCCATACAAGCCTAAGTGAATTTTGTTTCCCACTTTGTTCAAAAAGGTCTTGAGTTCATGCACTAATTTGGAGTAGGATAGAGGGTTGAGCACAGCTTTGAGTGCAGCTTGGCTGTCACTGCATACGCATATGCTTTTACCTTCCACCTGTGTTTCACAACATAGTGCATGGCCATTAGGATTGCGTAAATCTCCGATTGAAAGACTGACGTATATTTTCCTAACGAGAAGTGCAGTCGAATGTTTTCGCGCTCAACTCTAGAGCCCAGTCCTGGAGCCATCTGTGAAAATGCGAAGACATTCCATTCCAGGTTCAGTATCTGGCCAAAGCCAGTCCTGACGCCATGGAAATGTGACTGTGAAGTTACAATGCAGTAGGATGGCAGATGTCATTGCGTCAGAAGGCATATCCATGAGACAGGGGTCGTAGGATATTTTTCGCGTACGTACACTTTCACTCCAATACGAGTTGTATGAAAGACCATTTCCCTTTAGGCGAAACATGGCTTTCAGTGTGCACCCTCTGATATATACATATGTCAAGAGGTGGAAGATTCATCATAGCATTTAGGACAGCTCCCAGTGTGCTGGGGAAAGCCTTCGTGCAGCTGAGGCAGGCAGCTCTTTGGAGTTTGGATTTAGGCCACAACTTGTTTGCGTGTTAGCCTGTTACACCAAACAACCGATGCATATGAGATTATTGGTCTTATCATTGCCGCGCAGATCCAAAGGACCTTTTTCTATGTTTTGGCAAAGGCACCTTTGCATTGCCAAAAAGCTGACAGCGCTTTGGTGGTTTTGGACTCAACCACCAAAGAAGCTTGCTATCTAAGATCACTCCCAGGTACTTAGCTTCCTTGGATATCGGGATGGGAATGCCTTTAAGCACCAGCTGAGTAATGCCAGTATTATTCATACTCCTCGTGAAGAGAACGACATCAGTTTTAAGAGGATTAACCAACAGGCCATTACTCGTGCACCAGTCCTCGATCACATCTAGCGCCGCCTGCGCTTTGAGACAGACAGTCGCTTACATGAGCCAACAGAGAGAACAGCAACATCATCCGCATAGGCCTGGGCATAGATTCCAGAGGCATTGAGAGCATCGAGCAGAAAGTCGACCACCATGCACCATAACAACGGAGACAAGACGCCACCTTGCGGGCAGCCCCTGTTTACTCCACACTTGGCACATTGTTTGAGGCCTGCATCAGCTATCAATATCCTGCATTGTTTTGATCCACAAAACCAGGGCTTCATCTACGCCATGCCGTCTAGTAGCGTTACACATGCTGTCGAAAGTAGCGTTATCAAAAGCTCCCTCAATGTCGAGATGTGGAACTTGATCTCTGACTAAAAAGGAATAAAATATATTTCGGGCCTTTGAAAACAGGATCTCAAGGAGGATCTATGGCCGCAAATAGGCGAATGAAGAAAACTACTATTTTATTCAGATCCAAGCATAGTCCGAGTAATAAAATCGCGAAAATTAAGTCAAACAAATAATAGGTGGAGAAGTCATAGGAAAATAAGCCCCAACAGAAGAATGAAACGTGGAAGGAATACACTCAACGAAAGTCCAAAGGAAGTCCAAATTAACATTTAAAATCATCATCCCTTGACTTGCACAAAAAAAATTAAGAGAACTTTTAATTAATTTTACAACTTCAGGAAAAGAAACAAAATGTTCAAAATTGACTAAGTAACAACTCAAAATATAAACAAATGATACTTAGTTACATTGCAGAAGAAAATAATGTTATAAGAGCTTTTTGCGGGTTTTGAAATTAAGTTTGAAAACTCATTAAGCAAATGGAAATCCATTTCTTTCGGAAAAATGGTTACACCATTATTATATTGAAATTATTGCCTATCGATAACTTTTACTTTTCTTTCTGGCAGAATACAAACTGCAAACCTCTTTAGGCGATCCATCAATAATTCCAATATCTGGCTGCGAAGGAACGAAAGTGGTACTCAGTCAAACCATACGTCATCGATTGGAACAGGTGGTAGCGGGAAAAGCCAATATCTGGAGAATAAAGTGGGTGTCTTGATAGTCTCACTTTAACGTTTTCAAGCAGGTTTAATGACCCGAGCCATGTGGCCGAGTGTTTTCATGCTGTAAGATAGTTTTTTGCTCGGATTCGCGGCTCAAGGACCTTAGCTGTGTGCGGTAGCGAGTTTCTATGATAGTTCCAACCGAGGTTGGGCTAACTCATAACAGAGTGAGCTTTGATCCATGGTTGTTTGGCTTAGTCGTAGATATCCATGAGATCTTTCGGTTTGATTACCTTGTAGTAATCCACTTTTCATCGCCAATCATAATATGGTATGGAGGATCACATCTTCGAATTGAAAGTGAGCAGGAAAAACCGCAGACAGAAAAAAAGGAACTCCAAGTAAAATTCAGAAAAGTAATGATTAGAAGCTGTTGAGAGATGTCCAAGCATGTGATGTTTCGGATCTGGAATTTCTGACCAGAATGTACCGCTAGTGCCATCTTATGAAAAACTTCGTATTCCATTTGTACAGATAATACCTAGTTGAAACGTTGTGGGATTTCTCCCAGTCGTAGTATCAACTTATTATCGTCTTAGTATCAACTTGACAATTTGTTTATTTGCCACCGGATGTGTTTGATGGATGTTGACCTTCCAGAGAATAGTATTTTGAAGCAAACATAGTAAACGTGCTTCTGAACCCGAGTCGTCGAATAATTTCCCAAATGGTACAAAGCGAACAGCGGCTTTTTGAGTTCTGCGCATAGTTTGTCCATGTACGAGTACTTGTCCGAAATGAAATGGCTGTCAATGGTGACTCCTAGGTGTGTGATGGTATTAAAGGTTCATTGTCGTGATACATGCATCAGCTTTATCAAACCTATCTTCCATTATACTCGTAAACAATTATGTTGGACGACTAGAGCCGGGGTGTATACGACTGCAAAGCAACTCTTTGGATGAACAATATTGGTTATACTCGTAAACAATTATGTTGGACGACTAGAGCCGGGGTGTATACGACTGCAAAGCAACTCTTTGGATGAACAATATTGGTCTGTGAAACTGTCTTCCACTTTCACTCACAAAAGATCTTAAGACAGTCTTACAACTAGTCAGCCAGTATGTTGCGCTTAATTAATTTTTAATAGTTCAGTGAATCAAATGCCTTACTAAGTTGAGAACCATGTATAAATCTGTTTCTACTTAAGCTTCTATCGGTGGCATCAGCAAGTTCTCCCCAAACTGGTCGCTTGGATAAGGGAATGATTTTTCACAAAATGTAAAAGCCCCCTAGTTACCACTTCTTCCATGAAGTTCTCCATTCCCTTCATTCCACAGCATCCAGGAAAATATCATGGAGACAATTGCTATACTCCCAAAACCTATAATTTAAAAATTTTGATTGCACTTGCATCATGTTATACCCGGCAAAATCGACCATTTGAGACCGCTATTTGCCTTATTGTTGGCCGTATTCGCACATTTTTTTGACAACATGTAGTGACACCGAGATGTATAAGTTTGTCTGCTGAAGAGACTTTTGCATGTGTCCAAAAGACGATCAAAATTTCATAGGAAATTGTGCGTAAGGATATCAGCTCGAAGATTGACAAGAACCAGCTCGTGCAATAACTGAAGCCGAATGACCAAGGAAATTTCAGTGGACGGGACCTAAACCCAACACCAAACTGGTATTGGGACCGCTGGTTTATCAATAAATTGCGTTCAGCGATGGAACTAATTTTTGGCTTAACAAGGAATGTCGCATTTGGAGCGAGGCTATTTTAAAGGCCTTCACATGGTGGTGGTGGAAGTATGGTGCGATCTATGGCAGGTGGAGTCATCGTTCCCCGATTGAATGGAATGAATGTGGAAAAGATATTATTGCAGCAGGATGGCGCTACGTGCCATTGGACAAATGAAACAATCAGCTTATTGAAGGAAACATTCGATGAACCCATCATTTCATGGACATGTAGCTTGACGTCCAAGATCTTATAATTTGAAGCCTCTTGCATAAATTTCTTGGGAGTACATAAAGCCGTTAGTCTACGCTGACAAATGTACAACATTCGACGCATTAAAAACCAACATTATTGGTGTTATTGAGGACATATGACGAGAAGTGATTGAAGATATTATCTCTCGGATGACATTCATCAAATCTCGCTCTGGTGAGCACATGCTTTAAGTTATATTCAAAAATGAATTGCAGAAGCTATTGTTAAACAAGTATTGCACGATTTTAGAATGTCTGTTTGATGTTCATTTATTCTTCAATATAATTTCCTTCATTGGACAACACTCAACGCTTCTGTCTACCTTTCAGGCAACTTTTTAATGCTGTTCGGTCTTCTGGACTAACTTCAACTGGTGAACTTCAGGAGCTCATCGTCTAGCACTTCTGGCTTTTTCAAAAACTATTCACTATTAAAACACTTCACTATTAAATCGTTATTGTGCATTTTATGTCAATTGGAAAATAACCCATATTGAGAGTCGATGCAAATATTCAAATGTAGCTTTCTGAACTTTTTATCGAATATTTCCAGGGATTTTTTTGGAAGTCTGCGTATAAAGGACTGATTTTCACCGAGTTTCGCAGAATAATAATTATGCTCATCCATATGAGATACCATTTCGTTTTAATTCAATAGCAACCATAACCTTCATTTGTGTTGATGCAATGGAGACCGCTAAATCGCAATAGCGATTTCATAACTTAATTTTTCTTTAAATATTTTAGAAAGTAACATAAAAGTCTTCGATAAGGAAATAAATATTTTTTTCTTTGATATCATGATTGCCTATTATATCTTCTTATGTGCTGTACGTACAATACGTCTAAACTGTTATCAAAAATAAAAAGATGTCTTCTCTGTTGTCATGGCGATATCGATTGAATCAGTCCATCAATCCAAACCATTTCCTCCATCAGAGTGTATCTTTTGATTGCCTTGAAAAAAAAAATGACGCATGCGAAAACCGACGCAGCAGCTTCTAGAAGTATATAAGCAGCCATTTTGCAATCTAATACAGATTCACTTACTCACAAAAGATACAATCATATGTATCGGTACTGCGTACAATCTATGAACGCCTTTTGGGGGTGGTATTTACTAATCAATATAAGAGCGAAACCCTGAACGAGTATTGTTCAACGCTTTCACTTCCAAATTGAATGGAAATTGTGTACTTAGTAGCATGAAACATGTGTGAAAAGACCCCCCACCTGCGAAGACCCCGGAAGTCGCAAATAAACAATTAAGACAGTAAATTGCAGGCAACAGCACGTATATAGTTTCCCTTTATATCTCGCCTGGAATTATGTTTCAATTACTGAAAGTGTCCGACACAAAAATTGAATGAAAGAAATGGAAAACAAAAGCGAACTCCGAACCCCTGAAACATGACACAACTGCACGGTCATTTATTATAGGGTCCAAAAAAGGTCGGTGGTCCGAACTCCCTCGTCGTGTGGACCCATCACAGCTTGACGTGCCCGGGAGGTAGACGTGAGGAAGAACCCATTGTTCGACATATGTTTAACATGTCCCTTTGGGAATTCTAGGTTTCACTTGCCATCACGTAGTCGGCGCGACACCTCGGGAACAAGATCAATCCGTATAAGCAGGGAATAGGGAATTGTTAACGATCAAACGCTCCATTGATTTTGTCTAATTAGAGATCGCTCAGCAACCTTTAAGACAGTAGACCTTTCCATATCAGTTGTTGTTCATTTGCAAAAAATCGTTTTACCTGGTTGCCCGGATAGGAGAGAAACAATCATGAAAAAGGAAGAAACAAAAAAATACCAAGATATTGACGACTTAAGAGCTCAGCGTGAGATGATTCAAGGATATATGCATTTCCATACGGTAAGACCACTTATAGTCCCCGTAATTTACTTTTGTGTTGCCGTCTGACACATTTCCAACAACTGTTGCTCGCGTGCCATTCAGCGATCATGCAACTTGAGTAAGAAAAGAGCAGCAGGTCCTGCCGGCGATCGATCCTCTTCAAGTGCAATTAGGTGTGTCTTGAGTTTGCTCGTCTGTGTCCTTCACCGATCAAGTTACTGACAACTTTTTTCCTATGCAATCGGGGGCCAACTATATTTCTGAGTAATGTATAGTACAGTAAGGCACAACGACTTGCCTTTAAGCGTTGGAATTTTTCAATACAAGTTGAGAAATTGGCAGTCGGACCGTGATATTTGGCGCATCTACCCTGGGCAAACAAAAACGAGAAGATGTTAATGACGATGCTCGAGTTCGACAACAACGGATGAAAACGTTGTAGCAGTGAAGAAAATTGTTATGGTGAATCGTCGAATCACTATCAAAGAAGGTAGTGAAATAGAACAATTTTTTTTTTAGATATTTTGGGCATGAAACTTGTGTCAGTGAAGTTTGCTCCGAAATTGCTAAATTTTATTCAAAAGAACCGTCGTATGAACATCACTCAGGAGTTGTTGAATGACGTTCCGGATTAGTTGAAAAGGGTCATCAGTAGTGACAAAACATGGCTAAATGATTATGACATCGGAATCAAAGCCAATCAACCCAATGGAAGGGACCAGAGGGGCCAAGACGGTGCCTTGAAGGAGTCTTCTGATATTGTAATATTCCAGAATGGCTTGGAATTGGGATTGGGTTTACTTTTCTATTTGTTTGTTTTACGAGTAAACTCTGCAATCATTTTTCAAATTAGACGTGTTGAAGAATTAATTATGGTTCGGTATTTCTGCCACTCTTAACAAAACTTCCGTATTTAATTAAAGCCGAAATAGATCGAGGAAACATGATAGATCTTTAAGATTGCGACTTAAAAGGAGCAACTGTCTCAATTGCTTTCATTAAGGAATAATTAGGTGTGCAACTAAGATCTCGCTTTTTATCTAGAGATGGCTCCAGTAATAAGTGCTGGTCGATTGTGACGTATCCAAATCGTCATGAACCAAGCTTAGACATATGGTAAACAAACCGCTTTGACACATTAGTGATTTTAGTTTTGCATCATATACTTCTGGTTGTGTGTAAATGTTTGATTTTGAATCAAATAATCGTCATTTGCGGGAAGTGTTGCTTTTCTTCTTTCATTCGAAGAAAACGGCGGCTGAGGCGCATCGAGAACTCCAAAAAGTTTACAGAGATGCTGCTCTAAGTGAAACAACGTGCCGTGATTGGTTCCGTCGCTTCAAAGACGGTGATTTCGATGTTGACGACCGTTCGCGTGAAGGAAGGCCAAAAACCTTCGAAGACGCTGAATTGGAGGCATTGCTCGATGAGGTTTCATGCCAAACGCAAAAAAGAGCTTTGCGATTGCATGCGTTGGAAATGATTCAAAAGCAAGGAACTTGGGTTCCTTATGATTTGACGCCAAGAGACGTTGAGCGTCGTTTTTTCGCCTGTGAACAACTGCTCCAGCGGCAAAAAAGGAAGGGTTTTCTTCATCGCGTCCCTACGGGTGATGAAAAATGGATCCATTACAGCAACAACAGTAAAAAAGCACGGTCATGCTTCTACGTCGTCGGCTCGGTCGAATATGCACGCTGCGAAGGTTATGCTGTGTATATGGTGGGATCAGGGCGGTGTTATTTATTATGAGCTATTTAAACCAAACGAACTCAATTGATGCGATTGAGCTGAGCAGTGCGCGGAAAGCGCCCGCAATACGAGCAGAGGCACGAAAAAGTGATTCTACAGCATGACAACGCTCGGCCTCATGTTGCCAAACCCGTTAAGTCCTACTTAGAAACGCTCCTACTCCACCCGCCATATTCCCCAGATATTGCGCCGTCCGATTATCACTTGTTCCATTCGATGATCACCTGATCAGCAGTTCCATTCATATGAAGACATCTCAAAATGGCTTGATTCGTGAATAGCCTCAAAAGACGGCTACCGTGACGGTATGCGAGCTCTGCCAGAAAGATGGAAAAAAGTTATCGCTAGCGATGGGCAACACTGTGAATGTATGATTCATTTGTAACCGTTTTTTAACAATAAAGTTGCATTTTCATAAAAAAAACAGCAAGAAATTAGTTGCGCTCCTAATAATATATGTATATATAAGTCAAAATGGTAATAATTCTGTGCGGCTTTTAAGCACTTAACACACACATTAAGGTTGTGTTTATTGTGCAAATGTTTTTTCCGTATCCGCAGCAGGCAAGTTCTGTTTTATTTTCTTTGGTTTTTGCATTTTCGTCCACGCAAAGCGCACATCGTGCACGCTTTTTTGTTTGGGGAGATAAAAATCTTTATCTTTTTGCAGGCGTTAGCAATTGTTGACTGAAGTACAAGAAGTAAAAGTACAAGGAACGAGGAGCTCTTGATCTCTTCGATATATGTTCTTTTGTCAATTCGACACCCAAGTTATGTAAAATAGTTTTTGCGGCTTTGCTTTCCTCTCGATCTCTGATAACTCGGGTGAAAACCATGAAAGCATTCAAGACTGAAAAATCTATTGTACGATATTCGCAAAAACGCATATTGATTTGCTTTTCGTTTGGCGCTGAAGCCGGATAACATTGTCAACACCGCCTTTTGTTTGGTTGTAAAGCTTTACACATTCTGGCACCTTTTTAGGCTCAGGCCTTAAAATCGGGTTTGGACAGCAGTGCATTAATTTTTTTACTGATATGATATAAACGTGGATTGGAAAACTGGTTGTTTTTTTTTCGAATAAAAATGTTGGGGGTATACTTCTCTTATTTTTTCTCATCGCGTCAACCATTGTCAATTTTTTTTGTATTTTTTAGGCTAAGTCGTAGGAGAATAAAAAGTTGTCCATGGTAATTTTGTGACCTTCAATGCAGAACCACACGCTCGCCTTGTTTTTTTTCAGCTGTAGCACCTTTTCTCCTTCTTTTTCCTAAATAGGGTTGAATCTTTCAGACTTAGGAAGTCTCAGAGCAAGTGCAAGCCCAAAACTTCAAGCAAGAATCAAAACACCCAAATATGCATGCCTATTTCTTTATGTTTATCCCCAAATTTGGAGCGACCATAATTATTTGTATTCTCGATTATTATTTTTTCGATGTGAGATGATGGAAAAAAAAAGTAAAAATTAAGCTTAACCTTTTACACCTGGCTTCATATTTTTAACATTTTCGGAGCGAGCACGAGTGACTAAAAATACATACAAACTTGAGCCAAAAACTACCAACCAAATCAAACCAGAGAGATTCAATGGTGTATGAATTCATCCTAAATTTCACTTTTTTTTTCGTGATATTTTAGGTTTCTTTAATTATATTGTTTTATTATTTATTAACTATGTAAAAACACTTACATATGAAGAAGTAACATTAAAAAAAAATCAAAAGCAAATATTGGGAGTACAAATTAATTCGGTCCGTTTTTTGTTGTTTAAAATTAATCTTTTTCAAAACAAAATGAATGAACTGATTAATCAAAATATTGTCCATCGCTGATTATTACTTTTTCCCACCTTTCAGGCGATTTTATAATTCCATCCCGAAAAAAGGTTTCGTCTTTTGAGGCGATCCAAATTTCGAGTCAATTTTTGATTTCTGCGAAAGAAGTAAGCCGGTGACTTACCAAATCGAGAATATGGAGAAGCGACAGTACATTCCACTTGAGCGTTTCCAAATATTTTTTTACAACGTTAGTGATATAAGGTCGAGCGTTGTTGTGCTTTAAAAAATAATTTTGCATTGTCTTTGTTCGTGTTCACGCTGCTTTTTTCGATATGCACGGCTCAAACGAATCAGTTGTAGCCTATACCAATCATCTGTAATAGATTCGCCAGGTTATGGCAGCTCATAGTATACAACACTTTTACAGCAAGACCTTCGAACTCAAATTTCGCTTAGGTGTTGATATTAAGATCGATGGTACGATTCACTGCGCTGAGCGTAGTATTTTTTCTTAAACATCTCTCGGTTTCAATTCATGAGGAATCCAACTGCTTTGCTTCTGAATCATTTCCCTTGATTTTAATCGTACAGAAAATGCTTGCAGAGTTACTCCCAACGAATCTGCAAGCTCCTCATCGAGTAACACCTCCAATTCTTTGTCTTGTAGTTTTTTTAATTGTCGCTGAAATCACCATTCTTAAAACGTCAAAATCAAAGTGATATGATGACTAACCTCTCTGATACCACCAAAATCAGCTGTCACTTTGAAACTTTTATAGCAGCCAGAGCCAACATTTGAAAACGGACCAAACTAATTTTTACTCCCAATATGTAAAGGGTGGGCCAACTAGTGTTTTTTTTTTTTTAAATCATAGGTTATTTTGACGCTGACAGCTGTTTCCCGCTCGAAATCTTGACAGAAAGTCAGTATCATACCTCCGCGGAACGAAAGTGAATGTTGTGTGGCCCAAATGGTGCGCTTTTTAAAAAGAAGTTTCGGCCGAAATGAAGCACCCACCGCGACTGCTGTACGTAAGTTTGTGCAAAAAGCTCGTGAGACTGGTATGCTAGTGGACAACACTCATGGTCCCCGTCATCGTAGGGGGCGCACAAATGATTATGTGGCTGCTGTCACCGAGAGTGTGAGACTCAATTCACGAACATCAGCTCGCCATCGATCTCAACAGTTTAACATTTCACGCAATAGCCTGAGAAGAATTCTGCACAAAGATCTCGGATTATTCGCTTACAAGGTTCAATTGACTCAGCAATTGAAGGCGCGCCATCATTCGCTTCGTTATCGCTTCACAGTTTGGGCCTTAGAGCAGCTTGAATTGGACAACGATTTTGGGAGGAAAATCATCTTTTCTGACGAGGCGCATATTCATCTTGGCGGCTACGTTAACAAACAAAATTGGCTCGGAAAACTCGCACGTTATTGTCGAGCAGTCAGTGATCCACAGAGAGTGACAGTTTGGTGCGGATTGTGGAGTGGTGGCATCATTGGACCATTTTTCTTCGAAAATTATTACAGAGCGATGTTAACCAACTTTTTTTTTTACTGAAATTGAAGACATGGATTTGAACGACTTCTGGTTCATGCGGGATGGAGGGCCTTCCACAATTAATCTTTTGCGCACCAAGTTCCCAAATCGTGTTATCAGCCGTCTTGGCGATGTCAATTGGACGCCTCGGAGCTGCGATTTGAGCCCTTTGGACTTTTTTTTGTGGAGAACGGTGACGGACCGATATTATGCCAACGATCCGGAAGCGATTCAAGCACTTACGGCCAATATCATCCAAGCAATTCGTGGGCTATATCCCGAAACCATCAACAAGGTCTTGGAAAATTGGGGTCGCAGAATGCGCTACTCCGAAACAAGCCGAGGCAGTCACGTTGTATTTCATAATTAATGGGAATGTTCACTCTTATTAATAAAGCCATAATACATGGGAAACAAATTAATTTTGTTCATTTAATTGCATTTTTAAAAATAAACTTGTATTCGGTCCATCTTGTATTTCATCTTAAAACAAAAAACACTTAGACACGACTTTCGAAAGTCGCAATCAACTGCTGTTCTCACAACTCTATATCGCCTTGATCTAGACAATCAAGTACAGTACATTCGTCGAATGAATACGAAGATATATCATCTAAAACGTCGGTATCAAAAAGGAAGAAAAAGAACAAAACATGCTGCGTCCAGTATTATGCCATAAAATGTAATCGCATATACCTTGACAAACGTTTCTAATCAATCGTTACGCTCCTTAGCACAACTCAATACCTTACTTAACCTGACTACTCATCGATCAGCAGATAATACCAAAAAGGGACAACTTTCATTGTTGCTGACAACATGTCATCCATTCAATTCCTGATGGTCAATTATGCAACGATAATTGGATTGGTAAGTGTGACCAGAAACTATTATCAACCTACCTTGCCGTGCTCCTTGTCGAAATCGCATTCCCGATCCTGTAGATAAGGATTTTGATTGGCATTGAAGACTAATTGTAGATTCGTTCCGGATGCGACAAATGATATTTCGGTGTGACCCTCGCGACAGCCATTCTGAAAACGTATCTGACGCTCCTCCAAAGCCCGTTCTCTGTAGCCTGTGTAGCGAATCTATAAAACAATAAATAAATAAAAGAAATTTACAATTTACACTTAACTAATTTCAGCACCTACATACGTTAAAACGTGATGAATAATATCATACATTAGGATACCTATATAAAAAGAAAGCGACCTTGTGCGAAGCCTCGTCGTTAAAATATAAAATAAGATGAAAACGAGTAAAGAAAAAGGTAAAGAGCGAAAAAACCTAAAAAAGAAGAAATTAAAAAATCACACGTAACTATTATAGCTACGATTTCCAGAATTGATTAACAAACGAATTTGTCAATAAGCGGCAATAAACCTATGTGATTCCAAAGAAGTGGTAGTAGCATGCGTCAGCAGTGAGCGAAAAGTAGCAGGCAAGCATACAGGTATTGTAACGATCGCTCGCAAGCGAGGGTAAATCACCGAGCTCATGCCTGTTGTATCAGGCAGTCGGCGGAGTGAGTCTGTTTTTTTTTTTTACCTGTAGCTTGGGTATATCCAATCTATAGCAGAAAAGAAATCCCCGAACAACTGAGGTGATACAGTCGTTTCAATTGCATTTAAATGAGACATAATCTCGGAGGTTCTATGATGAGAGGAAAAAAAAGCAGAGGTTGGAGGAAATACCAAAGAAAAACTTTAGAAAAGACCGAGCTTTAGTGGTGATTAATTAATACTTATTATTACACTGCGTGAAGTTCGTCACATTCGAGCTGGGCTTGGTGGGCAAGCTTGTACCATAAGCGGGACACTGATTCACGGTGTTTATGTTAAACGACAGTGAATTGCCCGTGATTCATTGTTTTGTTTAATGAGTAAGCACAGAACCGGCATCATAGAGTGGGTATCAATGAACTGCCGATTCGGGAAACGCTCGCAAAATCATTTCATTTATTGGTAATAATGAGACATATGGTATGGATATATGCCCTTAGAGTTGGTTTTATAGACTGCATTCATTCTTGGACGATTCTCTTCTGCTAAATGATAAAATCAACAGAAAGGCGCTGACTAGCTCTCATGGTTTATGATAATATAAACTCAGAATTAACTCCCTATATTTGGACATATTTAACATATATATATCTTTAGCTCCACCGCTTACATTTTCTCTTTCAATGTGCTATGGAGCTGCATCATTTCAAGCGCTTCGAGTAACAAAAGGCCACACTAATCTAAGCAAGCTCTAAATAACTAATTTGCTTCAATCAAACTTAGTCCTATATAGCAACTCTGTTAAATGCTTTTGAAGACCTGGGCGCAGTCATGATGGAAGTCATTCGCCCGCTCAAAAACAAAGGAGTATGTATATATGTATGTATATTGTAAAGTGTATGCATTTAAGTATATTCACAGCGGCTCCATCACTAGATAAGCTATTCCAACCACAGTAACAACCTGCAAGGATAAAATCGGACATCTACTAGGAGAGTCGCAGTCGATACTAAGCACAGGAAAGAACATTTCTGCGAATGATAGGCCAGATTTCGCTGTCAGGCAGGATAGAAAAATATTTTGTTCCCCTACCTGGTGCAGACAAGAGGATCATTTCGACGGCTGGATATGACATGGTAGAGAGCACGCATCATCCCATCTTTAGAATATGGTCCGAGGAAAGCATGGCCGCTCGTTTGGCCGATCCACAAGAAGGAAGGATCGTTTGACTAAGCCAACTTCAGAGGGATGTCTCCTAAACCTCGCATACAAGATCATTTATGCCATTTTATGAGAACGCCTGAAACCGTTTGCAAATAAGTCCCTTGAAGTTCGCCATCTACCAAACATCCACACTTCGGTGATCGTGGAAAAACAAACGAGTTCCAGATCGACAACCAGTTTGTCGACTTTAAGGCCTCGTTCGACAGCATTTTTATAGACATGATATTCAGCGCCATGTCTAGCTCTGACATCCCTGCCAAACTCGTCAGGTTGTGCAGAAAGATATTTGAGAACTCTCGATGCTCTATAAGAGTTGGAAATGATCTAATCGACACTTTCAATGTTCAAAAACGCCTGACACATTATTAACATCGCTCAAGATGCACGATATATGGTATTTCATATTCATCCAACATGGGCATTAATACGGAAGCGGCTTAAATGGTATTGACGAAAAAAAAAAATTCTTACACAACCAATGTCTTAGCCAGACCAGATTGACAGATATGAGGTAGTTGTGGATTTAGCGGTGACATACACCAAGGCACCAGTGCAAAAATCAAATACAAAATCAGTTCTGCCCACCGATCATTCTTTGGCGATTCAATTCGAAAACCAAGATGACTTTGTGAAACAGCCTTAGCTGTCAGTCCTGTTTTATAACGCAGGTACATGGACATTTTCAGAGGCAAATGAAGAAGCCCTTGGTCGTCACGAGAGGAGATGAACATGGGGAATAGAGGAGGAGCGCCTGAGATGTCTGTGTGTTTTTTAGCGTATAGAAATGCTTCAGTCCAAAGAGTCCAAACATAAGATACGTTGCAGCAGAGGTCTCAACTAAAACTAAGCTGCTACGTTGGTTGGGACTCTGATATACCCCGGATCTAAGTAAGTAAGAACATACAGAGTGCGCCATCTCATATGGGTCGATGTAAAATTCGAATAACTTCAACAATTGTCAACCGATTTTCATATATCATTGCATTTTGGAAACGTCAATTCAGTACAATTTTAACCATGAATCGCTTCACACCAAAAGAACGTGCGAAAATAGTTTCAATGTTCATTAAAAATGAACGCTCGATTGTGCTAACTCAACGTGCGTATCGTGCAAAATATCGTGATCGTCTTGCGCCCAAAAAATATACAATTCGTTTTTGGGCCTCGAATATTTTTCAATTTGGTTCTGTGGCAAACTAGGCCACGTCCGTGGCGTTCAAACTCATCTTTTCAGTGTCCAAGAAGACCCAAGTTTGTCATATCGGCGCCGTTCGCAGTTAGGCATCAGTGGGACCACTTTGCGGATAATTTTAAAGGATGATGCAGATAACTCAAAAAATTTTGCCACAAGATAAGCCACGGCGCTTGGCATACACACAAAATGTCGTTGCAATGATTAATGCTGAACCGGAGTTATGGCAGCAAATTTTGATGACCGATGAGGCACATTTTACGCTCTCGGGCTCAGTTAACAAACAAAATTATCGCTTCTGGGGCACCGAAAATCCTCACATTATTCACGAAGAGCCGCTATATGATCAAAAAGTTACTGTTTGGGCCGGTGTATGCGCTAAAACCATCATTGGACCGTATTTCTTCAAAGTTGGCGATACTGTGGATGGCGATCGATATCGGTGGATGTTGGCCCATGATGTGGTCCCACAAATGAGTAAAAAGGGCTTATTTCACTTTTGGTTTCAACAAGACGGCGTGACATGCCATACTGCGGACAAAACAATGAACCGTTTGCGTAAGAAGTTCCCTGGAAAATTGGTGTCAAAACAAAGACGATATTGATTGGCCTCCGAGATCGCCGGATTTGACTCCTCCAGACTTTTTTTTTTTGGGGATGCTTGAAAAACAAGGTGTATGCTAACGGCCTGAAGACAATAGAATAGCTAAAAAGAAACTTTCGCGAGGAAATCGCAGAAATTTCGACCTAAATGCTTGAAAATGTTATGGAGAATGCGCGAAAAGGAGCCCATTTTTGCATCGGCAATAAAGGCGGTCATTTAATTGATATTGTTTTCAAAAATCAATCAAAATAAATTGTAAAGGTCTAAGTTGAATAAGAGTTTTTGAGTGTCCAAAATCGGTTGAGAATTGTTGAAATTATTCGAAATTTACATCGACCCATATGAGATGGCGCACGCTGTAGCACAAGGATTCTGTTGATTGGTTGGCAGTCAGCAGCAGCTGAAAGGATTAGGCCACGAATTTTGCTAATTACATTCCCATCCAGGAAACATCGACATCTTCCCATCCTAACCCGTTGCTCGGAGGTGTTGAAATTCATTTCATTTATTCATCTTTTCATGTTGCCATGCATTGAAGGAATCGACTGAGTTTGATGCTTTAGTAGCGATCCCCTCTGAATAATTCTGCCAAGTAAACAGCCTTGAAGTCAATAATTGTTGAGCATAATGACTTTAGTTACTATTTTGTATTTTAATACAAGCAAGCCCTTAATTTTTTTTTTTATAAATTGTCAATGCAAAACGTGAGACAGGTTTTACGTTTTCACCATGGTGAAATTCAGGCATGAGCAACATGTGAAGTTTATTAAAATCACTACCGAAGTTCTGAGTTGGTGATAGCAACAGTAAGACCTCTTATTCCAATTTTCGGTTATAATAATCGTCTGCCAATCTGGTTGTAGTGGATAGATTCGAGCCAATGTGTTTCACTATGGAATGTGTCTGTTCTAGTGAGAGAATGCAGCAGTCGAAGTACCGAAAATATCATAGTCATACATGCTTCAATTCAAAATCAGTCAATTCACAGGAACTCGGAAGCTCTTAGAGCACATTGTGGCGATTTTCTTTGCCTACATCAGCGATGAGGCTTAATGGCTTTGTAAATGATGAATTATTGGATAACCAAAATGCTTTATGGCATCCATTAAAAGCGGTGTGGATTTCATGTCGGAGATGTGATTGGACCATATTTTTTCTTCGATCAATTTGATCGTCATGTTAGAATCGATAGAGTTTGCTATCGTTCCATGGTGGAAGGCTTTTTGGCCAAAGTTGGATGGACTTGACATCAGTGATATAAGGTTCCAATCTACGTTCTGGCCGATATATGTATGTATGCGGAAAATTGGCTCGAAAAACTCGATCGCTGCAAACCTGATCGTGGTGGTCATATGAACTAGATCGAATTCAGTCATTCAAAGTTTAGTTCGATATTTCTCTTATTCTGTGTTTTATTCAGATACAAAATTCTATTGAAAAAAAAACTTGAATTTATTCTCTCTTTTTTCTAAAAGAAGGTAGGCACTTACGGCCACTTCAACTTGCATGTCAACTATGGTATGGCATAATTTGCAAGCAAACGAATCAAGAATGATGAAGACGAGAAAGAAGCTTGTTGACAGGTATACGCATCAATAAATTACTCGAAAGCCATTGAGTTAATTAGAAACGTGAAACTACGGGGAATCAAGATCTGTGAAACTCTTCACTACCCACTCAATGCAGAACATTTAACTGAGTTCCCACTAATCGAATCTCTGCCAGGTATACCTAATCCATTCCTATTGAGAATGAAAATCATAAATGACAAAAGAGAAATCTCCCCATCTTACCAGAAATATTAATCTTCCAAGTGATTTGCATAATTAGTTCTAGAAACTAAAAACCAAAAATATTTATGAATTCTTTTTTCGACACGATTACAGATTCCAAGCATGGAATTTGGGCATCGGACACACTCCAGATCCGTGCTAAGCCATGGAACTTGGGAAACCGGTTGAATTCTTCAACGCAAGCTATGTATTTCTGGAAACACGGTTCTATTATTAACCACTTTAGGAGATACTATTAGTAACAGATAATAAATGAGAAGAAAAGGCTAGAAATACTAAGCAGCAAACAATCAATAAAGTGAAAGGAAGAAAATCACGTTCAGAAAATGTAAGAAAGGTTTCCTAAGGCGATCTATTGTTTACCGTCGCATTAATACTCGTAGTTTCCTGAAGACGTTCGTAAGAGTTACATGCAGTGGAGCTACATGCTGGCATTCTAGTCAGTCTTTTAACACGAAACGCTTACTCAGTTCCGACTTACCTCACTCTCTCGGCTCAAACGTCGGAAGAGTTCATCACTTTCAAATTTAGCCTTTTGATCGGGCACCACTCGTGGCATTTTAAAAATAAATCTAGGCTTTGGCTGCTCGTACAATCCGATCGTATCGTATGGGATCATACCCGCCAGGGCTGCTGCGTCATTCATATTGTAGTACGAAATGTTTAATCAACTTTTTATCACAACTTCAACGAGAAAACTTATCACAAAACCACAATGAGCACCCTGTTATCGGTCTTCCCAACGTTTCTGCACTGGGAATTGCTTACTTTGTCAAGACGTTATCAAGCTTTATGTTTTTCTTCTTTTTAAATATCCTGTTATCAAACAGTTCACATAAACAACAAGTAAACGGTTTCCGAAAGCACTTCACACGCACAACCGACGAAGACGACGTCCGATCAGTGACTGCTCACCATACGGCGTAAACAGCTATCGAACAATCCACTACTGGAAGGGGTCGGCAAACCAGCATCGCGTATCATTCATCCTTTGTTTAACGCCTATGTACATGAGCACATGAGACGAATTGAATGAAAATCAGGGATGCGACGATAGTAGTAACGGGGACGTGGCAATGCCGTCCTGGCACAGGTACCGGAATTCCCTATGTGGAATGGCGAGGCCTGAAATCCGGTTTCCACCCCGACAAGGCATACAGACCTAGTTGTGCTCATGCTCGTATTATTAAGAGGCGGAGCATCGGGAGCTTAGATACATAGATACAAATATGTATGCCTTGGAAAGATTTTATTGGGTAGAGTTCGCTCTACTCAGATAGATATTTTTAGATTTTTTAATAGCACATTTCAAAGCTAGCTAGTACATGAGTAGCACATTTTTAATGATTTATTTCGGTCTTTTCCATTTTTGTTTTTCTTGTCGCAATCTTGCTCAGTTTTAAAGCTGTTAAAGGATGACATTAATTTTATAAGTTTTTGTGTTATCTTTTAAAAATTCTAATATACGAAATGAATGTTTCCGCTTGTTGGAACCAATATTTAAAAGGAATATTTACGTGGATAATTTATAATAAAGAATCGTTTGATGTGACATAAATATAATTCATTTCTCATTTTATATTTATTTCCTCATAAAAAATTATTGATCTTATTATTATTATTATTATTACCGGCCATTTGTAACTCGGAGGTTAGTACAAACCCTTCGTCAAGCCTCACTCTCATGGCACGGCTTCCAAGCGGTCTTTTTACTGCGGGGCTTCCACTCATTAATCGTTTGACTGTTTGTCCACTGTTCATTCGTTCTACGCGATTTTATTACTCGGACAATGCTTGGCACTGAATAGAATTCCTTTCGCCATTTCCCCATTCGCCTGTTTCTTGGTCCTGTTTTCTACCATCCTCCTTTAGATCTTATTTTCAAAACCCCAAAATCTATTTTATTTCTTCTTAGTCGGAGGCCAAGTTCGTACAGGGCCAACGGCATTATTATGATTTTGTAAATACGGATTTTGACATTGCGGGACCTGGTGGTTTTGAATAGTTCCTTCATCACGAAGAAGCGCGCCATTTATTTCATTTTCATTTATTTCGATCTTTATTTGAACTCGTCGATCAGACGTGAGGTATAGGACATCCTTTTTTTTTTTTTTTTTTTTTGTTTTTTTTTTTCTTACTTTTACATAATAAATAAAACATTTTACAGTTATTTAAGAAAAGGAAGTTTGTATCATTCTGTAGCCCATAAGGGACTAGAGGCAAATGATCCTACTATTCAATATTATATAATTCAAATCAATGGTAAAGCCAGAAAGATAGAAATAAATGGAATGATTTGTTTACAAAAATGAGCAACTTATTTTAAAAAAGAGTGAGCAGATTAGGAAATTAAATACAAACATAAGCAAAAATGGGAAGTAGCAAGGATGATATCAATGTGAAGATTATTTTAGGTTAGGTTAGGTTTGAGAAGGGGAGTGTGATGGTTAGACATCACTTCCACTCGGAGGCCAAGAGGCCCATTGTGATTCCCTTCGTTTGTGTGGGTACACATAAAATTAACCTGTCCTATCACGTGGTGGCTGAAACCACCCCGTGCTCTTGATGAATCTTAGAAGATCCGATATGTCTGCATTAGCCACGTCCGCAATCTCTGTAAAGAATCTTTGGCCTAGCGACACTAGGCGTCGATTCTGGAGAGCTGGACAGTGGCAAAGCAGATGTTGGATCGTCTCAGTTTCTTCCTCATCGCTGCAGCTCCGGCAGAAATCGCTGGATCCCGAGACCTATTTCCGGAGCATTGCTCCGATGGGACAGTGTCCTG
This sequence comes from Merodon equestris, assembly GCA_958301585.1. Lineage (NCBI taxonomy): Eukaryota > Metazoa > Arthropoda > Insecta > Diptera > Syrphidae > Merodon > Merodon equestris. The sequence continues at coordinate 12,016,399 of OY284415.1, read as the reverse complement.
TGATCACTCCGACGAGCATACGGATCGAGTTACGGTCCAGCGCCAGGAGCTTCTTTGTTTTTCCGACATTGAGCTCTGGCCACGATGATCTTGTCGTGTAGCTGTCGTTTCTTGTAAGGTATAATGCGCTGATCGGTGGTTGCAATGACGTGTCCGCTTCGATGATGTCCATTTCAGAACCTTGCCTGGCCAGTTCGTCTGCTCTTTCGTTCCCTGCGATTGAGCTGTGGCCCGGGACCCAGCAGAGTTTAACTTTATGGTGTCTGATGGACTTCAGTGAGTCCCGACATTTCTTGACAGCCTTTGATCTCGTTATACAGGATTCTATTGATTTCAGTGCAGCCTGGCTATCTACGAAGATGGTGATATCAGATGGTGGGATATCGGCTACTTGTAGGTGTTTAGCTGCTTTCTCTATTGCCAGGATATCTGCTTGGAACACGCTACACAGATCAGGAAGTCTGAATGATTCTTGTTTGTGTAGGGTATCAGAGTAAAACCCGGCCCCAGTGCCTGTGTCCATTTTCGATCCGTCGGTGAAGAGGGTGATCTCATGGTCGTTGATTACGGCGTTTGATAGCCACTCTTCTCTGTCGGGGAAAAGGATAGGTATACTGAGAGAGAAGTCATTTTGCGGGGGAATATAGTCGGTCGTAGCTGCGAGGCTACTAAAACCATGTTTCCTTCCCTGGTCGTCTATTTTCTTAAGTATGGCCGCATGTCCATAGTTGGCTTGCTTCCACAGAGAGAACTCTCTTAGTCTGAGAGCACTCTTTGCAGCGTAGCCTTTTATGAATAGATCCAGGAGGGAATAGATCGATCGCAACCCTGCTTGCGACGTGCTTTATTTTACTTGTTTAATTCTTTAAGAAACAGGTTGGGTTGATCTATTTGCCTAATTTCAATTGGTAACTTAATTGGTAAAAGCCTAGGAGCTGCCGTGGTGAAGAATTTGAAGCAGCGAGACTTTTTAGAAATCGCAACAGTCGAGATAGTCATATTGTTAATTCTTAGGTTATATATATTTGAACTCCTTAGGGTCGCAGTATATCCGCTTCGAATAAAGAAGATCTTAAGTACCTTAAAGATGTAGAGATGTTGCATTGGAAGCCTACGTAAAGCTAAAAAAAGTGGCCAGCTATTGGTTTTGCCTGCAAATTAACCTAACTATTTTTTTTTTTTGAGTTACTGCAAGGGCTTCAGTCGTGCTACTGTAGGCACTACCCCAACTAGCAATACCATACTGTAGTTTAGAGTGCGCAATGCCGTAGTAGAACATGAGCATTATTTTTTGGAGCCAGTGTTCTCTTAGAAGGTACATTTTACATGTAACAGATAACATATACTGTTTAAGATCGTCAACGTGTGCTTTCCAGGTCATATTTCTGTCTATTAACAAGCCTAGATAATTGTAGTTCTCAACCCTTTGAATCTTGAAGCAGTTTGAATTGCACGGTAAGTTTTCGTGGAAGTTATAGTCACCACCCGTATGGGCAGATAAAAACAGTTTTAAACAAGAGCTTGCATGGAAAAAAACATACGCCTAGTTTTGCTGCTGATTAATAAGTCATGTTTGGTGAACCATTGTCGTAAAATATTTAAATCCATATGTAGCTGTATTGCGGAGTCAATGATACTTTTACTGTTATAAGTTAATGCCATATTGTCAGCAAAAGCAGTAATTTTGCTAGAAAGATTTTGATGGAACAGTGAATTAACATATATTAAAAACAGTTGTGGTCCCAAAACTGAACCTTGCGGTACACCACTTTTCGTCTGCAACTGGTTACTGAAGATTTCACCCATTTTTACTCTCTGAGTTCTACATGATAAGTATGACGAGAACCATTTGTGAACTGTACCTCTTATCCCAGCCTTGTATAGCTTATTTAGTAGACTGTCATGATTGACCATATCAAAGGCTTTGATCATATCTATGAACAGTGTCATATTATGGTTGTCATTATTGAAGCTATCGTGAATTTCGGTGCACAGCTTTAGAATAGTATCTTCAATTGATCTACCTTCTCGAAAACCAAATTGTTTATTTCGTAGAAAGTGATTTTTATTTAGGAAGGACCCAATACGAACTTTCATCAGCTTTTCAAATAATTTACAAAAGGTTGGAAGCAAGGGTTATTAAATTTATTTTTCCTTTTTTAAATAGGGGAATGACTTCAGAACTTTTAAACGCAGACGGGGAGATACCACAATTGACATTAAGGTTGAACAGGTAACACACTACATCAATTATGTAGAACGAGATACATTTTAGAAGACTGTTGGTAATGCCATCCGAGGTACATACAAGAGGTCTTATTGTCAAGTGACATTATACATGTATGGATTTCGACATGTGTAAAAGGTTGGAAAACAAAACTTACTTATTCAAGTATCTTCATTTAAATCTGGAAACATATTACAACTGCAACTGTATTGGGCAAAAGACGGTTTTGAATCAGAGGCAATAGAAATTAAATCTTTGAACCACGCATTTCTTGTTTGTGTTTGGAGTTCCTCTTTAATTGACTTAACAATTCCGTCTGATATCATCTTGGGTTTTCTCTTCCAATGGCACCATTCTTTGGTCATTAGGCTCGCTACAGAGAATCAAATTGAACACCAGGCTTTTTTGTTTTTAATTTAAAATTAATTTTTAATAAATTATTCCTAGAACTATCTTACGCTAGAAAAAAATGCTTAAAACTAGCTTAACTTACAAATCTAAATATCTTACTGGCGCTAAACAGACACTCTAAAATAAACTGGACAACTTAATCCTATGTCAACAAATAAATAAAATATTCAGCCGAAAAATCATAACGTCCTCCTGACGATATACAATACAGCGACATTATGGAACATGGGCAAGTCCAGCTGGCGATACTGACGACGGCTTTTCTGTAGTCGAGGATCCACACGAGAAAGTCAATTCGATCGACGCTGTTTTCGAGTCCGTATACACGGTGAACAGTGAACCCACCGCAATCACGAGCATGAAAATACATAGTTTTTGAACCATTCACAGCTTCGCAGGGAAATACTAGGTCATTACATATGAAGTTTCCAATTTTTAGATGAAAGTTAAACAATGCTATTTCAAAAATGAAAAAAGTTTTTTCCAAGAAAGATTCTCCATTTACATCTGTAACATTTTTCCAACGTTCCACCAAAGCAAAAATGCCTCTTTTGAAAAAGTACTAATCCTTTCGGGGTAAGGAGTCCTTAAAGTCCTGTTTTTATGGCATCTGGGCTTATAAATTGTTTATTTTGGAGGTGATTGGCCAAACTTCGGAAATGGTGGTAGTCGGTCAGGGATAAGTCTGGTGTGTAAGGCGGATGAGGAATAACTTCATAGCCGAACTCCGTTAGCTTCAGGAAAATTGACTATGCGATATGTGGTCTTGCGTTCTCATGCAGCAGTATGGGACCATGCCTATCGACGGCTGTGCATTATGTTGTTTTCTCTACAGTACCACTCGGACGTGATTGTTTCTCCGCGTTTGAGCAAAAATAATGGACCACTCCCTCACTCGCACACCATACTGTCACCATTGCATTTTTGGGGTGAAGAAGTTCACCCACGACATTCTCCCGACAACTAATAGGATCCACCTTACGTTGCGATGCAAAAAAGGATCCTTACGATGTCTGTTGGTTTTCGTTTTTTTGTTTTTATAATTCATGCTTGTTCGAGTATACGCTCTTATGGTGTTTGTCACACAACCTGGACGGGGTGCAGATGTCGAAGATTTTCGTTGACTACTCTCCGGGGGTGGTTGTCCTAGATAGGATTTGAGAGTTTCGACTGAATTTGCGTTGGTTGTAGTTCACAGTAACTCTTTTGTTTCCATGTCATTAAGGTGTTATATTGAAAATGAATTTTGAAGTGATCTAATGCTGCGAGTGTTATGCCTTCGTCAGCACTTTTTGATCATCTCTCATCAACATCAATTGTGATGTTATTGCACAGATTTTCCGTTTAGGAATTGTTCTTGACTATGGACGGACTCAAACTGCAGACTTTCGATACTGCAACCTCCAAACGTCATAGTATATTAGGACGTGGGGTATCCATCTCTCTAGTTTTTTTACCTTTACGATGGCGGAAAGGTGGCGACTTATGGTTGCAGTTGACACTCTGAACCTTGCAGCAAGGCTAAGATAGCTCGATTTTCTTCAACAGCTGCTGCAAGTTAATGACATTCTCTGGTCTACCCCTTGGCAAATTTTCGAGCGAAAAATCTCCTTCGCTGAACTTGTTAAACCAGTTTCGGACAGTTCTCTCACTACAGGCACCCACACCAAGGGCGCCGTTCATTTCTTTAGTCGCTGCGGCTTCGTTCATCTTTTTTCTAAATTGACAAAGGAAAATTGTCCTTAAATTTGTTGGTGAAAACATTTTCTATGTAAGGAAAAAGTCAGCTCAATAAGCTTATAGCGTAAATTATTTTTTACCATTAGACTGCATAATAAATTGCACTCTTTTCCCAAAAAACTTACTTTTCAATTCCTTTGTACAACTTTCTGCCACAACGATCACTTTAGGAATGATCGGTCGGCAATTTCATATTTAACGACCTAATAGAAAATTGGCGATCTGAGAATAACGGTTTAACCGTATTCAATGATGAGAACTTTGCGAATGGCATTATCGCCAAAGGCCTTATTTCGAACGGTTTTTTTTAGTGAAAAAGAATGGAATCATGTGCATTCTGAATTCACTTAGTCGCCCGGAATATATGGAATAGATGGAATAGATGAATAGATGGTATCACACTGTTCAGCAATGCTCTGAACAATATTCATTATTAAGGGCATTGGAAAGCAGCGTTGGTTCATCCTATCCTTAAATAGGATAGATATAGAACAAACTCTGTTCAACTTCAGTCAATTAGTTTGCTTTCGAATGTTAGTAAGGTTTTTTGAAAAAAAATAGTAAACAGAGCTCAGATCAAATGAGTTGAGTAAAAGTAAACAATAACGAACAACCAATTTGGCTTCAAGCAGAGATATGATACTATTTACGCTGCGTCAAAATTGGTTTTCGACAATTAGTGGAATAAAGCAAATAACTAGTTTACGGGTGTTTACCTGGTCGACTTTGAAAAGTTTTTTGGTTAGCATGTCTGTTCAACAAGCTCACCTTCTCTACATGATTTATATAATGACTATGGGAAAGAAGGATCTTTGATATTAAAATCGGTGTATAACAGCGAGTGGTTAATTATCTGATGCTATTCAACATCTACACAAGCGATTTTCTCACTCACTCAGGGTATGCACTTGTTTTAGTAGCGTACAGATCAGGTCCAAAAATTGGGGTCATCAATGCAATGCTGCAGTGTGACTTCGATCATATAGATATTGCGATTATTAGCAGTTAAAAATTAACTTCCGAAAGTCGAAAACGATATTTAGGACGATATTTTGGCCTTAAAGGATACTAGAGAGAACTGGAGAAAATTCGCGATCATTGGTTGGCGGTTAGATATCTTGGTCTCTGGGTTGAGCAGTATTTGTATTTCAATAAACATAGAGACGCTTGTCTTCCTGGAGCAAAGACGATCAGGCTTTATTCCCCCAGAAGCATTTCTACATATTGACTCCGAAAGGTTTGTGGAAAATGGAAATGGAGATGTTATCCTGGTAAATTATTACCACACCGGACCAACGTCTCATCCGCGACGAGTACTTTGACAGTGTTCATAATCAGCACAGCACGTCGATTATTGGTAGTTGTCCGGTAAAAATGCTTCCCAGAGCGGTGCGTTACTCCGGTGAGATCCTCCCCACTCCTTAGTTCGTAAGTTATACTAGGGTAAGCTAGGGTATCTTTTGGAAGCGGGACGCGTCATCATGCTTAGATAAATCTGAGGACTGATTGAGGCCGGTTAGCCTTGGCATGCAGAGTAATCGCTAAATCAGGAGGTTGACCACTCAGAACGAAAGACACAAGTGCTAGCCAACCTGATTATATTAAAAACTAGAATTAAGCAGCTTTAAACTTTAGAATAAAAAACAATAATTAATTTTTAAGTTAAATTTAAATATTTTATCCAATTAATTAGGAATAGAATAAATATTACAATATAAAAATGATTTAGAAAAAAAAGAGCATCCAACTATCTCCATTGTGCTTTCTGTTCTTTCTGATTCATTTGATGATGATTGACTTACTTATTGGATGATGAACCAACGAACTTCTTACCATCTGCTAGTCTTCTTTTTATCTTTTCTTATTTGCATACATTTAGCCAGGAGTATGGTAGACGGTGCTTTGAACCATTTTTTAGGCACAGCCGTTTATCCTGCTTATACTCGGACAGCTTCTTGACTGGATTTCTACGTATGTAAGTCTACTAGAGATACGCATATACATCAAGTTTCTTACTTTGTCTTTGACATGATAAAGGGTGGTCCAACCATAATACACGATGTTAATTGTGAGCCACACCTTAACGTCAAGTTTTTTTGCCCAACTTAATTTGACATTTCTTTGTTTCAGTGTTTGACCAATTCAACCATGAGGAGGTACACAATTGAGCAGCGCGTTAAGATTGTTGAAGCCTTTTACGAAAATGGGTGTTCAAATCAAAATGCATTTCGTGCACTTCGTGATTTTTTTAGTCAGTATAATCGACCAAATGTGTCCACAATCGGTAGAATTGTGCGCAAATTTCAGCAAACCGGGTGAGTAAGAAATGTGAATGCATGCTCGCCCAGTTCGTTCTGCAGAAAACATTGCTATTGTTCGCGATAGTGGGGCAGAAGAGCCGTCAACCTCGACTCGTCGTTGTAGCCAACAATTGAACATCTCACGAACATCACTGATGCGAATTTTGAATAAAGGTTCAATTGACTCAAGAGCTGAAGCCTACTGACCATTTCAAGTGTCGTCAATAAACGGAATGGTTGGTTGAACAGACAGACGTGAATGGTGACTTTATAAAGAAAATCATCTTCAGACGAGGCACACTCTCACCTCAGTGGATTCGTTAACAAGCAGAATTGCCGCACTTGGGCAGATGAGAATCCACGAGTGATTGTTGAAAAGCCGATGCATCCACAAAGAGTGACTGTTTGGTTCGGTTTATGGGCTGGCGGCGTCATCCGACCGTACTTCTTCGAAAATGAGGTCGGCCAAGCAGTTACCGTGAATGGTGTTCGCTATCGCGAGATGATAACGGACTTCTTATGGCCAGAAATTGAGGATATGGACCAGGACGATATGTGCTTCCAACAGGATGGTGCCACTTGCCACACAGCCAACGAAACAATGGCTCTTCTGCGCGAGAAATTCAGTGTTATCTCACGTCGTATCGATGTTAATTGGCCGCCACGATCATGTGATTTGACACCGTTGGACTTTTTTCTTTGGGGATATTTAAAAGAAAAAGTGTACGTCAATAAGCCAAAAACAATTCAAGAGCTAAAGGATGAGATAATTCGGCACATTAACGACATTGAACCTCAATTATGTCTCAGAGTCATTGAAAATATGGACCATCGGATAGAGGTATGCCACCGAAGCCGTGGCGAGCGTTTGGCGTTTTCGTTGGTCCACCCTTTAGTTCGCGTTTCTCTTTACCATGGTATTGGAAATAGTTTCCCTCTCACTTGTTTGCGATTTCTAATTTCGAGAAGTGGTCTTTTCAGTTACTACTTACTTACTTGAAGTAATTTCGTCTTGCTAATGGTAATATTAAAGTGAATGGCAGGTAGTCAATAACATCTTAAACCAATCCTACCCTTTTAAATAACCCACCAATATTCGTGTAGATGATTGTGTAATTACTAATAAATTCGACATCGGCAATGCATTTAATAACTATTTTACTTCATTGACGGGAAATTCATCAATCCATGGAATCCAACAAAGATGTGATTTGGGCTCGTTTTCCTATAGCTTACGAGTATATGAACCGTTGCAAAGAAATAGTTTTGTCTTCGAGCCTATAACTGCTCTTGAGCTTTTACAGCTCTAGATAACTCTAGGTCTTGCGATTGTGATGGGATTTCTAACGCTTCGTTTGCTTTATAGTTGATGTTTTTTTCAATCGCAGCATATTTTTGGGAGTTTTTTCCTGACGACCTCAAATGTGCCCACGCAGTTCCACATTATAAAAGAGGTTCTGCAGAGAATGTGAGCAACTATAGGCCAATATCACTTCTTCCCGTTGTTATAGCAAACATTTGAAAAAAAAACTGTTAAAGTTAGGATTGTTTCTTTTCTATGCAAATCCAAGTTTTTTAACTCAGTGCAATTTGGCTTTCAACAGGGGAAATCAACTGAAGACGCCCTTTTACACTTTTGTTCAAATATTCTTTCTAGTCTTGATTCTGAAAAACACACTGCAGGACTTTTTGTAGATATTACAAAAGCCTTCGACATGGTTAATCCATCAATCTGGTTGGCAATCTGGTTGGACAAACTTGAAAAAGCTGGATTTCGGGGCTTCCTGGTTTAGGTTTTACCTATCTCATCGATCTCAAAGAGTGAAGATTGGTGAGACTAAGAGTAACACCCAGTTTATTAACTAGGGAGTTCCTCAAGGTTCCGTGCTGGAACCTATTTTGTTCCTTACATATATAAATTATCTGTTTGGACTAAACTTCAAAGCTAAACTAACTGCCTTTGCGGATGATGTGGGTTGTTCCTATAGTTCAGATAGCTTCTTAAATCTGGTTTCGGATATCAACTGGGACCTTCATTTATTAAGGATCTGGTTCACGGAACATAAATTGAGCATCAGCCCTAAAACAAAAATGATGTTCTTCAATTTATCCCCCCAGACCTATACCAGTGCAGAAGTTTACTTCCACGCATCGGAATGCCAAAAATTTAAATTGACTAATTGTCCCTGTGCCTCCCATCTTTTTGTAGCATATTCGATTGCAGTGTTAGGTTTTTTTTTATTGAGAATGTGGAGGAGTTTAAGTACTTGGGGCTGACAGTTGATTCGAGGATGAGCTTTGCTAACCATACAGAATCTTTAAGGGAATATTTTCGTTATACACTTCGGAAATTTTTTATCTGAAAAATGTTTGTTCCTACAAGCTCCTTAAGACGGTGTCTTTAACTCAAAACTACAGTATGGTATTACATATTGGGGTGGAACGCAGGTGAATAAAATCAAACCACTTTTAATCCTACAAGAAAGCGTCTTAAGAATGTTATGACGAAAACACCGTCGATATCCCAGCTTTCCATTGTTTCGTGCTACGAAAATTCTCCCAGTCCGTCATCTCTAGTGTTGAAAATGTTCTTCATGAGATCGGGAAATCGTAATTGCAGAATAATTTCTGACTACAACCTACGAAGAAACATTTCGAATGTAGTCTCTATACCGTCTTATCGCACCACCGCCTTTCGTAATTTTTATCTAGTTACATCGTGCCGTCTACTTAACAAGCTTCCACTATCCTTAAGAACACTAACGGTATCTGAATTGTTTGAAATTCGTGTAAAATATTGGCTTATGGACCTAGACTACCATAGTTTAGAACCCATTTTATTTGACTTTCTGGTGTAATTACATACTCGTATGACGCGGGTTTGTATACGTATCACGTCATATGCGGTTTCAAAGTCGACAAAAAGGTAGATTGTCAACCTAAAATTGTAGAGTCTTTTCATAGGTCTGCCATACTGCTAATATTTAATCGACCATAAGATTGTACACGGACAGTTTAAGAGGTACACTTAGTGCGGCAAAGAAATTCTTGCTTAGGAGACGTATTCCCTTAAGCTGCTTTTTAAAATAGTTCAGCAAGCAGATGGTCTGTGCTAGCAACTTCAGTAGACTTTAGATTTGATATTGCTATTTTGACCGCGTTCAGGTTCGATGGTCGGATTTATTCTCTCTTATTCAGGATACATTGTTCGCTCCGTCTGATGGGGTATTTTGACCATCATCGAGGTTATAGGGTTTGCAGAATATACAGTCTTCCATGTTCTGGGCATCATCTGTTATTCGATTGTAAGTGGTCCGCATTTTCTGCTCTGGCTTCGTAGCCTTGGTATGTTTATTTTACTTTTTGGTTAAACTTTCGAACGCCATTCGTCCAAGTGCATCTCTCCATGTTTTCGATTTTGCAATTGTCTAGCTCTTTAGAGAATTAAATGTTTTTGAGCTAATCGGGTTCATCGGGCATTTTTTTTCAAATCTTACTTATGAAGTCTCCTTTATGAAGTGTCCCTACTGTCACTATCAACATCTTAGTTCGTAAGCCTGTTGTTGGAATCGATGTTAAATATTTCGCATTCAATTACGCATTGTACTCTGAACCTCAATTAGCCTCAGGGTTAAGTACATCAGAAGTAAACGCCTTCTTAATCAGCTTTGCAAACATATGCAATATGTAAATAAATGTGCTCATATCTCTATTTCGATCTTGCAAACACATGTTTTATCTAATAATACTTCCGGATAAGCCTTGTGCATTAGCACTCCATATATTGCATCATAGGGTGCCTCGATAATACGTTTTCGAACTCCCACCGAATACAGAGACAAATGAGAATCTATTTCAAACAGCAAACTCAATTTACAATCGAAGTAGGAAGGTACTTTCCAATCATAGTTTCGACTGCACCTAAACAACGTTGAGTAGGTCCCTTTGAAAGGATCAACACACATATAGCACTGTAATCTCTATTGTAACATCTCCGACAGAAGTTAGCAAAATATTTTTATTGAATCCTGAAATGGGATCCTGACGAAGGGAGAAGAAAGGTTCACGTAGGTATTTGCAATGTGCCAAGGGCATTGTCTGAGCACTGACGTGCTGAATGACAGCATCGTATAAATAAATTTGTTAAAAAGGATCGATCCCATATGGAAGAAGAGCTACGACTTTTTATGTAATTGAGTGCAATGATTCTCCTTTTGACAGTTGCATTCAATTTTCTTTTCGCAAACTTAGGGTAGCAATATCCTTTTGGGATTGTATTAAAATTCCTATCTGCAAATGAAAACTGAGTATGATGTCAACATTAGTTAAGGATGATTGACAGCTGTCAATTATAGTACATACTTCCACGAAGCACTGTGTGCAGAATTATAAAAAAATGTCGGTAAGAATGTTCACTTCCGGGTAACCTCGATCCAATGCCCAGATCAGGTCACCATAAAGCTGTGATCTCAGTCATGAAACCTTAGCATACTTCTTGATATTATGGTCATTAATCGATTTTTTTGTCATTTTTACCCTTTCACTTTTTAATTCTTCAATTTTGCAAACTATTTCATTTGTTATTAATGTTGCCATACAACCCAGCATGGAGACACGTCCAAGTGTAAATAACACTTTGGCGAATGATTCCAATTTAAAGAAATATCAATTAATTTCAGTTCAGTGAACTGGAAGTGCAAATTCGGCTGTTGTAGAGGGAAACATGACTTTTGAAAACTTTAAACTGGGGCGCGATCATTACGAAGGCACGATGGTAGTGTATAGTGTAAACAATCCGTTTTGGAAATAAAGGGTTAAATGTGTTGTTCATTTCAGTAATGAATTGTGTAATGGAAAGGGAATTTATTTCTATGTGAAAGAGATGAGATACCATGACAGCTGCTTGTGGAACTAATGCCTGGTTCAACTGTCTATCGGGAAAACCGAAAAGTTGAATTGGTACTTTACCAAATGTCGCTGCATTATCTATACTTAAGTTAGTTGGAGCTCTAATACCAGACCAACAGCTAAGTACAAAGTAATCTAATTCGTAGTCCGAAGTTGACATCACATGTGTACGTCAAATCGAACTGTCATCGGATACTGTAATTGAGTAAAAAATCAGAACAGAACAGGACAGCACAGATTCGTAAAAGCTATCAGATCAAGTTATAGCACAAAAGTACAGCCGTATGACAGTTGTCAAAAAAACCAAAAACATCTTATTTGTCAGATTGTATTAAACATGTTTTAGAAATAAATAAAAAAATAAGACGAATTTAAATAAAATTGTTTTGGAAGAATTGTGGTCGGCACTGACAGAGCATGATTAGTCAGCTCGTCAACAACAGATTCCAATGATGATATGAATGTTGAATGAATGACACGAAACTGTTCTGACGCAAGAGTAGGTGCAGAAAAACGTGTTCTGAAGTGTCCGGAGCACCCTGACTGGACACGAAGCAGAATTTTTTTCTCATTGAACAGCAAAACGTGTACTTTTCTGTCCCGCACAGTCCCGAACAGCCTCATTGGACCGACTTTGTTTATGTTTAGTTTAAGGCTTAAGTTTTTAATTGCTTAAGTTTTAAATTGTGAAAACTTACTACAAAAATAATGATGTTGTAGTATGTACGTTTCGTTGTTGTAGCATGTACGAACAGATCATGGGCGACATAATCGTCTATTTGACCGTACCGTAGCCAAAGCTGTAAAAAAATCGACTGGCTCTATTACATAAGCCTTAAGGCCTGTCTATCCTCCAGTGGCCGCAATTTGTGAAAGTGTCGAGGAGGTTCTAAATACTAAAGATTTCAAGGCGAACACAGAATCGCATCGAAGTCATGGAAGTTATGGTGTTTCAACAAGGCAGTGTTACAACTCACACAGTTCTGCCTTTTCGGCTTTATTGCAGGAAAATTTTCCTAGACGAATTATTGCGAGTTTTGGTGATGTGAACTGGCCACCGAGATTGTAGGATTTCTCGCCGTTGGATTTCATTTTGTAAGATAATGTAAAAGATCGTCCTTAGGCACACAATCAGCAAACTCTTGACATTTTGAAAAGGAATACTGGTCAAGTTATTTCTCGACATCGGGTCGGGCAATTTGAATGATATTATAATTCGTTCATAATGTCAAGAGCTGAATTATATACTGAAATTAAAATTTGATTTAAATCCATATCATAAATGCGTTTTATTTAAATTTACTTTCGGGACCTGTATGTTGTGTCCGCTATACTATCAATGCAATTGTCGTTTGAAGTATGGCGTTAAAAGGTATCATCTTTTCAAGCAACATGGGTTTCTTCTTAACGTAAGTCGTTTCTTATGATGGCCTGATTTTCTTCCTCGAACCTAGTCCACTCTCCTGTTGAGTTCCTTTCTTTAGAATCAGTTATGCCAGATTATTCGCAAGAACAATAGATGAAGACTTAAGTTTTATACTTAATGCGGTCAACTTAACCGAAGAACGAACAGCAGTAGGTAACACCTCAGTCCAAAGGCTACTAAAGCCTAAAGCTAAAGGTGGGCTTCCAGAAAAAATACTGCGGTTAAAAACAACAGCTACTACGAAACACGCTATTTGTTTTAAAAGTTTGTTCGAGATGCCGTCATAACCACAAGCGTTCGAGTTATTCAGAGACTCTATTATTTTTAAAAGCTCCAACGCAGTTATAGGTTCAAAAACAAAACTATTAGATTGGAATTGATCTCCACAACCACCTAAGTTATTACAGGTGCACTGAAAAGTCTCAGAAGAGTAAGTTGTAGAGCTATGTATGTATGTGCTATGGAAGTAAAGAAAGTGTTAAAAGCATTCGCAATGCCAAACTTGTCAGAAACTTCACGGTTGTCAACACATAGTGAAACCGGTCTTGAAGCAGGACAAGATTGATTCAAAATACTATTAACCACGTTCCACTCAGATCTTAGATTGCCCCTTGAGGAAATAAACTTACTCCGATAGTTTTTTAAGTTGTGAGGAGATCTTTTTAAGCTCATTTTTAAAACAAGGGTTAAATAATACCTGGAACACTTGATTCTTAGCTTGTTTTTTCTCTTAAATTTATTAAGAAGCTGACTAGTAATCGGTGGTTTGAGTCTTACCAACGACTTTTTTATAAGGACAGTGGACGAGCAATTTGAGATATGGTTAGTTAAGGAATTAACAAATAAATCGTAGGAAGCTGATACATTATTTTCCATGTAAGCTCTATTCCAAGATTCGTGAGTTAAATCCTGCTTGATTTTCTCATAATCAATTCCTTTTCCTTACTTCCTTAAGCGCGGTGATTTCATTGTAGAGTACTTAAAATGTGAATGTAGCTGAATAGTTAATGTTTACTGCAGCCGATTTAGACAGATTTAACATATGATCGTTATACCAGGGTTGACGCTTTTTAAATGTTTTTTTGTCAGATACTGAGACCACTTTGTATGGTTTGGTTGGATACGCATTAAGCCATAAAAACGTTTTGAAGCAGCTTGAGAAAATCGGAGTCCGAGGAGCTTTACTAAGCTGGTTCGAAGACAACCTCAAAAACAGGCGCTTTAAAGTAAAAATTAAAGATAACTTCAGCCAGGAACAGAGTGCCGAATACGGGGTCCCACAAGGATCGAAACTGGGGCCACTCATTTTTATAATATATATAAATGAGCTGCTCTCATTTCAGAAGAAATGCTCAGGAGATTCGTTTCCCAAAGTTTATTAACAATGCTGAAGGCCAACTCCTTGTGGAAGACGAAAAAATTCTCCACAGATGGCGACAGTATTGCGAGGAACTTCTGAACGAACAGTTTCCCCGAGTGTACAAGAGCCGCCCCGAATCATGCCGAAATATCCGACATCACAGTCGAAGAAGTTCGGTACGCGGTTAAAAACTCCAAGAAAAGAAAAACTGTTGGGCCGGACGGGATACCCTCTGAGTTCTGGAAAAAGATGGGAGACATCGGGTCTAGATGGCTCATGGTTCTTATCTCCAAACTTATGAGAGGCGACACTATGCCTAATCAATGGAGGGAAAGCTATCTTCTTCCTTTGCACAAAGGAAAGGGTGGTACGCGAAATTGTGATAACTACCGTTATGTCAAGCTGATGTCACACACCATGCAGATCGTTTAACGGGTATTAGATAGCCGACTGCGGAAAATAATACGACTATCTGATGACCAGTGCGGGTTTGTCTCGGGTAAATCAACAACAGATGCAATACAAAGTATAAGGGTCATGATGGAAAAGCATCGTGATTGTTCAAGGAGAGATCCTTTGAACCCCGTCCAAAAGGCTTTATCAATCAACATTCCAATTTCAACACGCAAAAAAGGCAGGCCGAAAAACAATTGGTGCAAACAAATGCAAAAACATCAGCATTTGATTGGCCTCAGCGATGAAGTAATCCCCAAACCGGGAAGCCTGCCGCTACTTTCTGAGGTCAAACCGGCGGACCCCACAAGCGGACCAGTAGGAATGCAGTTAAGTGGGAAGGTTATGATCCTACACTTCTGACCATAACGACGCCGGAAAAAAGGAAAAGAAGATAAATGAGCTGCTCTCAGTGTGACAACTCAGTACGGGATATGCAGACGACACGGCCATTATTGTGAGTTGAACAAGCAGTTACAATTATGCAAAAAGAATTGAGTGCACTTACTGCGTGGTGTCACGATCATGGCTTGGTTATCAATGCCAAGAAAACGAAAGCTACGTCTACCTCATATCCATCCAGCCAAAATAATGTTCAAAATACATGATAGGGGATGTCTACATCAAGCCGGGTGCTACTTACAGCTAGAAATAATTGAGAACGTGTCAGTCTACAAGTATCTAGGGGTTCACGTAGACTCCAATTTTAAATGGAGCTACCATATTGAGACACTTATGAAAAGTTCGTGGCGCTATACCATTCTTCACTCTCACTCATACTACTGCCTCTTCGAAACTGGTTTATCCTCGTGTGTAAAAATTACCTGCACTCACTATCGAACTGAAAAAATACTAATTATTTCCGCAGCGTGAGTCCGAGCGACGTCTTTATTCCGCATTATAACATGGCATCCGTCTAAGATTGAAAAAAGTCATCAGATCCTTGCCATGAGAATAGCATTTAACAATTGTTTTATGAAAATAAACAGCATGATTACGAGTGCACGACATCACCATGCAAATGTGCGTTTAATGATTTTAAAAACAAAGGTCGATCGCGTGCTGATTACAATCAAAGTACCACATGCACGTGCTCCATTGTGACAGAGCGAACAATGCGATAAAGACGTCATCGAAAAGTGCCTTACCTACTAAGTACTTAAGACTATTAGTCGATGGAGGCATTGATGGACTTAGATATGTGACCAAAATACTTGGTTCTGCTCCGAATAGAAGTTTGATGGAACCTTGTCTAGTCTCTGCCCAAGAGTACTTTCGAGAGTCGTCTAACATCGCAATGCTTTCCCGCCGTCACTCAACTGGACATTAATCCAAATTAAACGCGTCAATCTCCTTTAAAATAAACATATAGTCGATCCTTATCCCAAGTTTAAACAATTTTGCATCACCTACGTGAATATCCCTGATTTAAATGCCACATCAGTTGCGCAACCTTTATGTAAGCATGGACAAGTGTAAGAATTCACATGTTCTGAGCCTTGGCCCGGATTTCGAGCTCCTTCTCCAGCCGATTGTACCGAATATTTGCCAAACTTCTTACTATTCAAAGTACACAAATAAATTTCATCGAGACGAACGCGCAGGGATGCAAATAAATTTAACGAAAACTACACGAGACACCCAGATACGTTTTGCATCGTTGCTACATGTAATGGCATCGCCCCGAGAGAAGGGTGCACGACGCACGTATGCTGGGCAGGTTCAAGGGGTGAGTGTTGAGTGACTGACAACTTAATAGGACAAGCAATGGGCCAGAACGTTTGAAGAAGTAGTAACACGCGCAGGGGTTGATTCCACTGTAAATACGTTTAATCATCAATTATATGGAAATAGAAAGAGAAAAGAAAATTGATTTCAAAGCGATGGATGCTGAATGAATTCGGAATCACGGTACGGGTACTCACATACTGGAATGCGAAAAGCCTTGTTAAAAAAGTTCTGCATTGTTTTGACTGTACAAACTGTTTATCGAACCACCCTCTCAACTTTACCCTTGCTCACTCGCTTCTGTTGTTTCCCGCCTAGTGCGGAGGTAATGGATTTGCCAGTCATTTATTGGATTATTCAAATTTAATTTAAATTCCAGAATTTGATATGGAAGTTTCCTTGTGAAGCGAAACATGTGTTTTTTTTTTTTACAATTTCTGCACGATCCAGGCGCAGGTAATTATTTATGATTGCAACACTACATATGCTGAAGTCTCCAGCACATGGCGTACATTTTGAAATCAACGTAAACATCCGCAGCAAACAGTTTATGATTATGATCGTCAAAATCCCATTAAACTTTAATTGTCTAAAACAAGATAAAAACATTACATTCTCTAAACACTACAGGGCACAAGAGCGCACTGATGGAATTTCTCCCATGTCTATCACTGAATTGAGCCCTCTAATCTGGACAAGAGGCTCTTGTTTACAATACAATTCACGGCTTCTAAAGCGGATCAGTGTTTTAAACAACAACAAACGTTGTCATGTGCGTCAGTATAGCATTGTGTCGTTAAAAAAGATCTCAGCAAACACGCATCGCACAGTGAAGTGCAGCAAGAGGAAAGGTATCGCGTCGATACACTCCACTACGCTCCAGGGCATGTTCCTTCTTCATACATAAATAAACACTAATCTTTGGAAGGGAGCACGCTCCTTGGCGCTATTTTGACACATCAAATCCATGAAAGATGATTGGTCTGCCCTTCCCATCGAAAATAGTAAATACTGCGAGCACACTTTAATCGCTTGAATGCTCAGGGGCCAATGAATATGAAAAACTGTGATGCTGTTGTGTTGCTACCGGGGCGATAAGAGCGCCCGCCCGTAGGTATACGACATCAATGGACAGATGTTTGAAACAGTATATTCCCGTCGGATAGGTGCCTTTTTGAGAAATCAATCGGTGACCCTCTTACGAAAAGTCAGCTCATTTAGACACTCGAATGAATTTTTTTCTAATCCTGTTAATACGGCCGGATTAGAAAGGATCAGTGTCACAGAGATCATGTCAGGGATGCATTTTCGGAGAGCAATGGAAAAGACATTAATTAAATTGAGTCCGATAAAGCATAGCTAATTGCTTAATGGAGAGTGTGTTTGCTCGTATATCATGCAAGAAAGCGGCTTTTAGCGTCTGCCTTGCCCTCATGTTGTGAAACCTAATCTATAAATCTTGGACTATAACAAGGATCGTTTCTATACGTTTTTGAGACATTAATCCCGTCAGCCCCGGGTCACTTATTTACTAGAAATAGAACTGTGTTTTTACCTATAACCTGGTTTATTCTGCGAATGTCCTGTATGACTCGAACTAAACTGCCATGGCGTTCCTGTTGGCCATCATACATTCATCACATTCACATAGGAGTTTTGTTACTGTGTGCCCATAGAGATCTTGAATATCAGCTATGAACCGTCGGCTTTCGCAATTTGAATTTTTGATTTATGCCTTAAAACCCGTAAAAATGTTCTGACAGCTGCTGTTGATATTAATCACATACGAGGGTGGTCCGATAAGTACTTAGCCTCAACGCCAGATGGCGCCAGTATCGCAAGAGCAACTTACTGTGTAGTAGTCACATTCTAGTAGACATTCTAATTTCGAAATTTCAGCCGGATCGGACTCGTAGTTTTGTTTTGATCGCGTGTGGAAGCGGGAGTGTCCGCGGATTTAGAAAAATGGAAAAAGAGCAATATCGGTCGGTGATTCGATTCTTGATTTTGGAAGGGAAATTGCACAGCGAAATCAAAGAGCGTTTGGATGCTGTGTCGATGGCGACCATCAAAAATTGGTTTAACGAGTTTCAACGTGGTCGCACGTCGGTTTTTGATGAGCCACGTCCAGGTGCCCCGAAAACGGCTACCACGGAGGATAACGCGTGGGTCATATCCTGGTTGAAATTTTGGGCATGAGAAAGCTGTCGGCGTGATGGGTGCCGCGTTTGCTCACTCTGGACAACAAGCGCAACCGTGAGACCACTTCAGAGTAGTGTTTGACGCTGTTTAAGCGCAATTAGAATGAGTTTCTGCGTCGTTTCGTGACAGTCGACGAAACGTGGATCCACTAGTACACACAAGAGATCAAGGAACAGTCGAAACAGTGGACTGCACCCGGCGAACGTGCTCCGAAGAAGGCGAAGACTGTCCCATCGACTACCTGGAGAAGGGCAAAACGGTCACAGGGCTGTACTATGCCAAATTATTGGGCCGATTCGACGTCGAATTGAAGAAAAAACGACCCCACTTGGTGAAAAAAAAGTGCTCTTCCACCATGATAAAGCACCGGCTCATACCTCTGCCCTCACCACGGGCGAATTGGTCGAATTGGGCCACGAACTGCTGCCCCATCCACCGTATTCTCCAGATTTGGCCCCGTGGGACTTTGTTTTGTTTCCAAACTTAGAAAGTCACTCGCCGGGCAGAAATTTCAGTCGAATGAGGAGGTCATCGCCGCCACGGAGGCCTACTTTGCAGACCTCGAGAAAACGTATTTTTCAGACGGGTTAAAGAAGTTGGAGCATCACTGGGTCAAGTGTATCGAACTAAAATGAGACTATATTGAAAAATAAATCGCCATTTCTCCAAAATTTTTGTTTTTCTTTTGTAGGCTAGTCGTAAGTATTTTATCGGACCACCCTCGTAACTTAAGTGAATTCGAGAGACTGCAGAACAGCAACATAACAGCGAACAAACGTCTCAGGCCCAGGGGCCGTTGCTAATGCTGACCTCCTCGAGAATTTTGTGCCACAGTTTATTCACAGACAAATAAATAATGTGTCCTGAAGGATACGTGAACGTGGGTTGCGTCTCGTCATCTACTATCTTTAAAAACGTTAAAGGAGTGGATCTCTGACCACGTACAGCTATATACGCAAATAATCGCGTTCACTATTGTTAGGATGCACAGTATAGGGAGGGTATGCCCAATGCGTTGTCTTTAAAGACTCCTGGAAATCCCTTCACTAGGCAAGCGCGTTCGGTACTTAATCAGACATCAAAGTTTTTGCCGAATCCACCAAACTACTTCTGTTTTCGGGGCTTAGATCTCCCGAACGGAACTTACCAAGCTAACGCTAAATGGTGCGTTCGTCCACCGCTATATGAGACGCATTATGTCCCAGCTTGCGCTCGTAAAGGAAAAGACAGCATGATGTTATAAAAAAAAATGTGTGTTGTACAGATGTTCACTCGACAGCTTCTAATTGAGCACTAAGTTGTACAACCTAATAGCTTGGTCAAACTTCTATTTACCAATTTTCTTTCCATAAGAACCTTATTAGGACTGCTACAAATATTTTAGAAAAGAAATGAGCCAGATCAATCCAGCCGTTTCCAAGTGATGCGCTTACCGACACACAGAATTTCCTTTTAATGGGTTTTTTTTTTCGTGATTTTTTTGCTGTTTGATTTTTTAGTTTTTTTTGTTAGCTTACGGACGATTGTGAGAAATTACGATGAAACTTTTGATAGCGTTTCCCTCGTCATACCTTGTCGAAAAAAGGTTTAATGTCGTTACAAAATTATTAACAAAGGAGCAGAATGAACATCGCAGAACGGGGAGATATGCGGATATTCCTTCTTTTTTTTAATTTTTGATGCAAATGCCGCGATGCAAATTTCAATCTTCACATTTTTGACGAGGTGTGGGAATATGGCAAAAATGTGGCAGCAGGATGTCTACCGAAATCAGGCTAATTTGAAAGTGGTCTATGAGAAAAAAAAGTTTGGGAACCTCTGATCTATACCAACCAAACCAACCGTCTCACCCACCAAATTTCACGCCTATTTCACGCTATTGGACATCAAGTCACCTATCCATAGAGTGTAGAGTGCGTGCAGAGGAAAATTTTGCTGCTGTATCCGCTAGTATTATTCAAGACCGTGATTTATCCATTACCCTTCGAAGCAATTGGAATTGTGTTACTCAGCTACGTGGAAGGTTTTAGTCAAGGATCTTGGTTCAAAAGATTATAGAATACAGCTTGTACAAGAACTGAAGGCGAACGACCTGCCGAAGGGTTGAATATTCGAAGGACGGGTCTTGGAAAAGCTAGAGGAAAATTGTCTTCAGCGATGAAGCTCAAGTTAACGATGTCCTTTAAGAGGAAAAATTCGAACGCCAATACAAGTCCAATGGAACCGTGGAATAAAATGAATCTATTCACAAGGATTACAATTATTTACTCGCGTATCTATTAATTTGATAACCCTCATTCCTGAAACCTGCTATATTCGGTCCGATGAACAACCTCAGGTAATGCAAAAACTGCTGGTGCGTATTATGGTTCGGCGGAATCACTGGCCCGTATTTTTTTAAGGGCGAGATAAACTTGATCGTGAGACAGCGAGACAAACTGATATCCCAATCAACAGGTAAGGTCGAAAAAGTGACTCAAAATTAAATTCTCCGCATGGACCACTTAAGACCTAGTCGTGTTTAATCTTTACAGCATTGATTTATCAACTCGAACTAAAATTGTATACCTTTTTTGTAATTTCCCTAAAAACCAAAGGCTTAAAACATAATTTTCCACTATTCTTTGAAAAAATTGATAAAACATTTAAGGGGGTAGTCTCATGTGAACGCATAAATTTTATCTCTTTTTAGGGAATTTCTTTTTATAAGACAATAAAATTCAATCATTTCAATTTTTTTTTATATGTTTTTATTTGTATTTTAAACTGTATAAAATTCTTTTTTCTTATTTTACATTTTTTATATATTTTTTTCAAATTAAATTAGACACCAAAAAAAGGCAGGTCACTGGTCATGGTAATAGCGGCTGTTCATGTTGTCTGAAATAAAAAAATCGAATGGATTATTATTCAGTAAGTCTGTCGCTATCGGCCCTACCAAAATTAATCAATTTCATTGAAAAAAAAGGCGGACTGTAGAAAAAAATCTCTTTTTTGTTAAAAATCGTTTAAAAAACATAAGAAAATATTTTCGAAAACAAACATATATACATTTCAAAGCAATCAGTTGAATAGCTTTTTTTTTAGGACCATGACGGTTTTAGAATATGATGATGATCGATGATGATCGAACAGCTTTTGAAAGATCAGAACAGGTTCCGAGATTTAACTTTGTATTACAAACTTTATTTAATCAATCTAGGGAAAATTGAAACAATTAAGGAATGTTTCCAACCTATGATGCACGTATGATGCAAGAACCACCAGGTTTTAGAATATGATGTTTCGAGAAAAATGCGTTTAAAGTTTCAAGAGCAGAGACAAGTCGCTTACGGCGCGTCGGCGACTTTGAATTGTAACTTATTTAATACTAGAAATTTCGGTCTGAGTTTTTCACAGCATATTTTCGATAAGTTTTACTATCAAAATATGAAAAAAATTGATTTTTCGAAGTGGTCACATGAGACTACCCCTTCATTCACAAAGTATGTCAATAAGCAAATTCATCAAATTTGGATCTAAGATAAACTACACGAGATTATCAAAACGCTGTAATATCCTGAAAAATCGACAGTTTGATATGTCTGTGGGCTGGTGGAAACATCGGATCATACTTTTTTCAAAAATAAGGCTAATCGCCATAGAGCTATGATTAACGATTTTTTCTTTCTCCGATTTATTGATATGAATACGGGGGATGGAGCTACGTGCTATCCATAAAGTGAAAGAATCAAATTATTGATGAACGCAAACTTGTTCATGTTGGACCTATAAATTAACCTCCAAATTCTTGTAATTTGAAACTTCTTGATTATTTTCTTGCGGAAACGTAAAATCGCTAGTCAACACTAACAATTTACCAGCAATGGACGCATGAGAAGTCAACATTATTTTTTGAGGACATATGTACGTTCAATATGCTTTAAAATGTGGTCTCTCAATCTCTCGGATGACATTCATCAGATTCAGCTGTGGTGGGCCTATGCCCGTTTAACTCATTTTAAACTCAAATTAGAACAAACTGTGAGTGGGTTGAAAGAAAGGAAGTGGGACAGTGCGGACTGTGGGGTAGTCTTAGGTCAATTTTTTTATGAGAGATAGGGCTAACTTACGACTTTTTTTGGAATTTTTCGCAGTCCATTTTTAACAAACCGTTTGTAAATGTATCATCTGCATATAAGTGAATGTGAAAATGCATGCTTACACACGATAGCAGATCATTTATAATAATACCAAACAAGATCGGATTCAACATCGAACCCTGTGGTACTCTTTATGTGATTTTCTTCAATGGAGAATGATTTTCATGAGCCACAACCTTTTGCCTCAGCGAAAAGTCATCAATTTGAATATCAAAATAAATGCTTAAGCTTCCAGAGTTCACCTTATTAGAGGCCGTTGAAAGACCAATTAAACAAATTAGCCTAATATTATTTTTATCGAACTTTATTTCATGGCTTCTCTCCTTAGTGTGGTACTGGCAAAACCCTCCCTCGGCATTAAATTGTAGGTCCCATTCACTTGTATGAAAAACAAATCGCGCTAAAAATACATTTTAATTTTTTTTAATTTTTTTAGCTTAATTGAAGCTAACATTAATCTTACTTAATCTAACTTAATCTAACTTAATCTAACTTAATCTAACTTAGAAATTAAGAAGAACGGACGAGCGAACTGGAATCAAGAAGAAGGATTTTTAAGCAAGGAGTACTGAGGTTGAAATCGAAGTAAGTATTCGAATTAATACTTCCCAGAATACGAGACATGGGTTCATTGGAGCCGTAGACTGTACGGGGATGGGTAGATAGAAGGGACGGGGTTTCGTACGAGGGTTAGTATTAATAGAAACAGAGTTGTAGAGGGACGTGCAGTTAAGTCAATGGTGTCTGAAAGGAAACGATGGACGAAAAGAATGTCAGATACAGTTCTTCTTTCCTCCAATGTGCTCATGCTGATAAGTTTAAGACGGTCTTGATGGGGTGGTAAGAGCAAATGATTGTTCCAGGGGAAACCTCGAAGTGCAATACGTAGGAACCGGCGTTGGATACTCTCTATTCCAGGAATGTGGGTTTGTTGATAAGGGGTTCAAACTTGAGAGGCGTACTCAAGAAGGAGCAGGACAATGGTTATGTAGAGAGATCGGATAATGTAGGGGATGGAGAATTCTTTAGGCCATTGCTTCACGGAACCGAGTGCTGAATTAGCTTTAAGGATTATCTCATCGCTATGTGCGCGAATATTTAGCTCGTGGTCAAATAATATGCCAAGATAGCCTGAACATTGGAAATGGGCTGACTTTTGAGGTAGTAGAATCGAGGAGGAGGAGGTTCAATTCATTTACGCGAAAAAGTGATTGATTGGCATTTGGAAATGTTAAGCTCCAAGCAATTTTTGGCACACGAATAAGAGAGGAATCATGACTGGAGGACATGGTCTTGAAGAACTTGGTGTCATCGGCTTATAGTGAGATGTGGGAATGATATCGTTAATGGTACGAAAAGAAGTGGACCTAAGTGGCTGCCTTGGGGGA
The DNA here is from genome assembly GCA_958301585.1 of Merodon equestris. Lineage (NCBI taxonomy): Eukaryota > Metazoa > Arthropoda > Insecta > Diptera > Syrphidae > Merodon > Merodon equestris. The sequence goes on along the minus strand of OY284415.1, from coordinate 11,992,114 downwards.
CACGGAAGGAAGATAAAAAAGGGTTAGAAAAGGCAGATCTGAAATGAACACTATAAAAGCGATTTTCCAAGTCTGAAGATATCCACTTCAGAGAAATGGGATCGAGGCCAAGGAAAGACAATTTGAAGAGTATTAATCTGTGGGAGATTTCATCAAAAGCTTTGCTAAAATCGGTTAAAACAGTATCGACTTCCTTGCCATTCTCTAAGGCCGAGAGGGTAAAGGACACAAATTCAACAATATTTGTGTTTGTAGATCTGCATTTGAGGAAACCGAACTACATAGGGGAGATTAAAGACTTGCAGCTAACATTTAAAGTTTTGTACAAGACAGACTCAAAGAGTTTGCGTATATGTCACAGTTTGGCAATGGGACGATTATTGTTAATATCGTTCTTCGGAGTTTTTTAGTGTATAAGGGGTTATAACTAGGGGAACTCACCTAGAGATAGAGATAAACTGAGGATTTTTGAGAGAGGAAGAGAGAGGGTTGAAGAGCATTTTTTTAGAAATATGGCAGGGAGACTGTCAGATACAGGAGTGATTTCCTCATTAAGATGATTTAATTTGTTTTCGATGACACGTACGGGAAATAAATGGTCCAAGGGAGAAATTCGGTAAATAATACGAGTAGAAGTAAATGGAGTCGACGACGAAAGATTGTTTATTAAAGGTGGCCAAAAAAGTTGTTGGGGTCATTTGAGGTTTGATCATTGAAGGAGAGTGAGGTAGGGTAGCCATCAGATATTTTTTTGTAGTTAAGAAATTTGAATAAGGACTTAGGAGCACTTATAAGATTACCTTGCGTTTCAGCTAAATAGTGTTGATAGAGGGAGTTGTGAAGGGCGATAAAGTGGAGATAGCTGCCCATGTAGAAAAGTCATGAGGAGACTTAGTATGAATTGTCTACTGCTTATTTCTTTTGTTTCTTAGGGAACGGAGTCTGCGATTATACCAGAGTGGGGAGGTGCGCAAAGTTTTGCGTTGGGAAAAGGGAACTTAAAGAGAGATAGAGTTAAATATTTCCTCGTAAAATATGCATATAGTATCATTTAAAGTTTGATTATTAAAATTGAGGGAAGCTTTTTTGAGGTATTCATTGATCGAGAGAAATAGGAGGAGGAGGAGTGTTCTATAATCCAGAATCATGAAAAAAGGAAAGAAGGAGGGGAGGATGGAACTTAGTAAGGATAACTAGTAGGACACTTCGAAAAGGGCAACTCTCAGTGGGTCCCCTGAGCTCGTCATCGCGATAAACGTTAAAATTTGATGGGAAGAGTTCGCGATTGTTTGTGCTGGGGAATAAGTGAATAAGAGAAGCTTAGCTCTGGCTCTTCATGAGTTGTGACGTCATCTAATAATAATAAATAATATAAAGTTCTAAAGCTATTGTTAGTTATAAAGCCAGACTGTCTTCAGCTACGCCAATTATTCAGTTATTGCATTGGACCTATTTTTTGGAGACAACGACAAGGCAATCGGTCTAAAATCAGAAGGTAAGACCCCCGCAATCTTCCAACACTCCGGAAAAGTAGTTATAGGTGGTTATAAAGCGCAAATTTTTAAACATGATTGAAGTGTGCTACTTTAAGACTGCTTTCTCTAAGTTGCGGTGGTAATGATCGTCCCATCAGACTGCGAGCGCTGAATAAATTCGATAAATTCGAGTCAACATATAAACCATTGAATGTTCCTCAACTAGTGAGATAAGACAGTGGTCGAAGTACCGAAAAAGCAGTCGGAAGTGCTTAGTTAAAAATAAACCGCATTAGCCTTCATCCTTAAAGATTAAATTAACTCAAGAGTTGAGAGTCATTTGAAGCGTCGAAACTCTTCCGATTGGGTTCAGCAAAAGTTTGAAGCTCATTCATGGTTAAATGACTTTGCTAACAAGCAATAAGTGTTATTGGACAGCAACAAACCAAACTTGTGCTTAAGGAAAGTTAGGTAATCGTGTTATCTCAAGGAGGATGGTTTAGAGTTTGGTCTCTTGCATAAAGTACTACATTCCGCCCATTCTGTCCGCATGGTTTCTCAAATTTTTGCCATTATAATGATACAACCGTCGTCTGTTTTGACTCTGAGACCCGCTATCTGTCAAATAGCCTGTTTTAAGTAGCCAAGGAAATTAGTTTATGTCAAGTGCAAGGAGACGGAATGTCTTGTTTGGACTCATTAAAATGTTGAAGAAAGTCTACGGCTGTAATATCGAGAAAGAGTGATAAAGAGCGTTCAACGAGGTACGAGTAGTTTTAATTTTTTCTCGTCCAAGGCAGCAAGTGCCGTATTCTGTAACTTTATGTTATTTCCGAAAGTAAATTGAGTAGATTCAAGACAAAAAAGAAAACGGCTGAGAGAACTGAGGCGATCTTCCTGTACTGTGTAGAAGACATTTATCAAGTCTATGAGTGTTGAGACATTCTAATTTTTCTTTTGTAATATTCACGTAGACCTCAGTGTTTCCTAAGTAATATGGCGATTTTTTCGTGCCAAACCGTTTTCAAAGCCGTGATCCACAATACCCCTGTTACTAACTCCTTAAATCGATATTCAAATGTAAACCAGTTCTTCAGCTCTTAGTTTACTCAAATAATTTTATTCTTTTGTAAATATTTGCGGAAAATACTTCAACTCGCTCATTCCATCCAAGTTCCGCCTTTCAACTAATTTCATGTACCGGCGCGCACCCCTGGATTATTCATTTATTTACAATATTTATCTCCCTTTCGGCAGAATACGTTGCGAAGGCATACGCGAGCGGGGATGAAGACACAATTAGCCCGCCTTTTATGTACTCTACCCTCTCTTCACATTGAAATTATAGGGTTGTCCTCACCCTTATTTACATGCAATTCTATATACTTTTTAGTATTATTTGCAATTCCTGTTTTTACATCTGATAAATGGGGATTTACGTTATAAAACTTGTTCCCAACCTCTTCAGCCATTATGATTTTTAGCACTCCAAGTCTCACATAAATATCCGTATCTATTTGACACAAAACAATGGCACAGGAGTACGTGAAGCACGTAAATATCCCCGATCGTATACTGAAGAAAATTATGACAACAAGGACCAGACTGCTACCTATACCTAGTATTTGTTTGTATTCTGTCAGAAAAGGGCACAACAAACTGAAATGCATAAATCATCCTTTCGTCGATGTACAATATAAAAGTGTATTGATAAACGCGCTTAGGACCATGACACCCCTATTGAAGTAATTTATTTAAGAGGTGTGTTCCCGATACTTTTGTTCACACTTGGGAATAACATTCGTAGAATCGTAATGGACCTTGGATTTGTCTGCGAATATACAATATTATTTATGAAGCTGGCAGACAATTGAAGATTTTATAATTGGGACGTGGCACATGGTAATTGATGACTCTAATGAATTGCTGCATTTTGTTTATATCCGTTGCTACTTTGGCCTTCTCCAAGTCATCAATAAACGCCGTCGGAAATCCCTTTTCTGACATTGTCCTTGATGGAACAAGGACTTTTTTGCAAGATATGTCCTTTACTAGCGACATTGGTCTGGACTTATCAGGTTGTTTAAGAATGGTCCCAATCGTTCACACAACACCAGAGAATATGTTTTATAAATAATATTTAAGAGACCTATTTAGACTTGTGGATCGGCAAATCCACATTCGGGTCGACTACTCGATGATCGGTTTGTTTTACATACATAAAGTCAGCGTGGATTGGGTTTCTACTACCAGTCCAATACTATTTCTCTGTCATTTCTTCAACCGCGTGAATTAAAATCTAGTATTAGTATTTAAAAATTGTAAACGTGGGCTGGAGTAACTTTGGCGTAGACTTCTTTCTGTATGGATTTAGTAATCTCTTACCAAGCCAAGTCTCGTGGCGCTGCACCTCATCTGCAACTGATATTGCTGGTCTTCAACGAAATACTCCCATGATTGGAGAGTAGGTGGTGATGGTGTGTGATGGTGTGTGATGGCTTTAAGGACTACTTGATTGTGGGTCGATCACTGATGCTATGCTTTTATACAACTTAATCGAACGATGAGCGAATTCGGATCCCGATAACACCAACGCCCTAGAATGTTTATTACGCGGCTGGGTACTGGCGAAACCCCCCGTAGTACACTTGGCTTGAAAAAGCTTCTCGGCGCTCGCCGTTCGGAATCGACATTAAACTGTAGGCCCCGTTCAGTTGTGTGAAAAACAAATCGCACACAACATAAGTGAATAAGAGAAGCACAATACGGTGCAATCGTAGACACAGCACGAACCACAACGGATATTATGAAGGAAGCCTTTCCTGGTCGCGTAATCTCCCGTTTTGACGACTTGGCATGGCCAGCAAGATCGCCAGATTTAACCCAGAATTCTGTCTTTGGGGCTACTTGAAGGCGCGGGCTTATACTAAGTCTCAGACAATCGCCAGAAATCTAGCGGAAAGTCATGGAAAATGCGGTAAAACGTGTACAAAAGTGTATCAGCACTGACGGCAGCCGCTTGACGGATATCATCTTTTCCACTTATGAGAAAAAATTGTAAAGGTCCAAATAAAGATTTAGTAAAAAAGTAATTCAAAAACAAAACCGGATGATTAATTTTGCGCCACCTTATGGGATGTGGAATCTTCACCAGGGAATCATTCCACTGGCATGTATAGTTCGCCGATATTTCTTGTTTCTTTCACTGCGCCTAAGTACGAGGGTGGTCCGATAAGTACTTAGCCTTTTAGCGCGATACACTTGATCCAGCGATGCTCCAACTTCTTTAACCCATCTGAAAAATACGTTTTCTCGAGCTCTGCAAAGTAACTGCAGAGTGACTTTTTCAAGTTGGGAAACAAAAATAAGTCGCACGGGGCCAAATCTGGAGAATACGGTGGATGGGCAGCAGTTCGTAGCCCAATTCGACCAATTTGGCCGTGGCGAGGGCGGAGGTGTGAGCCGGTGCGTTATCATGGTGGAAGAGCACTTTTTTCTTCGCCAAGTGGGGTCGTTTTTTCTTCAATTCGGCGTCGAATCGGCATATCAATATTTTGGCATAGTACAGCCCTGCGACCGTTTTGCCCTTCTCCAGGTAGTCGATGTGGATCACACCTTGTGAATCCCAGAAAACGGTGGCCATCACCTTTCCGGTCGATGGGACAGTCTTCGCCTTCTTTGCCTTCCGGCACGTTCGCCGGGTGAAGTCCACTGTTTCAACTGTTCCTTGGTCTCTGGTGTGTACCAGTGGGTCCATGTTTCGTCGACTGTCACGAAATGACGCAGAGACTCCTTCAGATTGCGCTTAAATAGCGTCAAACACTGTTCTGAAGTGGTCTCACGGTTGCGGTGTGGTGTCACGGTTGCGCTTGTTGTCCGGAGTGAGCAATCGACAGCTTTCTCATGCCCAAAATTTCATGCAGGATATGACCCACGTGATCTTTTGAAATGCCTACTGTCTCAGCTATCTCGCGCACCTTCAATCGGGGGTCTGCCAATACGAGTTCGTGGATTTTTGTCGCTTTATCCTCCGTGGTAGCCGTTTTCGGGGCACCTGAAGGTGGCTCATCTAAAACCGACGTGCGAGCACGTTGAAACTCGTTAAACCAATTTTTGATGGTCGCCATCGAAGGAGAAGAGTCACCGTACACAGCATCCAAACGCTTTTTGATTTCGCTGCGGTTTTCCTTCCAAAAACAAGAATCGAATCACCGACCGATATTGCTCTTTTTCCATTTTTCTAATATCCGCGGACACTCCCGCTTCCACATGCGGTCAAAACAAAACTACGAGTCTGATCCGGCTGAAATCGAAAGAAGCCGTCTACTAGATAGTAAGTTGCTCTTGCGATACTGGCGCCATCTGGTGGTGAGGCTAAGTACTTATCGGAGTACCACCCTCGTACTGTATTACTCCGCGGGCTTAGCAAACTACACTATTTATGGTACTTCGATGGTGCTATCTCCTTATAAGAGTCTTAAGCCTTGGAAGCTTTAGCCCGAAGTCTACTGCATATTGGGTCCTATAGAAGGAGACTACGGATCCTTGAGGTACTCCAACTTGGACATTGCCATATTTAGCTTCTCCTGTGTCATTAGCAGATAGTGAGACGTTATTATTCGCTCCAGGATTTTTTTATATATGTATATATTTATGATATGACAATGGCTTTTGCATTGGGTTATTTTCTTTCGGTACAACTACTCGGCTGTGGGTCCTCTAAACAGCTTCTTCAACCTCTGCAGAATTGCAATGAACATATCGGATTTCTCTTGGACAATGGCCTTGGAATTCCAAACAAAATGCTTTGTTTGGAATTCCATTGGGTTCAGACGCCTTTTGCTTCCTACTCTAATGACGGCTAGCTTGAGGAACTTTATCCAGCTTCAAACATTGCCCGAATAATAAAGTTGTGAAGACTAAGATGGGCAAGGCATGTAGAACGAATGGACAGTGGACAGTAGTCAAACTGTCATAAATCCTGCGCCGTATAAAACATACAGAACAGCGAAACATACAAGGACCACACTCATGGTTTAGTAAGTGATTTTCAGCATTATAGGATTTTTTTTGCTTTTTCTTATACTTCGTGCAGGTCCAAGAGTGTATGCTCTTTTTGATGTTTGTTACACCACCTGGACGGGGTGCAGATGGTTTGTGTCAAAGATGTTCGTTCACTACTCTCCGGGGGTGGTTGTCCTAGTTATTGAGGACTTGAGAGATTCCACTGAATTTGCAAATTATTCGTTGCGATGAAGTGACCATATGTGCATCTAACTCAGAGCCATTGTGTGGAGTGCAGTACCTAGTGGTTATAGTCATGTCCAATTGCTTTCTCTCGGCAACGGCAGCAATATTCTGCCTTGACTTTGCCGGACAAACGCGAGCTGAGACGAATTAATAATTGTTAATAACTATTCATCAAGGTTATTGCGATGAAAGTTGAATGTTGGCAGTTCAGCAAGAGCACGAAATTGAAAATGACACCTTTTATTGGATTACCCTTTACCAGTATAAATAAGGCGTAACAAAAATTAATAAAAATAATGTTTGTATTTTATAAGTCGTTCGAATGACTTTTACCGGTTCTGCGACTCTGTAAACACTTGACTTTTTATATAAAAAAGATACCGTCTGTTCAGATAATTGTAAAAGTCATTGCTTTTGCAACTCAATGAAAAATCCTTTTATAATGTGATTTAATGGACGACTATCCCTTTAAAAAAAATGAAAAGAGGTCAAATGGGATCATGCTGTTTTATTTTGATCACAAATGTATTTCCTTTTTTAATAATCAAAAATCAAATTGTACGCAGAGGTAATGGCAGGAGGAATGCGTCCCTCTCATGTGCCAGACCAGGTAGGACCCATACTGTGTATTTATGTTTCAGTAATTATAGAAAAGGATTTACCGTACAAAGCAAACATAATTTCATTTCAAGCTGTTAATTTCACAGTAAGCTACCACACGTCGAGTTGGGCGACATTGTCGCAACTGTTACGAGAGTGCGTCGAGCGATTCGTGCATGTATGCGCCTAGTGTAAGTACAGTTCCCGGATATAACCGAATTGAATGGGAATAAGTGATGGGTGTTTAAGGTGATAACGCCTTGACCAATGGTCACCCTGCAATATATGCCTAATTCAAAAACAAAGCCAATTCAACAGCAGTCAATTGCGAGTTCGAGTACATACATACATCTATTTAGGGAATGAAGAAAAGATAAATCGATTAAATGGAGTTAAGAGCGCATGTACATTTCGAAAATTGTAGCACGATTCGTAACAGGTCGCACAGGCATGTGAAGCGCGGATATGTAGACCGGACCCTTCAATTCATGTTTTACAACTTTGTTTCAAAACACTTTCATGCCTCATTCGTCATTTCGTTTTCTTTGAATTTCTCCCGACCTTCGCTGAGAAGGATATTAAACGGCAATAACTGTCCATCTGGTAATGGCTTGGAGTGTAGTCCGCGGTGCAGATGAAAGAGGCGACTTGAAATAAATGTACTTAAAATCCTAAACAATCGAATGACTGGGGCGTGTCGGTTTACAACTTTGTTACTTTGATAGATACGCGAAGATATCTTGCTTTTGTTTTTATAGTTGGGTGCAAGGTTACAAATTCCCTGAGACTAATTGGCTTTAAGGCGATTTTGCTTTGTAAATGCTAAACAAAGAGGTAAACAGGCTTCACAAATTAGTTTTCATTAATGAACACTAAAAGTTTAAGCCATCATGGAGCTCGTAAGGTAGTTGGAGAAAAAATAATTGAGTAAAAGTTACGTCTTACCTATTTAAAACCCATCTACACACGAACTTTATACATACATATGTAAGTAAGTGCGCGGGAAGGGTCCCCGTCATTGAAACAGCTCTCGGAACTTTAAGAAGCAAACCGCACTTCAAAAGGGGTGATGTTTATTTACTTACTTACTTAGGTATTGCTACAGTTCGGGATGAAGACAGGCATTAAGCAACAAACCCCACCAGGATACGTCACCTTTTATGTAATCTCCATTGCGTCGTCTCTCGGGGTTGGAATCTACAACCCTTTTGCTCGGAGTCGCTGACGCTAATGATTATTAGGATATGAATAAAAGAAGCAAATTTAGGCAGACATTTTTATTTTTGGTGATATTCGAAAACCCTATGAGTTCTGATTCGTAGCAGTTTCAATGATTTTTTTATACAGAAATAACGAAAGAAAACGAAAAGGCGGGAAACATTCGATTTAATCTATTTTGTCTTTATTGAAATTCTATGAACAAGCCTTTCGCGGTCGTTCTTGTTCCACGCCGGAAGAACAGGGTCTTCATTCTGATAACGAGTGTGTAGAGCTAAGAGTACAGACGTCAGCAAGGAATGAATCGGCTTAGAAGTAACAAACAGGAAATCATTTACAAAAATGAGAAAGAGTGATGGACAAAATGCGGAAACCTGGGGCACACCAACAGTTAAACCATCCAAAACAACTTGTATTGAATGATTCGATGCTCTGATTTCATGATGATGAGACCCTGTCAAATGTTATCGAAATATCAAGGACAACAATTTCACCCGCTTGCTGGCATCAAATCGCCAGTGAATCTGTTACTACGGAAACCATTTTGTCGGTCATTGAGAAATTTTCACGACTTAAGATAGAGTGTTAATTCTATATAACGACACGTAACGAACTGAGCATTTTTCGGCGTTATGGAGAGTGGTCGTTAAATGGAGAGAAGTAAAAAAATATTATTTTACTGTTCCACAGCGTGCGCCATCTTATATGGGTCGATTTAAATTTCGAATAACTTCAACAATTCTCAACCGATTGTGGAAATTCAAAAACTTTAATTCAATTTAGATCTTTACAATTCTAATTAATTTTTGAAAACAATATCAATTAAATGATCGCCTTTATTGTCGATCCAAAATTAGCTCGTTTTCGCGCATTCTCCATGACATTTTCGAGCATTTCGGTCGAAATTTCTGCGATTTCCGCACGAATGTTTCTTTTGAGCTGTACTATTGTCTTCAGGCCGTTAGCATGCACCTTGCTTTTCAAGTATCCCCAAAGAAAAATGTCTGGAGAAGGTAAATCCGGCGATCTCGGAGGCCAATCAATATCGCCCTTTTTTGACACCAATCTTCCAGGGAACTTCTTACGCAAGCGGTTCATTGTCTCGTCCGCCGTATGGCATGTCACGGATGTTGAAACCAAAAGTGAAATAAGCCCTTTTTACTCATTTCTGGGACCACATCATGGGCCAACATCCACCGATATCGATCGCCATCCACTGTATCGCCAACTTTGAAGAAATACGGTCCAATGATGGTTTTAGTGCATATACCGGCCCAAACAGTAACTTTTTGATCTTATGTAAAGCGGCTCTTCGTGAATAATGTGAGGATTTTCGGTGCCCAGAAGCGACAATTTTGTTTATTAACTGAGCCAGAGAGCGTAAAATGTGCCTCATCGGTCATCAAAATTTGCTGCCAGAACTCCGGCTCAGCATTAATTATTGCAACGACATTTTGTGCGTATGCCAAGCGCCGTGGCTTATCTTGTGGCAAAATTCTTTGGGTTATCTGTATCATCCTTTAAAATTCTCCGCAAAGTGGTCCCACTGATGCCTAACTGCTGTGAAAGGCGCCGATATGACAAACTTGGGTCTTCTTGGATACTGGCCTTCAGAGACTGAAAAGATGAGTCTGAACGCCGCGGACGTGGCCTAGGTTGCTCAAGAAGGCTTGCCACAGAAGTAAATTGGAAAAAATTCGCGGCCCAACGGCGAATTGTATGTTTTTTGGACGCAACACGATCACGATATTTTGCACGATACGCACGTTGAGTTAGTACATTCGAGCGTTCATTTTTAATGAACATTGAAACTATTTCTGAGCGTTCTTTTGGTGTGAAGCTATTCATGGTTAAAACAAAATGCTATGACATATGAAAATCGGTTGACAATTGTTGAAGTTATTCGAAATTTAAATCGACCCATATGAGATGGCGCATCCTGTACTTAATACTATGCCTTTCGGCCTTACGATTAACTTGTAATATGTATTTAAAACAATTAAAATAAATAAACAATTTAGACCAAGAAAAGTGATATTTTAAAAAAAACTTAGCATCAGATCCTCTTTTTTTTATAAAGATACTTATAACTAAGAGTAACCTAACCCTATCTTAACTATTGTAAAATATATCTACATACATATAATATATCTATGTACATATGTATGTACATCTTTTTTTGTTTTCATTTTTTTTTTTTTTTTAATTAAAGCTAAAACTAAACTAAACTGGTCTGCCGTAGCATCTCTAATCTCTTCTAACCTACCCTAGTCGAAGTATGTAAGACTGCCATTGGCATGTGGCAGGCTTTGTCTTAAAGAGGCCGACCTATTAAAATTAACCACTGACGCAAACCGCTCCAGCTACCAGTAGCGTTGATGCTGTCGGACGACGTCTCTCCGATCTTGGCGTGACACCAATCTACTAAACCTGAGGCCGAACGAATTTACGCGCCAGGTGGAAGATTAACGGGATCGGCAATTTATCCTGGATCAGCTCACATTGACCTAAATAGAGGAATGCCTCTGGGGGGACAAATCCGCTAAGGCGCACTTTCTCGTGGTACATATAATTAGGAAAGTAAGCCCCAGAGATCATATTATTAACCGAAGTCATTGCCCTCGAAACGTTATCTCGGATCAGTTTTATTAGAAAATTATCCACCCGTACAATCTTGACCTCGTTCGAGTAAAATTTCGTGTACCCAGATTCAGGTGTTCTACATATGTAATCCGAGACAAGTTCTGAGATATTGTCTCTCAAACACCCGAATCCTTTCCATTCAGCTGGCTTTCACATTGAACCACACATCCATAGGCAACCATGGGCCTGATTAAGACCATGTAGCAGATTACCTTCATCCTGGAATCAGAGAAGCATTTACATGTTTGTCAAAATACAGATACTGATCCAGCACCATCCCAAGGCATCTGACTACACATTGTCTTGCCAGCAGACGCCCGTCCGGTCCAAAAATTAAGAACCTGCGCCAATTTTTTCTAGTGTTCCGAGAGGCCCTAGACAAAGGCGTTCTGAACAATATAGATTCCGATATCTGGAAGTTGATTTTCAACTTCCAGTCATCACAATACTGCTGAATTTTTTCGAAGTCACGCTGCAGAAGAGTAACAATGACCTTGATCGTTGGACCTGATCTGTACACGATTAAATCGTCCGCATACGCTATTGAATGATGAAGAGAAGCTATCACTGAGGTAAATGTTAAAAAGGATCGGCGAGTTCACTGTACCCTGATTCAGTCCGTTGTTAATATCAAATGTTTGGGTAAAAGTCACGTTGACAATTTTCACTACGAACTTTCTACCGAAATGTCAAACATGTCAAAAATCATATAATATAAGTGGTTTACTTATGCCCAGCCGACTGAGCTTGTAATAAAGACCTTCTTACGGTGTCGAAGGCTTTTTCCAAGTCAATCAGACAGGCACCCGTGCATTGGTTCTTGCATTTGTTCCATTGGATATCTGACACGAGTTTCTACGCAGCGTGAACAGTATTATGGCCCGCTTTGAGAATTCAGTGTAATAGATTTTGGGTTGACAATATGAAGGAACAATAGGAAGGTAGCAGATGACTTAACAGATTTTATTGTCCTCAACCCATTTAGACAGGGCTCTACGGATCACTTTCTCGAAAACCTTGCTAATACTTCGAAGGAGGTTGATGATATCTGTTAAATTGACAATATACAGATCGATGAGCGTAAAGCTTATAGGGTTAAAGTGGGTGGGAGAATATGTTCATAGCAAGCCCCGAAGCGTTCGAGGATGTTAGTTACAATGGTAGTGTCTCTTAAGCTTGAGGGCTTGTAGATGACGCCAACTAGACATTTTTCGAAGCCACAGAAAATTTCAAGCAAGAGGTACTCGATACCATCGTTTGAACTCGAATTTCCGATTAATTTGATGGCCCTTTTGTCCTTAACAAAGATTGCATTACCGCCCCCTCGACTCCCGACACGATCGTCCCTATAATTTTCGTGGGGGCAAACACCCCCATTTATTGAGCTTAATTCAAGCTATCGTTATCTAATCTTAATCTAATCTAACTTATTAGCTAGGAGAACGGGAGAGAGGGGAGGGTGGTTAAAAAGGCGGATTTTTAGGCATGGAGTGCTGAGGTTGAAATCGAAGTAAAGATTCGAATTAACACTTCCCAGCATACGAGAAATTGGAGCCATAGGCAATACGGGGGGTGGGTAGACAGAAGAGACGGGGATTTCATACATTGCGGGGGTTAGTGTTGATAGAGACAGAGTTGTAGAGGGTCGCGCAGTCACTGGTACCTGAAAGGAGCCGATGGATGAAAAGAATGTCAGATACAATTCTTCTTTCTTCTAACGTGTTCATGTTGATTAGTTTGAGGCGGTTTTGGTAGGGTGGTAAAATCAGGGGAGACCTCGAAGAGCAAAACGTAGGAATCGGCGTTGGATGCTCTCGATTCTAGATATGTGGGTTTATTGGTAAGACCACACTTGAGAGGCGTATTCAAGAAGGGGCCGGACAAAGGTTATGTAAAGAGATTGGGTAACGTAAGGGTCCGAAAATTCTTTAGACCATCGCTTCACGAAACCGAGTGCAGAATTAGCATTAAGGATTACCTCATCGATGTGTGTGCGAAAATTTAGCTCCTGGTCACATAATATGCTAAGATCGCGAATGACCTGAACAGTGGAGATGGGTTGATTATTGAGGAAGTAGAGACGAGGAGGAGGTTTGATTCGTTTGAAAAGGTAATTGATTAGCATTTGGAAACATTAAGCTCTAAGCAATTTTTGGAACATCAGATGGAAAAACTATTGAGATCAGATTGAATAAGGGAAGAGTCATGACCATTTCAAGATCGTTTCAAGAACGAAAAGAAGTGGACCTAAGTGCCTGCCTTGGGGGACGCCGGAATAAGTTAAAAAGGGGTTAGAGAAGGCAGATCTAAAACGAACACTGTAATAGCGATTTTACAGGTAAGAAGATATCCACTTCAAAGAAATGGGGTCAAAGCCAAGGGTGGACAATTTAAAGAGTATCAGTCTGTGGGAGATTTTATCGAAAGCTTTACTTTAAATTCATCAAGGTTAGTGGTTGTGGACCTGCATTTGAGGAAACCGTGTTGTCTAGGGGAGATTAAAGACTTGCAGCGAAAACTTAGAGTTTCCTACAAAATACTCACGAAGAGTTTAGGTACATATATGTGACAGTTTGGCAATGGGACGATTATTGTTAACAACGTTCTTCGGGCCTTTTTTGTGTATAGGGGTGATAAATGAGGTTTTCCATAAGCGGGGAAATTCACCTAGGAATAGGGATAGACTGAAGATTTTCGAGAGAAGGAGAGAGATGGTTGAGGAGCATTTTTTTAGAAATACGGCAGGGAGACCGTCAGGTCGAGGAGTGAACTCATCATTAAATAGATTTAATTTGTTTTCGATAACATGAGAATCGACTGTGCGTGGAAGAAATGGTCCAAGAGAAAAATTCGGGAGATGATCGAAGTATGAGAGGTCTGAAGCAAAGGAGAAGCAAAGACTGTTTAAAAAAGGTGGCGAAAAAGTTGACGATAATATTGGGGTCATTCGAGGTTTGATCATGGAAGGAGAGAGAGGTAGGATAGCCATCAGATTTTCTTTTGTAGTTAACAAGCTTAAAGAAGGACTTAGGATCGTTTATAAGATTCGCTTGTGTTTCAGTTAAATAGCGTTGATAGAGGGAGTTGTGAAGGGCGGTAAAGTGGAGATAGCTGCCCAGGTAGTTAGAAAAGTCATTAGGGGATTTAGTACGAAGGAAGATTGTTCACTGCTTAGTTTTTTTGTTTTTTAGAGAACGGAGTCTGCGATTGTACCAGGGGGGGGAGGTGGACAAAGTTTTGCGTTGTGAAATGGGAACGTAAAGGGAGATCGATCATTTACTATTAGGTTATCAAAATTGAGAGGAGCTTTTTTAAGGTATTATTGATTTTGTGAAATTTTGCTTTGTGGATCGTAAGAGGCCAGAACTGTAGGAGGCTTGTTCTGTAATGGAGAATCGTGAAAGAAGGAAAGGAGGAGGGGAGGATGGAAGGAAAGGGAAAGGGGACAAAGTGAAACAGAAGAGTTGAGGGATCTGTTGTGAATATGAGGTCGAGTTGTCTACCCATGTATTGTAGTTTAGGACGCCACTAACTTGGCTAAGGTTTGAATCTGCTAGGCGATCCAAGAAAAGACATTCTTTGGCAGTAGTGGGATTGGTGGCAGTATAAAACGATTGATCGTCTGATTGGGTCCATTTAAGATGAGGAAGGTTGACGTCACCGAAAAGAAGAATTTCATGCTGAGGGTTTCTTGAATCGGTTATTTGGTCAATTGTGTTAATAACGTGTTGATAGGATTCAATAGGTTGTGAGGCCAAGATGTAGAAACAAATGAGGTATAGTGTCTTCTGGGGTAGAGCAATCTTAACTGAAACACAGTCGAGAAGTGGGGAGGATGATATTGCAATAAGAGAAGACTCAATTTTATTAAGGACGGCTAGTAGAATGCTTCGACAAGGGCAACAATGAATGGGACGGCTGAGTTCGTCGTCGCGATAAACATTAAAATTTGATGGGAACAGTTCGAGGTTATTTATGCTGGGGATCAGATTTGTTTCGGTCAGAGCAAATATCTCGAAAGGTAGAGTATGTGACTGTTGGAAGACGGCTTGTGTTTTTGAACGAAGACCTCTTACATTCTGATAATAGAAGGTAAGAGGGACATTTTGGCAGAGTGAGCGGGTTGCTGGGAGAGAGAGACAATTAGGGACGAAAAAATTTGTCGTGGTCAGCTCTACTACGTTGAAGGTGCGATATATGTACGTTTGAATGAATGTATTGGCGGAAGGTATCAAGATCCTTTGACACTTTTTGGGGCGAGATATTGAAAAATTCAGGATATTTTATGAAGAGGCTTTTGAGGCTAGCGAAATCCGCGGGGAGACATTCCTGTTGAATGGAGACCATGATGCTTGTGTTTGTTTTACCTTCATAACAAAGCGAGTCTGATTTATCGTGGAGGTAAGCCAAAAAGAGACACATGATCGCATACGTCTTTTTATCTCTTAGTCGAGAAAGGGCGTAGCGACTTTGGGTGGGGTCAGCTGTTAACTGAGTAAGTTTAACTGCAGGGGGCAAAAGAAAATCAACAAAAGATTGAGGGGTAGCAGAGGATTGGATAAATGGGGCAGAAGTTGTTTGTATTAGGACAGACGAAGAGTTGTGTGACAGGGTGTAGTTTGGGTTGGAGGTGTTGGGAGGATGGAATTTTGAGGGGCTAAGTATATGGGAGCTACGGAAATAAGAATACTTGGCTTCGGATGTGAGGTGAAAGTTAGGAAACGAATTCGGGGCAGGTGATTGGGATGGATTGGGCGTGGGGATAGTTGTTGGAGTTAGATTAAACGAAACCCGTTGATGTTGGGGTTTTGGCGGAGCACTGGGAGACGGATAAAGGTGGGAAATGGATGGGTGTGTAAAAGTTGGAAAGAGATTTGTTTTAAAGCTCTAGTTATTTCGGGTTTTTGGGGGAACTTTGGGATGCTTATTGATATTAGGTTGAGAATTGTTAGATGGCTTGCTGTAGAAGGAGGGTGGAATATGGGAGGTGATAGACTTACGACTAAAGTTATTATTTATGTTTATCTTAGGCCTAGTCTTAACTATGTTATTATTCTGGTTCGGGACTTCAGGAACGGGTGATAACGATTTGGATATTTTAAGGTTACCGATGGTGAGGACAGAATCAAAGGGGTTACAGTAGATTGCATACTTCGATGGGATGACAAATTTAAAGCGGCGTGGGCTATTCCGTTTGTTATGCTGAAGTTCGGGGGACTGCACATCGGCTATTGAATAACGTTGGCGGAAAAAATCTTAACCGAAGAAATGTTGGCGTGCGGAGTTGCTTCTTTTAGGTAGAACTCGGAGATGTTAGTATTTTTTGAGCTTTTCCAGGCGACTTCGTATTCAGCCCATGAAGTTGCAAACTGGTTGATTAATTTCGGGGGGGGGGGGGGGAGGGGGGGGGGGCAGTAGAGGTTGAAAGAGTTTCGTTGCTCTGAGAGTCCTTTTTATCGGTTTGGGCATGCACCGAGCGAGTTGTCGTGAACGATGTCTGAAGTTCTTCGAGGAGGGACATGTTAACGGGAGGATGTGGTGCTGTTATATCCCACGAGAGAGAGAGTCGACTTTCGTTGAAATGATTTTTAATTCGGCAGTGATGTTAAGGATGGAGTTGAGAGTTGTTGCCAGATCGTCACTGAAGTCATTTAGCTTAGTTGTAAGTTCGATGTCCAACTGAACGTTATTCCGAGGTGGAGATGTTTTGTGGAGGAAGATTGTAGGAGAGTGTCGAGATAGGCTCGTAAGGAGGTCATTACGTTATTAATAGTGTCCGCCGTCTTCCGTGTAGACGCGATCTACGAATTTACATCGGTACTGAGCACATCAAACCGGTTAGTGAGGTCATGGGATTCATTAGAATCGAGGAAATCTTTAATCGCGTTGAGAAGGTTATCGGCATTACGGAACTATTTTTCTTTGCGAATTTAGGCGAATTGTCCACGGCACTGAAAATATCATCAATATTTCTCATAGCCACTTCGAAACGGTTCGACCGTTTTTTATTCGAAACTGCAAGATTGTTCAACGCGGGCGTGATGGTATCACTAAGACTATCGTGACGTGTGATAGCGAAATGTCTTTACACTCTTCGCACACGAATTTAAAGTTCTTTAGTAGTTCATGAGGTATGTCGTGCATCGTTTCGATAAGCCGATACAGGTGGGATGGAATGCTTTACCACATAGCCCACTGCAAATAAGTAAGTCAGCGGTTTTATTTCCGTAAGTACAGTCGACATTATCACAGCACTTTTACATATTTTTTTTTAAAGATTAGAGGGCAAGAAGAATTAGGACACGAAGTGGATCGTGGATGGAACGATGATTTAATTGGGGTTATGCGGAGTGACTCGATTTGCGACACAATTTAATTTTTTTGTTTTATTGTTCATTTATTGTTTTTATGTTTTTATTGTCTTTAAATGACTGGGGATGGAGACAGATTGCTCTCTGTGTTTAACGTGAACATCTGCCTTGTCGGCTTAATTTCACGGCGGGCCATCCCACAAGGAGTTGATAACGTCGACCAACGCCCTTCAGGTGACTTTCCACCATCAGTACCAATTCGAAGCCATCTGTAGGGGACATGGACTCCCCCTTGGTGAGGGGCAAGGTCTATCTAAAATCTCTTATTCTAACCGTCAATTCCCGCGATTTGGGACAACCACAACCACCACGATACTCCCACTAGGGGGCCTACCTCAACAGGGCCAGGACATTACTGTCCTGGGGGCCCTTGTCTCCCGTGGTACCAGAATTAGGCCTCCGGTCGAGCCTCGCAACCGTAAGGGGTTACTCCCAGTTGGGATGCCCTACACCCTGGACTAGTACCAATGTCTGCCAATATGCTTAATAGATTATCCATTGATGGGATAACTATTAATTATCGGCATTTCGCTTTCATTTTCCGCCAGAGGGGTATTGTTGGGGTACAATTGATTGTGTGCCCCAATAATGTTCCTCTGGCGGGTTGGGGATAGAGACAGATTCCTTTAATTGCTTTACGTGACACCTGCCTTGTCGGCTTAATTCCACGGCGGGCCTTCCCGCAAGGGGTTGCTTTGGACGACAACCAACGTCCTTATTTGCTACTGTTCCATGCGTAGGGGCATGTCTTCTCTCTTGGTATGAGGCGAGGCCTACCTAAAACCTTTTGCCGATATTAAGGGTATCGGCACCCTTCGAACAACTTGTAAAATTACTTTGTAAAATTACTGTTGTTCGTTATTGCATTCAAATTTCCCGCGATTTTGGGATAACCACAGCCCCCACGATACTCCCACAAGGGGGCCTACCGCAAAACAGGCCGGGACTGTCTTCCGATATCTGACTTTGCTGTCATTTATCATCTGACATTATTGTCCCGAGGGCATCCTGTCTCCCGTGGTTCCGGAATTAGGCCTCCGGTCGAGCCGTTACTCCCAGTAGGGTTACCCTACATCCAACTAGGAGCCTTAGAAATTATAGGAAGAGAATAGTTAGCTAACTAGCTGCATGGCTACTAAATAGTCATACAGCTAGAAAGCTATGTAGGCCGAGCCACTTAGCCTTTTAATGTTGCCCCCCAGGTACGTGAGGGGATAGAGACAGATTGCTCTGTTGGTTTAACGTGGACACCTGCCTTGTCGGCTTAATTCCACGGTGGGCCATCCCACATGGAGTTGATTTTTTGGACGACAACCAACGTCCTTATTCACAGACCTGTGTATAAGTACCAGATTATAGCCATGCGTAGGGGCATGACTAACCTCTTGGTTAGGGGCGAGGCCTAACTAAAACCTCTGGCCGATTTGAGGTCGACCACCTCCGAACTTCCACCAATGTCTCCACTAATGTTTCCACCAGTTTATCGTTCGATTTTCCCGCATTTGGGAACCACAACCACCACGATACTCCCACTAGGGGGCCGTACCCAAGACAGGCCGGGACCGGTCAGTCCGACCCTGCCACGGTCGGAATCTGACGTTATATCCCGGGGGCATCCTGTCTCCCGTGGTACCGGAATTAGGCTCCCGGGTGGAGCCGTTACTCACAGTTAGGTTAACCCTACAGGGGATAGAGACAATTGGAAATACGTCCGAGTCGACTGGAAGTTAACTGTTAACTATAGACACCCTGACAACACAATGACCGCATTTTGAAAGCAGGGCCAAGCAAAGCCAAGTTTCGGAGATGCATAGAATATCCACTTTTCCCCCATCGAATATAATTTTCAGTTCGTTTGTGTGCTTTTTTAGACTTTGAGCATTAATGTGACAAATGGAAAGACCAGAGTACCTCTTCAGCATCAGACGTGTCTGTATATAACTCTCATTTCTACGTCGAACCCCTGCAGTTGGTAAAGTCCATTGGTAGCCGATGAATCATTTTGTCTCCAAAACCTCTCCAAGGTCTGAGCAACGTCAATTAAATGATAGAAAACTTGAATTTTTATTGATAGAAACACAAAAAGAATGCAATTTACGACTGGGTCACGACACTTAATTCACTGGTACAAATTGTATCAGACATTTAATGCGCCTTAGAAGGGCTTCGGTGAAGCCCTTGTCTGACACCGCCTCCGTTTGCGCTGTCGATATCAGTTGTTTACTAAAAGTCTCATTAAATATTGAGACAAGATTTTTCTTCAAAAAGCTAATATCGTCTGACGAAACTCGCCAACTGGCCTCCGCCGATGATGAAACAAACCCTAAAGTAGAATCAAATAAGTTTTAATCGTAAATTCAATGAAAAACTTACTATCGGAAGGAAATGGTGAATTCTTGTTAAACTGAAGGGTGGTCATCGGAATGGAGCGGCGCATATAGAAATCCAGATGTGTCCACAGCAAGTACAAACACTGCTCGGTAATAAATGCACAATGACTGAGCTCGTTCTGTTTTTCTGCCAGCCGCTCGGAGAGTTCCGCATAGCTTGTGCGGGCTGCAAGTCGGAATAATTTATTGAATGGGGTATAACATAAACCACGACATACCGGCAGAATCGAGTCCTATGTTTGAAAGAGACGAGCGTTGTCGAAACAGATTATCGAAGATGAACTTTTGTCTGTTGTAATATTCGACTGAGCTTTTCAGTTGATTGAGAACTACCCCAAGGCTCGGTGAGATCTCGAGCGTCCCACTGCGGTTCTCATTTCTGAAATACTTGGAATTAGGTATGGAAGATATGATAACCGTAACTAACCTTTGAATCGACTCCGTTATACTGGGTGAGAACAGGATAGCAGTGGCACGATGATCGGCAGAATGATTCGCGATCGCATTGCGGCAATAAAGTGACAAATTCGAAGCAGTTTCGAGGAAATACTTGATTTGAAGGGACTTGTTCTTGTCATTAGCGGCGAATGGCATATTTTCCGGTTTCTGCATTTCCTTCAGAGTCGCCTCGCTTACAATGAACCTCGGAAATAGCGAGAGCATCAGTCGCTGCATGCGATACAGGTGCACTCCCAACTCCTGATTGTAATTCGGATCAGCAAGAGCACAGAATTCCTACAAAAGATTGGTGTTAACAACCTCTAGTTCGAGTGGTTCTCAGCTACTAACCTGATTTGTGGTTCGAGCAATCAGACTTGTGATCCCAGAAAGCTCTTGCAGCAATCCGAGGTCCAAGAAAGGCGTACCGGCTCGCAAGATGATTTCAATCATGTCGCCGTGAGAAACCAAAAAATGCATTACTTGCGAGACGGCCGAATGGTTGTCCGGACCCAGCGTCGAAATGATCGAATCACACAAACTTAAAGCGGGGAAGAGGATTTCCTGGTATCTCGCTTCGACCGGGGGCACAAACGGATCCTCCTGCTTTCGTGAAAAGCTGTTGATTTGAAAATCGGGATGCATGTCGAACACTCTCATCCCAGCGAGGACTCCTAAGATTTTATCTTCCAACAGTAGTTCGGCTCCTACATGGGTGCTGGCCACGCGAGACAACATTGCCAATTTGGATTCGTACACGTACAAAGCGCGCATATTCTCTGGAGTGGTTTTCAAAACGCGACACAAGCTATCATCGGACTTTGATAGACTGTCGATTAGATGCTGTAAGTAACCACGCTTCGCTATGAAGTTGATGAAGCTTGTCAAGGGATCTAGTTCTAACAGGGTGTCAATGCATGAGAGCGCTGACATCTTACAGATGTCGTGTCCCCCTATACAGTCGTGGCATAGAATATCGATCAACTTGTCACCGAATGAGGTAAACACTTCGATGGTCATTTGGACCTGATTCGACTCGCCTGAGTATTGACTATTGTCAACGACGGACCGATCAAGGCGTGATATGTAACTAAAATTAGACGAGTCAGACAAAAAACTATACCAAGATCAGGAGAACTCACTGTTCTTCGTCTGCTCTTATTGCTGTAGCGTCAGTTGAGCTGCCTTTCACGATGTGCATGAAATTCAGAAGCGATGCGTACAAGTTGATTCGCAATTTCTGTGATGCCATGCCGCTTACTATGATCCATTCAACGATATGTCGTAAAATAAACTTCAGGCTAAGGGTATTGGACTTGGAGAAACTGGACTCGGGCTTTGTGGTTCCATTGAACACAGACATGTTCCGATTGTCGTTTTGATCTAAGAAAGAAATGATTTATTACAAGTTTCCTTCGGGATCAGCATGTATAGGGCCCACCTGACTCTTTCTGAGTAACCGACTTCTGCACGTAACAATAACGCAGATTTACCAACAGCAACAACACCGTCCCCGACGATATGTTTGCCAATTCCAGTACAACTTGCACCGGCACCACCTTACTCAGAAGACATTGCAGGATCTCGACGATTAGTTCCTGTTTAACTTCAACCGGGAGTGCAGGTGTCGGCGCACAGCTAAACAGTATCTCACTCACCTGCCCCCAGGCTTCCATAAATTTGACCGTCGCAAAGCTCTTATTCTTCTGTTCATTAACTTTAAGAGCGAACAACAAGACCGATTCGATTTCCTTCAGAATTAACTGCCTCTGTCCAGCGGCAATTGTACTCTGTACGGTATGCAGCTCATCGTTGAGTATGTCATGCAGTTTCTTGATGTTTATCAGTTTGGGACCTTGTTCCGATTTGATCTCACATTCTTGTAATATCTGTCTTGTCAGGGAGTTGTCGAAGAAATCCCATTTGGGATGCGCGACCGATTTCACCTCAAACTCGAGACAGTCCAATAGCGAACAAAGCGAGAGCTTCCCGTCCTTATCCGACGATAACTTCAATTCACTCAGGGGATTCGCATAATAGTGGCTCAATTCCAATGGGACGATCTCTTGGCTTGAGTTCCCGGAGACACCCAAGAGAATCGAACATAAATGCTGGAAACGCGATATCTGACTGTTGGCGGCGGTTATTTTCAGCTCAATGGCAGTGCATTTAAGCAAGTAACTCATCTGATTTAGGACCTGCGATCGTTCGTGACTCCTGAACGGCAGTGCTGATATATGGCGGCACAGAAAGTCATTGCATGTGCGCAGGAACCGGAGAATCGTGTCCGATGTGCGGTTGTTAAAGCACAGTGAGTACAAAAGACTGTACGCTTTCTCGATTATTGTTTCATAGGCCGAGTCACAGTCGACCTTCGACTTTAGATTCTGTAAGATAACCGATTGAATAGGCATAACTCAATGAAAAATTAGCAAAGTACCTCCAAGTGATTGTCCAAGAGGAACATAAGAGACTTTGTGCACGTGCTTGGGAAGTCCAAAACGCCGGGTTTCTGCAACATCGTCGTTCGAATGTCTTTGTTTATATCGAAGCCCAACAGAAAATGTGCAATATTCGGAGTCGGTTGCGGCAGGCAGTCTTGAATCAGGCAGATTATGGCTTCCTTCATTTCGATCTCGATTTTTCCCTCATTTCTACCGTCAAGATCGACATCATCGCCCAGCATTGTGGGAAGATCTCCCTCCAGACACTCGACGAATCCATGTCGAATCTCCGTCTGGATTCGTTCATTTTGTGTAAACATTCCCAGAATTTGCGAACTGACATTGGGTAGACGCGACACGATATTCAGTATTTTCACGCTGACCAATGCATGTCGCGGCAACCAACTGTTATATGTGACGAATTTGGTGGTGTTGAGTATGTGATCTGGTTTCCCGCTTCTCGGATTAACGTCCAACATGATTTTATTCAATCCGGATAGAAGTGTCGAACAGTTTGCGACCGAGTGGGCGTCAAAGTATAGATCTTGATTGGAGAGACCCAATTCGAGTATGGTTAGGCAGTGGAGAGCGCATTCTTCTAGTTTGGCTTTGCCCGGGAATGGATGATATTGATCGAGATTATTGCGTGCTTCATCGATTATGTGAAGTAGCAGGCGTAGGGTGTTGGATTTCGTGTGCAATTGGAGCATGATATGATAGCCCGGAGGAGCATTTTCTTCTCTATTGTCTGCAAAGTCGGCTGGATTTATCTCGTAGATTTTAAGAAAGTAATGGATGAGTTTGAGGCACTTTTCGCCGACTTCCCATTTCTCCGCCGGGTTCTTATAGTTCCTGCGAGCAACAGATTGATAAGTGCAAACATTGATTTAACAGCTTTTACCTGTTATAGAACTTGAGCAGTATGACGTCGATTATGAACGTTAGGTAAGGATCTAAACCTGGTTTCCTTGGACCACCTCCGAAATTCCTGGGAACCGCCGTGGATGAGATACAATACAACAGCTCCAAGGCAGCTTGCGATAGTGGGTATGTCTCGTTACGCGCTTCGTTTTGTTCGATTTCAACTTCTAACCCACATATGACTGCAATCGGAAATGGCAGAGATCAATGGATGGTTATAAAATGCATTGCTTCTGTCGCTTACCATAAGTGTTGGTCGTAGGGATTGTGACGATAATTTGCGATGCTTCCAGGTTATTCCACAATTGAATCGCGGTGTCCCGAGATTTGCCAAGGGCCGCTAAGGTTAGTAGAATATCTGCCTTCAGATTTATTGGAACAGAGCAGCTCAGGAGCCCTTGAAGCAACAGGGAAAATGATAATTAAGATGTCATGTGTATTTATCAAGCGGATCCTACCCAGAAGTACGTGTAGTGGTGCCCAGTTCGGATGCTCACATAGTGCTACCCTAGCCATTTCATCGTAGGTAGCAACAGACCGAATAACGCCCAACACCGCATGAAGACCTTCAATTTCCTGAGGATTTATTGATCGATTAAGCACACGACTTCTGTAGATGGTCTCACTTCCCGGGCATTGCTCTTGTCTTAGATTCCTTTTACAAAAAAAAAAAAATCGTTACGAAGCCACATTACTACAATAAGTCCTTTGTACTCACGAATAATAGCGCGCCAATGAACTGAAAAAGTGTTCCCAAGACAAGGTTGCACTTCCGGATAGACCAGAGCCTTGTTTCAGTAAATTAAATGTGTTTCTAGCCGACTGAGGGCAACTTGAGAGGCCAGCAAGCATTTTCAAATAAGGAACAAACAAAATTGGCGGCAAAAGCTCCCCGGCTAATCGAATAAACTTAAATAACGAAACCGAGCGCGAGGTAGTCTTGGCGTATTTAGAAGGTATGTCCATTGGTCCCCAATACTCGACGCTCACCGACAGGCCTGACTTGTTGCCTTCGTAAAATTTGCCAATGGAAAGCATAAGAAGCTCGAAATTATGATCTAGATTCGGTGGTGGGTCGAGTCCTTCTTTGGCGAAGCTTTGGACTGTCCGAGCTGTTTCATCGGCCCGTCCACGCAGTTCAGTTACCTACAAAATGTTTAGAATTTAACGAGGGTTAGTGACTAAAACACGAAAACCTGTACCTTCGAGTGCATGAAGTCAATAAAGTCCGTGAATAGGGAGTGTACACGGCGGTAAAAGAACTCAGCACTGAAACACAAATCAAAGAATCAAGGCGTCAAATGGAAAAGAACATTTTTAAGTATTTACTTGAAGATAATATCCTTCTCCAGCAGATAGTAATGGATAAAGTCGAAAACCTTTAAGGCAATCGCTTCGTCCACCAACTGTTCGTCACGATCAATCACCCGGGCCGAAGAGAACTGCAAATTCTGCGGCGCATGCCTTAAACTTGCCAGTGATAGGCCGAAAGCAAACAACACTATCGACTTCAATCGACCATCCCATTCCCAGTTGTTGTCCGATTGCAGAGCGTCGAAGATAGTTTGCGCGTACCCGACCTCGTTGATAACAGGCAGGTTCTGCACGCTGTGTTCGTTATCCTCTTGTCTCTGCAACACACTAGTGTCGAAAGAATAGATCAATGCGATCAGGAGTGTTACTGTGACATCATCCATGCCACCGGTTGATTCGGTTGGCTTGTATTTTGAGAGATGTTCCATTAGTTTGGTTGCGATGCTCTTGGGCAGACCACATTGCGCGGACCAGTTGAATAATGCGGTGGCTAACGCCATCCGGATGTCTTGGAACAAATCCAGAACTTGGCGACGATGCTTTGGTGGACCAAGGGCACGATTCTTCGTTAACAAACTAATCTACAATCAAAGTGGTGATTAGCTACACTTCAAAGGAATAAACAGAGACAGATTACCTCTGCAGAAATATCCAATTGTTCCAGGAGCTCCACAAGGCGATTTAAGATATTGGATTCCTCGACCAGACCTTGCGTGAAGGATGTTATCAGGAAGGTTACCTAAATACAAACCATAGATCTAAAAAAGGAAAAAAGGAAAATACTATGAGCCTACCTCTTTCGGTGCGTCCGTGCACCATGAGACCCCACTGCTTGCTTGGAATAAATCCCTCAACGAACACGCTATTGCCTTACGACCATCATAATATAATAGAATGGCAACTAGCCCACGCGGGAGGCCGGGGTGTTGTGGCATTTGCCGCTGAGCAGTGCATAGCAATTCGAGGGCGATAAATTCATCCAAATTGAACATGTCCGATATAATGATACTCTCATCGACCAAATCTTTCGATAATATCATATGACCATGTCCGGGTATATTAATACCATCGGTAATGCCCTGTCTAAGCTGCGAGCGGCTGTTTTCATTTTTCGGCTATAAAATGATAAATCCACATGATACAGGCACACTACATAGACAAATTCTACTCACTGGATTCCTGAGGATACTAATAAAGCTTTGCTTATGCTTCCGCAGGAGTAACTCGAGTTCCGGGATTAGAAGTTTTGTTGGATTTGCTATTGAAGCCTGGATGACTTTGTACAGATGCTTATACGGAGTCCATGTGTCCTCGGGCATGGCTGGAAAGTGAATTTCTTAAACAATTTATATATAATTGACAGAAATCTTACCTTCACCCATTTTTGTATAAAATATTCAAGAGTTGGTAGCGGGAAATACTTGAAATTAAATTTCCAATTGCCGGACAGAGTTTACAATTCTGAAAATGCGGTTTGCCGCCAGTGTCAGTGTCAAGAGTGAAAAGCCGGCACAATTCACAATGGCGGAATTTAAAATTACTGATTGTAAAAATTTAAAACTTTTTTTTCCTATCGATCTATTAGTTGATGTAAGCCAAGTCATCGTAAGCTGTTTGATTTTAAGGAAAGATCTGTCGATCAAAGATATATCGAATTTACTTTACATTTACATATTAAGAATTTTAAGAAATATATTTATAAAATCGACTTCGCTATTATGAATGGAGCTTCATTCAGCAATTTAAAAATTATCTGTCAACAATGACTTCTACTCTGCACAGCTGTCATTTGGAAACTGCAAACAATTTGCTTTCAACTTCAATCACTTGTCTGATCAATTCGCATTTGGATTCAATCGCCCGCACTTTATTATTCAACGAAATTAAGATATTCTCACCCAAACGGTTATTTATTTAAATAGTTTAAGTCTACAGTGTAGCATCGCGACGATTTTGCAAAATGAGCAAAGACGGAGACCCAAGGAACATCCGAGTATTGTCATTCCTGGAAGCCTACGAGAAACAGGAATGCCTCTGGAATCCAACATTAAATAGCTACAAGATCAAAGCAGATCGTGATGCAGCCTACGATGAAATAATTCGTGAATTGGACGTACCTATGCTCACACCGCATGATATTAAGCTTAAAATAAAGGGAATCCGAACAACATACACAAAAGAGTTGAGAATAATGAATAGATACAAACAGCTAGGCAAACCATATAAACCCAAACTGTTTTGGTTCAAAAAAGCGAATTCGTTTCTGAGGAACGTATGCGTGTCAAGGAAAAAGTCGGTAAGTTTGGCCCCATGTACATATATCGCCTTTGAAGCTTAGGACTACTATGCTGTATCGAAAATAACGAAGTGGTTTGCGTTTTCGAGTCAGTTCGACTCACCTTTTCTTCTATACTTTTTTTTCTTTCACAAACTTTGGCGGATGCTATTAATTTTACTTGTAATCATGACCCTATTACTAAAATTGTTGTTCTATTTCTTTTCCCGGATAAAATTCTTGCAGTTATTGACAAACACCGAAAATGTTGCAATTCAAAATCAGTACAAAGACGGCTCGGGCGAGTACACGAGCGATATCAGTGCAGACGAGATGGCGGATAACGAGGAAGACGACTCCAAGCATATGCTTAAGAGCTCTGAAAGAGATTGCTCCGGTTCGATGGATTATAAGACTATCGTTCACGTTGTCAATCAGGACGATATCCACACAGAACACACCCGACGAAGACCAACTATCGAGCAACTACCAGCAGAGCAATTTGAAGAGCATATCATCAACAGCGAGCAACCGCCACCTGCCGATTCAGTACAAAGGAATGACGAGTTCGAAGTCTTCTGTCGCAGTGTTGCGGCACAGCTGCGCTCGATTCCCGATTCATATTCCCGATCCGTGGCCAAGTTGAAGATTCAGCAAATCCTCTTCGAAGCCGAAACCGGCCATTACAAGACCAGTCCTTGCATCACGATACCCATTGTGCAGCAAATTAACAACTTATAGTTGGAAAAAAAAATACTTTTCGTCTTAGTAAGATATTTAGCTTAACATTGAAACGTCTTTTGTGCTAATCTATTGAGGAAAACAATACAAACAATGCAACAGAGTTTCATAGCGTTTTGTTCATAAGTTTCAGGGCGATCTTCCTCTAATAGGTATTGTCGTCAAGGAGTGAATGGCGATGTGGTGTTATCCATGAAGCAGCGGTTCATCCCATACAGATGTGCTTGATACTTATTCTATTCTTCTGTCTTGTCTTCCTTGTCATTCTCGGGGATGACTTCTGTTTCTGGTCTTTTTAATCTTGTGAAACCTCCTCGGATTCTTCCTCGACCCATGTCACATTATGTTGTCCTTTCAAAATCCGATCCATCTTCGTTGAATGATTTCGAAATATAAAATTCAATCGAATTATCAAAAATATTTGCACTCAGTGAAGGCAGACTTACGAAATGAGCTATTGGCGGAGCTTCCAGTTGCTTCATGGCTCGCCGAATATTCAATTGTTTTCATCTCATTTATCGATAGTTTTACCTTCCTATGTGTTATTCTATCATTTCCTTCTTGAACATTTTTGTGGATATTAACTTTTAAAATCATTTTTGTAATAAAATTCAAAAATTCCAAGAATTGTTTATGTTGCCGTGGTTTATCGTCAGAGGAATGATTTAGTGATCGTTTGAAGGAGGGAGATAGTGTGTGAGCTGTCAATTCCCATTGAGATGTGCTATTAACCTGGGGAAGATAGTGTGTGAGCTGTCAATTCCCATTGAGATGTGCTATTAACCAAAAACCAGAATGAGACGTGCGTCTTTCGTACGTCCTCCCCCGTGACACCCTGAAATTTTGAAAGAAGTTCAGGTTCGTAGCGACAAAACCCGTCGCAAACGAGCTTCTATTCGTGAATACGTGTGAGCTCATTTCATTTTACCGCAGTGTACTCCCCCCACACCCATTCTTGGAATTATAACAATGTGCGTGATTGTTTACAAAATTTTGACAGCACTTGAGGTACCCACGTGCTCGCCCGAGCTTGTAGGCAAACGTCGGCGGCCATTTTAAGTGGTACGTCTCATTGGTGGTTTCTGCTATTAACTAAAAGTAACGGCTACAGCTTAACGACAAAAGCCCTTAAGAATTTAACGAACAATTATTATCCATTCACATTGGCTATTTCGATCTTTTTTATTTTAACCCTTTCAGACCTGATGTTAAACTACTGAATTTTTTTTTATGATTTTTGATATGTACTGAAGGCTAATTACTAAAAGGAAACTATCTACTCTTAGAACTTAGTTCACCCATTAATAGCTTGTTGGGTAGCCTTTACGCTGTAGAACTTTTGCCAAATGTTTTGGCGTGGATTTAACGAGCTTGGATGTTTCTTCGCTGGTAATTTTTGTCCATTCCTCGTGAAGTATCTCCTTGAGCTGGTTTTTGGAGGTGATATTGTGATCCGTTCCAGGGAAATCAGACTGTCATCGGCTCGTTGCACACTCCCTCATTGAATACTGCGGCTGTAGCGATGAAAACAACTCGGCGTAGCTGGTATGTTGCGTCACGCGTGGCAACTACTGAGGCCATTGAATTTGCTGTGGCATCCTTCGATGGCTTTAAGTCGCCGGGCACTGATGGGATATACCCCGTTATGCTGCAAAAAGGTATAAGACAGCTGCTTCCTACACTGAAAAGATTTTTCACTGCTAGCCTGGCACTTGCCTACATACCTATCCCTTGGCGCGCGGTGAAAGTGGTCTTTATTCCCAAAATAGGGAAAGAGGATTACTCACTAGCCAAGAGTTTCAGACCAATAAGTCTAACATAATTCCTGCTGAAAAGCATGGAAATACTAGTAGAGTTGCACGTGCGCAAAGTTGCCCTTCGAATGCATCCTCTGTCGGACATGCAACATGCTTATCAGCGCGGAAAATCCTGCGAGACTGCGCTTCAAAACCTAGTTGGGAGAATTGAATGCGCTCTCGAAAGGAAAGAGTACATACTAGGCATTTTTGTCGACATTGAGGGAGCTTTTGATAACGCTACTTTTGACAGCATGTGTAATGCTGCTAGACGGCATGTCTCAAAGCGCAGGCGGCGCTAAACGTGATCGAAGACTGGTGCACGAGAAATGGGCTGTCGGTTAATCCTCTTAAGACCGATGTCGTTCTCTTCACGAGAAGGAGGAAAACAACTGGCATTGCTCAGCTGGTGCTAAAAGGCATTCCCATCCCTATATCCAAGGAAGCTAAGTATCAGGGAGTCATACTAGATAACAAACTTCTCTGGTCAAAACATGTTGAGTCCAAAACCACCAAAGCGCTGTCAGCTTTCTGGCAATGCAAAGGTGCCTTTGGCAAAATATGGGGCTTATCGCCGAAAAAGGTCCTTTGGATCTACACGGCAATGGTAAGACCGATAATCTCATATGCATCGGTTGTTTGGTGGAGCAGGCTGACACGAAAACACGCTGTGGCTTTACTCACCAAACTCCAAAGAGTGGTCTGCCTCAGTTGCACGGGGGCTTTCCCCAGCACACCGGGAGCTGCTATGATGAACCTTCCACCCCTTGACATATATATCAGAGGGTGTGCACTGTAAACTATTTCTCGCCTAAAGAGGAATGGTCTTTGGTACAACTCGCAGTGGAGTGAAAGTGTACTTGAGAGAGAAATATCCTACGACCACTGTCTCATGGATATGCCCTCTGACGCAATGACACCTGCCATCGTACTGCGCTGTAACTACACAGTCACATTTCCTTGGCGTCAGGACTGGCTTTGGCCAGACACTGAACCTGGAATAGAATGTCTTCGCATCTTCACAGATGGCTCCAGGACTGATCACTATGTTGTGAAACACAGATGGAGGGGAAAGAGCATATGTATCTGCAGTGACAGCCAAGCTGCACTCAAAGCTGTATCCAATCCTCTGTCCAACTCCAAACTAGTGCAAGAACTCAAGACCTTCTTGAACAAAGTCGGAAGACTTAATTCACTTAGGCTTGTATGGGTTCCAGGTCACTCTGGAATCCCAGGAAACGAGATCTCCGATGAACTCGCTAGAAAAGGCTCAGAGGAGAGTTTCTCAGGGCCTGAACCCGCCTTAGGTCTACCAGCTTCAACGGTTAAATCTGACATCAATGACTGGGTCTTTAACGTACACAGTCGCAGATGGAAGGAATATCCAGGATGCAGGATGACTAAGCGCGTACGCCCTGACGTCTGTAAAAAGTCCGCAACATTCTTCTTATCCTTAAGAAGAAATGACTGCAGAAGGCTAACGGGCGTCATTACGGGCCATTACACTTTTGCCAGGCATCTTTACGTGCTTGGCATCAGTGAGACACCTACCTGTGCTGCTTGTTGCGAGGAGGACGACACAGCGGAACACTTTCTCTGCGACTGTCCCGCCTTCGCTCGTGCACGGTGGCGCACCCTTGGGGCCGACGTGGTGGGTGCCGAATCTCTTAGCTCAACATCACTGAAGCCCCTCCTCACTTTTGCAATGAAGACAAGGTGTCTGTCTGGTAGTACAATGGACCAGTACTTGTGTCTGAGTGCTCCAGCAGATAGCAGAAGCCTCCAACAAAAAAAAAAAAAAAGTGATTCGTTCCAACAAATCCCACAGGTGCTCAATGGGATTAAGATCAGGTGACTGAGGTGACGTGTGCAACTGTTTGGGCACATTATAAAGCAACCAAAGCTTGACGATCATAGCAGTGTGCCTTGGGTCGTTGTCTTGCTGGAAGTAGTAGTCGCTACCAAGACCCAGTTTTTCGGCACTCTGCTTTAAATTTGCTTTTAATATGTCCAAATATCCTCTCTTGTCCATGATGGATTCAATAAATTCCAATTGTCCCACACCTTGGCTGGCCATGCAGCCCCAAACCATTACTCCACCGCCACCATAGGCATGAGATTCTCCTTATTCAAAGCAGTGCAAGGTTTTCTCCATACCAACTTGCGCCCTTTTATGCCAAATATGCAGAATTTGCTTTCGTCTGAAAAAATAATCTTATTCCAAAACTCTGGAGGCTTATTAATATGCTCATTAGCGAAAGCGATTCGTTTCTGCCTGTTTATTAATGAAATAAAAGGCTTCTTACGTGCCACACGGCTATTATAACCCGCCTTTTATAAAATTTTACACACTGTATCATCACAGATAGACTTTTTAAAGGCTACTCTAATATCGGTGGCAATTTTGGACGCAGTTAGTTTAGGATTCTGTTGCACAGATTAGAGAATGTGCCGTTTTCCTCGATCGGTCAGTTTTGAAGGGCGACCAGAACGTGGTTGCGATATAAAAACACCAGTTCTTTTGAAATTGTTTACAACTCTTTGAATGGAGGAATGTGACCTGCCAACAGTTTGACCAATTTCTCGAAGGGTTTTCCTCTCTTCCCACAACTTAATTATAATTTTCCTTTCATCAGGACTAATTTCCTTTCTTTTGGAATTCATTGCTGAACTAGAAGTATAACACTTGATAAAAGTACACCAAATCGTTGTGCAACGCAAAACAAACAAAAACAAACAAGAATGTCATTTGTTCCAGGACTCAAATGAATGGAAAAGCACCGTTAGTTAACTTGTACGCACACTTTTCTGTGCCGCTGAATGGGGTATTGCCAGTTTTTCGTTTCTAAATTGAGAGTTACCATATCATAAGTGTTGAAATAAATTCTAAAATATTGTTGAATACTTAATCTCAAAACCACAAACATATAAATATACATATTTTTAAAAATTAATTCGATTGGGAATCATTTCACGCTATAACTTGCTTTGTACGCACACTTTATCTGGCAAGTGTACCCTTCTAACGGGCCCCGGCGTGCTTCGCTAAGCATGAATATTAACATTGAATCAAAATCATCTTTTGTTTTTTTTTATTTGGAAAGAATTAAAAAAAAAAAATTAATCAGTTCAATACAATAGTGTATACAAGATTTTTTGCTTGATTATGTGGTGCCTTAGTAAATTTTTGGGTGCTCCCACTCTGGAACATACTACGTATACCTAATTGCCCGTGAGAAAAGCACGGTTTCCCCGAATTCACTCCACACACTTGAAACGTTTGTCCTTGAGTTCTATTAACGGTCCTAGCAAAGGATAAACGCACGGGAAAATGAAGGCGTTTGAATTGAAATGGCATGTCTGTTGGTATTAATGTGATCCGCGGTATCAGTACAACTTCTCCTTTTCCTTTCCCGGTGAGAACCAGAGATGATGTTTGTCTATGGTGCGAACTGTTGCTTCGATCAAATTGGGCATTCATTTTTTCACGAAAAGTCTCGTTCCATTGCAAAGTTTTGGTGAATTGAGATTTCAAAGAAGTATGATCGATCAAAAGATTTCAAAAATTTCCTTTCAAAAAAATTCTTTACTCTTAGCTGCATAAATGGATTTTTATAATGTCATTAATATTTTCATTTTTTGGTGCTAAAATTCCGCGTTCTCTTAACCAAACATGATTGTAATAGTTTTGAACAATGTTGGGAAAACCGCGATCAATTAATTCTTTTTTGGTGTTAAAATTGTGCATAAGTTATTTGGTAACATGATAAAGCCATTTAAATCACTTGCAATTTTGCCATCGCCAATCTGCAGCAATTGTTTTGAAAACTCATGCGCTGATGGATCATTTTGAAGACGCACACACAATTTATGTCAAGCGATAACTTCTGTACATTTCTCCAACGATCTTTTCAAACATGCATTAATCCCATCAGCTGGGGTTGATCTGGGAATGATGGGCACCGCTGAACAACTGTTGATTTCCACGTCAAAATCAGATGTTGATATAAAAATTCATAACGAATACGTCGACCAATTTCTTTCAAACTTTATATAAATCGTCTACACGACCATATAAACAAAACCTGAAAATTTGATCAAATTCGGTTTGACCGTTCGTGAGTATTTTTATTGTATTGTAAAGAAGACATGGACCGATTAAGTATGGAATAAAATATCCGGCAAATGACCCCCACGGCTCCGATGACAGGCCATTACTCTTTTCATGAAATTTTCGATGACTTTTGCACAGAGATGTGGCTGTATCAGTATCTCACCGATGATGCGTTGGATTTCCGATTTGAGCTCAGGAATTGTTTCGGGTTTATTCGCATAAATCCGAGATTTCACAAAACCCCAAAGAAAAAAATCGCACGGCGTTAAATCGCATAATCTTGGTGGCCAGTTGACATCAGAATTTCGTGAGATAATGTGTTCTGGAAATCGTTGCTGTAATAAGTCGATTGTTTCATCCGCGGTGTGGCAGGTTGCGCCGTCCTGCTGAAACCACATGGCGTTTTCCGTGGTCTGCTGGTTTGAGCTCCTGAGTTAACTGAATCTTGTACGCATGAAGGTGGACATCTTTAATCAAAATTCGCTGCGTAGTGCTTCGTAAAATTTGCAGTTGGACCAAAGGATTCTTATTATCCTTAATTGACCCAGTTTCTTCAAATTTTTTGACCACTCTTCGAATGGTTGACACATTAGGCGCACTTTCTCGGCTGAAAATTTGGCGAAGTTTGCGAGCGGTTTCAGCGTTACTTTCCCCATTTTTGTAATGAGTTTTCACAATTATAACGCGTTGTTCTTTCGAAAATCGGAATAAACAGAGGTGATAGCTGTCAAATTTCAGAGTTGCCACTTGCATTAAAAAAAAAAAAAAATTCCAATTTTAAAAAGTGCACTCTTACTGAGACACCCTTTACATATATTTCATAAATACATACATTTTCTTACACTTAGCTTAAAATACTCGTAGTCTTCGTATTTTATATTGATGACAAAAAGCATATCACCGACCTTAACCTTAAAAGAAATTTTATTGTAGAAAGAAATATACGAATAAAATTTACGAAAAAAATTTCGAAAAAGCAAGTGTTGCTCCTTTTCTGAATTTTTTTGTGATAATCTTACCCGATACCGAAAGATGATGATAGGTCACAAATGACTGTCACCAAAGTGACTATCACTTATCTCCTTAGCCGATTCCACCCCAGAGTTGTCCCGCTTTGCCCATCTAAAAATCTGGTCACCTTAACTTAGAATCAAATATTATACCTTTACTATAAAGGTGTTGTTAAAGTACATAGACATATGTTTATGGCAGTTGTATTTTCTGCATATACAATACATACAGTGTTGGACACATAAATAGCACACTTACACTTCTATCAATAAAATGACAGCCTTTCACCGTGCAATAAAACAAAAGACTTTTTACTTACATTATTTATTAAACTTCAAGTGTTAATTACGTTCACGAAAAGGTGAAATTATTTTCCTGAAAATAAAAAAAATATACACTGACTTGTAAAACTATGCCTGGCCACATAAATAACACATATGCTGGATTACATTAAAATTATGAAATACCTTTGTGGACAAACTGTGGATGTTAGTATTTAGTCGGAAATTCTTTGTTCTTCAGCACATCTGCACATCGTCTTGGAATACTCTGCATCAAAGCCTGACAGCGTTCTTTAGGGATAGATGTCCAGACGATTTGAATTTGGTTCCACATTTCAGCTGAATTTCGTGGTTTTACGGCTTCGATGTGATGTTCGATATCGTTCCATAGGCCTCTTCCAATCTCTAGATATTTATTGTTATCAGAAACTAATGACAAACGTACCTACTATCAAATGAACTCATTAATATTAATTCAATCACAATAAGATCTTACTATAGTCACCGAAAACTAAGTAGGTTATTTATGCAGCCAGAAACAAACACGTCCTTTTACGCTGCAATCGCTGATCTCAATGATTCCTATTATAATCACGCTGAGAATTCACCGTTAACTTTCAAGGAATACAGCACTGAGTGAGTGTGTTTGATTTTTTTGATTACAGATGTTTGTACCGAATCCCGAGTGCCCTTGGGCATGGCTGAACTATGAATTTGTTGGCAAACTTACGAAGAACCCTTACCAAGCTTTGAATAATATATTTAAGCGTTTGTAGTAGAAAATACGTCAATTGAAACTTCCGGCCAGCGGACGGCTCACAACTTTGAAAATGCAGTTAACCATCAATGTCAGTGTCAAGAGGGAAAGTCGACACAATTCACAATGATGAAATTGAAAAAACTGCCATCAGCTTATTACTATCGAATTATCTGCAACTTGCTTTTAAGAAATTATTAGTAAAACACATTTGCATCGAATTTTCTTGGGATTAAACATTTTAAAATCCCCAAATTTCATTTTAAGAAATATATACATATCTATTGTGAATTGTGCCTTATTCGGCAAAGAATATTCAAATTATCTGTCAAGAATGACTTTTCTATTCTGCCGAATTGTCATACAAACATTACTACAAGCAACTTGCATTCAACTTCAATCACTTGTCTAATCAGTTAATATTTACATTCAACCGCCCGCACTTTATTATTCAATAAAATTAATATATTCTCAATAAAACGGTCGTTTATTTAAATAGTTTTGCATCGCGCGCGTCACAAAATGAGCAGAGACGGAGACCTAAGGATCATCAATGTTTTATCATTTCTAGAAGCCTATGAGAAACAGGAATGTCTCTGGAATCCATTATTGAAGAGTTACAAGATCAAAGCTGCTCGTGATGAAGCCTTCGACGAAATAATTCAGGAGTTGGGTGTCCCGACGCTTACGCGGCACAATATTAAGCTAAAGATAAAGGGAATCCGAACACAATACACCAGGGAGGTGAGGATAATGAACAGACACCAATTGCAAGGCAAGGCTTATAAACCCAAACTGTCCTGGTTCAAGAAAGCTAGCTTTCTGAGGAACGTGTGCGTGTCAAGGAAGAAAAAGGTAATTCGGTAACCCCACACCAATGTGTAGTCAATTTGAAACCTCTTTACAGTCGAGAACTAATTCGCTTAATTGGAAATGAGCAAGTGGTTTGTGTTTTTAAAATGTTCTCCATAACATGGTCATTAGGTATTGGCTGATGTTTAATTGGTTGCTTGTGATTGTTTTTAGGTGGTTGTGGAGATGGGATATGATCTCACCGAATAGCCATTGGGGGTGTCTGGATGCTTCGTGTTTTTAAAGCAAAGTGGATGAGTAGCTTTCGGGGGATTTTCTTCCAAGCTAGGGAAGCCAACTAGTCCGTGTTCCAAATCATAGTCAAAAATTGTACAACTTCCTCGAAACCATCTTCTTATATAAATAAAGAAGCAGTAAGCCTTCACAAAAGCATTAGAAACGCAGTCAACATAGCCATCTCCCTAAGCCATTTCCGCCTTCCCAAAAAAAAAGAAAAAAAAAAAAACCGTTCCTTGGTGGAAACAGAAAGCTTGGAACGATTTCAAAAAAACCTCTGAATCAGGAAAACCTCATTCTGTTTGGCAAAACTTGTCAAATATGGGCAAATATGGGCTAGACAAGGGAGAATAGTTAATATCCCAAATCAAATAAATCTGAGACTAAGGCTTGTAGCTTCGACCTACTACCTAAAAAAATGATTTTTTTATGTCAAAACATTTAGTCCATCTTTCTTCTAAGCCCAGGGTTGCCTTAGAAAAAAATTCTTTGTCTTGACCCTCCTAAGACGCCTCAACAGTGACCATAACTTCGCTATCTTCTTCAAATTTCTTGCCTGGGATGTTTCGCTCGAACCGAGGAAAGAGGTATATGTTACTGGGCGCAAGATCTGGCGGGTGTGAGTGAGTTTGGGTGAGCACTTCGATTCCCGTTTTTAGAATGGCAGCCATTGCAACTGGCTTGGTGTGCAATCTTCTTATTTCATCGGCGTAGAAAGATGCCTAAATAGTGGCTTCCTTTTCCAAATATTCCTTGAGCGTTCCAAAAAACGGATGCCATAACATTTTTCAAGAAATCAGTTCACCACATCGCTCAGCATTGGATGAGACAAAAGACTGCAATCAACTTTTTGCAATGCACCTAGTACAGCAGCAATAAGTTCATAGGAACTTACGTAAAATTCGATTTAGTCTTCCTTATGAGTGACATACTCATTGCAGTGACATTGCCCTTTTTCTAAAACGATTTTGATTACGCCTCACTTTCAGAGCACCTTGATGCAGTAGATAGTGAGTCCGGATCTCGAAAACACCAACGCCATTGAATGTTTATTTCGGGGCTTCTCTCCTCAGCGGAGTACTGGCCAACTTGCCTTCTCTCTGCTAATGCTCAGCACTGGTTAGTCGTAGGTTCTGCGCCTTTAGCAAATACTTTCTCGGTGACCTCTCAAATGTAGCCAACGCCCAGAGGCTGAATTTAAAAATTAGCATCCCCATGTGAAGGTCATCACCAACTGGGGAGTCTTACCAGATATAACGCTGTCAGACCATAGATATATCGAATTCCAATCGAAGTGCGGGATCTCACCCTCGCAGCCCAAGCGGAATCAGAGAAAGACGGACTGGGTGCCATACAGCGTGGAGCTTGAGAAATCTACTCAAGCCCTCTCCCTCTGCCTAAACATAAAACAAAGCAATTGGTGGAGGATGTCGTTCATAACCTGAGCAGCGCCATCACCAACTGGTTAGAACTCGCGTGTCCTGTCAAAAAACCTCACAGCAGGAAGTCGGTTCCCTAGTGGAACGCTGAGCTCCAATGTCATCACAGGGAAGCCAGAAGTCTCCTGAATAGATCGTTTAAATCGAACTCGGAAGATGACTGGAATAAATGTCGATCGGAGCAGAGGGAATATAAGACGCTTATTCGTAAATCGAAGAATGATTCTGAGCGCGACCTGCAAGTTGGTTAATGTTCTCAAACGAGGATAATCGACAAAGCTGGCTGTACTCAGAAAGTCTGATGGTACCTTCACCGAGACTTAAGCAGCATTTCCCGGGAAATCATATTGTCATCGGCTCGTTGCACACTCCCTCATTGGAAACTGCGA
This sequence comes from Merodon equestris, assembly GCA_958301585.1. NCBI lineage: Eukaryota > Metazoa > Arthropoda > Insecta > Diptera > Syrphidae > Merodon > Merodon equestris. The sequence goes on along the minus strand of OY284415.1, from coordinate 11,953,158 downwards.
CTGAAACGATGCAAACAACTCGGCGTAGCTGGTATGTTGCGTCACGCGTGGCAACTACTGAGGCCATTGAATTTGCTGCGGCATCCTTCGATGGCTTCAAGTCGCCGGGCACTGATGGGATATACCCCGTTATGCTGCAAAAAGGTATAAGAGAGCTGCTTCCTTCTCTGAAAAGAATTTTCACTGCTAGCCTGGCACTTGCCTACATACCTATTCCTTGGCGCGCGGTGAAAGTGGTCTTTATTCCTAAAATAGAGAAAGAAAACCTAATATCCTTCCTGCTGAAAAGCATGGCGAGATTAGTAGAGTTGCAGGTACGCAAAGTTTCCCTTCGAATGCATTCTTTCTCGGACATGCAACATGCTTATCAGCGCGGAAAATCCTGCGAGATTGAGCTTCAAAACCTAGTTGGGAGAATTGAATGCGCTCTCGAAAGGAAGACGGCATGGCGTAAATGAAACACTGGTTTTGTGGATCACAGGACATTCATCGCTTATGCAGACCTCTGTGTCAAGTCTGGAGTAAACAGTGGAGTAAACAGGGGCTGCCCGCAAGGTGGCGTCTTGTCTCGTCTGTTATGGTTATGCTCTCAATCCCTCTGGAATCTATCCCCAGGTCTATGCGGATGATGTTACTGTTCTCTCTGTCGGCTCATATTTAGCGACTGTCTGTCTCAAAGCGTAGGCGGCGCTAGATGTGATAGAAGACTGGTGCACGAGAAATGGGCTGTCGGTTAATCCTCTTAAGACTGATGTCGTTCTCTTCACGAGAAGGAGGAAAAATACTGGCATTACTCAGCTGGTGCTAAAAGGCATTCCCATCCCGATATCCAAGGACGCTAAGTATATGGGAGTCATCCTAGATAATGTTGAGTCCAAAACCACCAAAGCGCTGTCAGCTTTTTGGCTATTTTTGAACAAAGTGGGAAGACTAAATTCACTTGCTTGTAAGGATCCCAGGTCACTGTGGGATTCCAGGAAACAAGATTCCTGATGAACTCGCTAGAAGGGGCTCATGGGAGAGAGCCCTAGGTCTACCTGCTTCCACGGTCAAATCTGACATCAACGACTGGACCTTTAATGCACACAGTCGTAGATGGAGAGAATATCCAGGATGCACTTTTGCAAAGCATCTCTACATGCTTGGCTTCACTGAGACGCCTACCTGTGCTGCATGTTGCGAGGGGGATGACACAGCAGAGCACTTTCTGTGCGACTGTCCCGCCTTTGTTCGCGCACCCTTGGGGCCGACGTGGTGGGTGTCGAATCTCTTAGCTCTACATCACTGAAGCTCCTCCTCACTTTTCTCCGGACAACAGGGAAAATACAATAAAGACAAGTGTCCAGTGGACCAGTATTTGTTTCTGAGTGCTCCAAAAGATAGCAGAAGCCTCCAACAAAAAAAATTCCCCCTTCACATAATTTCACACTAGGCTTTCACGAGCTCTGTGGCATCGAAACGGCGCCTAAACGCTAATTGTACCCTGACGCGCATAGTCAGATAGCCACCTCAACCTACCCATCTACCTACCCTTCAGTTTCAGCAAGTATTTCTTCACTGGAGCCAGATCTTTGCCGCTGGAGAATTATTTTAGGTCTGCAAACAGGTAGTAGTTGCTGGGACTTGCGACTTGTAGCACAGATCGTTGGGGTCTCATTTTCTCAATTTCTTGCCCCAAACGAATCGCCACAAATGTTTCTCCCTTTCTCAAGGTAATCGACGAACAAAATACCGAGGATGTCCTGTGGATGGTTTCTATCCTTTGCTACCCATTCAGCTGGCTACCGATTTGACTCTGGAGTGTAGTGAATGATCCATGTTTCATCCATTGTCACATAACGCGTGAAAAAAAATATTTTGATCCTTAAACAACAGCATAAGATCTCTTAACCTATCTTTTCTAAATACAACAGAACCAACTCATTTTAAACCAAACTGTACTCCATCATTGTTAAATGTTTTTCTGACGAGCGATAAAGACATTGTCAAATGTTATAGTCAACTCTCTGTTCCAGTTTTCCTATATCATGATCTTATATTCGCAACTTTCAGTGTAAATATATGTCGAAGATCTTCACAATCTATCCAATATCGTGATTTTCGTAGCATTAATGTACAAAACCTGTTTGGTGATTGTATCAATATTGAGTGGAATAATATATATATGTCGTCAGATGTCAATAGTCAAATTGAGTTTCTGAATAACAGTCTCGAGTATCTCTTCGATAAACATGTTCCATGTAATACCCGTGTCCTGAAAAATACAACCTGTCCTTGGTTTTCCAATGAACGTTTCATAATGAACGCTATTAAGGGTAGGGATACCTTATACCGGCTGAGGAAAAGGTTTCGCTGCACAGAAATGCTCACGAAATATAAAATCAGTCGAAACCAAGTTATACGTATGATAAAAAAAGTTAAATTTAATTATTATAACAATAAATTTAATTCAGATCGCTCCTCCAAATCTCTATGGAATCGAGTACGCGAAATAGGACTGTGTAAAAAAAATCATAAGCCCAATGAAGAGGACATTAACTTAGATGAGTTAAACAATCGCTTTGTTACTGCTGTCCATTACTGCCACCACTTCTGACGCAAAATAATAGTGAAGACGCGTTCACGGTCAATAGGTATGACACTACCTCGGTTGGAATAGCGATACTTGCCATCAAACGTAAATCTGTTGGCCTAGACAATATTCATCCAGATTTTATAAAAATATTACTTCCTGTTATATTGCCTCACATTACCCACATTTTCAATACAATTATCATGACATCTACATATCCCAATCTCTGGAAAAAAGCAAAAATTATTCCTATTCAAAAAAAAGCGAATACTCCAGAATATAGACCAATATCTATTCTTCCTTTTCTCTCTAAAGTATTTGAAAGGCTTGTAAGCAGTGATATAGAGAAATATGTTGAAAGTAAAAAGTTGTTAACCCCGATGCAATCGGATTTTCGATCAGGCCACAGCTGCGTAACAGCGGTGTTGAAAGTATCGGATGACATACGTCAAGCTATTGACGAAGATAAAACAACGTTGTTGGCATTGCTTGACTTCTCGAAAGCCTTCGATTCTGTAAATCCAACACTTCTTTGCAATAAACTTTTAACACAATTTAATTTTTCCAGTCCAACAAACAAGCTAATTTTCTCGTATCTTACCAATCGCGTCCAAGCCATCTCTTATAACTCCAAACTATCCACTTTTTGCTATGTTAATAATGGTGTCCCGCAAGGGTCTATACTTGGTCCATTACTTTTCTCAATGTTTATCAATGACCTCCCAACTGTGTTGTCCCATTGCCATTTTCATATATATGCAGACGACGTTCAACTTTACTTAAGTTTTCCAAATGGACTGATGGAAGTTTCTGTAGCGAGATTAAATGAAGACATACGCTCTGTGATTAAATGGTCCACGCGAAATGCACTTATGATCAATCCTGAAAAAACTAAAATTATACCTTTTGCAAGACACCAACCCAATATTCGTGCTTTTCCCCAAATAAAAATTCTATCTATATTGAATACGTCTCACACGTAAGGAATCTTGGAATCATTTTTAATAGTCAGCTTACCTGGAATGACCACATTAATAGTATAGTGTCTAAAATATATGCATCTCTTAGAGGACTCTCTGTTAGTAGATCCATATTACCCGCTGACGTTAAATTAAAACTTGTGAAGTCACTTATCGTACCAATCATTGCCTATGGGTGTGAACTTTTTGCTGACTGTGAGCACAACTCTTTTCTTAAGCTAAAAAGGGCACTTAATTCAGCTGCTCACTATGTTTTCAACCTTCGGAGGTACGAGCATGTTTCTATGGAACGACGCAAAATCCTTGGCTGTGATTTAGATGCCTTCTTAAAATATCGATCCTGCGTTCTACTCTTCAAAATTATTCACAGGAAACAACCTGCATATCTTCTATATAATAAACTCACCTTAACTCGATCTACTCGGTATATTACTATAAGACCGGCCTTATATTCCTGTTTGACATCCCGCAGACAATTCTTCATTCATGCTGTGAATCTTTGGAATCACCTGCCATATCAGGTCAAATCTAAAGTCGAATACAGACAGTTTCAATCGGCATGTTTTTCACATTTTTCTACCTTATACTGAAATTGCTTTCTTCTCACTACATAAACATTTCATAGTCTACCTGTTGCATCTACGAGTATATGTTATATATGTATATTTCTTTATCTATTCTTAATTTTAACTTTAATGTTATTTTCTTTATATGTACAAATACTTTTATCTTTCACTGCCTGTACTAACTATAAGTAAATTTTCTTACATGTACAGCGATACTTTATTATAAATAAATAAATAAAATAAATAAAATAAATAAAATAAAATAAACAGCTCCACACCATGCTCTGAACAGTCGACTCGTTGTCCTTGTCAACTACCAATTTTGGGCCACCAAAATGTTCCCCATCATCAGCAAACCACTTCTTTAGCTTTGTCACGATGAAGCAGAATCCGAATAACACTGTGCCAACAACTCTATCACAACAATTGCTTGCTGATAATCGTATTAAGTAAAACGTTGTCAACATATAAAACTCAAATTTCCCCATTGACTTGAAAATTCCAAAAATAGCTTCAGTAACATCCTTGTAGCTTATGAACTAAACGTTAGATTGTCATACAATTTTGACACATATCGTTTGAAGGTTGGTACTTCCTGGATATCATATGGACTCGTCAACAGTGGCGCCATCTACATGTGATTCTCTTCTAACTTAAATATTTACTTCTGGATAGAAGATTCCAGCGGCATGGGAAATACTGAGCAAGGCCAAAGGCTCTGCCTCTTAGAGTCTCCGACAATTTTGTCGAACAATTTCAACTTGGTGAAGAAAAATCTTTACATACCATATCTCCCCCGCTTTCTTACAGAAAAACTCCTTCAACCTGTAGAAGCAGAATGGACCACAGTCTCTACTGCCTTTTGTCAAGCGCTGGCACTATTCGTCCTCAACTTTGCAACTGGGATCTAATCGCTCTATGAATTCCCTTTCTTTTTTCTCGCACATACAAACTATTTAGTTTAAAGCCTTGGCAGCTAACTATAATTAGTCCAAGCAATAATCCTGTAATTTATAGATTATAATCAAATTTGACTTCTGTGTTTGAGTCAAAGTTCGACTCACCTTTGGCGGATTCTATTAACATTATCTTTAACCATGACCGAATAACTAAAATTCTTATTTCTTTTCCCAATTGAAATCGTTCCAGCAACTGGCAAAGACCGAAGTGGCAAATCTAGATGAGTACAAAGACGGCTCGGTTGAATACATAAGTGAAGTCAGTGCAGACGAGCTAGCAGATAGCGAAGGAGAGGACGACTCCAAACATATACTTAACAACTCTGAAACAGATTGTTCCACATCAACGTATTACAAGACCATCGTGCAGGTTGACAATCAGGACGATACCCACGCGGAACAGACTTCACGGAGAAATTCCATCGACCAACCGCCAATAGAGCAATTCGAAGAGCATATCATCAACAGCGAACAACCACCACCTACCGTACAAAGGAATGACGAGTTCGACGACTTCTGCCGCAGTGTTGCGGCACAACTGCGCTCGATTCCCGATTCATATTCCCGATCCGTGGCCAAGTTGAAGATCCAGCAAATCCTCTTCGAAGCCGAAACCGGCCATTACAAGACCAGCCCTTGCATCACGATACCCATTGTGCAGCAAATCAATAACTTATAGTCAACAAAAAACCTATCGCCTAAGTAAAATATTTAGTTAAACATTAAAGCGTCTTGTGTACTAATTTATTGAGGAAAACAATGCAACCTAGACTTACAGCGTTTCGTTGCTTAGTTTCAGGCCGATCTTCTTTTTATAAAACGGATTAATAGGGCTCGGCGTCGAGTTTGGTTTTAGAAGGCCTTTGAGTGGTTTTTTGTCCGCATCGAAGGGCAGGCTTGGAGAGCTCTTGATTTGTTTAATATACTCGCTTGGTTGCTGAATAGTGTTACGTTGCAGAACGATTTTCACCCGTTTTGCGGGAGTGAATGGCGATGTGCTGTGATTTGTCTTCTTGTTTTGCGACATTTTTACCTTCTTACCCAACAATTGTGTTTTTTTCTCCTTCATCGCCTTGAAAGCGAAGGGATTTGGAACCAAATCAGCGAGTCTATCATTTGCCTCTTTGACACGATGTTTTGCTGAAGGAATAAAGTATTCAACTTCGCCCTCTTGCAGCGGTTCATCCCATTCAGAAGTGCTCGATACTTTATCGACCGTTTCTGGTTCATTTTCATTTGTCTTGTCCTTCTCGGTGGTGTCGGGGATAACTTCTGGTTCATCGGGTTTTTTAATTTTGTTAGGTGAAATCTCGTCGGCTTCCTCCTCGATCCATGTCATGCTTTGGGTTTTGCGTTTTTTCGACTTGATGCCGTTCTGGTTGGCCTTCGGGAGAGCACTTTCGATGATTCTTTCAAATGTATTCTCGTCGGCTTCGGCGAAATTTATGGAGGCAAGTAGCTTCTTTCTTTTTTTCTTATTCAGTTGCTTAAGTTTTCTGGTTGTAGAGAACATGCTACGTTCCAAGTCTTCCAAGGCTCGGACTTTATTTGCGATCAAGGGAGTTTCGGATTTGAGTTTCGGTTTGGGCATTGTTTGAACTCCAAGGGGGAATTTCCCCGTTTGATATGTTTGATATCTGTGGAGGAAAAATAACTCTAGAAATCATCACGTATCACTGATTTTAGGTTGATTTACTTCTCTAAGATGTCCTTGAGTAGTTTACGGCTTCGAATGGATGTATCTTCCTTATACAAAAGAGCCTTAATCGCTTTTACGACATATTTTCCATCAAGCGGAAGCAATGGGACAAAAACATCGACATTTCCGGCTCTAGGGTCCAGTAACTTGGTCTGAGTGTCTTGATCGTCATCCTTTTCATTCTCTTCGCCATCTGTGTCCGACGCTGCCTCGACCTTCTCCAAGTCATCAATAGACTCCGTCGGGAATCCCATCTAAGAGAGAACTAGTAGTGAATTTTAATCTACGAAAAAACCTTTAGCTCCGTACCTCCTTCCAAGCATTATATTTCTCACTATATTCCCGTCCTAATTCACTTTGATACAGTAAATGATTGAATACTCTATTCCGGCAATGGCCGAGTATCTTGAAATCATGTTGTTGAGCCATAAACTTTACAAATGGCTTTACAAACATTCCGACCGTTTTTGCCGTCAACTTCCCTTCGGATACCTTAGCCAATTCTTCGAAAAATACGTCCATAAAGTGCATAGTAATACCGCCACAGGTACTCTCCGCCAAAACGGTGTCGAATATGTGAGTATTAAACTCCTTAATACCTGTTACTGACCAACCATCCATTTTAAGAGCGCGGAACATACACCGCATCATACGCCGTATTAACTAGAAATGTACAATTAGTAAAAATTCTTTTCGAACATTTTCCACCCAACAAACCATTAAAAATTTGTCCATTCTCCACTGGTCGATGCCAAACCATTCCCTGCACATCGTCTTCAGAAATGCTCCGAAGAACTGAACGCTGACTTTCACGTCGTTAAAGCAATCAATCAATTTACTCAAATCCTCGGCAAGCTGCTCCTGAACCAACGGCTTGTCTGACATCCACATCATATAGTAAAGGCCTTTCCAAATCCGAAGGAAATCATCTTCGCCAAATGCTATCCGAACGCGAAATACAATTAACAAAAAAAAAAGTAAAATTATTTTCGGTGAAGGTAAACTTACGGAATGAACTGTTTGATCTCAACGTCAGCCACCGGCGGAGCCTCCGTAGCTGTTTCATTCTCACATTAACGTCATTGCTTGCCAATGCTTTAACTATTTTCACCTCATGTGCTATGATTATCACATTTCTTGGTACTTTTCCCTTCTTTTCTGTTATTGTGTTGCTTTCTTCTTGTATTTTCTTGTTTATGTTAACTTTTGAAATCATTTTTATGATAAAAATTTAATGACTCCAGAAAATATTTATGCCGCCCCGAAAACACTACAATTCCATAAACGCACGTGGTTAGGTGACAGAGAAATGACAGTTCAGCGATCGATTAATGGCGTTCGAAGGAGGGAGAGAGTGTGTGAAACTGTCGTTGTCATTGAGATGTGCCATTGACCGAATTTGACGAGCACAAGCTAACGAGTAATGAATTAACGAACGACAAAGGATAGGTCTAAAACAGTCGAGTGAAAAATAAAAACGGAATACCAAAATTAATTGTGGGGGCAAGGCTAGCCTACACTGTAAAACTGTTCACAATTTAGTGGGAAAATTATACGAGGGTGGTCCGATAAGTACTTAGCCTACAAAAGAAAAACAAAAAATTGGAGAAATGGCGATTTATTTTTCAATATAGTCTCCTTTTATCTCGATGCACTTCACCCAGCGATGCTCCAACTTCTTTAACCCGTCTGAAAAATACGTTTTCTCGAGGTCTGCAAAGTAGGCCTCCGTGGCGGCGATGACCTCCTCATTCGATTGAAATTTCTGCCCGGCGAGTGACTTTTTCAAGTTTGGAAACAATAAGAAGTCGCACGGGGCCAAATCTGGAAAATACGGTGGATGGGGCAGCAGTTCGTAGCCCAATTCGACCAATCTGGCCGTGGCGAGAGCGGAGGTGTGAGCCGGTGCGTTATCATGGTGGAAGAGCACTTTTTTCTTCGCCAAGTGGGGCCGTTTTATGTTCAATTCGGAGTCGAATCGGCCCAGTAATTTAGCATAGTACAGCTCTGTGATCGTTTTGTCGTTCTCCAGGTAGTCGATCTGGATCACAGCTTGTGAATCTCAGAAAACGATGGACATCACCTTTCCGGCCGAAGTCTCACGGTTGCGCTTGTTGTCCGGAGTGAGCAAACGCGGCACCCATCGCGCCGACAGCTTTTTCATGGCCATAAATTTCATGCAGGATATGACCCACGCGATCTTTTGAAATGCCTACTGTCTCAGCTATCTCGCGCACCATCAATCGGCGGTCTGCCAATACGAATTTGTGGATTTTTGTCACGTTATCCTCCGTGGTAGCCGTTGTACGTGGCTCATCAAAAACCGACCACGTTGAAACTCGTTAAACCAATTTTTGATGGTCGCCATCGAAGAAGAAGAGTCACCGTACACAGCATCCAAACGCTCTTTGATTTGCTGCGCGATTTCCCTTCCAAAAACAAGAATCGAATCACCGACCGATATTGCTCTTTCTCCATTTTTCTAAAATCCGCGGACGCTCCCGCTTCCACACGCGGTCAAAACAAAACTACGAGTCCGATCCGGCAGTAGCCCTCTACTAGAATGTACTACACGATAGTAAGTTGCTCTTGCGATACTGGCGCCATCTGGCGGTGAGACTAAGGACTTATCGGACCACCCTCGTATAAACTAATCGAATTACGAAGAATTGGGTTTTCAGGCGAATGTATTTTACATCCAAGTCACATCTTAGCACTGATTCAGTCATTGTAGTTTTTCACTAGACTGTCTTGGAGAGAACTATTTGGACAGCATTGGAAAATAATCGGTTCAAGGATCTATTCAGAACCTACGCTCAGTGCCCCAGCTAGGACACCAATTCGCTCTAGGAGATTTGAATGCGAATAACATAACTTACACAATGCCATTTCAGAAAACCGATTCGTGTGATCTAGAAGTAGCCAGCACATGATTCCTTATCTCAACATCGATAATGGTGATAGCAGTCATCACCATTCTGCGGATTTCGCAGATTCAGTGACGCCGAGTAAGATCATCAAAATTTGACCTCGAAAAGCTACCGTCACGAGAGACCTTCTATACATTTGCAGATCATGTTTCCCTCAAGCTCACTCAAAAAAGGATGCGATCTGATAAAACCTTGGAATAGCAATAGAGACCTGGTCGTCATGCATGCCGCATCTAATGCACTCGATAGTAAGTCAACCGCAAATAGCCCTGATTTGATGATGAATACAGAAAGGACTATTAAGAAAAACAGATGTCAATGAAGCGTTTGGGCGCATTGAAGTAGAACCTGGTAAAATGGCTTATCACCTGAGGGATAATGCAGCAGGGATTCTAGGGCGGTGCACAAAAGTAGGAAGCGACTTCCATCAACTGGACGTGTGGCTTCGGAAGGAGCTGATACAAGATCGTGCTGTCTGGAAGTTGTTGGTTAAGGCTAAACTCTAGCACTGACTAAATAGGTAAGTTTTAGGTATTTAAATGAATTATACAAATCACATGCAGCCTCGCTTCTAGAGCGTCCAAAATGGCTTAAGATTGATTAGCCGCCGATACATTAATCGTTGATAATACCAACAATTGGGCTTTTGGTTTCGCTTTTTAGTTTTTTTTGTCATACTATTGGGTGCTTTCGGAGGTAAACTAGTTCTCCATCGGATTTCCGGATGGGAGCTATCCTAGGGAGAGTTCCATGAAATGCACAGGGCGTGGAATGTAAGCAGTTTGTACAGATCGGGTGCTTTCCAAACAGCTTTCAATGAAATTAGTAAGTATAAACTGGGACATCGCAGTGGTACAAGTAGTTCGACTTTCAAACGGAACGACCTTTAAGGCCGGGTAGCCTGTCGTTTGTAGCGGTGCGGATTCTCACAATCTTGGATTTTTCATCAGCAACAAAATTGTGCCGAACGTAAGGGACGTAGTATATTACAACGTCCGAAGGTCGATAGCCAAAATCCGGGGTCCCCGCTTCTTATCGTGCACTGTCCTGCGGAAGATAAGGAAGAACGCGTTTCATGAAGCAACAAATGTTAATGGTTTGAGGACAAATATACGCTCATGATAACTGCAACAAAGAGAAAACACAAGGCGCAGCCAAATTGATCATGACATGGAAGATAGAAGACACCATGAGAATGTAAGTACGACGTTATAGCATAAAGCAGAGCGGATTGCGATTCAGACCATATCCTCTGCATCGCCAAATTTAAAAGCCGAATCCAAATTCACAGAAGTGGATCACAGCAAGGTATAAAAGAATTTAACGTTGGGAAGTTAAAGGTCCCTTGTATGCAGCATCAATACCAGGAAGAAATTAATAACCGGTTGGCTCTACTAGAAACTAACGGCGACACGAAACGGGAGGAATCAGTATGGTCAATAATTAAAAGTGTTGTTAAAGAGGCTGCGGAGAGCAAACTAGTCTATTGCAGAGGTCGCAAGTAAAACCTTGCTGCGATGAAGAATGAGAGCAAAAAGTAAAAGCCCTGGTGCAAAACAGCACGAAGAAACAGGCGAAGCATTGTTCGAGTAATTAAATCACGTAGAACGAATGAACAGTGGACGAACAATCAAATGAATAATGAGTGGAAAACCCATAGGAAAAAAAACCGTCAGAATAGATCTAGGAGATGGAACAGAACAGTGAATGTGATGGGAAGCCTTGGCGAAGTGTAATCAATGAGGCTCTGAACTGTCGAGTTCCAAATAACCGGTTGGAATTCTTAAATTCAAAAACAAGGAAGACAGACTAAGGTAATCAAAACTACTGTCGTACCTTCTAGTCACAGTTTGATAATTACGTCACTGTTGGCACTACTAATATACGGCAGCACTTGATACCAAAAAACATTTTGATATCAAACAGCAGCAACCCTTTTTTTCAAAACAGTTTTTATTTCGTTTGACTTGAATGTAGTCACACCCTAAGCCATGACATGTCCTCCATCAGAGAACAGCTGTCTCTGCTTTTCATCAATTGTCAGACCGAGTTGCCGAATGAAACGTCAATCTGACAGAAAAAGTTGGATATGCAATTCAGATGGGCTTTGGCCGAATATTTGGTTAAGTAATTCGTAAATCTCTGCCAGAAATTGAAGTAAAACGCATTTAAAAAATGTTGAAGAGGGCTGTGCAATCTCTACGGCCCATCTTAGGTGACTAGAATCTATTTTTTTTTATCATGTGATTGTAAATCAATTCTTTTATACAGAAATCACTCCGCAACTTAGGATCAACTCCGCGGGATTGAAGTACTTTCCACCACCTATCAAATACGAAAGTGAGTTTTTTGAAATAGCCTTGTATATACATACATATATGCAACACTAATCCCGATGGTCCTATTATGCAGATATTGAACACTATGAACGACCTAAATTGCGAATGATGGAAAAGGTGCCACAATACCCGCCCAATCTTCGGCCGCCGAAAATGCAAAAGCGCCTGAAACTAATGCGAGGACCTGAACTAGTTCACAACACCTTGATTCACAAACAGTATGGCATCATAGCTACCGGCGGCGGGCGTCTTCGCCACGGACATTATGAGATGTTGCGTTTGACTATCGGCAGGAAAATGGATCCTACCAGGATGTTTGCGATTTGGAGAGTGCCTGCTCCTTGGCAACCGGTGACCAAGAAGGGACAAGGCCAACGTATGGGTGGCGGCAAAGGCTCAATCGATCACTATGTGACGCCAATTAAGAGTGGACGTGTGATTGTAGAAGTTGGTGGAACATGCGAATTCGCTGAGGTGAAGCCATTTCTTCAGCTCGTGGCCAATCAGTTGCCATTTAAAGCCATGCCCGTATCACAGGAGTTATTGGAGGAAAGGAAAGCCGAAGAAGAACGGATGGAAAAGGAAAACACCAACCCGTACACGACGAAATATGTGTTCCAAAACAATCTGAGTGGTTGCCATCGATGGATGTCGCCTGTGGACCATAAGTGGTTTGGAAAGTTCCGATAGGTGTCATAAAATAAAGTACCATTCATGAAATGTCGATTGTAGTTCTCTGTTAGACGCAAAAATAGTCTTTTTACCTATGCAGATGGTCAGAAAATCATTTACATTAAACGTAGAATTTACATACGCATCATTTTCAATTTTTTCGTACCCATAACTTACGGGCTTGGCAGCTACGTTACCATGAAGGAACTACCCAAGATCTGACTGAAAAGATTAGATCTTAATTGGGGTCAACAGTCTTCATCAAATTCAAGTCGTGAAAGTAGCTGTGAGAGAAGAGAAATGCGCGAGACCACAGGCACTACGTGGCGTATACGCAACATTTTCAAAATGTTTGGACCTACTCCCTTACTCCCAAAAGCTATTAAGATTTCGGAAATAGTTAAACATAATTCTTGTGATCCAGAATCAAAATTATTGGATGCGAATACTAACGTTAAATGTAATTCATGGGACTTAAAGACACCAATCACCAATCCATTCCATGACAGAGTGGGGTAAATACATAGATACAGTTGGAAAGAGAACGTTGTGCGTACAAGTGCGAAATGAGAATAAACGAGTTATAAGTATAAATGAAATCCTTTGCTGATCAAAGACCAAAGTTTAGGGCATTATAAAAGCTGAAAGGCATTATAAAAGGAAAAGATATAGAAATCATCAAGTTGTATAGACTTGACATCGAATAAAGGGCAAGCATAATTGACTGTTGGTTGTGGCATTTGGCGAGTTTCCTCTGAGCAAAACAAAAAAAACAGTTTAAAAGTGGTACAAGCCACCGAAGACCGAGAAGATGTTAGTGACGATGCTCGCCCATGACGCCCCAGCACGTCAACAACGGATGAAAACGTTAGAGCAGTGAAGAAAATTATTATGGAGGGTCATAGAATATTAACATTTGTTTGCTCGAAATTTACGAAGTTTGTTTCGAAATTACAAAATTTTGACCAAAAGAACTGTCGCTCGGGAGCAATTGAATGACGTTAACGACAACCCAGATTTGCTTAAAAGGCTCATCGCGGGTACATATACTCGTATGGTTGATGTTGAAACTAAAGCCCATTAATCCTAATGAAAGCATTCAGAAAAGCCAAGACCGACAAAGGCACGCATGGCATGGCTCATCACGAGTTCTTTCTCGAAGAATAAAGAACATTATTTTGAAGTTATGCATCTATAACACATCAGCTCCCTCAACGTTGCTTAATGAGTTTTTTGGCTTTATTCCCTTCCCAAAACTGAAAATAAAGAACGAAGATTTGCCGCGATTGAGGAGGTAAAGGCTATACCAAAGAGCACATATCAGAAGTTCTTCGAGGTTGGATAAAAAAAGCTCTCGCGCAAGTGTGTTATATCTGAAGGGAAAGGAAGGAAGAGATATTAACGAATGAAGAAATTTCTTTCGAAAATAATAAAGTCACCTAATTTTTTGAACGAACCTAATCAGTGATGATAGGTCTAAATAACGCGATAAAAGGTTTTTCAGTAAGTGCTGGTAGATGTTGAAATGGAATAAAACAAGCCATTTGTGAGTTATTAACAAAGTATTTGAGTATTTGAGCTTATGTATGCCTTGGTCTGTTTGAGCTTAAATTGGTCACCAATTTACAATACAAATAATGTCGACATACAAATAAATTGTTTCAATAAAAATATTCACTACCTGTTTAACAAACATGTGCCAATCAAAACTATTACGAACAAGACAACAGCTCCCTGGGTTACTAGAGAAGTTTTAAGGCTTATAAAGCAACGCGATTTGCTATATTCTAGGTGGAGGAGATTCAGATGTCTTGCCCTTCTTAATGAGTACAAAGCTGCACGTAACGCAGTAACTTCACTTGTTCGATGAAATAAGCGCCGCCACTATTCAGAGTTATTTTCAAATAGCAATTCAAGTTCTAGCTTTTGGAAAAATGTGCGACGAATCAGTTCCAATAAAATTGCAGCCCCTAACGATCTAGACCTTGAAGCTCTCAATAGCAAATTTGCCCTATCCTCGACTTACAATTATACTCACAGCATTTCAATCTCCCGCACAGACTTACTTTTCTTACTTTTCACTCTCAGGAGTAAATGAAGTCGATGTTGGACTAACTTTGTTAAAAATAAAATCGAAAGCGGTAGGCTCAGATGATATTCACCCAACTTTCCTTTAATCACTCCTGCCGTGTATACTGCACCAAGACACGCACATAATGAATACGATCATTACTACCTCCACCTTCCCCAAAAGCTGGAAAGTTGCCAAGATTATGCCTTTGTCCAAAACATCATCTCTGGATGGTAAGGAGTTTCGTCCAATAGCCATACTCCCGTACCTAAGCAAAGTTTTCGAAAGTTTAGTGAGTGGACAATTTAAAAAAATATCTCGACAATAACAACTTGATAACTAAATTTCAATCTGGCTTTCGCGCAAAACATAATTGCACAACGGCGTTATTAAAAGTATGTGAAGACATCCGGGCAGGTATGGACAGTGATATGATTGGGTTAATGGTCTGCCTAGATTTTTCTAAAGCTTTTGATTGTGTAAATCACGAAATTCTCTTAAAAAAACTAGAAGAACAATTTCATTGTCGAATTTGTTTTTTATGATAACAAATGTTCGTCGCATCTTTGTGTGAAGTCCGGTGTACCGCAAGGTTCTGTGTTAGGTCCCCTTTTATTCACATGTTACATAAATGATATATATAATTGTTTTTCGACGTGTAATTATCATTTATATGCCGACGATGTACAGGTCTATTCAATGTTCCCCAAATCCTTATGTACCTCGGCAATGAACCTAATTTCAGACGATCTAAATCGTATCTGCACTTGGACAACAAACAATATGCTTAACCTTAATGCATCAAAAACCAAAGCATTGATTTTCTATAGAGATAGAAACGCACCAAATTTACCTCCTCTGCTTATTAGTAACCCACACATCCAATTCAATTCACATCCAATCTCTGCTGGAATATGCACGTAAACAGCATAGTGTCTAAGATATGTGGTGCACTCAGGGGCCTAAGTCCAACCTCCAAATATTTGCTATCTAATGTGAAACTTAAACTGGTGAAGTCATTTATCCTACCTATCATCACGTATGGTTGCGAACTTTTCCCTAAACTTGATCATGAGTCACTCAGGAAACTCAACGTGGCATACAATAGTTGTGCTAGGTACATTCACGGCATCGAAAGGCACGATCACGTCTCTGAGTATACTAAAAAAATTACAGGCTGTTCGCTTACAGCTTTAATAAAATATCACACCTTGCTGTTACTATATAAAATTGTTAATACTAAAGAACCCGAACACGTTTTCGGAAGTATTCGGTTTGCTAGGACACAACGCTCTTTAAATCTTATTATACCAAAACATAAATATTTGGTAACATCAAGACAATTTTTTGTTCATGCAGTTCAGATGTGGAACATGCTACCCATTAACATCAAGCAAGTGACCTGCACAAACGCCTTCAAGTCACAATTATTTAAGTATCTTAATGAAAATTATTGATGGAAAACACTTTCTTCTTTTCTTCCTTCTTCTTATTAAATACTTTTCTGGTTTTTATTTTTCAATCTATCCTACTTAATAAATTTATGTTAACTACCTTGTCTGTATCTTTCTTTTAATTTTTATATTTATATGCTATCTTTTTTGTTTTTCTTTCTTCTTGAATTGTTTATCACAAATACCTACTAAGCATGTGCGAATTTAAAAGATTCTGCATCTTACTTGTACATGATTTTAATTACTACAAATAAATAAATAAATAAATGCCATTATGTGTCGTTCAAATGCCCGTCTCGGCTTCTTACGGTGGCACGGATCCGAGTTGTTCAATTTTCAATGTCTCCAGCTGAATTTGAGCGATGCCTTGCCCGAGCTTGTAAGCCAGCAGGTACAAAAAAATTGAAAATGTTGCGTATACGCCCCGTGGTGCCTGTGGTCGAGTGCATTTTCCGGCTTCCACAGCTACTTTTCCGACTTGAATTTGATGAAGACTGTTGACCCCAATTAAGATATAATCTTTTCAGTCAGATCTAATGTGGTTCTTTCATGGTAAGTTAGCTGCCCGAGCTTGTAAGGGAGTAGGTACAAAAAATTTGAAAATGTTGCGTGTACGCCCCGTAGTGCCTGTGGTCGAGTGCATTTCTCGGCCTCCACAGCTACTTTCACGACTTGAATTTGATGCAAACAGCTGAGGCAAGTTCAGTTTTAGTCAGATCTTGGGTAGTTCTTTCCTGGTAACATAGCTGCCCGAGCTTGTAAGCGAGTAAGTACAAAAAAATTGAAAATGTTGCGTATACGTCCCGTGGTGCCTGTGGTCGAGTGCATTTTCCGGCTTCCACAGCTACTTTTCCGACTTGAATTTGATGAAGACTGTTGACCCCAATTAAGATATAATCTTTTCAGTCAGATCTAACGTGGTTCTTTCATGGTAAGTTAGGTGCCCGAGCTTGTAAGGGAGTAGGTACAAAAAATTTGAAAATGTTGCGTATACGCCCCGTAGTGCCTGTGGTCGAGTGCATTTCTCGGCCTCCACAGCTACTTTCACGACTTGAATTTGATGCAGACAGTTGACGCCAATTAAGATCTAATCTTTTCAGTCAGATTTTATGTGGTTCTTTCATGGTAACCTAGCTGCCCGGGCCTATAAGGAAGTAGGTACGAACAAATTGAAAATGTTGAGCATTCGTCCCGTAGTGCCTGTGGTCGAGTGCATTTCTCGGCCTCCACAGCTACTTTCACGACTTGAATTTGATGCAGACAATTGACGCAAATTCAGATCTAATCCTTTCAGTCAGATTTAATGTGGTTCTTTCATGGTAACCTAGCTGCCCAAGCTTGTAAGAGAGTAGGTACAAAAAATTTGAAAATGTTGCGTAAAATTTGTAAATGTTGCCCCATAGTGCCTGTGGTCGAGTGCATTTCTCGGCCTCCACAGCTACTTTCACGACTTGAATTTGATGCAAACAGCTGAGGCAAGTTCAGATCTAATCTTTTTAGTCAGATCTTGGGTAGTTCTTTCATGGTAACCTAGCTGCCCGGGCTTGTAAGGGAGTAAGTACAAAAAAAATGAAAATGTTGCGTATACGCCCCGTTGTGCCTGTGGTCGAGTGCATTTCTCGGCCTCCACAGCTACTTTCACGACTTGAATTTGATGCAAACAGCTGAGGCAAGTTCAGATCTAATCTTTTTAGTCAGATCTTGGGTAGTTCTTTCATGGTAACCTAGCTGCCCGAGTTTGTAAGCGGGTAGGTACAAAAAAATTGAAAATGTTGCGTATACGCCCCGTTGTGCCTGTGGTCGAGTGCATTTCTGTTCTTCCACAGCCACTTTCACGACTTGAATTTGATGCAAACAGCTGACGCGATTTGCGATTCTGCTTCTACTTGGTACTCTGTTGGAAGGTAGAATCGAATGCTATTATTGGGAACGGACTCATAAAAACTTGCTTATTTCGAAATTCAAAAATAATTCAAACTGACGTCTTAAATTAATAACAGAAATACGGTTTGTCAAGAAAGTGTTTAAACAAGTGAAAAAGCAACTTATTTTAGATTTCGCTTTGAAATATGAGGACTTATTTATTAAATTTATTAAATTTTTCTTGCCCAATATATTAATGTTCAAATCGAGGAAACGAAATAACACAAAAATGCAAATCATTTAGCTAAAAAACAACGACAAAAAATAATAATAAACTGGAAAGGGACAAAAACTTCAGTCTCGAGAAAGTGTTTATACATATGAATGTATTCGAAGAAAAACCTTTTCTTTTCTTATTAATAGTTAGTATGGCAACTATTCGCTTCAGCTACCGCCTGTAATCTTCTTTTCATAGAGTTGATTATTTTTTTGAGGTCGTAATTGGTATGCATTTTGGCCCAGTCTTCTTTCACATACTGTAAAAAATTAATTCGGTTCTTGGGGCACCGTTTTTTTAAATATGCACACAGATTTTGTCTGAATTGGTATATCTAGCACTTCGCTGCAATTGTAAAGAAACCACGTTTTAACTGTAAGCTTTTTACGCTTCGCGTCCTGTCCTGGTAGAACTTGAACTTTGGTTTTCTCCATACCTCCCCATCATTTAAACCAAAATCATTGGCGCTTTTGAGCAAATGACCTCGTAAAATATTTAGACCAACCAGAAATGAACATCTACTCTCTTTTTTAACAACCGTTCGAACACCAAAACACAATATAGGTAGAACAAAAAAATGCGAATACGAATGAGTTTGACATTTAAATATGCAATAGAGAGTACCGATTTAGCGAAGAGTAAGGTCCCAGTCTCGAGGACTTCGTTGTGGATCGATGCCATGAGTTAGTTTTGTTGTGAAGTTCGACAAGAAAGGGCCGAAAGTGGTATGAAGTATTAGTCATCAGCGTTCTTTTCAACGGGTTGTGCTTAGATTGTATAAAGTTTGGGTACAATCGTTTGTTTTGAAGATTCTGAGGGTTGGGGGAGGAGGTTGTATCAGCTAAAGTCGGTAAGTAAAATGTGGGATGGGGTAGGGGTTAAAGGATATGCGACTGCGCATTGTTGTATTTATGCATATGAGAGGTTCGGGATTAGATATTTTAATAGATATGACTGAAGGGGGTGGATGGTTGTTTTTGATTTCCGAACTTTTGGTAGAGGAATCGGATTAGGCGAGAGATATTAAATAATATTCGTAATTCCTACCTAGTATTTGAATGCAGCCTAAACGATTTTTAGGTGGCTTGAAAATTGTCCTCGAATTGTGGTATCAAGAAAAATACTCCTGCGACAGGTCTCCCATTCCAGTCATATGCTTTATAAGTGAAATCAAAATCAAGCCTTTAAAAGTGTGAACAGCCACATTTAAAATCAATGTCGTTATAATCATACGCTGCTTTATCTGCTTAATGAACTGAAATTGCGTGATTGATTTTACCGCACATAGCGTACGGATTGCTGACACTCACCTGCATGCGAAACTTCCACATTGTGTCTTAAGAGAGAGGGAGAGCTAGCGAAGAACAAGAAAGTTCAACAAGTTTGTTTTCCTGATACTGGTGTCGATAAGATACCGTTTTGTTGTTCCATACTTCAACTAACCGATAACGTTCGAGCTACACCATAGCATAAATGTCTCAATTGATTTGACGAGTCGCGATCGTCGAAACATTCACGTCGGCACCGTTACGCGGGGCCTAGTCTTCCAAGCTTTGCGAGAATTAATTGTTACTTGTCGTGCGTCCTTGACCTAGTCGATGAGGTGGTTAGTAGGTGGTCTAAGTCTGTGGCTTTTGATCATTTCAAGGGTCTCAGGCGAATGTTGGTATAGGAACCTGGAGCTCCCCGAAGAGGTATTTCCCTACTGGGCCAGTTGGGGCTGTTACATATATACGCGACCAGATTTCTTCGATAAGGAACCTATCCGACCGTCGATGTGTTCGTTGTTTGTAAATGACGTGGTGTACAGTGTACCGGGCATAAAACAGGATTCGATCTGCCAACCATTTCATTATACGAATCAATTGGTTGTGATACAGGTGAACGAATCGTTCTGGAGCAACCGTATCTCGACGCGGTGGATTGAGTGCACGCAAGAGGCGGAGGAATGCTGCTCCAATTCCATGGTCAACGAGGATAACAGTGGTAAGTTATTTTCCTGCCATGTTGTATTTCTTCTCATCAACGGGCTGTAAAAGTTGATAGGTGTCCGAGTGTATGGGATGGATGGAGCTGTTTTCGCTCGATCCCCGCTGGTCAGAACTACCAGATCCTTTGTCCGCGATTCGCATACGGATACGAACCGCCGCGGTGTCATCGTAAGTCCACGACATCAGATCTGATCTTCCATCTTCCCCCCGATATCCGTTTCATCCCCCAGACTTTGGCTACAAGGCGTGTTTCGCAAATGCAACGTGGAACGATCAAACTGATTACTCACCATGCGACGTAACTCCACCGCTCTTGGCTCGCAATAGGTATTTTATAGCGATACTGACCATTTCAACGGTCTTTTGCATTCCAGCTCTATCGGTTCTATTCTTCACCAAAGCTGCAAAGTCTCAGAAACTCCGCATCATCCGAACGCTTCTTCTTGTCATTTGCATCCATAATATCCTGATGATACTCGTTCGCGTGATAATGATCATTCCTGAACTGACGACGGTGAAACCTACTACAACTGTGATGTACAAGAACAGTGTAGGCTGCAGGAGTTTGACCTTTCTAGAGAAGCTTCTAGGCAATGGGGTGTTCTGCTGCATGTTGTTGATTGGAATTTTACTCTATCAGCTCCTAACCAGCCCATTTCGCATCCACAATCGAACGCATGGTGCTGTTATGCTTCCATTCTATCTGGGTGCGACGGTTATCGCACTGACCAGTGCTGGTTCGTGGGCTGTAGTGATGGGATTGAATTATGACCACAACTGTTGGCAGGTAACTAGCGATAGCTACGTGGACTGGATCCTCGACGGACCGCGGCTGATAATGCTATGCGTGAATCTATTTCTACTGCTCCATGTCACTATTCGACTGTGGCATGCATTCAATGCAAAAGAATCTGACGTGAATCCATTTCTGTGAGTTGGCAAGCTACAGAAACGTCCCACGGTGATAACGCTTTCTCCCTTGATAGGCGAGCCTTGAAGGCGGCTTTGATCTGTCTTCCAATTTTCGGTATGCAATTTCTGTTCCTTATCATCCGCCCGGATATGGACAACTGTGGCACGGAGCAGTTCTACTACGTGGTCAACTATACGATCGTCGGTGCTCAAGGGATCTTCATAGCGATCTTTCACTGCTACAGCGAACGCGACGTAAGCATATAGACATAATAGTCTCGTGGAATAAGATCTATTGGTGCTCGTTCTAGGTCAGCAAGCACTTTTTCGATTGGTGGCGAAAAGTCAGAGGCGCATGTCAGAAGAAACACCTTATATCGCGGCAAAATACAAGGACTGATACGCGTCAGGAGCTTGTGGGAAGCGTGACGCTGCCACGCAGAGGTAAGAATTTAGAGATTTGCTTGGATATTAAGTGGAAAGGAGAAGACTCGTGCAATTTCAGAGCAGAAGAAGAACCGACTGCGAAGCATAAGCTTACCGGATAGGCAAGAAGGCAACCAGGCAAGTCAGATCTAACGGAATCCAACGTCGATGAATGTGGATATAAAATAAATCTCATGAAACTGTTTGACGTTCTTTTTTTTCGAAGATAGGTTGTCATAACTTATATGAGTAGCAAATACTGTTCAGCCACCAGCTCTTAATGTTGTGATAAAAAATATCGACTTCATCAGCAGGTGAAGCATTCAATCTGGCACACAGTCCACAAAGCGGCGATCTATGCGTGAGCCGATAGTGATCGCGCCACCAAAAATACCGCACATAGTCCTTAGGATGTTGACTTAGATTGACCAGGTATTCCGCTAGTTTTTTGGGTGAATGAAAGTCGTCGACATTAATAAAGGACATTGGTGGAAAGTTCAGGGTAAGATCAGCTCCACTTAGGATAACTGGGATTGCATTACGTTGCATAGCGTTCATGACGATTTCGGATATGTAGTCGGCGCATAACGTTTCCTCGAATGCGAAGATAAACAGGTACTGAGCATCGACCATTGCATTGAAATGGTTAGGATCCTCCGGGCAACTAAAAAAAAAAATAAATATTACGTAAGACAAGTGACAGTCGATCGAGATTTTGCTCACTATAATGGTCCACAGCTTCCGCAAATATCAATTTTAATATATTCCTGCAACCGTCTTATTAGCTTTTCCCGTTTGGAGAAGGTCTTACACTTTGAGGCTTGCCACATGGCGAATTTCTTCTTTCCCGCAAATAGTGTCTTCAAGTCTTCATCTAACTTATATTCATCTGGAACCATGCGCCATGCGGGTGCTAAGGAAGGAGCCACTATAGCCCCACTCTCGATATCTTCCACCTGTATAAGGGGCCACACAATATCCGAATCCAGCCTGTAGGTCATGGTTAGGTTATAGAAATCACTTTTATAACTCTGAAGATATAGAGTTTCCATCGGCGACTTATGCATTGCGAAGACATAATACTGGGAATGAAGACGTTTTGCCGGGACGGAGTGAAAGGGTGGAAAATACTTTGCGGCATCAAAGACTATTGCATGAAACAATTGCACGTACGGCAGATAATTCCTGTCGTCGGTGAGAACGCAATTTGTCACCGAACACTTGTGGTCCCGAAAGTACGCACGGTCTAGAACACGAGGATATGCGCCTGATAAGCCCCAGGTGGTATCGTGGAATAACGAGTTCCACAATAGAATGATTTTCTGGCCTCGTCCATATTTCTTTGGTTCCAAGCGGCCACCTATTATCCAAAATAGTATGAGATATCCACAGCTTAGAGAACACAATATCAGGATCAGTTGACTTCTACGTTTCATGGGCCTAGGTTTGTTTTTAATGCACCATGGGACTAGAGCCTTTTTCAAAAATGTGATTATTTGTACAAATAAAACAATTCTTTTTCGGAGAGGAAAAACAATTATAAATTGACTATTTATTCAGAGTTAATTGTAAGCAGAAAGCACAATTTTAAAAGCATGTTCAGTGATATAGCCGAAGGTATAGCTAGCTAGCGTCAGATCTCAAAGAAGGCCAAAGAAAGATTTTTTTATGGAATGGCTGTTGCCGGTATTCGAACCCCATATCAGGTGCCAGGTGCTGTCGCTAACAGGGTGAGTGAAGGTGCGTGTCCAGGATTCTATTGTGCACCTTCATTTTGCACTTTTCTTCCAGGCAATTAGTTTGTTGCTTCAGAAGAAGTGGAAGAGAAAAAGGTTGCTCTTATCGAAGCGCATTTTCAGTGGCAGTAAACTTATCTTAAGTGGAATTAGTGGATATAAAATGGTCAGCCTCATTGTAAAATGGGACGGTGTAGGCAATGAAAGTTGCAAAACCGGTGCACAGACTTCAACTGCCTTTGAAATTACCTATTCGTTAAAATGCCTTCGATTCCCAGGCTGGGGTCAGCAAGCCAGGCATGTGGGCGAAATACTGCCAAATAAGCGTGTCGAATTCGCGATCAGTATTCTAAAGGGTTTTTCAATTGACGCGGGTAGATTTTAACGGGCTGTGGAGACCAAATTGTTTTGGTGACATTTGTCAAATTTATTGTCCAAATGATAAAACTTTATTATCAAAATGAGTGTTAGTATGCAAACGTTGCGCATATTTTACGGCAGACGTGGTGGCCCTCCACAATCGACTCTTCAGCGTTTGGTGGCAAAATTTGAGACCAACGGTTCGGTAATCAATCAGCCAACATTCGTTCGTCAAAAGAACGCAAGATCGGCCGAGAACATCGGCGTGTTCCGCGACAGTGTACAGCAGTACCCGGGGCTGTGTACAAGAACTCGGCCTAACGCAGACTTCAACTTGAAGAATTTTGCGTCGGGACTTGGGCCACAACCCGAACAAGATCATGAACGTAGTTAATGACCCTAGACAAGGCCGTTTGGGCCGCTGACTGGGCTTCGGGGCGTTTAGAAGATGACCCCAATTTTGGCCGAAAAATAATTTTTAGTGACAAGGCGCATTTTTGAATGAATGGCAGTATTAACAAGTGAATTTGCTATATATGGGACGACACCAACCCACACGGGGTTAACCAGGTGACAATACATTCTCAAAAAGTTATTGTTTTGTGTGGGTTTTTGGCCGGCGGCTTCATTGGTGAGGCGGTCATCATCAATGGCGAATGCTACAGAGCGCTGATAACCAATTTGCTATGGCCCAAATTGAACCATATGGACGTATACGACATACACTTCCAGCAGGATGACGCTACGTGCCACACAGCGGACGTCACGATTGACATTCTGTATGAACCGTTTGCAGATGTGACGTGAATTGGCTACCAAGGTACTTGTCATGTTTCCTGAAATAGACCTATGCGAATAAACCACAATCGAGCCCTCTGCGGTGAACATAACCGAGTTCATTACTCAAATTCAGCTAGATATATGCGGAAGAGTCATTGAAAATTGGACCACTCGGATCCGTGCTACCGTAAGATAAGAAACCAAGGCGGACATTTGAATGATGTTATATTTAATGGCATATTTCTTTCAAATAAGAAAAGAACCTTTATTACTAGACGAATGTGACGCAAATCTTCAAAATGCTACAAGAGCCACCGCACCCACGAAAGGGTTTTCTGTGTCCAGTAAGTGTCGTGAAAAGTGGATCCACCGAGGCCGTGCATCAACATTGACATGAATGTTGTGTTTTTAGTGGAATCAGCCTGGCGTGGTGAATTATGGTTTTTTTGTAACGGGGGGAAATTATCGTAGAAGCTCATAACCTCACACACCTAATGCGTTTGAGCCGAGCATTGAAGGAAAAACAGTCATAATACGGACACCGACACGATAAGGTGATTTAGCAGAACATCAATGCTCGCCCAAATGTTGTTTAAGCCATTCAACTTACCTAGCAACACTAAAATGGGAGTCCAGGTATTACTTCTTCTGAATACCATATATCCCGATCGATAATGCACGGCCTGGGTAGGCAGCATTTCCGACCTTTCAAAAGGCGCATTGTTTATCCAACGCTAACTTATACTCTGCACGAAAGGTGGCCAAAAGCTGTAGCAAGCGATGGGTAACTATTGTTAGTATTTAGTAATCGGAAGTTGAGATCCTGGTTGTTAACCCTTTGCCAAGCTTGGAAAACAGAGCAGTGCTTTCCTAGTGGTGTTTTTTTTTCGGGGATTTCCGCTCATTTTTCATTTGACCGTTCGTCCAGTGACCACTCGTTATACGTGTCTTGCTCGTGTTAGTCTAGGGGCTGGTATTTGTCTGTTTCTTCGTCCTGTTTTAAGCCAGAGATTCTGCTAATGGTTTTGTTTTCAAAAACTCAAAGTCCTCCTTCTTAGTCAAAGAAAAATTTTCTCATCCGTAAAGTGTCACTGGCATTATTATGAATTAAACATAGATTTAGACATTGCATGATAGCAAAGTTGCTGCTAATAGTTTATTAATCGCGAACACACGTATGAAGCCTTCTAATTCGACATTCATGTGGTCAATCAAAACGGTTACCAGATATATTCTCAAGGCATTTATCGGGTAGTCAAGCGCGAGGTTTGATCGATCGAAGTGGATCAGTTACCAAATATTTGGGTTTCTCTTCTTATACTTCTAAAGTTTTATTGCTATTTTTCGACTTATTATGTTTCTCTTAACTGTTTTCTTATTACGAGTACAAGGGTGGTCCGATAAGTACTTAGCCTCACCTCCAGATGGCGCCAGTATCGCAAGAGCAACTTACTATCGTGTAGTACATTCTAGTAGACGGCTACTGTCAGCCGGATCGGACTCGTAGTTTTCTTTTCACCGCGTGTGGAAGCGGGAGCGTCCACGGATTTTAGAAAAATGGAAAAAGATCGGTCGGTGATTCGATTCTTGTTTTTGGAAGGGAAATCACGCAGCAAAATCAAAGAGCGTTTGGATGCTGTGTACGGTGACTCTTCTCCTTCGATGGCGACCATCAAAAATTGGTTTAACGAGTTTCAACGTGGTCGCACGTCGGTTTTTGATGAGTCACGTGCCCCGAAAACGGCTACCACGGAGGATAACGTGGCAAAAATCCACGATTTCGTATTGGCAGACCGCCGATTGAAGGTGCGCGAGATAGCTGAGACAGTAGGCATTTCAAAAGATCGCGTGGGTCATATCCTGCATGAAATTTTGGACATGAGAAAGCTGTCGGCGTGATGGGTGCCGCGTTTGCTCACTCCGGACAACAAGCGCTGCCGTGAGACCACTTCAGAGTAGTGTTTGACGCTGTTTAAGCGCAATCCGAAGGAGTTCCTGCGTCGTTTCGTGACAGTGGACGAAACGTGGATCTACTGGTATACACAAGAGATCAAGAAACAGTCGAAACAGTGGACTGCACCCGGCGAACGTGCTCCGAAGAAGGCGAAGACTGTCCCATCGGCCGGAAAGGTGATGGCCACCGTTTTCTGGGATTCACAAGGTGTGATCCACATCGACTACCTGGAGAAGGGCAAAACGGTCACAGGGTTTTACTATGCCAAATTATTGGGCCGATTCGACGCCGAATTGAAGAAAAAACGCCCCCACTTGGTGAAGAAAAAAGTGCTCTTCCACCATGATAACGCACCGGCTCACACCTCCGCCCTCGCCACGGCCAAATTGGTCGAATTGGGCTACGAACTGCTGCCCCATCCATTGAAAAAGTCACTCGCCGGGCAGAAATTTCAGTCGAATGAGGATGTCATCGCCGCCACGGAGGCCTATTTTGCAGACCTCGAGAAAACGTATTTTTCAGACGGGTTAAAGAAGTTGGAGCATCGCTGGGTCAAGTGTATCGAGCTAAAAGGAGACTATATTGAAAAATAAATCGCCATTTCTCCAATTTTTTTGTTTTTCTTTTGCAGGCTAAGTACTTATCGGACCACCCTCGTATATACCCGAAAGTCAAGATCGTCAGCGTAAGCTAGGATTAAAGAAGTGTTGACGATGTACTTTGACACGTCCTTTGTTGCCCTTAAGGCGTACTATATATTATATGTAGTTTATATTATATTTTCGATCGGTAGAGTTGGTGGACTGTTTTATGAACTAATGAATCTAGTCAATCGTCGAGAAGCTCCGCCTGAGGCCACAGAGGCACGATTATTTCCTTAGCGTATGATGTTAGTCACTTTAAGGGGATATTTGCTTACACCTTGAAACAACTTGATAGCAGTGATATCGTCGGTCACCTGGTTCATCCGCTCAGTGATAGTGTCATTGTTCCAAATAGTTGTGATGAGCCCATGTAACTTCTCTTTTAATTCGACTCCCGCATATGTTATTAATCACTCCATTAGGATGACTCCTGCGGCCTTGTTATTCTTAAGTCGATGGATTGCTTCTTCTCCCTTTCGATTGCTGGTGATTATATCTGAATTCCTGCCGCTTGACGTATAGGTCAGGCTGTAAGCTATTAGTCGATATTAGAATTCGCTCCGTACATCATAACAACTCACTTTTGATTTTGGTTCTTTTGCTTCTAAAAATGTTCATTTAACCCAGTCATGATGTTACAGCCACCCGATGGCATTATTAAGATCTAAGTCATAGGGCAACAAGGTTACTCCCTTTCATTCATTGAAGTAACAAAACATGTCTTAAAAATAATTACAATATTTAGTGGACCACTAGCTTCTGTGATCCTTTTAATGGAAAAATCATACCTATATGGAAGAAATACCATAAAGTCGAATTTTCTGAGTTCCCGCTCCAGTCTGTTCTAGACTCTACGCCAAAGTAGAAAATTGGCTTATGCACTGCATATGCTCACTGATCGGCTAACCAGATATAATCTTCCAAGCTTGAAAGAAAAACGCTATTTTACTTTACTCGTATATTGTATCTTATTTATTTCTACTTATACAAAAAAACAAAAAACAAAAAACAAAACAAAAACAAATTTGTTTCGGTGGTAAATTCATCGGTCCCTGTTTCATCTCTTCCAGCTCGTAATACTTCGGGTCATGATAAAATCTTTGGTTTAAAATAGCAGCTGTTGCCAAGCCACCAGTTTTCAATGTCATCGTAATATTGTATTTTCTGCAGAGCCGCAGGTGCATTCAGCTTGGCACACATATCACAAAATGGTGACCAAAACGCAAGCCGATAGTGCTTACGCCACCAAAAGTAACGCGCATACTCTTTTGGATTGTCGCTCAGATATATTAGATAGTCGGCAAGTTCTTTGACGGATTTAAAGTCTTCGGCGTTGATATAGGAATGTGGTGGGACAAAACGTAAGTAATTGGCTCCGCCAAGGACCACAGGTATGATTTGTCGATCCAATGAGTTGAACAACTTTTCGGTTACGTAATCAATGCACAGTGAATTCTCGAAGGCGAGATAAAATTTGTAGTCGGTATCGAGCATCAAGTCGCATTTGCTTGAATTTCGAGGACACCTAAAAGATGGATGGATTATGTTTTGTAAGTAGTGATATATGTCATGATAGATGGCTAAAGCTTTTAAAAAATTGGTGAACAAATTGATATTTTGTTGGATAATATGACAGGAGTGTGTAATTTTTTCGGTTGCTTAACCTCGATTTTATACCATTCAAAAACTAAAAAGTATCTAACCAAACCAGACGTAACTAAGACATCTCGACGCGTCGAAAGAAAACATCGAATCCAAATCAATTAAAACTTGGTTTAACTCATTTACGTAGTTTTGTCAGAAAAGAAATTAGTGCGGAGAGAAAATCGCCGTCGTGGTTGACGATGTAGCGGATGAGCCATCAACGTCAACCAATAACGATCGGCGTCGACCAGACGATGTGACGCACAATCGTTGCCTGAAATTGATCAATTCGCACTGAAGGACGATATGCATTTTGGTTGCTTAATGTCTCGTTTAAATATTTACCATTACCTAGTCAAATCGTAAAATTCGTCAGCTCCGGACTTTTTTTTAAGTTTTACGGGTCTTATCAGATAAACCACATTCTTTCAAAGCTCTTAAAAAGAATATTCGAAGAGAATGAGAGAACTTATCGCCGAAGTTGTAGTCGATTGACAATGGGCTAACGAAAACTGAAATGGTCATCAATAACGAAAGCGCCGATTTATCTCCTCCAACCATAATTTCTTACGGTTTTCACAAAGTGACATTTTTGCCAAATCGACGAATACTTCAAGGGCGCTCGTTCAATTTTGATAATCTAACCGTAAATAAGGCCGCATCCATATTCAACAGGGAAAGATTTAATTATCTCTTTATGTCACCCCTTCTCGACATAGAACTCCGTATAGGTATACCTCCCCAATTCGGTACAATCACAGGCTTCTTTCTCTGAGAAACAAAACAAACAAATTATGGGACATTTCCTTTACAATCAATTCTTTAATGACTTTGATACTCATCTATACCGCAACGAACCTATAGCTTCATCTATCAAAGGTTTTCAATCGCTACACTGATGACTCCCTTTTATTTGAATTTGGCCTATTTCATTTTTATTTACGCTTGACTTCGAACTCATTTTATTGAAGTGGGGTGGCTTCCATGAAATGATATCCTACTCGAAGTCGTAGAACGATGGTCAAAGGAACTTTACAGCATCTCGTGACATCTTTATTCGGCCTCTTCTTGAATAAGCCTCTCAACTGTTGACTATTACCAACGCTTTCAGAATCAAAGCATTCAACGCTCTTATCTACCACTCAAAGTGTTTTCTGGAACAGTTCGTCTCTATCCCCATATCAAGACCGCCTCCAACTAATCAACTTAAACACGCTGGAAGACTGAAGAGAAATATCCAACATCCTCTTCATTCAACGACACTTTTCGAGTACTATTGGCTGCACTCACGTCCATAACTCTATCATTTTTACCTCGAATCCTCATAATCTACGAACTCCTCGTCTCTCCCATCTACCTACCCCCATAACTCCTATGCCTTTAACAGACCTATCACTCGTATGCTGTGAAGTGTCAATTCGAATATTAACGGCTTAAAACTCTGTCTCTCAATTGCTCTCCATAACCTCAATC
Source organism: Merodon equestris (assembly GCA_958301585.1). Classification (NCBI taxonomy): domain Eukaryota; kingdom Metazoa; phylum Arthropoda; class Insecta; order Diptera; family Syrphidae; genus Merodon; species Merodon equestris. Next base: position 11,922,856 of record OY284415.1, on the reverse strand, counting down.
ATAGTTCTGAACTAGACAAGGCAGTTGCTTGTTTTAAGGCGAATAAGTGCAAAATCGGATTTAAGAATTACGAAATGCGGCAAAGGAGAATTTCACTGGAAAATAAACCAAGACGTGTATCAAGATTATTGATAATGAAGTACTTGCAGTACTTGAAGCCGTTGAAAAATATCCATCTACAACTGTTCATAGCCTTGCTGCAAGAATTAGTCCGAATTGAAACCATAAGTGGTCATCTTTTGGCCATCGGAAAGTTAAAAAACTGGAGAGATGAGTGTCTCACTAATAAATGGCAGTTAAGCCATGATATTGCAAGACTTCAACGTTCCTGAAGCCTACGCAATTGGGGTATGAAGTTTTGCCTCAGGCGCCTTACTCACTAGACTTATCCCCGACTGATCACTCTTTATCCATAGATTGGTCTATGTTAGTAATCCAGGACTCGGCAGGATATCTCTAGATCTGCAATTATGTCAAAAACAGACAGCTCTTAGCCCAATAGGATGGCCCAGAGAATAAGGAATAAGAGCAATATAGGCTTTAGTGAATTACATCGCAGGAAATTTCATGGATGGTGTTGTCTACAGTGATAGTTGAACCAGTCCCAGGTTTTGATATTAATTCATTTCATTAAAAATTCTTCTTCTTGTGATAATAATGATTTCTCCAACAGCGTATTAAAGCAGATGTCTCTATATTTAGTCGATAAACTAGCTATCCTTTTCAACTCAAAGATATAGACTGGCTCTTTTCTCAACAGATTAAAATGTGCAAATGTCCTACCAGTTTTTAAATAGGGGCAAGAAAAGGCAGATATTTGCCACATTTTTTTTTTTGAAAAGCTGTCAAGAGTAGAATTCTTCAATTTCTAAAAAGATCAATCTTTCCAAGTCCTTTGCCATATGGGTTTAAGGAAATACTTTCCGCCAAAGACGCGCTTACGGTTTTCTGCTCTATAACAAATAAAAACTTGGACTCGAAAAAAAACTCTGCAGGTCATCGCATTTGAAATGGTAATGTAATGGGTATGGGCAATGTAATCGAGCAGATCTTCGAGGATTAATTGGCAAATTGCTTTAATCTTATTTAAGGACAGAAGGCAAAAACGTGAGAACTGGAAAACCATACCAAACCAAACCGTAGATAATGCACTATTTACCTAGATGTTCCGCAAGGGTCTGCCCTGGGTCCTGTTTTCTTCCTAGTACTTTGTTTTTTCAAATATTTGCAGGAAAAATTATTAAGTTTGCTGATGATTATGCCATTGCATATGACTCTACTAACCTAGTGGCTGACATAAATCATAATGCTCATCTGTTGAGAATATGATTTTGCTGACATATGTAAATTTAAAGTGAGTAACAAAACAAAACTAATGTTTTTTAGTCTTAGACCGCAGGATTCGTCTTGAGTTTTATTTCCCGATACTCGTTTTTAAGTTTCGGATGTATTGCTGTTCCGTAAAATAGGATGCGGAGACCGACCCTGATGCTACACTCTAAGCAAAAAGTGCTGATGAAGGGATTTCACTCGCAGCATAAGATCACTTCAAAATTCATACTCTGTGTGCGCATTTCCAATACAACACCTTAATGACATGGAAACCAAAGAGTTACTGTGAACTACAACCAACGCAAATTCAGTGGAATATCTCCGATCCTATCTAGGACAACCACCCCCGGAGAGTAGTGAACGAACATCTTTGACACAAACCATCAGCACCCCGTCCAAGTTGTGTGACAAACACCATAAGAGCGTACACTCTTGAACCTGCACGAATTATAAAAAAAAATTTGAGATTATCCGTGAACATACCTTTTGTGGCAATTTTTTTTTTTGAGGCTTCTGCTATCTGTTGGAGCACTCAGACACAAATACTGGTCCATTGTACTGCCGGACAGACCTTAGATGGCGTTAAAGAGCTCATGAAGAGCCAGAGCCAAGCTTCTTTTATTCACGTATGTTGTGTGCGATTTGTTTTTCACACAAGTGAACGGAACCTAAAGCTAATGCCGATTCCGAACGGCGAGAGCCGAGAAGCCTTTTAAGGCAAGTGTACAACGGGGAGTACCAGTACCCCGCCGAAGAGCGAAGCCGCGAAATAATCATTCGATGGCGTTGGTGTTATCGGGATCCGAACTTGCTCATCTTGCGTCAGGGGCCGACACACTACCCACTGCGTTCCCTTAAGCAATACTCACTTTAAAGGCATCGGAAGTGCTGCTCGTGAAAAGAATGATAGAATTACTTGGAATTTTAAAAATTCAAATCGAGAGGCATTTTTATTTACAAAACGTTGCTAAAATGCAAGACAATACAAAAAAGGGCTCTTGCGCGCAACTCTTCTAACTAAACTACACATTTTCGATTGGGCAACTTAAAAGACAAGCGGCTCTATTAGAACATCATAGTTTAAAAAAATTACGGTTGACATTTTAAGCTTAAGACTGATGGAAGAGCTCCGACCTCGAAGCACCTCGCAGGCAGTGAGGCATTTAAGAGCACTGCAGCGAAAGAACTATGAATGATCTGAAAGAAAACATAAAAGTCTAATCCTTTTAAAAGATAGAATCTAGACCAAATTGGTCTGTCAATCTGTGTTATGTTTTGGGAAAAACTGGAAAGCCTGCTTGAACCCTGAACCAGTATTAATTTTTTTTCCTATCGGTAGGGCCGTTGCCACTTTACTCCTCCACACAATTCTGTCGTGTATTCCAACCAAGCACGTTGGATTCTGACGCTAATGCCACGGGGATCGGATTTCGACAACAGCTAAATCGTCAATATTGTTTTATGCTGTGTTTCTCTTCAGCGGTTTAGTGAAATGTTTTCCTACCTTCCGAAGTTAGATTAACACAAAAGTGATTAAGGGAAGATACGTATCTTGCCTGTATTGTGTTCAAAAAATAAGGTGACTTTTAATTTCGCGTTGATTGTGGCATTTGTTCTAAGCAAGAAAAGGTTTATAATTGGTACAAGCTCTTTGCAGAAGGTCGAGAAGATATTAATGACGATTTCCGCCCAGAACGCAACAGCACGTCGAAAACGGGTGAAAATATTCAAGCAGTGATGAAAATTGCCATGGCGTGGTTCATCATGAGTCATTGCTGTAAGTTCGTACGGTCAATTAAGAATATTTCCTTGAAGTTATGCGCCCTTTGCGTGAAGAAATACGAAGAAAACGTCTCCATTTGTGGGAAAAAAATCAATGGCAGTGGCATCACTATAATTCACCTGCCCACACTTCAGCCAGCGTATTCGCCGGAAGAACCAAAGGCTATACCAAAAAGCGTATATCGAAAGTGGCTCGAGGATTGGAAAAAGTGCTTTCGCAAGTGTATATATGTACGTAAGGGGAACTATTTTAATGGGGAAAAAAAAGATATTGACGAAGGAATAAATAATTTTCGAGAAAGATAAGAAAGTCACCTTATTTTTTGAACATACCTTGAGTGTGATCAAACAATTTTTAGGAAGCGATGGACTGTGGTATGTATTTATCGCCTCTACTCTCGATCGGCCAATAATAAAAGATTAAGCTGATGTGAAAAGGTAATTCCCAGATGGCACATATATATCTAATCTCCAGGCTTGGGCTGATGAATGAAAAAGTCCAATTAACTATAATATACAGGGTGTCCCACGAGCAGTGTGCCAAAAAGCTAGAGCGTGTAGGTCTGGTCAAGACAAGAAAAAAATTGTATGGGAGGGGGGGGTCTATTCCCCCCCCGTTTAGCCGGGAGGGGCAATTTTCTAAAAAATTGACTTAATTTGGAAAAAAAAATATTAAAAATCAACAGTTACATCCACAATGCCGTGATATACTTTTTTGTAAAGCCAGAAACCTCTTCTTTCATCTTGTTTCTAAACGAAGCTGTTTTAAGGAATAGTTTTTGAGAAATTAATTTTCAAACTCAAAATTTTGAAAAAAAAATAAAAAAAAAAAATTTCGAACTATTTTTAGTTTTTAGTTAAAAACAGAAAACCGGATGCAAAAATGTTTTGTAGTTTTCGAGAAATTAAAAAAAAACCCGAACCATTTTTTTCTAAGAAAAACCTTTTTTTGGTTTTAACGCGGCTGGACTTGTAGGCAAATTAATGTATGAAACATTGACATCTTTTTTATTATTTTTAAAAAATTTGTAGTTTTATGAGGATTCAATAAACTGACACAGTATTGAAATAACCCTGGATTAATCCTTTTTTTTCATTGATAACGCCTGAAAACTGACCTGCCAATTTCGTGTGGGTCCGCCCGCCGCCAATGGGTTCAACCGGCTAGGACCTTAAGACAATAAAACCGCAATTTTTGGATTTGGTCTGACGTAATCCCTCCCTTAGTACAAGGAGGATAGCTATTATGCTTGGAGTGCCCAAATCTAGAGTACGGAGAGTGCTTCATACCGAAAACTTACACCCGTACCATTTTAGGACAGTTCAGGAACTCACCTCAAACGACAAGTTTTTGAGAGCAGAATTTTGTCGATCATTACTGCTTGAGATGAAACTGAACGAAATTATTTTGCAAGGATATCCTGGACGGATGAAGCACAGTTTACCAGAGATGGGGTTACTAACTTCCACAATTTGCATCATTGGAATAGCACCAATCCACACAACAAGAAACATAATAAATCACAACACCGCTTTAGCTGTAATGTTTGGCTTGGTATTGTTGGACAAACTGTAATCGGGCCCCGGTTTTTGAATGCCGTTATTATTGGAGAATCATACCTGCAATTCCTACGAGACCTTTTGCCCGATTTGATGGACAACGTTCCTTTGGCCATAGCAGATAATTTAATCTACCAGCAAGATGGAGCACCAGCACACTAGAGCGTACGGGTTAGAAACTGGCTGAATGATCATTTTAGTGACCGTTTGATAGGAAGAAGGGGCCCCACGAAATAGCCACCTAGATCACCAGATTTAACTCCTCTAGATTTTTATGTGTGAGGATTCATGAAAAATTATGTTTACGAAGTGGAAATAGTATCTTTGGAACAACGGATTGAAGTCGCTGGAGTCAAATTGCAGGAAAATTTGTCAAGCATAGACTTATGTGTAGCCATTAGAAGGAGATATAATCTTTGCCTTCTAAAAAATGGGAATCATATTGAAAATTTATTATTATAAAACTCCGAATTTTTTAAAAATAATAAAAAAGAGGTCAATGTTTCATACATTAATGCCTACAAGTCCAGCCGCGTTAAAACCAAAAAAAAGGTTTTTCTTAGAAAAAAATGGTTCGGGTTTTTTTTCAATTTCTCAAAAACTACAAGACATTTTTGCATCCGGTTTTCTGCTTTTAACTAAAAACTAATGAGAGCATTGAATTTTTGAAAAAAAGTTACTACTTAATTACATACAATTTTGAAAAAAAATAGTTCGAAATTTTTTTTTTTCAATTTTTTTTCAAAATTTTTAGTTTGAAAATTAATTTCTCAAAAGCTGCTCCTTAAAACAGCTTCATTTAAAATAAATATGAAAGAAGAGGTTTTTGGCTTTACAAAAAGATATATCACGGCATTGTGAATGTAACTGTTGATTTTTAATAATTTTTTTTCCAAATTAAGTAAATTTTTTAGAAAAATGCCCCTCCCGGCTAAATGGGGGGAAATAGACCCCCCCCCTCCCATACGATTTTTTTCTTGTCTTGACCAGACCTACACGCTCTAGCTTTTTGGCACACTGCTCGTGGGACACCCTGTATAGGTATATGTATGTATCTGCCATCGAGTACGGAAATTTTAATCTCTCACACAAAAAAAAGCAAATGTCCATGGTGACCTTATCGTTATCGAGCACTATTCAAAAACACAATCACAACGAATAGATAAAATAAGTTTGCACTACTTTATGACAGTGCTAATTATAGATACTACCAATTACTCACTTCAAGGGTCCGCATTTGCCATAAATGTCTACGTTCACGTACTTTTGCAAGCTCTTAACCAAATCCTCTCGCTTAGATGAAGTCGTGCAGTGTGATACAAACCACGCGGCGAATTTAGTTTTTCCCGCCACTAGTTTCAATAACTCGCTGTCTTCTTCGGGCTGCGTTGGAACTGATCGCCAACGGGGTTTTAGCGCTGGCGCCACTATCAAGCCACTTTCAATGTCTTCCAGGAACATGTAAGGCCATATGACATCCGAATCCAATCTGTATGACATGGTCAGATTGTAAAAGTGTTGTTCATCACTCAACACGTGCTTGGTCTCCGCGGGTGATTCCATTGTTGCAAATATATATACCTGTGACGGATGTCGGTGTCGCGGAACCGGATGAATTAAAGGAAACGGCGCGGCTGTATGGAACATTACTGCATCGAACATCTCCACTGCCGGCAGGAACTCCCTGTTATTTGTTATTTCACAATTCACCACCGGACACTGCAAGCTCTTGAAGAACTCCGGTCCCAAAGTATCATCAGGAAAACTCCATCGAGGGTCTTCGAAAAATTCGGTCCATAACAAGATCGTCTTCGGTCGTCCATCCGGCTGCTTGAGGTGGCTATTATATGCCTTCAGTATGGCATATTGGTTGAAAGTCGGTTGGTCACGCAGAATGTAACATACGAGAAGATAGCCACTGCATAAAAGCACGATTAGCAGGAACAGTTGATTCCTACGCGACGAGGACTTTGGCGACATTTCAACACTGACCCGAATGTCATCCGTTTCGTTTACTTTATCAGCAGATAATAACTTCTCCGAGCTCATTTCTCTCGTATACCTTTTCCACCGCGTGGTGCTATCGATCGCGGTCGATAGGGATATGATAGCTTACTATACGAATGTCTGGTTAAGGTAGTATATGCGTCGTTGGTCAAAGCATATATTTGATTGCTGTTGTTGGGACAAGGTGTAGTTGTGTTTGTTTAGTTGTCATGCCTTTGCGATAAGACCTAAACCATTATCTGTAAAACGAAATACTGATATAATTTTTTTCACTATTATTTATAGCTCATAGATAAGCAAAATTTATTTCCTATAAAAAAAAAATTGAAATTGATTGGACATTAAAAGGAGCTTAGAGTCAGAAGGCAAGTATTTGTTCTTCAATAAAAATGTAAACAGGAATTATTAAAGGCATCAGAAAATACATAATTTGGCTCAACAAACTTCCAGCCAAGCTAACCAACTGTTGACGAAAATTTTGTCGCGTACACAAGCTGACATACACTCTGAGCTATTCAATTAAAAAACCAAATAAGTTGTGATAGACTCGAAATAATTGACGACGTACTTACGTAGGTACAACAATAAAAAGCCTCTAAAGAAGTCGAGAGATAGTAAAAAGCTTTTGTCCACCTTAGCGACTTTAACCTAGAACAAAGAAAATTCAAGAAAGCCTAGAATGTCTAGAAATTTTACAACCGCGAGTCTGCTGCTACAGTTCTTAACACTTATATCAATTCAAAGAGTAACTAAGCACTACGCAGCATCGCTAAAGACCACTTGATGTAGACCACTAGATACGTCCAACAAATATAAGGCTACACAAGCTCAAGCTCACGTCATGTATTTACATTTAGAATAATCAAATTTTATGAGCGATGAATCACGAATGTAGAATGTATGAATGAATATCAAAACAAGTAGATCGTAACTTAGCGTACAAATAAAAACTACTTGCTATGAATGAATTTCTTTTATTTAAGGTATAAGGTCATTGGAAACTGATTTTTAATTAATATAAAAACGTAATATTTTCATGACGCCTTATTACATTTTTTCCTTAATCTAAAGTACGCAGTCTGAGAAGTACAAACGTCCGGCTATACTCTGTTTACAATTAGTCATTCTGTTGAGGAAGGTTTCATCAGGTTTTTGCTTAACTGTTGGCGAAGCGTTATCTTTACTACAGTCTTAAAGAAGAAGAAGAAGAAGAATAATGCGGCTAATTTAAAGTAGCCACACTTCTATACAATAGAATGCCAGTTATGGCATATGGAGTCATCTTCCTGAAACATTCATAGTAAACATTTAGGGTAAGAAAAAAACAACCAATAAACCGGTCGGCTGAAACGCTCGCACCAGCATCGTTTTCGAAACAAGTTGCCATCAACTTCAAGCCCAAAAATAGAACCAAACTGTCGCTCGTTATGGATGGAGAGATTTCTCCACTATTTCCTCTTGGACTTTCCCGGTAAATTGAAACGGGCCTCTTCATTCAGAACAGATTTGTGCAAAATAATCACAATATTGTCCATTCATTTCCAGTATTGGCCATAATCTTGTAAATAATCTGCTTAACGACCAATTCATGTGATGGTCTCAAATTGGACTTATTTGGATTTTCAGCTACGATCTCAGCTACGATGGCCATATTTTCGGCTATCCGTATTTCATCGTTAATGTTCACTTTTTCAGACGTCCACATTTTTGTTTACTCGAGGTAATCGCAACGATAGTCAATTATTTTGATTGTTCAACAATCGCGTGAAATGTAAAATGATACCTCTTGTTGGATGACCCCTTATATACACGTGTCTTATCGCCCCTATCGGTGCTATTGCTCCTCCTTTGATGACAGAATATTCGTTTCGCCTTTATTTACTGTCTGATTTTCGTTAAACGTCTGAGCACACCCAAAAGGAATGGAGATTAAATACCAAACCCATGAAAACACGCCCTGCCTAAAGTCTTTCTAGTTGCCGAACGCCTTAAGCAGGTCAGTAAGCTTACAAGAGTTTTCCCCCGTTATCCTATACACATGACGAGTTTAGTAGGAAAGTGACTAGAATAAACCCGTAAGAGACGAGCTATCATATACGATTTTAAATTCGACACTTAGATGACATGTAAACCTGGTATCAGTTGACAATCTCCAAGATCTTTTGCCGTAGGAGCATGACTTTGAAACGATTAAAAATGGCCTATAGTTGATGGAGAAGGCCTTTTAGACCGCAATTTTTAATTTCATTCAATATCTGAGTTTTGCGGATTTACTCATAGGTATATGGAATTCTTCAGCGTCCTCGTTCTGTTGTAGCTCATGGCCCTTCTGTTCATAGACCTTAATATCACCTGGTTTTCGTACGACGGCTTTTTGGAATATAAAAATTCCCTCCACATCTCCCTTATAAGTCTGTTCGACTAAGAGGCATTACTCCTGCCCCTACTCATTATAATTCTTCATTAAAACTCACAGGGTTGGGCTAAAATCCAATTACTAAAGCCACTTTTCCGTCTCAAAACATGAAAGATAATTCATTCTTGGGTAAGGAGAACCACCTTTCTTATCGAGCCAAGCCGAGTGAAGGAATTTGGATAGATTTTAGGAGTGGTTCGCAAACAGAAGAGGAAGTTGGGATTCTTACGAACGAATCCAGGGTCAACTAATATATAAATCTACAGATTTTGGACCGTATTGACTGTTGCAACGGGAGCAGCGGAAAACGGATAATTCTAATTCAAGGTTCCCGAAGGCTGTTGTGTTCTAAGAAAATACTAAAGAGAGAGACATGTACAAGATATCAGATCGTGCATAAAAAGGGATACCAAGCCAGATCCGGATTCATACGCAACGACAAAGGCGCGGTCAACAAATCAGCATTGGAAAACGATATCATCCACACAGCAGAAGTTCGGGTAGAGCTGCCAATTATCGGCGAAATAATAGGAGCAATACATCTGGCTAAGAATAACAAGGCCACTGGTATCGACCCAATACCAGCGGAATTTGTAAAATATGCTGGAGATGATTTAACAGAGAAGTTACATGGGATCATCACAGTTATATGGAATAACGAAACTATCCCCGAGAAATGAAAGGGCGACAGTATTTAAAAACTGTGACCGAACCCCGAGGAATATCATTGCTATCAAGCTTTTAACAGGTGTTGCCAAATATTTTCTTAAAAAGACTGACATCATGCGCTTAGAAAATAATCGGTCGCGGGCGAGTGACAGCTTTTAGAAATGAAATGGGAATTTCACGAAACAATCCATCAATTATTTTTTTAGAAGATGTAGTACTCTATAAACTGATCGAACATGACTCATGGTCTCGTAAGTTAAAGTGGGAAGGTGGCTAAAACCACCCCGTGCTCTTTATGAATTTTAGAAGATCCGATATATCTGCATTTGCCACGTCCGCAATTTCTGTAAAGAACCTTTGGCCCAGCGACGCTAGGCGTCGATTCTGGAGAGCTGGGCAGTGGCAAAGCAGATGTTGAATCGTCTCAGTTTCTTCCTCATCGCCGCAGCTCCGGCAGAGATCGCTGGATCCCGAGTCCCATTTCTGGAGCAGTGATCCAATGGGACAGTGTCCTGTGATCACTCCGACGAGCATACGGATCGAGTTTCGGTCCAGCGCCAAGAGCTTCTTTGTTTTTCCGATATTGAGCTCTGGCTGTCGTTTCTTGTAAGCCAAGACGAGTTGGCTTCTTTGATGATTGTGTCATTTATGATCCGGTATAATGCGCTGATCGGTGGTTACAATGACGTGTCCGCTTCACTGATGTCCAGTTCAGACCCTTGCCTGGCCAATTCGTCCGCTCTTTCGTTCCCTGCGATTGAGCTATGACCCGGGACCCAGCAGAGTTTGACTTTGTGGTGTTTGATGGACTTCAGTGAGTCGCGACATTTCATGACAGCCTTTGATCTCGTTATACAGTATTCTATTGACTTCAGTGCAGCCTGGCTGTCTACGAAGATAGTGATATCCGATGGTGGGATATCGGTTACCTGTAGGTGTTTGGCTGCTTTCTCTATTGCTAGGATTTCTGCTTGAAAAACGCTGCACATATCAGGGAGTCTGAATGTTTCCTGTTTGTGGAGGCTATCAGAGTCCCCCAGTGGACTGTGTCCATTTTCGATCCGTCGGTGAAGAGAGTGATCTCGTGGTCGTTGATGACAGTGTTTGATAGTCACTCTTCTCTGTCGGGGAAAAGGATTGGTATTCTGAGAGAGAAGTCATTTCGGAGGGAAATATAGTCGGTCGTAGCTGCGAGGCTACTAAAACCATGTTTCTTTCCCAGGTCGTCTATTATTCTGAGTATGGCCGCATATCGATAGTTGGCTTGCTTCCACAGAGAGGACTCCCTTAGTCTGAGAGCGCTCTTTGCAGCGCAGCCTTTTATGAATAGATCCAGGAGAAGGAGATGAAGCATCATGTCCAACCCTGCTTGCGGCGCGGCGTGCTTCTCATGGCTCCCGTTGTACAAACAGCGGCTGACCTTTGTACTTTGTTGAGCATGTTCATATAGCTTTTCGTGCTGCTAGCAGTCTACCAGACAAGGGACCCATAAGTTAAAATGGGTTGCAAGCTCCATCTTTTGCCGAAGGTCTTTTTGCATACATAAAAAGCATTCAATCCTTTTTTCATCCTTTCCTCCAAGTTCCTTTTCCAGGAGAGTTTGGAGTCAAGAATGATGCCTAAATACTTGGCTTTCGTTTTGAGTTTGAGTGGAGTACCCTCTTACTTTTGGGCAGCAAATATCGGGATTTTCCTTTTCTTGGTGAACCGGACCAGCTCGGTTTTCTGGGGGTTTATTCTCAGACCGTTCTGTCTTGCCCACGAGGAGAGTTCCTTCAACTCAGATTCTATTAGTTCACTGATAGTTGGTAGAAATTTACCTTTTATCAAGATAACTAGGTCATCCGCGTATGGGTGATAAACACCTTATCCTAGCTACGCCTCGTCACCTGACAAGACTCAAACTCTTATACAGGCGGTTTACCGACAGACAAAACTCGGAGGTCAGGACACTGAAGTCACTGATTAAAAATATCCAACAGTTAATCAAGGAAAATTACAGAATATCTGTAAGTTTGCATTGGAACAAAAGAATTCGTGCTGTAAAATCCAATAGCGCGAGTATGTTCCCGCAAATAAATAAAATATTTCGGAGAAACAATCAGAATGACATTCGGGATCTAAAGCTTCCGAGAACGTCAGACAATGAACGCTTGCTACGAACAGTTAGCATCGATCCGGAGAGCGCCATCCTGGATGATGACTTCTTCGTGATCGAGGATCCTCAGGAGAAGGTGGCGACAGTGGGAGCTGTCTTCCAGGAGGTGTACAAGGTGAATGATAGTATTCGCCCGAACCACCACCTGGAAGATAGAACCCTGCTTCATCACTTCTATCTTCGAAATGATATCGATCATTGGCGATCAGAGAACCTTGGTTTTACAAGGTTCAATGAAGATTTCATGGCAAACAATGTCATCGCCAATGAGGGGGTTAATACCCTGTTCATATCGACGGAAGATCTTCAGATGATCTTCGAGTCATTGAGGAAGAAAAAATCCGCGGGAGTTGACGGTATATCCAATGCTGTGCTTAGGCACCTTCCGCCAGTGGCTGTAGAGAGGTACACCATCCTGTTCAACAATGCACTGAATAATGCATATTATCCAGTGCACTGGAAGACAGCGGTGGTGCAACCAATTCCCAAGAGGGGTAAAGACACATCTAACCCGGAAAATCTCCGGTCAATAAGTCTCCTTCCGAGTATCAGCAAGGTCTTCGAGAAGGTGATCCATAGGGCCCTGTCTAAATGGGTTGAGGACAATAAAATCATCCCGGATAACCAATTCGGTTTCAGAGCGGGGCATGACACTATTCATGCCGCGTCGAAGCTTGTGTCGGATGTCCAATGGAATAAATGCAAGAACCAATGCACGGGTGCCTGTCTGATTGACTTAGAAAAAGCCTTCGACACCGTATGGTTAGAAGGTCTTTATTACAAGCTCAGTCGGCTGGGCATAAGTAAACCACTGCTATATATGATTTTTGACATGTTAACAGGTAGAAAGTTCGTAGTGAAAATTGCCAACGTGACTTCTACCCAAACATTTGAAATCAAAAATGGACTGCAACAGGGTACGGTAAATTCGCCGATCCTTTTCAGCATTTACCTAAGCGATCTGCTAGTTTCTCTTCACCATTCAATAGCGTACGCAGACGACCTAATCGCGTACAGATCAGGTCCAACGATCGACGTCATTGTTACTCTTCTGCAGCGTGACTTCGAAAAAATTCAGCAGTATTGTGATGACTGGAAGTTGAAAATCAACTTCCAGAAATCAGAATCTATATTGTTCAGAACGCCTTTGTCTAGGGCCTCTCGGGACACTAGAAAAAACTGGCGCAGGTTCTTAATTTTAGGACCGGACGGACGTCCACTGGCGAGACAAAGTGTAGTCAGATACCTTGGGATCGTGCTGGATCAGTATCTATATTTTGACAAACATGTAGATGCTGCTCTGGCAAGGGCCCGGGGCGCTTTCGCTCTAACAAGATGGCTGTTTCATAGCAGCCAACTTGATTCTAGGGTGAAGGTAATCTGCTACATGGCCTTAATCAGGCCCATGGTTGCCTATGGATGTCCCGTCTGGTTCAATGTGAGAGCCAGCTTAATGGAAAAGATTCGGGTGTTTGAGAGACAATGTCTCAGGACGTGTCTGGGGCTACATAGGACACCCGAATCTGAGTACACAAAATTTTACCCGAACGAGGTCCTATACGATAGGGCCAGGATTGTACGGATAGATAATTTTTTGATCAAACTGATTCGAAGCCACGTTGCGAGAGCAATGACTTCGGTCAATAGCCTGATTTTCGGGGCTTACTACCCCAACGACTTATATCACGAGAGAGTGCGCCTTAATGGCTTTGTTCCGCCAGAAGCATTCCTCTATTTAGATAGATGTGGGCTGATCCAGGATAGATTGGCGGTGCCGCTAATCTTCCACGTGGGTCGCAATTCCGTGGAACGGCGATTCCTCTACGAACCCGATGTCGCGCTCCGTGAGCCCGAGCGCCTCAGGTTCTGTAGATCGGTCTCACGCCGGGATCGAGGAGACGTAGTCCGCCAGCATCAACGCTTTTGGTGGCTGGAGAGAGCTACGTCAGTGGACACTTTGAGAGCTTCAGCCTCTTCAAGGCATGGCCTGCCTAACACCAATGGCAGGCTTACATAGGCTAGGGTAGGGTAAGGTAGGGTAGGGTAGGTAGTAGTAGGGTAGTATGTATATAAAAAAAAAAAAAAAAAAAAAAAACAAAAAAAGATATATATATTAAATATATATTATGTATATAGTTTATATATATATATTTTAGTTAAGTTAGAATAAGTTAGGTTTAGTTACATTAAGGTAGGCTTAAGTTTTATATATAATACAAAAAATGATAATATGCTAAGTTTTTAATAAAAAACATTTTTCTTAGCTTAAGCTTGATATAGTAATGTTAGTGGTAAGTGATATAGTAGTCGAAAGACATAGATTTAAGTTGTTACGTCTATTTTAGAGTGTCCGCCTAGGGCCAGTAAGATATCTAGATTGTTAAGATAGTTAAGCTAGTTTTTAAGCATTTTTGTCTAGGGTAAGATAGATCTAAGAAATTATGAATAAAAATGAATTAAAAACTAAAACTAAACTACGCCTCGTCACCACTTTTTTTTCTAATTTGGTGGTAAAATTCGTAATGAGATCCCTTCAGGAGGATGAAAGAGGAATATCCCTCAATGGAATCACATCATCTCTAACTTACGCTGAGAAGAAACAGTTAAGACAAACGCAGAAAATCTAATAATGGCAGAAAAGAAGAAAAAAAGAAAAGAAGTAGGAAATGAAGAAGAAACTAAATAAATGGTCACTAACCAACTTGGATCGATCCAAACCTCATACTTGAATGTGTGCTCGATAAACGTTTTGAGAAAGTAGATGAGTTCCGATATCTGGAAACTCGACATAAAGATCGAGGAGGAATAATTCAAAACAACTCTTTTGTCGCTGAATGTCAAAATCCACATTTACAAAACCATAATAATGGCAGTTACACTTTACATACGTGAAACTTAATCTCTGACTATGAAGGAAGGAAATACATTTCGCTTCTTTGAAAACAACAACAACTTAGTTTTTGCCTTACGAAACTATGGTAGAACATATGACGACGAAAAAGGTTAAACAACTCAAGGAAATGTATTCAACGCCAAGTAATTAAATCGCGACGATTAAAAGGACACGTAGAAAGAATGGACAAATGGAAAAATAATGAATGGAAAACCCGAGGGTCTGATGGGGGACTAATGTTTGGATGGACCTAGATGAGTAGGAACAGTAAAACGAAATATAAATTGAACACATTCTTGACAGAGAGGTTTGGCGAAGAGTTGTCAACGAGGCATTGAATTTCCGAGTTCCAAGCAGCCAGCAATAATAATAATAAAATGTGATTTTTTTAATGCTTGCTTCTTTAGTGTTCCATTTTTGCAACTCCAGAATGATTCCTGACATATGTCAAAGTTAGACATATACAATTAATATTGCCATTTTACTATGCTTATACCGAACAACGCGACCATTTTACTATAGTCGTAATCAATATAGTGCCTCAAGTCACAGTGACTAAGTGTTTACTATGCTTATACCGAACAACGCGACCATTTTACTATAGTCGTAATCAATATAGTGCCTCAAGTCACAGTGACTAAGTGTAGTAGCGTAGTACGCTAAAGTGTGTACAGTGGAAAATATTGACGCAAACATTAGGGATAATGAGGACAGTGATTTGTTCATTCATCGCCGGTCGCAACAATTAAGTTTGAGTTACTTACTTACCGGGACGATTTTACTCAAGAATCTTAATCTCAAACTTTACAAAATATCGTTCAAGAAAAGAACTAAAATTAGATGACCTACCACAGATATAAATTTCCGAAAGGTGGGCTCTAGAAAAGTTAGAGGAAGATCCGCTTTTTTTATTGAAAAATCATTTTCAGAGACGAAACACTTTTCTGGTTGGATATGTATGTGAGCAAACAAATCTGCTATATTTGGACCGATGAGCAACCTCTGGTAATACAAGAGCTGCCAATGCACCCGGGCAAATGCACTGTGTCGTGCGATCTATGGTCCGGGGAAATCATTGATTCGCATTTTTTTCAAAGATGATCATGGGAACAACGTTACTGTCAATGGCGCGCACTATCGTCCAATGATTTCGAACGTTTTCTTGCCAAAATACACGAGTTGCACCTTGTGGACATGTAGTTCCAGCACGTGAATCGATCGAGATTTATCAATTGAGAAATAAGTACGGTGAGCAATTTATCTCATATGCTCGAAAAAATGACTAAAAGTTAGGCTCTTGGTATGGAACACCTAAAACGTAGTCGTGGAGCGTATTTTTAATATATTGCCATTGAATGCCAGGATTCCCTCAGAAATTTGGAATAGAATGAGTGGATTACATGCTAAAGACAGTAAACACCTTTCTAGCTTCTGAACTCAGTTAGTCTATTCCACAGGTTCCACAAGAATTCAATAGCGACAAATCTAAGATGTCCTGCTGGCAGTTCATTTAATTTTTAGCGACCAAGGCTCTGGGGTTTTTTTTGATGTCGATGATGAGTGTGATCAATATGCTTGGCAGTTTCTTAAACAGTGAATCGCTAAATTTCTGGGTGGCATTTCCTGATAAACGCATATGAGGTCGTTGAGGTCATTGAGAGTACCACTTCAAGCAATGCACTCTAGCAACCTTAATGAGCAATGAATATGCCTTAATTGTTTCGGAGTATTAGGTTTCACCAGCAACCGAATAGTGTCCATGATATAAGTCCGAATTATCCAATTAATGTGGGAAACATAACATAACTACAAACATAATCACTTTTTAAAGGGGATACAATCACCTATTTTGAGGATCATGGTCATACGAATTGTAATTTAATTGACAAGTTTGAAAGTGGTCAGGTATGCGGACAATGCGACAATCTTAGTATCAGGGGTTCCCTTGTAATATGCTAAATCATCAAGAGAGCTTTGGCTCTTTTTGGGCACCGAAAGCTCAAGTGAAGGCCTAAGGACAATCGGACTGAAGCTGTTTACCACTATTCCGGATAAATAGATTTTACCTGCATCGCTCAGTGCCAAATATCTAGACGTCATTTTAGATCAACTCAAAGTCCAATATAGAAAAATAGGTAATTTTCGTGGGGGTAAGCACTCCCATTTATTAAGCTTAATTCAAGCTAACTTAATCTAATCTTAATTAATCCAACTTATTAGCTAAGGATTAATTAATACGATTAAAAAGACGGCTTTTTAGGCAGGTTGAAATCGAAATAAGGATTCGAATTAACACTTCCCAGCATACGAGAAATGGGTTCATTGGAGCCATAGGCAGTACGGGGATTTCGTACATTGCGGGGGTTAGTGTTGATAGAGACAGAGTTGTAGAGGGTCGCGCAGTCAATCGTACCTGAAAGGAGCCGATGGATGAAAATAATGTCAGATACCGTTCTTCTTTCTTCCAACGTGTTCATTTTGATTAGTTTAAGGCGGCCTTGGTAGGGTGGTAAAATCAAAGGATTGCACCAGGGGAGACCTCGAAGAGCAAAACGTAGGAATCGGCGTTGGATGCTCTCGATTATAGAAATGTGGGTTTGTTGGTAGGGAGACCACATTTGGGAGGCGTATTCAAGAAGGGGCCGGACAAAGGTTATGTAAAGAGATCGGGTAACGTAAGGGTCCGAGAATTCTTTAGACCATCATTTCACGAAACCGAGTGGAGAATTAGCTTTAAGGATTATCTCATCGATGTGTGCGCGAAAATTTAGCTCCTGGTCACATAATATGCCAAGATCGCGAATGACTTGAACAGTGGAGATGGGTTGGTTATTGAGGAAGTAGAGACGAGGAGGAGATTTGATTCGTTTACGTGAAAAGGTAATTGATTGGCATTTGGAAGTGTTAAGCTCCAAGCAATTTTTGGAACACCAGATGGTAAAACTATTGAGATCAGATTGAATAAGGCAAAAGTCATGATTGGAGGAAATAATGAGATGTGGGAATGTTTGATCACCATTTCAAGATCGTTTATGGTAAGAACGAAAAGAAGTGGGCCTAAGTGGTTGCCTTGGGGGACGCCGGATTAAGCTAAGAAGGGGTTAGAGAAGGCAGATCTAAAACGAACACTGTAATAGCGGTTTTCCAGGTAAGAAGATATCCACTTCAAAGAAATGGGGTCGAAGCCAAGGGAGGACAATTTGAAGAGTATCAGTCTGTGGGAGGTTTTATTGAAAGCTTTACTGAAATCGGTTGAAATAACGTCGACTTCCTTGCCGTTCTCTAAGGCTGATAGGGTAAAGGACACAAATTCAACAAGGTTAGTGGTTGTGGATCTGCATTTGAGGAAGCCGTGTTGTCTAGCGGAGATTAAGGACTTGCAGCGAAAACTTAGAGTTTCGTACAAAATACTCTCGAGGAGTTTGGGTATATGTGACAGTTTTGCAATGGGACGGTAGTTGTTAACAACGTTTTTCGGACCTTGTTTGTGTATAGGGGTGATAAATGAGGTTTTCCATAAGAGGGGGAATTAACCTTCGGATAGGGATAGAGTGAAGATTTTCGAGAGAGGGAGAGAGATGGTTGAGGATCATTTTTTTAGAAATATGGCAGGGAGACCGTCAGGTCCAGGAGTGAATTCATCATTAAGTAGATTTAATTTGTTTTCGATGACATGAGAATCAACTGTGCGTGGAAGAAATAGGCCAAGGGAACAGTTCGGTAGATAATCGAAGTATGAGAGGTCTGGAGCAAACGAGTCGTTGGCGAAAGACTGTTTAAAAACGGTGGCGAAAAAGTTGGCGATAATATTGGGGTCATTCGAGGTTTGATCGTGAAAGGAGAGGGAGGTAGGATAGAGATCAGATTTTCTTTTGTAGTTAACAAACTTTAAGAAGGACTTAGGATCGTTTATAAGATTGGTTTGCGTTTCAGTTAAATGGCGTTGATAGAGGGAGTTGTGAAGGGCGGTAAAGTGGAGATAGCTGCCCAGGTAGTTAGAAAGGAAACCAAACGTAGCTTTCTATGACTATTGAAAAAAAACTCTCAATTAAAAGTGGAGAATGAAGTATGAACTGTTTTTTATGTCATACAATCAGTGCCACGGAGCCATTAGATTACGGCCCACATGCGTACCACCCCCTTGGACCTCCTTATGAAATACATAGGAACTTGTGGTACCATACCACAATTTCAAAATTCATACTCTGCGTGTGCATTTCCAGTATAACATTTTAATGGCATGGAATAAAATTACTGTAAATCTACAAACAACGCGACAAATTCAGTCGAATCTCTCGAATCCCAAGACAACCATCCCCGGAGAGTAGTGAACGAACATCTTCGACCACACTCTAAAAAGCGGGGCTAGTTAGTGGTATAATCACAAAGGAGCTCTCCTACTCCTCCAATTTGATGAAGCAATTTAAGAAAGAAAAGAAACGTGCTAGCAGCAGCACCAAGACCCCTCTCCTCTGAGTTGCAGGCTTACCCTAATCTGTAGGTCGAACAAAAAGGCGAATTATTCCAGCACGGGGCAATCGCCTTAAAACCGTGGGTGAACCAACTCAGACCTAACTCCAAACCCAAATCCTTTAGCACCTTTAAGCCGGTTAACTGATAAACACATCCTAAATGACCAATATAACAAGCTTCCTTAACTTCATAGGCTGAAAAAATTAACCTAGATCAAAACGAGGCATCACATCATAAGGGCGCTTCAGGTCTAATTGCCACTGATCTGAGCTAGAGCCGGTTAGCATAAGTTTTACTATGGATCAATCTTGGATCAACTTGTTTCTGGAGTCTGAAGTGTAGCAGTGAAACACAGAAAATTTGTCAACTGCTTCTCTCTTGAGTAATATTTTTCTATTTTCGCATTGCGACTGTCTTTAGTACCCTTGGTTGGTTAGTTTCTCCTAAATTATCATTGTGTCCTACGGCACATTCTAATGGAAGTTCCCTAGGTAATCCATTGATCCTAGGTGGATTTCAGTCTCGACTGGCTTCCTCCCGACGATTTTTCGATTAGTGTCGTGTCCCGACTAGATTTCAACTTACTTCTTTCTTACTGGTTTCTTTCCTACAAAATACCTTTTTTTTCAAAGAAGTTCCGATCTGATGCAGACAAACAAAAGTGTTTCTTTAATATTGGATTTTCTTTATGAACCTTCTAATAATGATAATGACAAGGGTCTAAGGTTGAGTAAATATTTCGGATCTTCCACTCCCTCCTAAAGCCATGTTTGTTGACTCAAGCAAACTCAGAGAGAAATCAAACGAGGGAATCTGTATTTCAATGTTTACAAACTAGTCAAATAACTAGATAAGCCTATCATTGTTCGCTAAACCAAATAGGTTATCTCAACTGTCACAATAAGCGTAGTCAAAGAAAAACTTCGCACGACAATGCACGAAAACTGAAATTGTCTATGTTCACACTATTGGGCATTTATTCGAATTATAGATAAAAGAAGACAAAAATCACGTTTCACCTTCATGACACCTTTAATGTTACTCTCGAGACCACTGAATGACAGTGTCACCACCTACACTTCTTCCACTGATGCCATCAGCAGTCGTATGGCTTGCACTATCACCCGCTCAATACCACCCGAATATAAACATAACAAAATGACAAGCCTATCCCAGACACCAAATTAATCACCCTTAAATCCAATTTATCCACCCTGAACGGAATGATGTCATTGCCGCATTTCTTGCTCATTTCGTGTCTTATCACCTCGCACTAGCACTGGCCTACACGCTGAAAGTTGCTTCCTCTATGCCTCTGTAGATGTTGCTATACCTGATTTAACTCGCGATTCCACTTTTTTTGGCGCTACGAAAAGAACTTTGTTTACATTCCATCACACACTAAGCCAATAGCTCTTGATGTAGAAGACACTAACTAGTTCCAACGGAAACACAAGCTCCGCGGGCGGGAAATGTTTACAATTTCGAATTTCACTTGGCTATCGTCCGTTGTTTATACACATCAAATGTATCTCAACAATGTTTATAAGCACATGGATGAGTGGTTAATCCGATTGGAAATGAACAACCGATACGTCTGCTGGTCAACTGAAAACTGAAAATATTTGGTGTATGGACACGGTAGACCGACCTTACAACTGATTGCTCGAATGGGAAATTTCATCAATTCCTACGTTGCTTTTCGGGGTTGTAATGACTGTTTGTGGCTTTGGGTGGGTGCTTGAGACAGCTGCGCAATCAAGTGCGTTATCTACTTGCTTTAATTTTAGGTCGAATTTGATTAATGGAATATGTATGGTAAAACCAGGTTAGCAAGGTAATTAACAACAGTCATAAACAAGTGGGTGTGCAGGCGGTGAAATATGGAAAACTACTTGGTAGGTGACGAGTTGAATTGATTCCTACACCAGGTGAAGACAGTCAAACTCAGAAATCTCTATTACTCCTAAAAAAATCTCGTTGGTCGGACAGGGGAAGAAAAAGAAATTCAAATTCTGATCTTGAGTTGTTTTAAAAGAGATTTAGGGAAGAGGGGTCTTCGAAGTTAGCCTGATTGCATTCATGACAATTTTATCTTGGATGTTCCTCATAACCATTACGACAAAATAGTTTGATGAGTCTATATGAAGCATCCAGTAGAACTCGCACTAGATCGTTCAAAAGTAACGGCGTTTTCTTAATTTCGTGGGGCATGCAAGTCCGATTCACTCTATCTTTACGTTGCTGTCTAAGCAAACTTATCCGAAAAGTGTCTGGACATTACCACCCAAAATGTGCCTTGTGTGTTGGCCTCTGTCAAAGGTGTGGCATGTACACTCCGTGCCATTAATTACACTGTAATTAAGGGAACGTTGAATAACGTTCATTATCCTATTATTGCTAATTTTTAGAGAAGTCCAGCTTATATTTCTGCTCAATACTTTGGGACTCACAGTCGTAAAGTTTTTGCATTTCCTCTGTTGTTCTATCTTTAGCCCATAATTACTTTGTTTCTTGGCATATTTAAACATTCCTGGCCAATATTTGCTTACATTCGGATATGATTCAGATACGAAAATAGTATTTAGAAGTGATTTTGAGTTTACATTTTAGATCGGAATTTCTTTTTATTTACAGAACCCACACGATGGAAGTGAGCGGAATAATTTTGAAATATGGAATTTTGGGATGTTGCAGAAATCCTATATCCTATGAAGGAACAACACCATTAGCAATTGTTGCACCATTTGTATTTCAATGCGTTTGTGGAACTATCCAAAAGCAAAATAAGGCCATAACCCTAAGTTGTCACACATTCCCGAATCTAAATAATGTGATTTCTTAAGTGCTTGGTTTTTAATTGCCAAAAAAATTGCCTTTTTTACAAAAGTGTATTAAATTTTAATTCGGATTGGCAAATTATTGCTTGCCATTTAGTTTTTAGGAATTATTTTGTATCAATGATGACCATGACTACGTTTTAAGCCCATAAGACGACTCCAACATTGAGTCACTTTTTCGAGCATATTGTCTGGTATTTTCCTAATAACACGTGTAATGTCGGATTCTAATGTTGCAATTGATACCGGTTTATCACCGTAAATGAGTGATCCCCTTATAAAACTGTAAATTGCGCGATTTAGGCGGCCAAATCACCGGTCTTAAAACGAGAAATAAATTGCTCACCGAACTCACTTCTCAACGGTCTCACGGTCGTCTGTGAAAAAATTAGGGCTAATGAACCGTACCAAATAGTGCAGTCGTTCCATGACATACATAGGCAATCTTGCATTGCCTGAAGTTGCTCATCGAAACAACTACGTCAGTTTTGTTTATTAACATACTCATTCAACGTTGATAACTGGATCTTTTTCCAGCATTTTCGGCTTCAGTTCTTGCACGTTTTGTCTTTTATAAAGCTTTAGACTAAGACCGTTGCCTAAAATCTTCTACGTAGTCCAGTAACACAATCCCAATTGTTGCAAATGGGACGAATGACTAAATCATATTCTTCAATAACACCAGCGGATACAGTAGCAATATTCTCCTCTTTAGGCACTCTACGCATAAAATCGGTGCAAAATTCGTTCCTTATGGCTTGGACTGCTTGATCAGTAGGTCGATTATGACGATCGTAAATTGGTCAAGGTGCGCGAAAAGTTTTCACAGAGCATGAATTTTGATAATAAAATATGAGATATGATATGAGACTTTAGAGATATTACTTGAGTATGCTTAATCTTAACGCGTGTCACGAATCTCACGCCAGCTGTCAAAAATATAATACTTAAAAACCAAACAAAAAAAAATCATCCTTTATATAGTCACATTATAGACCATAGAGCTTTCTGCAACTTGCAGCTTATATTAGAAGCTGTAAGTTGATAGAGAAGCTGCATCACTTCTCTTTTTTCTATGCTCATCTTCGAGAGAAGGTAAGCATAGAGGAATTAAAGAGGAATTAAACTCTCCACAGGTTTGAGTTAGTTTTAAGCCCTGTTAGGAGTCGAGGAAGACTCACTTAAGCACTTAAGTAAATAAATGTAAAAAAAACAGTTATACAAAATATAAAGAATAATAAAGTTAATTTAATAAAACTATATGCTTAACGGTGGGAAGCAAATATATTGCTATTCTTCAGGTCCCATCAGAATAAATTTGGATTAGTCAAAAACGACTTCAGTAGCCACAAGCTCACTGGTGATTTGGTCTCAAATCTCATGGAAAAGTGGAACCATTTCTCGCACCACCTCGGCGAAAGCAATGCGTTTGATATTTTCTAAGCTTTTGGCAGAGATTGTCACCAGGCTCTTTTGTCAAAAATGGTTGCTTATGGTATCGATGACTCTCTTCTTCTGTGGATACAAAATTGAAGTCATTTTAGATAGTTTCAAGTCTGATATTCACCAAATATATGCTAGTTTTCCCCAAGGCTCTTTTATGTCACTTTCGCTTTTCCTCATTCTTATACAGGATCTCTTGCTTGCTTCTTCTAATCCATCCGATTCATTTTTTCGCTGACGACAGTACTCTCAGCTTTTCATACTCCGCCCTTGAGAGCAGGATATAAGTGTGGGATAAACAATAGGGTGGAATCTAATGATTTTAAAACCCATTTTCTTTCACTTGGCCACGAATGATGCTTTTGTCGATGACAAATGGCATGTGCGTCAATAAAACACTCATATCGGGTGACCACATATTCTATGTCGAGGTCCGCTTAAACGACGCAAGAAATATTTCGTCATTGGCTTCGATCTGCCTCAAGCTTGAGTTCACACGTATTCACGAATAGAGTTTGTTTGTAACGGGTTTTGTCGCTACGAACCTGGACTTCTTTCAAAATTTCAGGGTGTCACGGGGGAAGACGTACGAAAGACGCACGTCTCATTCCGGCTGCTGGTCTCATTGGTGCTTTCTGGATGTAACCATCCATTGTGAAATCGTCAGCACGAGCGCACGTTGTATTGTTCGTTGTGCTTTAAAAAAATATTTTTTATTTGGAAAAAAAAAGTTACCCCAAATACAAATAAGTACTTGTGGAGAGAGATGTTTGTACTCCTTAAAGAGAATACAGTACTCTGGCGAGTAAAGAGTAAAAGGAATATAAAAATAAAATGAAAAAAAAAAAACAGGCGTCGCAACTTTTGCTTAGTAAATTTAAAGAAATAGAACCTGAGGCAAACTTGAATACGCTGCAAAACAGAATTACAAATATAAGAACTTGTTACCGATGTGAATTGAAAAAAATTCGGACTCCATGAAGACAGGTGCTGGAGAACAAGACATATATTCGTATGTACCAAGCTTATGGTACTTTCATGAACTGGAGTTTTTTAGAGACCGAGAAGAAGCATCACAAAGTATTTCTACTCTTGATTTTGATGTTTCGGGAAGTTATCAATATGCTTTCAACTCATATAACTGTGTCCTCGTTTCAGAAAACTCCATCAAAGAGATCGAAGAATGACCCCAAGCAGGAGTTCTTGCAGTAAGCTTGCAGGCATTTGGAAACAAACAGCCTGAAAGATGAAGCGGATGTTTACGCAAAACCGTGGGCATGTTCCTATTGAAAAATGTATGCCGAACAGCTGCTTTATGCCAAAAAAGCTGTAGAAGAAATTCTAATTCTTGGGCAGCTCAAACAGCTTTCGTTGAACGTGGTATGGGCACCATCATCGTTTACATCAAGCAGATCTCGCCTCTCAGCCTTATGCGGTTTCTACCGTCGCCGTCAGGGACTTCAAGAATATCAACTCCTTCATCACCTTCAATTTCCTGCATACGTAAAAGTTCCAGAACGGCAGCAATCATATTCACTACCTTTGAAACAAACTTTTGTTGGCGAGCAAAATAAGGAGGCGTCTTATACCAGCATTTCGGAATTGTTCGAAGACGAGCAATTCAGTTGAAGTAGTGTGTGGCCAAGTATCAATCCAATCGATAATTCAATTTACAATTGAGTTGAATTGTGTATGGGCTTCTTTAGTGATATCAATGCTGTTATCGATCTAGAAGATGAAGTAGGTTTTCCAATATGAATCACGTCGTTTATGTAAGGTAGACTGGAAAATCGCTCGGATTTTTAGGGTCACGATTATGTGTTTGTTCAGATCTCATTCCTTTTTCATCAATATTTGGACAAAGCAACCCTATAATGATGCGCCAGCCTTTTTTTTCATCAGACGTACTTTCGTGTGACTTTTTTCAGTCCATGTAGATAAAACGCAAGTTCGCCAGATGAGATAAGATTAAAAGCTCAAAATTACAAAGCTGCAAGAGCTATTTACAGGGTTTACAATAAGAACATAAGAAGCGGAAATTTATTCCAGTCATGGTAGGTAGGTTGAGGTGGCTACCCGTCTATGCGCGCTTCAGGGTACAATTAGCAGTTAGACTCCGTTTTGATGCCACATAAGCCGTGATACCTTAAGGATGTGAAGGGGGATGTTCTTTGATTATTGTTGGTCGTTATAGATATGGTTATGCTGTGGTTATTGATTAAGGCAAGTGTACTACGGTGGGTTTTGACAATATCCCGCCAAGGAAAGAAGCCACGAAATAAAGGAGGATATTAGTGTTATTGGGATCCGAACTCGCCCATCTCGCGTTAGAGGCCGACGTACTATCCACTGCGCCACGACGCGACGTTCTTATATTCCAATGGTTGTATTCAAAATTTAAGCATGAAATTTGACCGCTTTCAATTGAAACCTTGATGCCAATTTCGACCGAAATGTTGGCAATTTCGATATTGTTTCTGACCACACCTCACATTGTTAACTTGTCTTTTTCGGATGTACATAGACTGTTTGTAAATGCACGATTCGCACACCTACTAGTTTCCAGCTTGTACAAGAGTTGAAACCACTCGTTGTAGGTCCGATGAATGGGCCGAAAACATGATTGAGCCTGATCCTTATTTTTGACGCAAAATGTTGTTCTCCAATGAGGCCCATTTTTGATTAAATGGAAACAAGGAAAATTATGTCATTTAGAGCGGAGAAAACCTAGAAGCCTCTGCCGAGACGGTCCTACAATCATTAAAACTCACTGTTTGGTGTGCTTTATGGGGTGTGTGCTTTAAGGACGATGTCGGCCAAAATGTTACTGTGAATGGAGAGCGCTATGAAACATGATTTCTAACTCCTTTGTTCCTCAGTTAAACAGCATCGACGTAACAAGGCTTTGGATTCAAAAAGATGGCGCAACATGCCACACGGTGCGCAAAATATTTGCTGAGCGCATAATTTCGCGTAATGGACCTGTGAATTGGCATCCACCATTCTGTTATCGCACACCTTTAGATTACTTTCTCTGGGGGTATGTGTCACTAGTCACTAGTCACTAGTCTGTGCCGATAAACCAGAGACGTTGGAGGATTTGGAAGCCAATATTCGTCGTGCTATTGCTGAAATACGGCATCAGTTACTTGATAAAGTTGTCGAAAATTGAATTTCACGATTGCGCTTCATTCTAGCTCGCCGTAGCACGCATATGCCCGAAGCCATATTTAAACATTAATGGCATAATTGGCTTCAACTGTTTTATTTCATACGAAATTTGTGTACCTCTAAAAAAAACACCTTTATTTGACATAACCTTCCGGGTCAGGGAAGAATTGTGTTATCATATCATCAATTGATAGAGTCAACGTGTAAGTCTTTCTACCATTATTCCACCGAGTTCGGCATAGAACTATTGAGCGTGTCCTTTCCTCCTATTGGACTCTACTTACTATCCGCTTCATTTGGCATGGACAGTCTTCGGCAGTCTAGTCTACGAGGATGTCAATGGGGATTATTGCAGTTTCATATATGTATATCGTCCAGTATTTATTGTCCTCAGCCCACAAGGCCGGTATATCCATGAGAATCTCCGGGAGGTTGCAGTGCATGAGAGAACGGAGCTTACCACTTCAGAAAGTAGGATCCCCTTTGTGTAGCGATGACGTTTTCTTATTTGCTGAGCCCGAACGTGTTTTAAGTCGCAACCTGGTGTCGAGCATTACTTCTTAGTGAACGGATATTACGGTTGCCGACCCGGATATTGATATATTCCACCGTTGTTTGCTCAGTTTAGTAGCAATATGCCGTCGAACATATGGTTCCATAGGAGAGGACCTAGCTCGGAACTACCCGCGTAGACGTAGTAAAATTTAACGTTACGGGCTTATTACCATAAACCTTCGACTCGCAATCCCATAAAAAAACAAGATGGGATCAGCTCGCTGGGAGCTAAGCTACGATTCCAGGTATTCTACCTTAAATTTTGCAAACTTTTACCTAGATCTGTCAAGACGAACCGACAGGAAAGCCTTTGCTTAAGTCTTCCCTACCCCAGCTTTGCAAAGTAGAAGACTAAAAATATAATCGAGTTAAATCGCATGAACGAAGTGGGCATTCTACTGAATCATTTCTGGAGACTTCTTTCCCTTTAAAAAATCAAATTCACTAGCTGTGTGGTAGGCGGCACCATCTTGCTAGAACCACATACCCCCGATCTCAAGTATATCCGATTCTGGGCAAAAATAGTCTTCCAACATAGTGAACTACGTTGACCGTAACATGGTGATCTGTGCAAAAATACGGTCCAAACACTTCGCCCACATGAAATCCGCAGTCATGTCTCTTGATGGTATGTTGCTGTCTAATAACGCATATTTCAATTAATGACAAAGACATTGAGCCAAAAATGAGCTTCAACGCTCCGAATGATTTTTTGATGAAATTTGGAACTTTCTTCAAACTTTTGCAGATCACAATTGGAGAAGACTTGGCGCTTCAAACGATCAAGAGGTTTCAGCTCTTGAGTTGATTCAGTCTTTTAAGGGCGTATGTCAAGAGCTTCATAAAAAATTCACCACCTTGTTAGCTGAGAGAGTCTCAGACCCTGAAAACGACTGATTCGGCTCATTTTGAACTGAACCCCTTAGAATTGAGATATTTTCGGTACTTTGGCGAGTGCGTTGTCTCACAGGTACAGAAACATTCATCAGTGAACATGTCAACTCACATCTATCCACAATAGCACAGACTGATGGAACAATTGTTACGACCGAAAATTGAAGTAAGCGCTCTTAAAATAGCGAGAGCGACTTCCAAGCCGGTGGGAAGTTCGGCAGTAGTTTCCAATGATTTTCGAATTCCGTGAACTTCACCAGGATAAAAATTTAAATCTTGATTGATGATCTGACATTAAAAGATTGTAAATGAAGCTTAAGTGAGAGCTTCTATTAAAATATAAAAATGTTAAGTCCCTAAGGAAAAACCTTGTACTATGCTGAAACAATTTCCAGAACTACTTCAGGGAACGGAAAAAGAGCTCGCATGAGCATTTAATATCAAATAGGAACCACTCTAAAGAGAATGACATTGATATAGACAAATGAACTATCAAAAAACCGAAAATTCCTGTTATTTGTTGAACATGCCTCGTTTGATTAATTTGCTTTGCCACCATACTTTGCTTATCGTGTAGGCAATAGCACCTTCTCACCTCGTTGAACAATAAATTAAGTAATCAAATGTCCTCAAGGACTAGCCTCATGGGTCAATTTAGCTTTATTGTCCTGAAACACGCAGGATATAACCACCTAAAAATTACTGCTTTTATGTAAACTTTTCTGAATCATTATTTGTGATACTGAACGTTTGGGACTTTTTGAGTTCAATCAATCCACTTTGAAGCTGCCTTGAGACTTTAATAATTTTATCGCCCAAAATCGGGGTTAAATAGGAGAAAAATTGAGTTTGCTGTCGCTGGGATTCGAAATCTGTGTCAACGGCGTTTCTCCCCAGACTAACTACGTCTTCTCAAGAGCAACGACTCTCCAAGGACATTGAAAATGGGAAGCTTCCCTTCTCCATAAGTTAACACCCATCGGGTAGCACGCAACCTAAAGCCGATAGTCCTTTTGCGAGTGATACGCACATGACCTTCAAGCCACTGAATTATTTTTATTCTGTAATGAACTGCCAATATACTTACGAGCGACCAACTCGTATCTCTCTGACTAAGTGCTCCTATTGAAGGTCATGCGAGTATGTCCAACACAATAATTAGTCTTTCAATGGAACAGTAATAACCAACCTTCCCAAATGAAATTACTTAATCTATCGTTAGCAAACCAATAACAGGATTAATCACGGAACGTGATTACCCCGCAAAGACTCAATTCGAATGTCGTATGTCCTTTACCTGCCAATTAGGCTCACCAAAAACTCCTTCAAAACACAAAACCTCAATAGTAACGTGTCAATTTCAAATGAACGAACCATGCATAGTGAAATCGATTTTATTCAAATAAACATTTAATCACAACAGCTATCACCAGGGGAAGGGGGACGGGAGTACGATATTAAGTGGATAAATACTCTTGTTCATCTTATTTTTGGAATGGATCCTTTTTGAGGTATCGATCGAGAAGTTTCTCGCCTTCGGGATCGACTTGGGATAGTTGTGAAAATCCTTCTTCGTCGACGAAACAGATTTCATGACCATCGGGATCGGCTAGAATGATGACACGTACCGTGGCCTTGCCGGGCGTGTCGAGGGTGATGAGCGGTGTAAGAATTGTACCCGAAGCTGCTTTGATGAGTTCGTCGATTTTCGGTTGAACGTCGAGTGGTACGGCGAAGGCAATACGGCCGTAGGCCTTGGCGCGGTTGAGGGGCTCGGAGATTTCGGTGATCCGAAGCGAAGCTTGGTTCTTACCGTAGGTGAGGAGGATGGATTTACCCTCCTCGCTAAGGAGTTTCATGGCGAGTAGGCCGTTCCAGTATTTCTTCGAATTCGCAAGATTGGTGGAGTTGATGGTAACTTCGACAACTGGATCGGAATCACTGGGTTGTGGCTCGTTGATGACGAAGAACTTGTAGCCATCGGGAGAGGTTAACACACTGAGGGTTCCTTGCTCCGCCACTGGGTAGTTGTTTGCCTTTGCACGTTCGAGTGCTTCCTTGGATTTGATGGTGATACCGCCGAAGTCGTTACCTAGAAGGCAAATAGAGATTTTTGAGATCTTTGGATGTATTTCGGGAAGGAATATGAGTGACGTTCGCTATGTACGCAAGACTTGTCCGAGCGAACAACTTTGAGTTGATTATACAGCAATAATAAGAAACCTAAAACCTAATCCAATGGCACGTAGATGATTAGATGAACATCAGGTAGAAATGGGACTTTATCGTTTATCACAAAATGGAACGAAGAAGTGTGGCTAGCCTTATCGTACAATTTCAATCATTTCGTCAGTTTATTGCCCAACAGGCTCGACATTGCCACGTATGACGTACGCCCGCAAAGGTTTTAATGATGCCTCAGACAGCCCATGTATGACCCAATTGCCAACATCAATCTACTATTTTCGCATTTGACTACTCACCCAGTTCATAGCTTTTCACTCCATAGTTGTACGTGAGCTCAATGACAAAATGTGAAGCTTCTGGTCCATACCCCACCATCGTCTTACTCCATCGATTGTCATAAGGGCTGTAAGAAATCTCACAATAATCCCACATCTCTCACGATAAACGATTCCATAACCACAGACACTTACCCATTGCACTGCGCGTCGCAGCCCTGAGTGAATTCCTCGTGCCGTAACACCTGCAATTTACAAATCAGTTTCGGATTTAATTACATTGTGAATCACGGGTAATCAATCCACTGTCTACTGACCTTCATTCCAAGTATGTTGCGGTAGAAGAAGGCATTCTTAGCCCGATCGCCGATTTTGAAAACGTAATGCAATGCGCGTCCGGGAATCGATGACATTTTTATGTTTCTTGTGAAATTAGAGATATATTTGTTTAATGTTCTTCTGTTATCGACAGGTGAGTGGTGTAGAAGTGGTAAATTGCCTCTTTGAGTTGATGGAATATTACCGAACAGCAGGGAAAGGCAACCGACATCAACAAGTGTATTTGACGAACTATTCGAAAGCGGCAAGTGACAGATGACAATGACAAGAGTAGTTTGAATGTTTTCGATATTTAATGTTCGAATTCATATCGCCTTCTATGGAAGGTGTACAAGCTCCCATGGGGTGTGTGTCTTTGCTACGAACATAGTAAGGGCATACACATTTAGCCGTTACGAATTTGAATTTTAAATTATCCTCAACAAGTAAATGCAGAGAATGAGTTATTAACGCAGAAAGTAATGTAAGTCATTTTGACGACTGACTTCACTGAGGGCAAGGGTGATAAAAGCCACAGAATAGAATGGACAGTGCTTGGATGACTTTCTTGACCTGAAAAACGTGCAAACATGTTTTAACCAACTTATTGCACACCAAATCAATTTTACAGTTGAGATAATTGTCTATCCAAGCAATTTGTATCACGCACACTCTAATTGATAATACTCATCCAGAGACAAGTCATACGAGTATACTGAAACTGCGTCCATTCACGATATGGAAGATTTGCGGAAAGATCGTGATTTGCGACTTTGCAAGAGCCGATGAATGGATCCAGAGCAATATTGCTCTTGAGGAATATACGTTACATCTACCAGAAGTCAATGTTCGGAGAGTTCTCCCGTTTGGTGGAATCATTATTTGTTAAAAAAAATAAGGAAAACACGTCAATAATGCCTGTTTAAACTCCTCCCCTTATATTGGTTATAGATCGCGAATCATTTTTTATTAACTCGAAGGTCTCAATGAGTTCATTACTGACCTTAACGGAGCGGTGAAAATTCCCCATTGTCATCTTTCACAAACTGATGAGTGGGCTATTAAGTTGATAAAAAGTTGCTGGATATCGACATTGAGCAGATAGTGTAAGCAAGTATTTACTACCAAAGACGTAACATTGGTAAAAGGCAGCGAAAATATGCACATACAAGGTGTGTTCAAAAAGTTACAGGAAAATTAGTCATTTCTTGAAGTCATTCAATAAGAGGTGTCATTTTAGATTTAATGCTATTTATGAACTGTTAGTATTCAGCAATTATTGTAGTATGATTTTATAAGGAAAAACTAGGATTTAGTTAAATATGGATAGATTGGCACTTGCACGATGTGTTAAAGTAGTGAAACTTTACCACAAACTTTTATCAAAAGAAATCCTATTGTAAGCAGAAACAAGGATAATATTTGACAGATATTTACTTCATCAATAGCCCTGGTATCATGAAATAAGACTAGAATAAAAATATCGCCAAACTAACTAAAAATACTAAAGTTTTCTGCGAATTTAAAATGACACTTTTTGTTGAATACGCCGTTTTTAGTCTGGTTTTCGGAATGACGACGTTCTCCTTATTCTTTTAGCAAAGTGACAACGAATATTACTTACTAGCTCAAGAGAATATAAATGGTGTAGACGAATAAGTAAAATTCTATTCGTACACCGAAAAGTCCTGATATTTCTTGAACGCACAGCGAATCTTAAGAGATTTCCTCACACACACATAAGACGTCACGACGTAGAGTAAGACATCAACCTCAAGGCGCTTTCCTCTTAACATATTTGATGAATTTAAGTGAAAGAATAAAACTAAACAATAAGTAATTATTTTCTGTGTTTTAGTTCTGTTTCTGAAGGCGCATTGAAGCTACTACGTCCAATCAATCCGCAGCCATTTCGAACTCTTTTTTTAATAGCATCAGTTTTCTCACCATTTGTTTTCCATCCACCTTTTACCTTTCTATCGACCTTCGCTATTATTTCCCTATATTGCCGCCGGCAACCTGACAACGACGAATCTCAAACAGAAACAAAACAAAAAAACTTGCCTCGTGCCTAGACATGATTCCAAACTGCCGATAGCGGCTCGACATCTAACGAACCTCCTCGCGTATCTTTGACTCATCAATTTAGACAATAAGGTGTGAAAAATATCTCGAGACGAGTCCCGGCAACAAAGTCCAAAACTTCCCGTCTCCATAAGCATTCGCAATTGGTCCTAAAAATATAACCCAGACCCGCAGTTAATCCGATTTGTCACACTTTATCGGTTTTCTAGCTAAAGTCTCCCAACTATACGACATTGTTGTGCGCGCAGAAACAGCGAACCTTGAAACGAAGAAAGAACACAACCCGAGACCGCAAAAACAAAAAAATAGAATCACTCTATGCCCCCAATACAGTAGATCCATCCGAGCTAGCTGCGGTTGGTTTGCAAACCGCAGGTTCAGCTTCAGATTACTCATCGCCGGCGACGTCGACGACGATCGCGATCGACGACAGCATGGAGTGAGCGACATGATCGCCAGCCAAAGGAAAGAGGTTACGTGGAGAATCTCAACAAAAAAGAAATATACCAATCGAGCACAGTAGGTATCTTCGGGATTTCTCCTTTGTCTCCGGGATACTTGTTTTTTTTTTGCAATAATTCCTGTTGATAATTGGTCGGTCAAATGGATGAGGATTGACGACTGACGATCCATCGTTAAGGGCACGCAATACGGCTGCACAAACCGCAAACGAACCATGAAATAATCGAATTGACGGTCAATCGATCGATGTAATTAGCTTTAGACAAACCTATGCATATCTACAGCTATACCAACGGCCCTTCGTGTATCTACGGTCGGAGAAAATACTGAGAAGCTCATTAAAATATAATTTTGTTCTGTTTAGATATTTTTGTTCTTCCATTTTTCTGGCTTTCCGGTGGCGGAACTAATGGCCACGCTAAATCAGATCATTTAGTGGAATTACAACATCCATCCGTGCACTTGGTATTGGATTTCTCTTTCACTGCAATTGAAGAGAGAGAGCGCGCACAGATGGATCGGGAAGATACCGGGTAATTTGTAGATCGTTTGCTGGGACTATGCTGGCATATGCGGCAGGTACAAACGATCGGGCAGCTCGAGTGCGCGGTTATTCCTCTTTATGGTTCAGTAAGTTCGTTTGTATCAGCTAAAACAAACGAAGAAATTAGCATATTTAACGCCTCTTTGAATGCAGACCGTCGATTTGAGTGTGATTTGTGCTCTTTTCCCGCATGCTGCCAGTGAGTGGAGTGTGGACTTGAGTGGAACGTATGAGTGGCAGTTGTAGAGACAAGTGCATCGTCACGGCAATGCCAGGCGGCAAAAAAAGTGATTTGGAATTTGTTTTACATTTTTCGCTCTCACATGATTTCCCAATTTTTCTCGAATAATTGTGCCGCAAGAGATGTCACTATAAGGGTTCCACAATCGTTGCCAGTAAATTCGTTATTGAGCACGTTCGTCTTCTTAGATGGCGTTACAGCTCACGAAGCGCCAGAGCCAGGCTTCTCTCATTCACTTATGTTGTGTTCGATTTGTATTTCACACAAGTGAAAGGGACCTACAGTTTAAAGAGATTGTGAAGGGTTGTGGTATGGGCATAGGGCAATTCTAAGGCTGGACTTTCTGAGATGAAGGTCGTTTATACGAAAAAGGGGCGTGGACCGAAGGTTACGTGGGTTGGTGTTAAGGGGAATCATGTGCAGTAATGAGGGGCTGTCAATGTTACCGCTGAGAAGGTCGTGAATAAATAGAGTATCTGCAACATCACATCGTTCTTTGAGGGGTTGATTAATTTTAGGCTATTCGTATAAGGTGGTAATTAAGGGGGTCGGCTAAGGGAAGGCCACGAAGGGCAAAATGGATAAACCTACGTTGAATGGCTTCAATACGCGTAGTGTGGGATTCGTAAGAGGGGGGTCAGACTTGGCTAGGATATTCGAGAAGGGGCCTAACGAAAGTGATGTATAATGATTTCGTAACGTAAGGATTCGAGAATTCTTTGGACCAACGTTTCACGAAACCGAGGGCAGAGTTAGCACGTTTGATAATGTTGTCGATATGGAGGCGAAAGTTGAGTTCATGGTCACAAATAACCGCTAGATCAACCAAGACAGGGGGAACGGTTTCATTACGAATAATGTAGGTTCTGGGTGGTGAGGAAAAGTGCTTGCGGGAGTAAGTGATGGCTTGGCATTTACTGACATTGAGCTCGAAATGGTTTTTTTGACACCAAATAGTGAACCTTATAAGGTCCAATTCCAGAGAGCAGGAGTCGACAGGGGAAGATATGTGATTAAATATTTTCATACCATCAGCATATATAGAGAGCTGAGAGTTCAGAATAACACTGTCAACATCATTAATGGTTAGAATAATGGGATCAGAGATAGAAGATCTGAAGATATTGACGATCTTCAAGATAAGATTTAATCCATGAGATAAAGCCGGGAGAGAAACGGAGGGCAGTGAGCTTGAGGAGAATAATTTGGTGAGATATTTTATCAAAGGCTTTGCTGAAGTCCGTGGCGACAACGTCTACTTCTTTGCCAGCTTCGAGTGTACATAAACATTGTGAAACAAACTCGACTAGATTAGTGGTTGTCGATCGATCTTTAGGTACCCATGTTGGTTAGGAGAAAATATGGGCTTACAGTGAAAGAATAGTGCATCATAAACGATGCTCTCGAAAAGTTTGGGTATGCATGAGAGCTTGGCAATGGGACGATAGTTGGACACATCATTTTCAGTCCTTTTTTGTGGACTGGAATGATGGAAGCATATTTCCAAAGCTAAGGAAAGCTTCCAAACCTCTTGGGTTAACGGCTTGGAAGAGCAAGCAAAGATGACAAACATCGCAGAAGGGGTATTGCAAGGGTTAGAATAAATAATAAGAAACCAAGATGAAACGCAATGTGAATGTGTTGGGAATGTTAGGAGTGAAATAAAGCGAAGAACTGAAGTAGAAATAGATATTTCGAATTGTTGACTACTGTAGTGTGATTCACGCCGAGTAAACGATAAACACTCATGTCATCGGAAAATGGACTGAAGAAAGTAGTGTCAGCGTTGTCGCCGCTGATGATAAGGGGTTTCAATGGGAGTGCTGAAAATTATTTTTCTTCGAGTTCAATAGTTTCGGCTTAACCATTTCGTTTTTCTCTTTTTTTACTACCAAACTTTTAAAGGATGAAAGCACATGAGTGGCTAGGTATTAACTCGTACGGGGCGATCTTTATAAGTTGGTAATCGCAGTTGCCTTTCGTACTGATTGTTCATACCTAAGTACATAATGAACACCAACATATGTATCAAAGCTGTCCTATCTGGATATTTATTTTCCTTAGTATTTTTTAGCCTAGTCAATTGAGGATATCCTGAATATTACATAGCCTCTTTTGCTATAGACTCCACTGATTTGATAAAGTCTGTACTCTAGCATTTCTGTACAGAGAAGGTAGCGAAGAACAGAACTAGACAATTTGAATATCAAGTTCGAGGGCAATCGAAGAAGACTGTTTAGATTTGCCGTACGTTTTCGTTTACCTGAGTCCTAAGTCCTTAACCTGCGTGTGAAGTATTTTAAGACCATATACACATGTCACATTCCCTCCACATCATCTTCCCTAGTGAGTTAAGGGATCAAGCTCTGTGAAACTGCTAACATTATAGTATCAGGTACTACTCTTGCTGAAATATTGTAGTTTCAAGGGAATAGATGCTAGTGGTTAGAAATATCAGTTTTCTGTTTTATTCGTGGAAATAGGGAAGTTTTTCTTTTCGTCTTTTGGGCGTTCATGGCGTGCATGGAATTATTATTACTGGAACTCGAAAGTTCAGAGTCACGTTAGTAACCCTTCGCTCAGTCTCCCTGTCATGAGTGTTGTTCTGTTCGATTTCTTCTAGGCCCATCCTTACATTGTCCTCCCATCCTCAGCGTGGCTTCCGTGACAGTATTTTCCCTTGGGTTTTGGACTCAGTATTGTTTGGCTGATCGTCCACAGCCCATTTGTTCTACGTGTCCTACCTTTCCTAGTTGTCTCTTGTTTCCTTGTTTATTTTTTAAACGGCGTTACAGCTCACAGAGACAAGCTTCTCTCATTCACTTATGTTGTGTGTTGTGTGCGATTTGTCTTTTCACACAAGTGAATTTAGACATATTTTTATCAGTTTCATCACCTTTTTCGAGACTCCAACAGAGTCGTCTCCAGAGAAAATCTGGTCACTAGTCAAGCGGTTTCTCTTGAACCCATCAGCGGATAATGTCGCGAATATTTGACAGCATATCCCTCGGTAATAGTTTGCATTGTGTTCGGTCACCCTTTTCAAATTATGACTGAGTTTTTCTATTGCTCGGAGATAGTTTCGTTGCTTCATATATGTAGTTGTGATGAGCCCAAGTTACTTCTCTGTCAATTTCTCTATCTTATTTTATGAATTCCGATGGTATTATGGTATTAATTTTCCTCCAATGGAATTAAAGAAATGCAAGGTCAAGCTTCCCAAATGGTTTCAATGCTACAATACAAATGTGGTGATTTTGACATGGAAGACAAGCAACGCAGTGGACCTATGGAAAAGCTTGGGGACGCAAAATTGGAGGCATTAGTGGGGCAACTATATCGAACGCACCAAGAACCTGAATAATAATCGACCATAGCTCAACAAGCTACTTGCCTTCGTTTGGAAGCCTTGGCAGCAGTTCAAAAGCAAAAAAAAAACTGTGTGCCAAACGAGTTAAGGCCGAAGGATCTTGAGTTCGCTCGTAACTACTGCTCCAGCGGCGAGGAAGATTTTTGTTTGCATCCTGTTACGACTGGTAATGAACTGTGAATCCATTATTAAGAACCACAGCAAATAAACTGATTGTGTACTTGTGCCCTGCGTATTTGGTTAGACTAGCTCGTCGTGGTAGTCTAATAGTTGTTACAACCGCTTCGATCCGAACATTGAAGGAAAACCGCCCACAATGCGAGCAAAGACATAACAAAGTATGACCTGTCGTTCAGGTCGTTAAAACCAAATAACACTGATGTGGAAGTCGTAGCTCTATCGTATCCCGTCGTACGCCATATTCTCTAGACGTCGTTCCTTCTGACTGCTACCTGATCCGATTGGTGAAGCCCGTCCGTCTGAGCAGTTCCAATTTTTCGAGGTAGCTAAACATTGGCCTTATATGACATGCAGTTATGCCATCAGAATATAGGCGAAAGTTGAAGCTAGCATGGATAACACATAACCAGCTGACCAAATGGCCAATTCCGATTTGTAGATTCCTGTAATTCGTTAATCAGAGTCTTTCTTCGACTCCTACATTACCTATTCTGCCGCATGTCTCGCACAAGTTCTCCAGCGTTATTATCGGAAAGAGATTAGTTGTGGTCCTCCTTTGTGACAGCGCACAGTGTCTGATGAAAGGGCTGTCAAACTCTGTGTTGCGGCCTAAAAGCCTTTGGCTTCTCAAAACTAGCCTGTTTCAATAGATGCTTATTCACGCTTATGAGAAAGATCAAAAATTGGAGCAGAGAAAGAGTTTTTAACAAAAAACAAAAAACTGCCCTCAATTAAGTTGAAAATAACATCTCTCTTGAGACTCTGCTCAGAAAGTCAAATATTTCTTAAATCAAGGTTGAAAATATTCATCTGGCAATGCCTTAACTACATTTTTGTCGCTCTCATCACATTTGACAAACAGTCGAATGAAGCGCTCCCTTATCTCCTCCACCGAGCATAAACTAGATTTCCTAGTGAGATAGAACCGAAAAACAGATAACACACATAACTGCGTAAGAAAACCACAAAATTGTTCCACAAAATAAACTTGGGAGCCAAGCAGTATGAGCGCGGGAACCCCTCTCCGAAACACAAATGCTCCGCGAGTTGCATGGAAATCACACGCAACCGTAAGCCAC
This sequence comes from Merodon equestris, assembly GCA_958301585.1. Classification (NCBI taxonomy): domain Eukaryota; kingdom Metazoa; phylum Arthropoda; class Insecta; order Diptera; family Syrphidae; genus Merodon; species Merodon equestris. The sequence continues at coordinate 11,883,922 of OY284415.1, read as the reverse complement.
TCGGACCAATTCCACTCAATTGCAATCCAATTGAGTTCCAACTCAAGAGAGTACCTTGAGATACATTTTACTATTAGATTGAAAAAGTATCTACGCTCAGTTTGAGTTCGGCTCTCAATCGGCGTAATTGGTCTTTTTGTCCGCACCCGAAGCGCATAGTGATCGTGATTTTTTTTTGTTTGTTTTTGGTTTTGTTTCAATTGTTTTTGTAACGATCGGAATACAATTTAGATACAAATCCATCCGAAAGAACGTGTCGACCTCGATAAATACACTCGGCCAGAGTGGAAGTAGTCAATTTGAAAAATATTGCAATGCCATGTGAGATATACCAGTAGATCGATCCCACAGAGAAAGAGTTTAGATATTTTTTGTTTATTTTTTCGTTGAATTTGTTTTCATTTTTTTTTTCGAACGCGACACGATACGACACGTACACCTTTCACTTTACCTGTCCCAGTGGTAGATACAAATTTTTGTTTTGATTTTTTTTTGTTGTGAATCTTTGCGATACAATCGGCATTCGATCAAGTGAAAATATTCCTCAGTTTACATAGTGCATATCCCGAACGAAGGCATCTATGGGATTTTGTATAGAAGATATCAGTGAAAACGAGGGAAAAAGTATCTCATCGGATTTTGGGCGTATCTGAGACATGGATTATCGGCGGAGTTTCGAACAATCCACCAAGTGAATTGTGTAAAATGTAAGTAAACGTCTTGAACATGTAATTTCCTATGTATCGAGATGTTGAGAACGCCCCTTTGGAATTCGAAGAATATTATCGCCAACATCCAATCAGCCTTACACGACCATTAAATGGATCGCATGCTAGGGTCGATGCTTACGCGGCAGTTTACTCGTTTATTCCCTTCGGGATGATTACACACCGTGCGTAATGTGTACCTGCACACGTTTAGTTCAAAGATGCCAGAGTAACAACAACAACAACGATGGTGATGACGGTTGAGCAGTTGTGAAGCAGCTGTTGCTGTTTAAATTGTTGCTGAAACCTTTGGCTTACCTGGCATGAGGGATGGAAACTGTGTACTTAATACTTATAAGACAGAATGCAAGAATGGAAGAAAGAAGTGGTAGTAAGTCGCTATGTCTATCTATGTACGTCGGTTGGTTCTTTGAAGGGCACGAATCGAGTTATTTCACTTTTTCAAGAATTTCGAGGTATTCTGCCTTTGTTTGCTGGGGGAATTACAGCACATGTACTCGCACAACGGGAACGGACAGGATCACCAGACTAGCATCAGGACAGAGGCGTTGTCTCGGACAATGCCATGCGAACAAAGTTCTTTTCTTATTTTTATTGCTTTTTTTATGCAATTGTTTGTAAGTATTTGGAGATTTCTCTGTTTTGGTCTTGAGCTGCGATTAACGTTAGCCTTGGCTACGGGCCTGCCAGAGGGAGGGATGAGATTCGCATAGTCAGAGAAAACTGAAGACGAATCTCAGTGGTGAGGTCTGGGAAACTCTTGTTTCCGAGTAAGTGGAAACTATCACCAGGGGGTGAGATGTGCTGGAATTCACTACGTTGAAGCATTCACAACAATGCTTTGTTTTCGTTCTTTTTTGGGAATGAATCTGCAAGACCATGGAACAGAGCAAATATTTTGTCAAGGAATCTTCAAAATCAGCCAATAGATGTTTCACCCCATTCGCCCACTGGAATGAACAAGACACTTTCAATGATCCGATAAATGTATAAGTTTGGCAGCAAAACTGAATTATCATCCAAAGCAAAAGACACCTCCATTCTATTTTTGACGATGACCGCAATAGGGCTGTCGAAATACTTTATTCAAGAGGTCGATAACACACTCATTCATATGCCATAAGCTTATATTCGACGATACTACAAGGAACCATCGGAGCTTATAATAGTTAGCCATTTAGCTTGGAAGCCGATGGGTCACTTATAATGACTTAGTAGACAGAACGAGGTTTTTCAGTTGTGTACCCACGATTTGAGGTCGAGGCTGGTGGTATCCAGACTGTGGTACACAATAAAGCTTTCACCTTGGATAGTCTTTAGTTGATTGCCGACCTTGGACTGTCTTATTACTAGTTGTCTGGTCGACAAAAATTTCTGACAAAATTCAGATTTTTTGTGAACTACAGCCATGCAAGTTGAGTAGGCTTGCTTGTATGGTATGGAGCTTGTAGACATTCTAACCTGAGTAATCCAATAATTGACCTATTAGGACTGCTACTTTTATAATTCACTTTTTCTCCTCATATGCCGGAGCTGATGGCAAATAAAATAATCACGACTAAATCTACATGAAATGAGCGGAATTGTAGCTGACTTGTTAAGATTTTATAATCGAAGCTTGGACTTTATTGGGGGTTCTCCCTCTGGTATGTGCCTCATAGTCGGGCTAGGCAACATTCTTCTCCGATGTTAGCCTTTATTAAGCTAGATCCTGTTGTAAAACTTCGAAATAACCTCCATTCATGGATTTAGGCCAGATTTAGAATTAGATTTAAAAGGTATGGCAAGTTCTAACATAACTTAGAGGCCCCCAGAGTAAATTTTGGGAGCCGTAGACCACTTGCCCCTCTCTGTCAGTTTCTCTAAATAGTTACTGAAGGACGGTACACTTGTTCCACAAAACTAAAAATAAGACCTCATCGACCAAAATATGGGTACGGTATAATTTGTTCAAGAAATAACGAGACTTTTGTAAATTAGGGGCTTACATCTTAACTTAACTTAAACTAAATAAATATGTTGGGAAAATTAACCTGATACTTCAGATGGAAGGTTGCGCCTAGGGCTGACATTCTCTACAGCGGAAGACAGAACTTTGTTAAGAGAGTCTCAGCAGTCGGAGTACGGACGGAATACATGTTGATGAGGCTCGCAAACGTCTAAAGGGAAAGGAGTTTGGGTTTCCCATCAGAACAGTATAAGATCTCTTAAAAGACGGGGTGCGGCCGAACAATTACCAATAACTCTAAACTGTATCATAACAATCTGTACCGAAGTAACACTTCATACCTTAACATACCATTAATAAGCGTTTCACAGTAGCGAAAGATGACCGATTAAAGGATTACCTCTACCTCACATAGAACACACCCTCAATGACCCAGTTATGAAATTTTAATGCGAAACTGCGTTCAGACGAGACTTGGTGCATTTCAGTATTCATAAGAAGACGCCGTGGTGACTCTTATGAGTTTTCTACTAATCAAATTGATCGTATTGTGATCAATACTAGCCACTCTTCCAGCATTCTGAATGAAGAGCCGAGTCGTATCATTATTTTTCTGAAGTCGAAGTACGGTTGTAGATTTTACGAAATCAACGGAGTCGAATAAAAAGACCAAGAATTAACGACGGAAAGATCCAGTCGCAAGAGACCACTGGGACCTATGCCGATCATGCATACCTCAAGTTCTCTAAAGGCGACCAAGGAGACCGTGTAGACAGATCTATGTAGAGAAATAGAATGCATTCATGGCTATGTTAAAGCGAAACCGTAATAATCAGCCTTTATCCATGAATGGCGCTTGTGTCGACGAAACTGAACAATTTTCTATCCTCGGTATGTGTATCAATACCAAACTTAATTGGAATGATCACATATTTGAAATCGCCAAAAACGCGACAAAATGTCTAGGTTTCCTTAAACGATGCAAGAAATATTTCACTCCCTCCGATATGGCTTCAATTTATAAGGCCTACATCCGTCCCAAGCTTGAGTATAATGCTCATATCTGGTCTGATGCCCCTAAGACCTCACTGCACCTACTAGATAGAATACAACAGCGAGCGATAAAACTTATAGGAGACAGTAATATCGCAAAGTCAATTGACTCGCTCGAACACCGACGTAATGTGTTTTCCTTGTCACTGTTTTATCGCTATTTTAACAACCGTTGCTCAAATGAGTTAGCTAATTGCATTCCTCACCTCCATGAATTCACCCGCAATACTCGTCTTGACAGGAATGCTCATCAGTTCACCCTTAAGCCTACTTTCGTATCGTTATTAAGTTCAGAGATTCGTTTTTTAGCCGAACAACACGATTATGGAATGCTCTTCCCAGCCCAATATTTCCTACTCACTACGAGTACAATCCACAGACATTTAGGACCAATGTGCATAGGTACCTCCTCACCCTTTCTCCCTCTATACCTATACCTTCGGCCTGTGACTTGATTCCGGACACTTAAGGGTAGTCATATCCCCTTTAGAGCGCGCAAATTATAAAAAAAAAAAAAAATGCACGAGCGCTGCTTGTGAGCTCTACTAACAGAAAAGACGGGAGGAGATGAGCTTCTGAAAAGGAGATGGAAAAAGCACAAGAAACGCGCGATCAAGCACATGACAGGAAGTTTTATCAAAAACGAGCATAATAAGGTTATAAGCTAGCTAGTTACTTCTACAGTGATGAATACGAACAATTTATTGTGGAATCATAGTTGATGTTAAAAATATGAAAATAAAAATTTTGCAAATGTTTTCGCAGGACAGCGATGGTAACCAAAACACCGCTGTCAGACAGAACGAACCTTTCACACTGCGGATTTCGTCCATCCGACTTAGGCCAGGTTAAGATAGCAATATAGCAATAAGTCTAATAAAGCTGCTGGCGTAGACGAACTGGTTTTTAAGATGGTTGGCAGCATACACCAACTTATCTGTAAGATGTGGTAAATTGAATCTCAACATGGTCTACGTGGCCCATAAGAAGAGGGATTCCTTTAGTGGAATAAATATCGCTTATAAGATCTCCTCCCTGTTGTGTAATTCTTAGCGTGGTTTCGGGCGGCACACTACGTTTTTGTCGACTTTAAAGTCTTGAAGAAGAAGTGAATGAGAGATGTCCAAAAAAGTGCTGACGAAGGCATAACACTCGCAGTATAAGATCACTTCAAAATTCATACCCTGTGTGTGCATTTCTAATATAACACATTAATGACATGAAAACAAAAAAAGTTACTGTGAACTAGAACTAACGCGACAAATTCAGTCGAGTTCAGTCGAGCCCCCCCCAAGAATAGTGAACGAACAGATTCGACACAAACCATCTGTGTGACAAACACCATAAAAGAAAAAGAAAAGGATCTTATAGGTCTATAGAGACTAACTATGTATATTGATCCAAGTTACCTTCTTACTCTTGTGTAAATAGGTTGCTATACCATTAAGGTCGAAAGCCAACTACCCGAGAACAGCGTTAGAAATATGAGGTTTCGTACTAAAAACAGTTTTATGATTGGTTGACTCAGTTTTGTCGAAGCGTGAAAGATCGACAGTAACAAAGACAAAATTCGCTATATTTTACAGTCTCTTTTCGATAAAGATGAAGCTTGATAATTTGAATAGTGCTTAAGGTACTGATACTGCAGACTCGGATCCGGTGATTTTTAGTTTAAAAATGCACCACGATCTGGATGGACCATTGTCGAAGAAATCATGGAAATCGAAGTCGAATCTAATCGTCATGTAAGCAATGTTTCGATTACTCAGCAGTTAAATCGTTTGGGACCGTTTAAATAGCGCTGGATACAAAATAGTGGAAAGCGAAAACTGTCGTGGTCGATTCGCTGAAATCCGATGCAAATTATGGCCAAGCCAGGATTGATGGTTAGAAAAGTTTTACGGTGTATTTGATGGTATTTGCAGGGAATCCTCTGCTATGAGCTGCTCCCATATGGAAAAATTCTTAATTCGCACTGCAACAAGTGCACCGTCTAAAGGAAGCGATCCCTCTGAAACTGCCAGCTTTGGCTGATAGGAGAGAAATTGAGTTCCATCAAGATAACGTGAGGCCACACAAATTGAAAGTTGCTTGTCAGACACCAAGTGATTACCACATTTTCATATCCATGGCGAGCGATTATGCTGTTGAAAAATTTGCCTCAAAAAAGGCTTGTGTCAAACGACTGTCCCAGATTTTTTCCGATAGTGACAGAACTTCTATGAGAGAAGATCGAACAAAACGGCGCCTATTTGACCTACGAGGGTGGTCCGATAAGTGCTTAGTCTACAAAAGAAAAACAAAAATTTTGGAGAAATGGCGATTTATTTTCCAATACAATCTCCTTTTAGCTCGATACACTTGACTCAGCGATGCTCCAACTTCTTTAACCCGTCTGAAAAATACGTTTTCTCGAGGTCTGCAAAGTAGGCCTCCGTGGCGGCGATGACCTCTTCATTCGACTGAAATTTCTGCCCGGCGAGTGATTTTTTCAAGTTTGGAAACAAAAAGAAGTCACACGGGGCCAAATCTGGAGAATACGGTGGATGGGGCAGCAGTTCGTAGCCCAATTCGACCAATTTGGCCGTGGCGAGGGCGGAGGAGCGAGCCGGTCCGTTATCATGGTGGAAGAGCACTTTTTCCTTCGCCAAGTGGATCCGTTTTTTCTTTAATTCGGCGTCGAATCGGCCCAATAATTTGGCATAGTTCAGCCCTGTAACCGTTTTGCCCTTCTCCAGGTAGTCGATGTGGATCACACCTTGTGAATCCCAGAAAACGGTGGCCATCACCTTTCCGGCCGATGGGACAGTCTTCGCACGTTCGCCGGGTGAAGTCTACTGTTTCGACTGTTCTTTAGTCTCTGGTGTGTACCAGTGGATCCATGTTTCGTCGACTGTCACGAAACGACGCAGAAACTCCTTCGGATTGTGCTTAAACAGCGTCAAACACTGCTCTGAAGTGGTCTCACGGTTGCGCTTGTTGTCCGGTGTGAGCAAACGCGGCACCCATCTTGTCGACAGCTTTCTCGTGCCCAAAATTTCATGCAGGATATGACCCACGCGATCTTCTGAAATGCCTACTGTCGTAACTATCTCGCGCACCTTCAATCGGCAGTCTGCCGATACGAGATAGTGGATTTTTGTCATGTTATCCTCCGTGGTAGCCGTTTTCGGGGCACCTGGACGTGGCTCATCAAAAACCGACGTGCGACCACGTTGAAACTCGTTAAACTAATTTTTGATGATCGCCATCGAAGGAGAAGAGTCACCGTACACAGTATCCAAACGCTCTTTGATTTCGCTGCGCGATTTCCCTTCCAAAAACAAGAATCGAATCACCGACCCATATTGCTCTTTTTCCATTTTTCTAAAATCCGCGGACACTCCCGCTTCCACACGCGGTCAAAAAAAAAAATACGAGTCCGATCCGGCTGAAAGTAGCGACAGTAGCCGTCTACTAGAATGTACTATACGATAGTAAGTTGCTCTTGCGATACTGGCGCCATCTGGCGGTGAGGGTAAGTAGTTAAGTACCTATCAGACCACCCTCGTATATCACCCTAAATAATGGATATTATCGTCAATGAAAGACGTGCACCGCTCACATTTTGGCCAGAGCCTCACCTTTAGCAGCTATAAGTTCTAAGAATTCCAAGTGAGTTTTGTCTATATCTGCTTACTAGTTACAAGCGGCAACTACAGCATGGGAGATCGGACACGGAATAGCTTTTGATAAACGGTTCTTCTTTGGACTTAGGAAGTTCTCGAGTTGAACCCTCTCTAGAAAAACAGAAGTTATTGTTGATGTTTGGATATTGCCTAAAATTAATAAAGAGAGAAGATCCAGTCCAGAACTATACAGACTTTTCAGCGAGGTGAGCTTTGTCAAACAGATGCAGATTCAACGTCTAAGATCGCAATGTAGTGTGAATAAACACCATGTCTTCGGCTAAAAGGGTCTTTGACTTCAAGCCCCAGTGTCGACGCAGGTGAGGACGATCGCACTTAAAATATCGCACTCAGTTAGAAAGAGTTTTTAAGCAACTGGGGGCGCAGCATTAGAACCAAATGGCTAAAAGACAAGGGTTTGACAAATACAGTGGCATGTGATGATACTTCCTGTATTTACCGTTATTTTTGGACACACTTTGTTTCTAAAATGGTTAAAGGATTACTTAAAACGATCATAATCTTCTTCATTGATGATTTTGATGGTATTTTGATGAGCTCTTAAGCTTAGTGAGAGGTTCCAATATTTAAGGCTCAGATTATCCTAACTTCATACGGTTAAATAGACTCAAAAGCCAACACATCTACAAGGGGTATTGAGGTAAACAATGATTTCGGGGCTTGTCCCACTAACCTATGTACAATATATTTGGCTGACAATGATTGATAATCACGATCGACCTTGTCATACCATACTACACAAGCATTTTACTTTTGACCAAGACGAAAGAAGGCAAAAAAAGATATCGACATCTAACGTTGTTCTACAATTATGCATGCCAAAAATCATTAACTCCTTTTGAAACACTTTCTTCGGTTTAACAATGGCATTCGGAAACCCAAAATTCGAACAACTTGCCTGGTACTTGGATCAATCGCAACTTGCAGCTCCATCGAGTATTTATCTGGGCCATTGTCAAGTCAATGTGCCTATCTACATAGCTCAAGGCACTATTTCCTCACATAAGTATCTGTTAGCGTGACAAATTCCGCTTTACGCTTTTATGAGCCAAAAAAAAAATACTAAACGAACAAATAAAAATCAGACGAACAAGGTTGGCAAAGTGGAAAATGAAAGTAATCTCGTCATTCACTTGCTTCGCGTTTAAAAATTCTAGGAAGACATACACTCAAGGCCTGAAATCCCAGTTAGACATGTACGCCTACGATCTGTCTCGACTGTTTTATCGATAAACCTTTTCGCTGTCATGTATAGATTATGCGGCCATCGTTATCGATAACACCACTTCATTGTCAGTTTGGTTTTATTTGAAAACAACGGTCCATCGTTCCAAGTATGTCAATAAAAAAAACCTGAAAACTAACTAAAACCATTAAACATCACGTTCCACCCTTCCACCATTGACAGTTCCGTTTCCTGCTGTGGGAATCCAACCGTTAACGTGCCAACTAGAGGGACAGAGTGAATTAACAAAAAAAGATCTAATCAACTCATCAAACAAATCGTATGGCAACACGACAGCAAAAGTGATAAACAACAATCATTGCGGGACACGATAAAGGCTGCGCTACTATGTACACCAGGAACTCTCTCCTTGTCTTTCGGCAATCAGCACTCTCACCTCGTCAGGTAATAAAATTAACTGAAAAGAACCAACAAACCGGCATCGATAAAGTTATCGAAACAAGAAAGCGCCCCTTCGACGTGCGATGTATCCCTTGGTCTGCTCGTCGCTATCGCTTTGCTTCGATTCGATTTGCTTTTAACAAGCAATTTCAATTAATGACTAAGAGGCGAAGGCCGATACCCTCGTTCACTGTTTCATTCTCTCTTACGCGCTTTGATATAATAGATCCATCTTCGGGCAATGGAAAGAGTTTTAATCACCGCTCTTATCTGTCGGTTGTATCCATCTAGTGTTGTCTAATTAGATACTAAAACTAAAAATGAATTCGAGTAGCCGGTCTATTGAACTCTTGTGAGGATTCTCGTTTCCATCTTTCATTGGAAAGGAGCTTAATTAAAAACGTGCCGCAAAGGCAATTTCAGATTGAGATATATATCCATCTTCGAAATGGATAGATACCCTTGTCATGTCACCAGTCCTTTCTCCGTCTTCTTATTCTTCTACACAACATGACATCTGTCTACCAAATGTCCTTTTTGTCCTCTGCTACTACATATCTGGTAGGCTCCCCTTGCATATATCCTTCATGCAAACGGATGGATGGATGGATACTGGTGGCAATCATATCGATAAATTATTCATCCATCTATCGGACAGGTGTTGAGACATGTAGAGAGATAAGTAGATGTTATCACTATGTTCTGTCCTCTTTAGCTCATTCAATGTCCTGGCTATGCTATATTATGTCCTTTTCATGGCCACGAAACAGCGTATTCATAGGCGACTTTAAGGTTGACAACGATGTTTTCTCGGTTGGAATCGATTCATTTTCGATAATCCCCCATTGAATAATCGATCAAAGTGTGATTTAATTTAAATTTGTATTTGTGGCTTTTGTCGTTGTCATCGTGTTTGCCTGCTACTGTATCGGTATGGATGGACGAGGGCGGGGAGGGTCGAGAGCTGGTAAATAGAAGGTCTTATAGTGCCTTATCGAGGCGTGGACATGTGATAGATGGGTATCTTTATCGAATTTCAATTGTTGTTTTTTATTTTTGCTCTTCTTTTGCTTGTTTGATGTTCTTCCACGAATAGTAGATGGATTAGCCGAATACCTTGGGAGGAAGATAGGTGAACAAAGGTGCTGGGGTAATCACACTCAAGCGATTGTTCTGGAAAATATTGTGATTTTAATGTGATTAGGATTTTTCGAAGCTCCCTTCATTACATTCACTTTGAGTCGTGTAATTCTCTGCAACGTCAAATAACTGAGTGAATTTAATATGAGACTTTGTGGGGCTAAAACTAACACACCACAAACTGAATTTGATTTTGCAACTGGGATCTTAGGCTTAAGCTACTGACTGTCTTCAAACTGTCCAGGAGAACTGGTGAATTAGGTAACACAGGTGGATAATGGTCTCTGACTGTTTCTGTCATTCGTCTACATTATTTGGACTCCCAGGAAAGGGCCAATACTCAGAGTTTGATTAGAATCTAAAAGTTCGGGTTCAAAATTGTCAAGCGTATTTAAGAGAGCTAATCTAATGGAATTTTAGGTCAAAGTCTGTCCATCACCGTCGTGTGTTATTCAACTTGAAATTAGTATAGCAAGCTATACAAACTCCGCGAAGTCTGTTACAGTTCTGTTCGGACAGGCTTTGGGTCATCGATTGGAACAAGTGATAATCAGAAGAAACAATGCCTGGAGAATACGGCGGATGAAGTAGGATTTCTCATTTGAATGTTTTGAGCAGTTTTGTGATAGAAATTTCGTCCTGCAAAATCATTTTGTCGTGTTTTTCAGAGTGTTTCGGTCATCTTCCCTTGAGTGCACGGCTTAAACTTATTACCTGTGGTCGGTAGCGTTTCGCACTGGTGGTTTCATTCCGTTCGCACAGACCATAATAGAGCACGCCCTTCTGACTGCATCAGTAAACCTTTCATCACCAATCACAGTTCGATGCAAAAATTGTTTCAATTTGTATGGGATGATCTTGCTTTTAGATTATTCGTAATTCTTCATTTCCGCATCTTTACTGCTGTCCAAGTGATTAGGTACTTCAAGTTCGAATCACAATTTTTAAAAAGTGTAGACACCATCGGGGATTATTTGATCTTTGGTCACCCTAAGCTTCGACTGAAAGACAACGACTTTCGGCAGTACATCTCTGGTAAAACGTTGCAAGTAAGATCTCATTCCTCTTATAATAAACAGTCATCTAACAAGAGGTGTCATTTTTAAGTTCAATTCTCTATATTTGGCTAACACTGCGATGACTTCTGATAAGCAAGAACAAGGAAATTGTATGCTCGTACAAGGTGTTCAATTAAAGAATCCACTTTTCAGAAAATTTGAATGTCTGAATGAAGACCCCAACTCCTGTTCATCTGCCTGGTCTGTTAAAGATATCGCCGATGTAGTTGACAAGGTGATTTACCTATAAACCTATGTTTGTCGATTTGAAGACGATCACAGGTTTTGTGCATATCTATAATCACTTTGCTCCGCGTTTTGCTTAAAAATCTGGGCCAACATGCTTATAAGGTCTAGTTGACATAGGAAATGAAGCCAACAGACCATAAAAAAATGCCGTATTTTTGTTGATGTTAAAGAAAGTTTATGAACAATGATAAACAAAAGTGTGGCATTGTAGGCTCTGAAAATCCAAAAGAAAGACTGGAGCAAAATCTATATCCACAATGCGTGCTGAAGCTGTTTTTTGGGCTAGATCATATTTTTTTTGAAAATTATGCTTTCACGTTTATTTCACTGAATGGATTGCTTTGTCGAACGAATGTTGACATTTAAGACCATCAAACTTTCTCCTTAAGAGCTTTTGTTAAGATAAGGTGTGCGTACTAAAAGAAACTTCTAGGGTACAGGTGTACAGCGTGCGCCATCTCATATGGGTCGATGTAAATTTCGAATAACTTCAACAATTCTCAACCGAATTTGGAAATTCAAAAATTTTGGAATTTTTGAAAATAATATCAATTAAATGACCGCCTTTATTACCGATGCAAAAATGGGCTCGTTTTCGCGCATTCTCCATGACATTTTCGAGAATTTCGGTCGAAATTTCTGCGATTTCCGCACGAATGTTTTTTTTTATCTGTTCTATTGTCTTCGGGCCGTTAGCATACACCTTGCGTTTCAAGTATCCCCAAAGAAAAAAATCTGGAGGAGTAAGATCTGGCGATCTCGGAGGCCAGCCAATATCGCCCTTTTTTTAAATCAATCTTCCAGGGAACTTCTTACGCAGAAGGTTCATTGTTTTGTCCGCAGTATATCGCGTCGTCTTGTTGAAACCAAGTAAAATAAGCCTTTTTTACTCATTTCTGGGACCACATTATGGGCCAACATCCACCGATATCGATCGCCATCCACTGTATCGTCAACTTTGAAGAAATACGGTCCAATGATGGTTTTAGCGCATACACCGGTCCTAACTTTTTGATCATATAGCGGCTCTTCGTGAATAATGTGAGGATTTTCGGTGCCCCAGAAGCGACAATTTTGTTTATTAACTGAGCCAGAGAGCGTAAAATATGTCACATCGGTCATCAAAATTTGCTGCCAGAACTCTGGCTCAGCATTAATCATTGCAACGACATTTTGTGCGTATGCCAAGCGACGTCACTCATCTTGTGGCAAAATTCTTTGAGTTATCTGCACTTTGTATGGAAATAAGTGTCCCGCAAAATGGTCCCACTGAAGCCTAACTACTGCGAACGGCGCCCATATGACACACTTGGGTCTTCTTGAACACTGGCCTTCACAGACTGAGTAGATGAGTTTGAACGCCGCGGACGTGGCCTAGGTTGCTCACGAGGGCTTTCCACAGAACCAAATTGAAAAAAAATCGGGGCCCAACGACGAATTGTATCTTTTATGGGCGTAACACGATCACGATATTTTGCACGATACGCACGTTGAGTTATAAATCGAGCGTTCACTTTTAATGAACATTGAAACTATTTCTGCGCGTTCTTTTGATGTGAAGCGATTCATGGTTAAAATTGTACTGAATTGACGTTTCCAAAATGCTATGACATATGAAAATCGGTTGACAATTGTTGAAGTTATTCGAAGTTTACATCGACTCATATGAGATGGCACACCCTGTATTTCATTATTTATTTCAGAATTTGTGCTTTAGATGGCAATAACAAATTTATACTTTTCCTCATACAAGTTTCTTTTTCTACTTGACTTAAAATGACACCTCGTGCTGGATAACCAAAGGTTTATGTAACACCTTAATTACTTCAGAATAATGCTGCCATGGAAGCAAAACTCATGAGTCCTTGGTATGACTTGTTGTCTTGGAAGTATAGACAAGGTTTTAATACCTTCATCATATGTATCATGCTCAAGTTAAAACATAACTCAATTTACTGCCATCTTTGCCGATCATACGTTGGAAGTCTGTTGTAGTTTCTGACAAAAATTGTTCATCAAATAGTTAATAATTTATTTCCCTTTCCACGCCTATCAGAAATAACCTCATTCTAAATGAAATTTGAATATTAATTGTGGTTAGCGACGTAGGCGTATCCGTAGAACTCCTCAACATTTGTTACGTATTGGTGTCAAGGCATAATACATTAAAAGCCAGCAAAATAAGTCCGCTGTTATATTTTTGCTGTTTATTTATTTCTATCGCGCATCTTAGATTACTGAAACTGTGCACCGAAGCCTTTTGAACTCATGTTGGTTAGTTATACTTGCTTGCAAGGTAATATGTCTGATGAGACAGTAGAAATGAAGCAACGAAGAAGTCGTCGATATAGAAGCTCCATGTGAGCTAGAACAGATTAGTAGTTCCATGCCGCAGTTCAAGGCTGCTTTGAACTTACTTATTTCCCTTAGTAATTCCTGAAACTTTTACAGATGCGTGCCAAGTTCGCATTGACAAGGCAAGTTCCCTGTTCTGTGAGTGAAGCTCCCCGCATTTCGATTTGAATATTCATAATCATGAAACCGTGGCACATGGCACTCGGTACCGTCGAAAAGTCGCGAAAACGAAACGAACTTTTAATGAATATTCTAATAATGCGCATTGTTTCGACCCAAAAAACGTGGTTTGTGTTGAACGTGTTTTTAAAACAAAGCGCCGTAGCCGTGTCCTCCGTCCCAAGTATTCGATATTAGCATAAAATTAAATTCATATTCGAAAACCGAAGGTTCGATCTGGGTGGTTCGTATTCAAATGAATCTAAAAATCAACAATCTAATTAGTACACGCATTATTCGTGTCCGATTGAGTATCTATGACAAAGCCCATACAAAATTTCAAATTTATTCCAATTAGTGAGGCGCCAAAATGCAGCAAATATTGTATAACAAATATCCAAAAGATACAAAGTGAATAATAAAACAATATTCAATCCATGCATACAACGGAGACCGAACAAACTGCAGTGCACTCATAATTGTAATTAATTTCTCAGAAAACTCGCAACCGACAGTGTCTGTAATTACAGTAGATACTGATGCGAAGCGGGCACCGACAACGACGCGCAGACAAATATAGTTTTTCCCTCTGCCAAATGAAATTAAGGAGAAAAAATAAAATTAAAACTAAAAAACGTTCCCGAAATAGACTGTGGAACTGAAAAGTCGCATTTCCCTCGGATCCAGTTGTTCGATTCCACACGCCGAGCTGTCAAATGGGTGCGGTAGTGGGAGGATAGACCGTAAGGGCAATTCATTTTCACTTTCGCTCGTCTAGAACCGTATGCTCGGTCTTAATCTCCCTCTATGAAGGCGTTATATGCACAAACATATAGGTGTTATAGATATAGAAATGCTCATGCACAGATGATGTTATCACCAGCTGCAGTTACACATGTACGTGGCCCCGGGGTTACTCCCCCCGACGACCTCAGCGGGTGTGAATTACATTCAAGAGCATGACATTGCAGTGGAGTCTGCAATTCAGTACAAGCAGTAGCCGCCAGGGATCAAGCAAGTCATTCATTTCGTTTCGCAATAATTGTCGCTTCACAGTCATTATTGTTTTTGTTTATCTGTTTTCTGTCGTTTTGTTTGCTTTTATTTGTTTTCGATTTGATAACGTAACAAGCAACGGATTAATGGGGATGCTCCACTTTGATCAGATTCGATCCTATTCAATCAAGTCTCGTGCCCCGGGCGGTTGATTTCGAAATTGATTTCATTACTTATTGCATACACTGGTCGTAGTAAATTAGAAGTGATAAGGATGCATCTTGCTGTTGGAACCGTTAATTAGGGAATAGCTCATAAAAAACGAAACGATGACCTCAAGGTAACCCTGGAGAGTGGCGTCTTGCTGTGACACAAATTTAGGAAAAACATAAAAAAAATTAATTTAAGTCGAGACAAGACGGATTTATGTATTATTTACGAGCGTATTCAGGTTTCGAGGATCACTGGGACGAACCTAAGATTCAGAGAAACATTTCGCAATGCCGTCGTGTGGGTGGACTTACAAACGATTTAGTGCGCTCGGCGAGCGGATTAGCGCGAGACAAGGTTAATTGCTGGGCTAATGAGTAGAGAGGCTGCTAGTCGTGTAACAGATTGTCGGAAAGACTTTTGTTGGATGTTGGTTTATTTATTTAATTTTGATTTCGAGTAGCTCTGTCGGGTAGTGTTAAAATTTGTTTGTTGAAGCGCTTGGGTAACACGCCCACTAAGATGACTGTAATTATCGCGCAGAAGCGGAGATGATTTGGAATTTAAATAGATCCATGGTAGAGGGAGCCGAAAGATGCTTGAAGTATTGTGGGGAGGGTTACAAGACTGTCTATGGGTTTTTACGAAATGCTTTTCAAATTTTCACATACGTTGTTGAGCTTGTCTATTTCACAATATCGACCGACATCTCTCTAGCCTTGAACGGCATGACACATAATAAGCCGCACTCAGGTAGATACTTACCTCTATTTGGCAGATAATTAAAGGCTTGAATTCGGATTTTGCAATAAGACCTTACAGTTTTCAATAAGCCCACAAGTGAATGGGAATGTTGGTATTCACTTTACTATCGCCCACAGACTTCCATTGAGCCATGAACTATATTGGAAGCTTCCTACGACAGTGAGTGTTTCATTAAATGGATCGGCGGAATCGACGGTTCCAAAAGGCAATTATTTATGCGGACAAAAATAGCTTTGAGACTGACCCATTTTCCCTTTTATTAAAAATAGATTTCCGGGGGATGGTAGAATTTTCATCATGGACCACAGCCCAACTCCGTGATGACACCGATTTCCGTGACATTTACTTTCTATTTCGGCACTATAAGAGCACTCAGGTCACCACCCACACTAGTCGTTTGTCTTAATTTCTTGATTGAAAAGAAATTTCATTTCTTAACTATACATACATATATTAAGGTTAAATCCAAATTCATTTCCTAAAAAGAAATAGAGAAGTTCATGCGTTTTTTGCATCCAGTGTAGAAGTCCGCAGTTGTGCTTCATGATGCAAGGTGGCCCAAAATCAATCATCCAATTTTGTTTTCGAATTACATTTTTATTAAATAAAAAAAAAAAGATTTTAAGTAATGGATGTTTTTATTTGAATTTTTACAATTTTTTCCGTTAAGTGGAAAAGATGATATCCGTCAAGTGGCTGCCGCCAGTCTTGATAAACATTTGTATCCGTTCCATCGCATTTTCCATCACTTTTCGCAAGATTTCCGGTAATAACTGTTCGCGATTGTCTGAGATCTGATCAGCGATCTTGCTGATCCATGTCAAATCGACCAGGAAATGCTTCCTTCACAATATCTATTGTGGGTTATGCTGTGTGTGCGATTGCACAGTCTTGTTGAAACCACATCATCACCCAGCCCCGCTCATCCAATTCCGGCCGTAAGAAGTCGTTTATCATGATCCTGTAGCGTTCGCCAGTAACAGTGAACGTATTGCCCATGGCATCCCCAAACAAATACGGCCCAATCAATTGAGTGGATTTATTGGCTTTTCGTGTATCACACACGGATTTTCAATTCCCCAGAAACAAAGATTTTGCTTATTGACGTAACCGCTTAAGTGGAAATGCGCCTCGTCACTCATGATGATTTTCGACACAAAATCGTCCTCTTCGTTGTTGAGATTAAGGCTGGCTAGACAGTAATTCACACGCGACACGCGGCGAACAGGCACTAACTGATGCACTGATTGCAATTTGTATGGGAACATGTGTAAGTCTTTCACTAAAATTTGCTGTAGGGTACGTCTGGTTATGCCCAATTGCGTGGCCCGTCGTCTGGCTGATGTTTCTTCGTTCTCAGCGACATCGGCAGCCACAACCGCGACATTCTCGGCCGAACGGGCAGTCCGGGGCCGGCCACGCCCTGCATAGTCTTTTCTGGTGCCAGTCTGTTCGAGTCTAGTAGCTAAACGCCGGAATGTCTGCCCAGTTGGCGCGGCACTAATAAGAAATCGACGTCGAAATTCACGCAGCGCTAACACCATCGACGGATTATTGGTCAAAAAAATCGACACAATTATTCCATGCTCTTGGGGAGTATAACGCTCCATTGCTTGTTTGTTTGTATACTGCTGCTGTCTAATTCACAAATGTCAATTATAATTGACGTAAGACATAATATCTTCCGATAGGGTGATTGATTTTGCGCCATCTTGTACAGCGTGCGCTATCTCATATGGGTCGATGGAAATTTCGAATAACTTCAACAATTCTCAACCGATTTTGGAAATTCAGAAACTTTTATTCAATTTCGACCTTTACAATTTAATTTGATTAACTTTTGAAAACAATATCAATTAAAGGACGATGCAAAAATGGACTCGTTTTCGCCCAATCTCCATGACATTTTCGAGCATTTCAGTCGAAAATTCTGCTATTCCCGCACGAAAGTTTCTTTTGAGCTGTTCTATTATTTTCGGGCTGTTAGCATATACCTTGCTTTTCAAGTATCTCCAAAGAAAAAAGTCTGAAGGAGTCAAATTCGGCGAGCTCGGAGGCCAGTCAATATCGCCCTTTTTTGACACCAAAATTCCAGGGAACTTCTTACTCAAAAGGTTCATTGTTTTGTCCGCAGTATGGCATGTCGCGCCGTTGAAACCAAAAGTGAAATGAGCCTTTTTTACGCATTTCTGGGACCACATAATGGGCCAACATCCACCGATATCGCCATCCTATGTATCGCCAACTTTGAAGAAATACGGTCCAATGATGGGTTTAGCGCATATACCGGTCCTAACAGTAACTTTTTGATCATATATCGGCTCTTCGTGAATAATGTGAGGATTTTCGGTGCCCCAGAAGCGACAATTTTGTTTATTAACTGAGCCAGAGAGCGTAAAATGTGTCTCATCGGTCATCAAAATTTGCTGCCAGAACTCCGGCTCAGCAGTAATCATTGCAACGATATTTTGTACGTATGCCAAGCGCCGTGGCTCATCTTGTGGCAAAATTCTTTGAGTTATCTGCACTTTGTATGGAAATAAGTGAAGATCATCTTTTAAAATTCTCCACAAAGTGGACCAATTGCTGCGAACGGCGCCGATATGACAAACTTGGGTCTTCTTGAACACTGGCCTTCACAGACTGAATAGATGAGTTTGAACGCCGCGGACGTGGCCTAGGTTGCTCATGAGGGCTTGCACAGAACCAAATTGAAAAAAATTCGAGGCCGAACGACGAATTGTATCTTTTTTGGGCGCAACACGATTATGATATTTTGCACGATACTCACGTTGAGTTAGCACAGTCGAGCGTTCATTTTTAATGAACATTGAAACTATTTCCGCGCGTTCTTTTGGTATGAAGCGATGGTTATGGTACTGAAATTGTACTGAAATGACGTTTCCAAAATGCTATGGCATATGAAAGTCGGTTGACAATTGTTGAAGTTATTCGAAGTTTACATCGATCCATATGAGATGGCGCTCTCTGTATAATATGATAGAATTGTTTAAAGAGAGTTAATTCATTTCAGTCGCTATTTTAATGCAGTGCTACCAAAACAACTTTCGTGAGTTCAACGTATAGTTCTAACTGCCGTGCAGGGACGGGTTAAGAATATCCCTGTAGCGATACCTCTCGCTTGTCGTAAAAGGCGACTAAAAACAAAGGTAAACAAAAATCACATCTAGGCAATTTAGAAAACACCAAGGTGAGCCTAGGGACACATATACCACCATTAAACTGCCCCACAAGTGTACATGCAAATCAGTGGGTTGACACGACTGTAGATCACCGGTGTTGTAAGAGTAAGATCAAACAAAAAAATCTAGAGCATGCCCGTGTCACAAAAAAAAAAAAAAACAAAGGCAGGCCGAAAAACAATTGGTGCAAACAATGCAAAAACACCAGCATTTGATTGGCCTCAGCGATGAAGTAATCCCAAACCGGGAAGCCTGCCGCTACTTTCTGAGGTCAAACCGGCGGACCCCACAAGCGGACCAGTAGGAATGCAGTTAAGTGGGAAGGTTATAGTCCTACACTTCTGACCATAACAACGCCGGAAAAAGGAAAAGAAGAAGAAGAAGAACGTATAGTTCTAACAAATATTGGGTGCAGCCAATTGACAGTTTTAAAATTATTGAAACAAGAAAATTAGCACTGAAAGGGAAGACCAAATTTTTAAATAAATATCTTGCAAGTGAATTTAGAATTTTTTTAAGAAACCAGTAAAAAATTAACAAGCGCACGGTGAGCAAAACTGTAGTCTCATTTCATCTGACAGTATCCAGTACGCAGGGCCTATGCGGACGTATTTCAACAAGAAATAAATTTCCTATAAGTTGTATGATGTTGGGCTACATTTCGGAAGTTGGTCAAGGCGAATGAGTATGTTGTACAATGAACGGAGACATTAATGTCATAAGAGACCATCTGGCACCTTCCATAAACAAATTTCATCACACAAATCGATCGAGAAATAGAAATATAATGATGAAACATTTTGAATCTTATGCGCCGTTAGGTGAAAGATTTTGTGGCAAGCATTGGTCTAAGAACAATAAAGTGACTTAGAAGCAGCTCCGAGAACAGTCAGAGTCCTTTTAAAAGCTAGAACAGTATCCTGTAATCAAAGAGCAAAAAAAACTTAAAATTGAAATTTTCAAAGCCTGGAATAATAATTTAATAACTTCTCTGCCTCGAATAGCTTAAGCTGCAATCAATGCCTGCGGTGGTAGTTGATTACAAAGTATTGATCTCCACAGTTTTGTTGAATTTCAATAAAATTTGTTTAAAATTTTTTATTTGTTAAGTTCACTTTTGTATTACACTGAAAACGTATTCGAATAAAATAATTATCTGATAAACGATTACTGAAAGGTTTTACAATTTTGTTCTCTAAAAGTCTTAAATCTCAGTTATACTAACAGAGTCCTAAAGAATTGGAGGTCGGAACTTATATTTGTCAATGGCATATGGCTAAAACATAATAATATAAGTCGTGTTCAAAAGTCGTCAGGAATTATAACTACTGTTAAAATCAAAAACCACATTTGACTACACTTGTCGGGTTTTTTTGGATTGTGCTATCCCGAACGCACCTTGGGAAAATGAAACCTTATTTTCGGTTTCAAACCAGTGACATCTCTAGTTGGGGATTGAAGACTTTTACTTCGTTTTCATCAGTTATTGATGTTCTGGCAATAAAAAGGCATTTCATAAAAATTGTTGTCGTATTTATTGTAATCTAAAGTCTAAAGCTATCCAATTTGTGGTTTCTAAAAATGTTGACGGAATTTTTATTTCGGTTCATTTGATTTAAATATTTATTGATTATTATTAAAGAAAAATATATCTATTGCAGCTATAATGAGTGGGCTAGAAATATTGTCTAGACTTTAAGCTAGTCTTAAATTGTTAAATAATAAAACCTTCTTAGGGAAAATCCCTTCGGTCTTTTTCATACTATAAAATTTATGACTCAAGAGAACAATGAGGATTTGGGAATTTTTCTTAGTATTTTCAGTATATTTAGGCAATAGTTTAAGACAGTCCCCCCTCGGTTTCTTGTAGATTTTTGGTACGACAAGTTTGTGATGACCTTTCCGAGAGTTCGTATTTTCAAAATACAGTTATTTCATTTGATAGCTAAAACTTAGTGCTAGTAATATTTGATGCCCTATTTCCAATAGACTTCACCATTATGAATGGAATATAATTTCATTCAAATGTCCTCCATGGAAATTATTGCAGGACTCGGATCTAGCAAGGTAATTTTTGACAAAACAGTTAGAATAGTGTGAGATGTGGCACCGTCTTGTTGGAACCACATGTCTTCTTCATCCATATCTTCGATTTTAAGTCAAAAAACTTCGATTAACTTATGCACAAATGTTTTGATTTAGTCTCCCTCAAAACTTTCACTTACAGTAGCTATATTTTCTGCAGGACGTTATTTTCGATTATCTTTAGGTAGGTCTTAACACTTCTGTAACAGTGCCAGTCTTTTCGAATTTTTTGCTTACACTGCGCTCAGATTGTCAGTATGTCGACCATAGTCTGCTCGTAATGCTCGAAACGTACCTACGAGTACTATAGGTATAATCACACTTTTAGTAGTTTTAACGTTTCACCACATTTTCGCATAATTTTGAAAGCATTTCTCAATAATTCGCTCTAATGATGTGCATTGGCGTAGCATTCATCTTTAGCGTAGGCTGAAAAGCTAAAGGTTAGACGGTGTTAAATTAAACGATCTAAGTGCCTAAATTAAAATTTCCATTTTAAGAAATCTTCAGAAAAATTGCCACGCAATAGAGATTTTTTTTATTTATTTGCAGATTTGTCAATGTCAAAGAATTCCTAGACATTTAAATTAAAATTAAAATGAACAATATTATTTGAAATGATCATAATTTGAAAAATGGCGTTCAATCTAATGGGGCAGGTAAATGAAAACTGATTATGTTGATCAACAATTACGACTCAGAATAGTTAACTAGATTAACCCTTATAAAGGGTATCGACATATTGATGTCAATTAATGAAATACAATCATCATACACAATCATTATGAAACGTTCAAAGAAAAGGAGCAGCCGTAGTTGGTATGATAGCGGGTTATATAAAAGAATCCATCAATACGTAAATTAAGGGAAGAATCGTGAAGATTCAAGTGACTTAAGGGGTGAGATGCAGTCAGATGCGTGAAAAAAGGAGAATTTTTAATATTTTTTTTTGCATAATATAATTAAGTTTATTTTATAAAATTGAATACACAGACTTTTTATGTCATGTTTCAACTTGACTTTCACAAAATATAAAAAAAAAAGTTAATTATTTATAACAATTTCGCCATCTTTGTTAGACCTTCTTCCACAAGTAGTGCTTCGCGGTGACCATCAGAACATCTCAATGAATCATCCAAAATCAATGAAACAAATAAAAATCATTAGTTTAATAATAAGTCTGGTCTTTAATCGTAGTTTTTTTTTTTTTTTGAAAATTAATAAAATGTCGGCATTTTGACAGTTTACACCCGTATTTGCGACCAAAAATCACTAGTTTTTTTAATGAAAAATAATATAATTATATTTTTTTTAATAAGCTGTACAAATGTCATCAAAATCCATCGAGGGGTTTTTGAATAATCGTGGTCACTGGTTTGAAAAACATAGTTTTGAGAAAAACGCATTTTTTTTCGATGTAGATACGGTATTATATTTTCGTTAAATGTCGAGCTCGATGGATGAAGTTAAACTTTTTTTATGTATTTTGATCTGCTGAACCCGAACATCAGAATTTTTTGTCGAAAACTCGGGCATCCAATTGTTTAAACAATTTTGCAAAAAAAAATTCAGTTTTTTGAGATAAATTTTTTTTTTTTTTCATATATTTTGGACAATTTTTAGGTGAAAATCTTCTTTATAAAACTTACGTTAAGTTTATATTTTATGAGTTATAAATTTTTAAAAAATTCTGATAGAGTAGTACAACCTTTTGTAATAATATGCCGTGCGGGTTCGAGACACCTGCACTAATTGTAGGATATCTCGGAAACTATTCATCGGATTGACTTGACATTTTTAGACTATATTTTCGAAACATCATACTTCAAGAAAATGTAAAAACAAAAAAATCGATTTTTTGAAAAATCTAACTGCATCTCACCCTTTAAAATTTGCCGAGAATCAATCTTTCCGATAAGAATTTTATGTAAGAAAATAATTCTTGACGGCTCTCTTTTTATCTCGAGTGAATCCAGTTTAATCAGTTTCAATTAAGTAAGAAAGGGGACAAATTATTAAAACCAGATCAACCAAGATGATGCCCTGCAATCTAAATACTATGGTCCTGTATCAAGCGATCCAACAGAAATCGATCAAAAAATACTTTTAATATTTTTAATATACATAATGCCTTAATATTCCCCATGGCCTGTTAGCTTTATGTGGAACCCAATATGAAAGTTAAAGCGTACGAGTAATTTACTACCACGCATAGCTCCCAATTTTTGTTTTAAGAAACATGATCGGGCTATAATTGAGCATTTACTAATTTTAAATGGCAAGTATTTGTACTCGTAAGTATAGTGAAATCTTTGCACGAGGAGTAAATTTTGAAATTATCGGTAAACACTGAGATGTTACAGAGGAGTAAAAACTTCACGACAACATCATCAACGATTTGAATGAGCAAGAGAGGGCCCATGTGGTTACCTTGTGGGACACCTGATGTTAACCGAATCTGTTTGAAAGTGTGGCTCCGAATCTTCACAAATAAGTTTCTGTTTTTAAAATACTATGCATAGAAAGCAATAGCTTGAAGAGTAGAAGCTTCTGGTTCACTCGATCATTCTTTGCTGAAAATGCAGCGACTTGGTTTTATTTACTAATTTTAGAGATAAAAACATATCTTCCGGTATTAAATTTAGAAACAATAAAAGGGATGACATTCATCAACGATAAGTTACAAAAATAGTATCAGGTCTTGAATTAAAGCCTGAATTTACTCCACTGATTTCAGTAGTGAAATTGTCCGCAAAAGCCTAATTTCACTAAACACAGGGGAGGAGAAGCACTCAAATAGTCGAATCCTCCTTTCACTAGCAGTCATACCTGTGGCACCGTCCTGTTGAAAATAGACATCGCCCACCACCATAGCACTAACAGGCAAAAAAAGGTCAGCGTTCGTTAACGCAATCCATTCACTGATACGTCCACACCAGCATGTGGCCTAATGACATGCCCCGCTAAAAAATCCCATCGAACTATTACTCATTGTTAACGGAGAGATTTTTCCACTCTTTCTCCAGGGTCTTCGGAGTCGGATCGTTAATTTACGAACGGAAATGAAAATGAGCCTCATCACTCAGAATAATGTTGTGTAAAAAATCATGATGTTGTTCATTAATTTCCAGCACTCAATCAGCAAAAGTGCGGCGTTGTGGGTAGTCAGATGGTTTCAATTGTTGTGTCAACTGGACGGTACAAGCATGTTGGCCAAGATCTTGGCAGACCTAATCAGACGAGCAGTAGTTGGAATCTTCGTCACTCGTCTATCTGAGGTGTTCACTTTACCTATGGAAGAAGGCGCTTAATGAGGACGTTATGTGAATATGTTCCTCTAATGGGATGACCCCTTATCTGTCGGCAGCACTTCATACATATATTGCACATAAGTCACATCCACCTCCATATTCTAACGTCGACTTTCGAAAGACAAGCCATGTGAATCTAGAAAGGCATTATCATGCAAGTTGCTATTAATGTAGGCTTTATTAAAAAAAAAAAACAAACATCGATGTAAGCTCACAAACCACGAGACTAACAAGTTCTTGAAAATTTTCGGTTCGTGTGAAAGTCACCTCATTGGCCGCCACCCTTTGTTTGCACTAACCTATCTCCTCAAATTCGTCTAAACAAACACGAACGCCAAAAAAAAAAAAGAAAGACAAGTGCAAGTCCCATCGACCTTATCTCTCCTGCTTATCATTAAAAACAAGCAAAAACAAAAACATTATTCTGGATACTCCGCATCAAAGCGGGCAGTACGAACTGCATACCCGAAAACCCTGTTCACGGTCTAGATTCTAGACAATCACTGTCGTTGTCTGGATGGCATATGCGGGCACAAGTACAGGTGGAAACGCAGGTTACACAACCACGCGAATTACTGCGGCTCGGCAACACAGAACCCTGTGCTCCCACTAATCGACTGACTCATCGCCAGCTATTTTCTTTTTTAATCAATCGACATTCTCATAGATACATCGATTCCATCGTCATGTTTCGAATTTTCATGTCGCTATTTAGGAATTAGCTTTACCCATTTCTGGGTCACGATTTCACAATCAAACAGAGTCACAGAAACAAATCGACATGCAAGAACAACAGTAATCGAAAGGAAACCAGCAAAACGTTCCAACAATAAAGTCAAATAGATTTAGGATAATAGAAAATTCTGTTTACCATGCTACCATTATGGTTTCGGATACATTTCTGCGCCTGTAGATACGGTGTTGTTTGCCAATAATAACATGCAAAAAACGTCACGGAAATGTTTCAATTTAATTTCTTGTCATTTAGGGAAACACAAAAAAAAGTTCTAAAAATGTATCTAAAAACGTCATGTAATCGAGATGAGAGGTATGGGTGGTGGCAGGACTGAGGTGTAATTGTAAATAATGTTTTTCCTTTTCCATCTATGCGGCGTTGTGTCAATGGCCGTGGGCGTGAAATGACGTCGGGTGACAGCGATTAACCGCGACACAGTGGGGCCGATAAATTAAGCCGCAAAGCAGCTAACGACGGTGGCATTACACAATGCCAGCCCTCCACAGAAGTTGTTTTTTCAATAGCTGTCGTGCTGGGCTGATTCGAATTCTCTATCTTGATTGGGTGGGTCGGAAATACTTTATGAACTTTTCGGATTTGTCACGGTTGTGCTAATTATTAAGAAGATTTCAAACATAATTCGACTGTAATGGCAACTTATGACATTTGAATTGCTTTTTGTCGAAACAGTAACATGTTGGATTGATTATTTGAAAGTTTTTGTGTCAAAAATTTAGATTGCAGAAAAGCAAAAAGTTGTGGTTCGAAAAAACTGTCACAAAGTGTCTTCAGAGGCTATAATCTCCTTGGTAGCTACTCTTTTCTTATAAATGAAGCCTTTCAAATGGTTTGTTGCAGCAGACGAATTGTATGATGATATCAATTGATGATTATCACCTACGCATCAATAGCATTACTCATTCCCACCATATTGAGTTCCGAAAGTTACTGCCTTCTTACTTTACCTCTTTAATGACACCCACTCGTTTTGTCTACAGAGCTTAGGTGCACCTTAATGAAGACCTTTCCAGAAGGACGTGCTTGAAAGCAACAACATTTAAAATATAAACCCCATTAATGCCGTTGATTGTAATACTCTAATTCAACATTAAACCGAATCAAAAAAACACCTTTATCATGGGGTAGAATTCGGTAATTAGCTTTGGGGTTGACCCTTGATGTTATATTATAAACCGATTGTCCTGATTACCTAGGTTAGCTAACCCTTTCTCACGTACCCGAAAAATTAGGTGTTATTTCATGATATTAATTGCTACTTCCTAAGGAATGTGATATGTTCAAAAAATATCAGGGACTTTCCGCCTTAAAGTAATCACGTCAGGTTTTCTTTCAATCCTAGACAGCCTTTTTGAACTTGATGTTTGGAATAATTTTTTGCTGGCTGATGCTTTTTTAATCTCATCTGCTTTTTTAGAGTTGACAAAATTCATCAGGACCTATCCATGATTTTTCTTTATTTTATTTACCAAGTATTGACATGGTCCCACCACATATCCCGACGTTATTTTGAAAAAGTTGTATGTAGGTAGTTTACCTCATCAACTGCTTGACCTTCCATACCCTTAGAATCGAATAACATATTTAGCACAACCTTCACCTTCAACCGCGCTTGCCGACCTTTATCGATGACTGAACTTCACCATACCATGCGACGAAATATCACATATTAGTAGAGATTCAGTAGATCGGGAACTTTATTGGCCTCATTTGAGCACCGTAATTAAATGAACCAAAACCGAAAACGCTTGCCAAGGCCGCTGAAAAATCAACTCGTGGTTTTGTTCAGTCACAATTTCTTCGGTGGATCAAACAGTTAATAATCACCTCAAAGACCAGAATTGGGGCGGAACAATGACAATGAAACTCGTTGAAGGAACTGAGGGCATATGTCTGCCAAAAAAATTTATGGATGCCTGGATTGTTCGTTGGAAAAATAAGGTTTCCCAACAAGGATGCAATTTGATCTGGTCCATATGTCCACTGCGAGTATGTTTGCAGCGATCATATCAACCGGACATTGTTGAGTTGTTGGCATAAACAAAGAATTTATCGTAACCCCCTAAAAATAAATCTTACGATATTAAATTGTGCAACGTGGCCATTGGGTTAGTTGTGTGTCTGTTTTAAAGGGTTCGCGCAGGTTCAAGAGATACGCTCTTATGGTGTCTGTCCAACGACCTGGACGGGGTGAAGAAGGTTTGTGTCAAAGATGTTCGTTCAATAATCTCCGGCGGTGGTTGTCCTAGATAGGATTCGAGAGATTCGACTGAATTTATTGTTGGTTGTAGTTCACAGTAACTTTTTTCGTATTTGCATGTCGTTAAGGTGTTATATTGGAAATGCACACACAGAGTATGAATTTTGAAGTGATCTTATTCTGCGAGTGTTATGCCTTCGTCAGCATTATCACATACATATCACTGATGCCAAGTTCTTCTTGGATCGGATTCGAAGACCTTTCGCGTCGGAAATGTGATGCCCCACGTATTGACCAGATAATTTTGAACGAATCCTTTCAAGGACGATGTTGAATAAATCAAACGTTAGCGTGTCGACCTGTCTAAAACCATTAAAGGTCTCGGTTAAGTCGATTTCGATGGAGCAGCGAGGGTTCTCCAATGTCATCTTGTACAATCTGACGAGTTTGGCACGGATGTGAAAATTAGACGTGGCGCTGTATAGCTTATCTCTCTGTACGCACTCGTATGCGGCCTTAAAGTGGACAAATTGATGGTGAGTGTCGATCGGCAATTCGTTCGTTTTTTCCAGGATCTGCCGTAGTGTCTAAAGTTGACTTCCCGGGCCTGAAAACGTACTGATATGGATCAATCAGTTTATTAACGCACGGCATAAGGCGTGCACACAGTACATCAGAACATGCTTTGTAATTGGGGCAGACAAAAGGGTCTTCTTTCTTGTGGATCGGATAAACTATACTAAGATTCTATTCATCGGACATGCATTCCTCTGACTATATCTTGGAGATGAGCTGCTGCACACTGCCAACCAGGTCACATGCTGCCTTAAAGAGCTTTGTTGGATTTAAGTTAAGAAAAAGCAATACTAACCTGGTTTGGGGGCGGAATTCTCTGCCTGTCAGCAGAATTTATTTCATCGTTGTTATACAGTCCGCAGAAGTAGTCCTTTCAGAGTAGTCCTTCCCGAATGTGAATGTCATTCCTGCGATGGCATCTCTCCATCTCTTCGACCTCAAGGTTCTCTTGCTCTCTTTTTTTTAATTTGAGAAGCTTATGCTGTTCCCTCTTCTTCTGCTTATAACGCTCACGAGCAGCTCTTGCCCTTCTGTGCGGCGCCGGTTGAATAGCTTGCTGCTTGGCTGCGTGTGGCCCCTTATACTCCTCATCAAACCATGAACTACGATTTCGAAACCCAGTATCTCAAAAGCAGCGCTCACTTGGTTTGTTTTAAACGGGTCCATTGGTGTTGTACGATCTGTGCAGGTGTTGGAGCTTTTTCCAAGAAGTTGAGGGAGACAACATTGCATTGTTGTCCGAGTCGACTTGGATTTGCTGGGATATCCAGAGTGCTCGTCAAATCCAAAATGTTCACGACCTTCTTGAAATCTCTCTAATCTCTCTTCTCAAATCATTGAACTCCCGTAACTTTTTGAACAGCCTTCGGGCATGACTACCTAGAATCCTCCGATTTCTTCATGCATCATTCTTTAATGTAAGTCAATTTTCATATGGCTCTAGGGTATTTTAGACCTTTACTCAGTCAGCCATATTATGTGTGATTTTATTTACAAAACGGAGTACCACAGGGGAGTCGTTTATCAACCATATCTTTACTTATCGTAAAAGATATATGTTAATGCCTACCTTATTGCAAATATGAAATTCTGGCCCAACCTAAAAAGATACTCAAATGTGAATAGCACACCCTCAGCACAAGATAAATTGAAAATGACATTCAAATGGGGTCACTTACCACATCCACCGAGTCAATTTCGTGAGATATCCATCTCCACAAAAGATGGAAACCATATCATACTACTTCTCGATGGAGTTCTGCTCCAATAAGATACATTTAACAAGTGCACACATTTCTTTACAGAAATAGCGCTTTTTTCCCCGTCATCATCTTCAGCATACAAAACGTGCTCCACCGCTATCACATCGGGTGTGCGTCACTGTGTGCCTGGCTGTAACATTGTCAATAGTTACATTTCCATTCCTGTTGTTCAACGCTCCGATGCCAGTTCCATTCATAGTATCCAGCATAGGCCTAACTGACGAAAACAGCCATGAGGCTGACGATGATCTCGTTTACTAAATAAAGCCAAACAGCATGCACCGTATTCGTAGGTATGCATTTGGCTTAATCTGGTTGCCTGCCTCAACTACGCCTTTCTCCATTCACAACCGGTGAACTACTCGTACTGTCAGTCGGTGGCGCGTCCATAATGCATCTACAGAAGTACTTGACTCTATTCAGGTGTCAGTTTGCTCCTCGTCCGGATCCCTTCCTCCACTCTGGCTGGAACGACAGCGAATCGTAACGAAGACGCGAATTCGTAATATAATCACGAGGCGTCATCGTCTGTGAAACGGAAACAGTGCATAAAGGTACGCAGAAATGAAAGGGCTGCTGCTGCATCATGATTTGACTTAATAACAAGTCATGACTAAGACGTGGTAAACAGATGAACCAAGCAGCGAACGACTGGCGAAAACGCAGGAACGAATCAACTGACACCCATTCACCTTATGCAAATTTCCTACGACGATGATGATGCTGTTCCTCCTGCTGGCGATTATGAACAGTAGCAATCGTAGATAGTGTATCTCTATGTACGACCGGAATAACGAAACAAGAACCAGACCGGTGTGTACGCGTGGATAATTTATGTGCCACCATGATCCATAGTTCACCGACGTCCCAAATTGTTCCGCAACGAGGATGTACTAACGCCTAGTCCTCGCCATTCTTTTTATGTTGTTTTATGGGTCAACCAGCGAAATGAGGAACGCAACGGATGCGTGGCGCTCGAGTAGAATATGTACGTCCGACTACGTGGGCATAAATTCGTCCCGGAGGCATCGTTAACGCACGACTGCAGAAATTTAGCGGATGAAGGTTCGTTTTTCTTTTTTGTTGTTTTTTCGGTTTTTTGTTTTGTTTGCATGCTTTGTGGCGCATCGGCGGTTGTAGTCCGTGATATTCGGACGGACTTCAGTGGTATGGAAAGGACACGCGTTGATAATTTATTCATGGATCGGAATGATTGATGCGATTATGCCGAGCCCGCGGAAGTATCGGAATAGCAGTGAAATGCGTTCGATTGTTCTGTGGAGCGGATTTGGGAGAGAAGTATGGTCTTATTGAATGGCTGCGGTTCTAAGCTGAAATAGGCCGATCGGGAATGGGGGCTTCAATTCCCCCAGATCCATTGATGGAAATTTGAATTTTAAAGGATTCTTTGATGAGGACGATGACGCTAATGATTATTATCATGATGGTGATGAGCGCTTTGATGATGTGTGGATTAGATTGTGGAATAGGGGTGATGAGATCGCTGGGGAATTTAGGTGATTTTGATGCTATGGCTGGATGGATAGATTATTAATGATTGGGTAATTTCTGGCCTAGAGTAGACATTGCTATCGTGTTTAATTCGATTGACTATTAGTTGATTTGACTTTGAATGTGAATCTGAGCATTGGTTTGAGAGGGAATATCTACTTCGGATCTTCCTCAAAAGAAATGTGTGCAAGGTTATAAATAGCCTTGAAAATTTTGTTTAGAACGGTTAAACATTTTCTTGAAACCCATTCGAATACAGAGTTTTCACTAAAAATATTTGCGGAAGACATGATCGCAGAGGTTTGAACATGATCGAAAGTGGTTAGCGAGGCCTATTTAAGGCAGAATCTGCATGCAATCTTCGGCTCCATTTGTGTTAAGGGAGATTAGAGGAAAACATACAACACAAAACTCTATGAGAGCGAAATCGGTTTAATCATAGGCTCGTTTGTTGAGGCCCAGATTCATTCAACTGATTTAGACTGCGGAGCACGTTCCATCTTTCGACTACTTGACATCAAAGTGGAATAAAATCCTACCAAGGCCGAAGTAGGGACGTAAATCGTACGCGGATTTCAATGTCTCGACAGAGCCGTTGTCCAATCACACAACCAGAGTCAAGTTCCCTTCTTTCAGAGAGCCCTTACGCTCTTGTAGGAATAGACAATCCAGCCCCTAGTGTCATGTCCCGGGTTCTGCACATGTAGCCGCGTCAGCACATCCAGCTTGTTTCCAGGTTTCTGCGGAATCCAGCAGATGGCGCGCATTAATTTTGGGAGAATAACTGGCACCATGCTCCAGATCCAGGCAGTTGCCTGCTGTTAGGAACAGCTCACAACGAATCAGAGCAGACCTCAGGATTTTGAAGTGCCCGCCTCCGAGGAGCAGTCTTTGGTCCTTTCCGTCTTCAGATTTTTGCTTTGATTTTCGTTGATCGCCGCATCTGCCTTCGGACTCCAATTACCCACCGCCACGTCGGAGGAGGAGATATCACGTTCTCTCTCTCCAGCAAGGTTGTCCCCGGCGACCGTCCTCCGTTTAAGAGCACTCTTAACTTTTTCGAGCTCCTGCTCCCTTCTGACACCACTTTTGACAGCTTTTTTTTTTTTATTTATAATTCGTGCAGGTTCAAGATTGTACACTCTTATGGTGCTTGTCACACAACCTGGACGGGAGTGCAGATGGTTTGTGTCGAAGATGTTCGTTCACTACTCTCTGGGGGGTTGTCCTAGATAGGATTTGAGAGATTCGACTGAATTTGCGTTGGTTGTAGTTCACAGTAACTATTTCGTTTCCATAGTTCATACACAGAGTATGAATTTTGAAGTGATCTTATGCTGCGAGTGTTATGCCTTCGTCAGTACTTTTTGATCATCGCTCATTCACATCTGATGTTTTTGTTTTTTCGTATAGAAATTGTTCTTGACTATGGACGGACTTGAACTACAGACCTTCTGCTCAACAGTCATTATCATTGCACTACGACTAAAAGCTCTGCCTGCTTGAGGGTTTTTGGGACCCAAAACCACCTTGCCTGCGATCAGAGTCTGTCTATCAGCATCACCGCCTTTTTGGGCTGTAGTGCCGGCCCTAACAGGACCCTGAACACCTCCAGCTCTGTTTCATTAGGGATTTGATAGTCACCAAAAAAGGAGAGATATTTGAGGCGCATGCTGAAAATGCTGGCATGCTAATGCCTCCTGTAGCAGGCTTTATTAGCCGCCGACGCTTTCTGCGCTGCGCGCCGCCAAGAAGTGCGGGGGCCGCAAATGAGAGGATCGGATGGGCTTCTGTAGGGGATTCCTCCGCCGATCTAATCTTTGCATGATTTTCGGGCACGCCTCTTTCTCCTTTTTTGGCATTTAGCAGTGCAATCTACAGTACGTCCCAATTCTAGGGCTCATTCAACCTTACTGGTTTCCCGTGTCGCCTCTGTTGGTTGCACTACTCATGCTCAGTCCAACCAGGTCGGTCAATAAGCCGCAGGAGTCGGTGTCGTTCCGGGCTGCCGGAGAGTTGGGAGTGAGTGGCAGGCTCTTTGCTCCAGCCGCGATCAAGGAGATCGCCATTGAGATCGTAGTTAAACCAAAGTGGCTTTTGAAGTGTGGGTACTGTCTTTATTCTGCAGAAATCATGTTCGTGAGCTGTATGCAAGTTGTTCTCGAATGTTCTCGTTTGTTGTCAGAGTTCTTTCCGAGCTTGAACGTGCCTAATTTACAGCAGAATCCTTAACTCAAAACTTTTGTATCATTTACGAATCAAATTTTCATTCGATTCATATCGGAAAGCTCTGATATTGAGTGGAACAAAACTCTCTCCATGAGTCTCTTTTTTGAGAAACTACTGTTTTTTTTAAACGGATTTTAAAATATTAATTTAATTATTTTCTTGGAGACACTATTAACCTTAAAATAGCACAGGGCAAAGGTTGTATGAAAAGTTGGATCTCAATGGTTGACATAGCCTTCAAGGGCTTTCGAAACTGATATTAAGGCATAAAAACCTACACGTGGACAAGCTCGGGGAGCACTATACTCCATAAGATGGCAGGATACTTATTTATGACCAATTATTCGTCAGCAATTTTAGCGCAGATTTCCCGACCGTCAAACCGTATACTGGTCAAGCACTAAGGCCTCCCATGAAAATATCGCCACTTTTGTCGCGGATGAACCGTCAACGCTGGTGAAAGACTCGAATATGTTGCCTTTCGAAGTGCGGAGAGTCCATCAACTACTGTCTGAAGACCGTCAATCACGTTTAAGCCTCGCCTACGGCCCTCCTGAACCTAAGGGGCGAAGTAGATGACTTTTTATAGAAGTTCATTTGAATGGACACAATTTGCGCTTTTGGGGACCGTATAATCCTGGAATTATTCCTGAAAAACCATTACATCCACTCAAAGCCATTTTAAGTTGATCCTCATTTTACACGCCTGATTTCACCGTTTTATACTCCTTTCTCCGAGGTTTTTTTTAAAGTCGCTGGCTTACGACTTATTTGAATAAGACATAGGCACTGAAAGCTCTTAAGGAGAATATGAGAATATCCGATAAGTGTGCGAGAACTTATCGCCCGAAGTGCTCGCCGAAATGATTGAAAGTATGGTAAAAATGTCGGCTGCTTTCACCATCAAAAAGTATGGAAGAAAACTTACAGGGTCCAAATAAATATTTAAAAAAAATTAAATTGTGTCGCTTCATTTTATAGATATAGCAAAACAACATCGAGCGAATGATTCTGAGCCGACCTATACATTTAATGACTCGAAACGCTGCCTACGATTGCTTGAATCTCTACCCCTAACGGCTTGAAAATCTGTTCTTATTAGCCAAAATAGCCTGAACAGATCTCATTGAGTTTTTCCTTAGAACTTTTTGGACATGAAAAGAATGCTGAGAGCTTTTGTCTACTCAGATCTAACGTTTTCTGTGACAGCTTGTGAGTTGTTTTCGGGTAAGCTTTTTTCATATAACCTCTTTGGTTTTAGCGTTGATGATGCGGGGGTCAAATCCTGGCAACAATTGCAAGGCCAAACCGAAGCTTCTCTAATGACCTCGGTTTTTGTGGTTTATTTTTTGGATAGGTGGACTACGTGCACAGAGAAAAACACCCTTCAGGAGGCACTTTTTATCTACTTACAAAGCTGTTTCTAGTCAAAAATTGCCGTGTCATGATATAATAAAAGACCAACGTCATAAGTCAAAAGTGAAACAACAACACCTTAATCCCCGAGCAGATCCCCTAATTGTCAAAACACACCTAATCTGACCAAACAGCGGTTTCCTATTGATCTATATCTCGCAAAGTCATCCAATCCAACACCCCCCAACCGAATCCAGCAATTGCGGCTCACTGGTTAACCACCAACATTATTCCGCATAAGCCTCGTTGCCATAAATATTTGCATAACTCTTCACGTATACGGTAAGAACCGCAGAAAAAAAAAAAACTAATCCAAAGGCTTATCTAACTGTTGTATCTGTAACGCAATTATTTCCTTTTCTAATTACCCACATTTGAAAAGGCTTAGTAGCCGGGAATCGGTTTCTACTTCACTAGATACCGCGTGTGCATCTCACTAACTGTGGTTGGAGTCGGAGAAAAAAAAATCAATCGACACAACCGATTGAAATCCGACTACGGCTGACATAAGTATCGGTGAGAAGTTATGTAAGATCGTCCCGTTACCTGAGTCCCATTCCCTTCTTCCGCAATCCATCAGTTCAATCGATCGTAGTCGAACTGCACTGAATCGGCTTCTGGATGGTTTTAAGTCAGTTCTTTTTCATTCCTACGCAATTGAACTAGGTAGTTCAAGGCACGTGGTCGCGACACAATTGCGTGGGCCTTGGCTTGTAGATACAGTCCAAGATAGTTCTGGATGGTTAATTGATTCCTCCTTTGTTTCAATTTTTATTTTTCTCGTCGTATCGATGCAATGCGAGGCAAGTCCATGAATGACTAATTGATTTTGGCCA
Organism: Merodon equestris; assembly: GCA_958301585.1. Taxonomy (NCBI): domain Eukaryota; kingdom Metazoa; phylum Arthropoda; class Insecta; order Diptera; family Syrphidae; genus Merodon; species Merodon equestris. The sequence goes on along the minus strand of OY284415.1, from coordinate 11,848,561 downwards.
CCGTGTAGTTAAGCCTACGCAGGAACAGGAAACCTTGTGATCGCGTCCCGTATCGTGTACGATCTCACTGCCCGAAGGGGATTAGCTAGACAACCGATCAGTTTTGCAGTAAATCTGGATTGAATCCTGACTCAGGTCCCAGAGGCTCGTGATTCATTTCAATGGCGAACTTGGATCGTAATTAGTTATGTTTCTGTGAGCTTGATTCGATGTTGGCGTTGGATGCATTGTTGATGAATTGGTAGTTCGATTAGATCGGACAGGCTGTTGGGTGGAACGAATCGAACGACGATGGTGTGTTTGGCTGTGTGCTATGAGAAATTGATTCAGATATTGCTTAGGAACAATCACATTTATCTCGAAGAGGACGAACGCTCAACAATTTCTGTCAACTGTAATTAATTATCTTCATTTGGTCGTCATCGCTCATTGGTCAGTGTGCTGTCGGTCCAATTAAGGCAACAAATCAAGAAGGCAGTAAAAACGAATGCCCTTCACCTACAACAATGGTCATCGTCATCATCATCACTGACGTGTCAGATTGGTTTCTCCGAACGTCATCCATCATTTGAGGACCAAATCGGGTAGGCAACCTCCCCGCGTCCCATCTGTTTCCGAAGAGAAAACCAAAAACAGACATAACCACCTTGACGTTGCGGCAAAACAACTTCCAATCACGAAAAGTATCCGTGCATCCACGTAGTGTACGAGTAGTATGTACAAGAAAACCTTAAAAATTATTCATATCTGCATGATAACCCAGTGATCGGAACATGATTTTCCACTTCTTTTTATTCGATTTTCTTTTCTCCGGCACATCAGTCGGATGAAGATAAACGGGTTAAGCTTTTTCGATACTTTCGAATATCTTTCTTTCGTTTTGTTTCTACGGGTCTGTCTGTGTGGATTTTGTAACGAAGCTACTTGATTTTATCGTTTCCATTCATACTTTTCTTTTTCGTTAGGAAATGTATTTTTGTCCATTCATTGCGGAACGACAACAACAGATGGTTTCGACACCGAGACAGTGTGGCATACTAGAAGCAGTGAGCGGAAGGTTATCCGGCAAATATCCGTCGTTCGCACGAATTGTGGGTGGGATTGATGTATCTTTTGCTTGCCGCGATTTTTATATCTACATTGCCTGGACTGATGTTAGAAAGCAATGATTATGGTGTAAAAGATCGATACATGGTCATGCATTTGAAGGGTTGTGGCTCTATCCATGGCCATCAGTGACTGGAATTTGAAGATGCTGACTGCCAACCATTGGTTGTTTGTTAAATTAGTGTTTACGACGAGTGAAATGGCTTTCTTGGAACTGAGTTACGTCTTCGTCACTTGTGTGGAGAAAACTTAATAAGCTGTCATTTCAGTTAGTCGTGTGGATAACAAGTCTTGATGGCAATTGTGTATTGCGAGGATGGGTTGATTGCGGTGATGAGGCGGGCATCGTTAAAGAGCTTTCAAATACTGTCTTGATTGCCATGTGATGATTTCTGAGAGTCTTCAGAGTTACTAGTTTTCGAATGGATTATGTGTTCAATGCTACCCATAGAAAGTGTAGGAGTGGAAGGGCACTTGGTGTGGATATTGCTTTTGTGTGCATTCTTAGGGCATAAGGTCCATAGTGGCATTGGTCACGAATTCGAGAAAACGCTATATTCTCATTGGGATGATCTTCATTTTCCATCTGATACCAGCAACGTTCCATTTGAATAATCCATCTGAATTGCGCCATTATCTTACGGGTTTTAAACTTATTTGAAGCAACTAGCCGAAGGCCAATTAACATTACCAAAACGACCGTTTGCACTTCGTATGCAAAGGAGAGGTTTTAATCCTCGTACCTTCATCCTCTCACTTAAGTCCAAATTAACAATGGCTCGTCAAAAATATCTCCGTTGTCTGTAACAACGTGAGCGTCTACATCTTCGAGGAAAATAGGTGTATTGAGCAACCACTTCAAACAGTCTCACATCAAGTGCGGGAAATCTGAGTGCCAAAACGGCCTTTAAAAATTCCCGGCGCCTGAGAACATAACTTTGGGAATCTGTTGTTCTCCAATAGATGGCGCTAGTGGTACATGCTGGTCGAAAATGTGAAGCCTCACGTGATAGGCATGGGCATTCTCCTCCTCCAACTTAGCGGACCACTGCTCATCACTATGCTTGGGAATTTTCATCGGCGTTATAATTTTTTGGAGCTAAATAAGCATCGTTTACTGGAAGTTGAGCTTTCGAAAAAAATCTGCGACTCAGGCGAGAGATGTTTTAAAGCTAGCAAAGGTAATTTCGACGTGGAAAAGAAGGAGTGTCCCGGTCCGGTGAAAAGTTTTGATGACGCAGAATTGGAAGCACTGCTGCGTCAAGATCTATATCAAACGCAACAAGACCTTCATTCAAGCTTTGATTTTTGGCTACTGCTACTGCTTCAGCAAGGATGGAAGAATGTGCATGTACATTGTGACTGGCAAAGAGAAGTGGAAATAGATGAAGTCGTGAGAGCGCTGCGCCCCTAACTGACCAACTGTTCAAATCACTTTCGGAATATAATAGTGCGTAAACGATCGCCGCCAGAGCCAATGAATTTTTTTGATATTTTTACTTCACACTTTTAGAATGGCCTTTCCATTGTCTTTCTTAGCTTCCAGAGTCCTTAGTTGTTGATATAAACCTTATATTTCAAACAACCCCGTAAGAAATCTGAAGTCAGGCCAGTCAAAATCACTTATTTTGAAATAAGGTGACTGAGGAGCAAAGGACGTGATGAGACTCGGGCTGTGGCGCCGTCTTGTTAGAACTAACAACTCATATCAGACAAAAGTGGTATCAAGAATCTTTTATCATAGATCTCCATTGACTGTCACGGCTACCTCAGTTTCGTCTTCGAGTAAGAACGGTTCAATTGTTCTTTCTGCACAAATTCCAGCCGATACACCCACTCGGTGATCGTGGAGAGATTGATCGTGAATTAATTGAGAGTATTCACTGGCGGAGAACTGAAAAATGAGACCCGTCACTCATGATAATTTTTTGCCAAAATTTATCGTCACTTTGTGTCGTGTTCATCACAAGATTAAGTTGATGCGTTAATTGAATTTCGTATTTCAATCAATCACGAATTGTGGTTTGGACAGACGTGCGAGGGTTGTCCAACTGCTAAGAATGGCAATGGCTCTATGGTGTTGATGATTTTTTTAAACTGACCGGTGTAGTCGACATATTCTCATCAAACGTCAGCTTTGATGACTGATATTACAAGATCACCGGTTGTTCTACATTTTTGGTGTAAGATAATATGGTCTGGATGAGCTTTGTTCACTCGATATTTTGGACGATAAGCACGTTGCGTTTCCACATTTGAGAACCTTGCCACAAATCGCTTGGACTAGCGCTTCGAACTTGGGCTGTTATAAGCCGAAAGGTAAGAAGGTGTTTTACAGCACGTCAGCCACATATTACTCAGGTCGTTAAAACCTACCTGAAAATGATGTCCTACTCCACCTTTTGCCAACCGTTTCGATTAATAAACCATGCCCTGGCTAAGCATTACTTCAGATCTTTTGAACGAAGAAGCCAAAAGACGTAGTTTTCCAACGTGGAATTTGGATACCGTCAGAAAGGTGGGCAAAAGCTGTAGCTAGCAATGGACAATACTTTTAAGGATACATATGTAATCAAGCCTCAAATTTGGAAAAACCAAACGGCCGATTCTCTTTTGTACACCTTACATCAAAATCGGTGCCAATTTCCAGCTAATCCAAAGGCTAAGTAGAGAACCGATAACGAGCCGCATGATCGTTTCGTTTCAGTGTCTAAGTAATTTGGACTTTATAAGCTATTAATACGAGGCGGTCTAAATTCACTTCAGACTCAGCAATATTGTCATGGATAACATTAGACCAATTTTATGAACTTGTACGGCAGGCCCGATTGGAGCATTATATTCCTCCAAAATATAACCAGGCCAACATAAACCAATTAATCATCAAATTTTATTTTGTTATTTCCAAAACGGGTCTGAAGAAGTGATAATTTGAATTTTGATAAAAATTTTGGAATTTTGAATTTGGTAGGAGAGGGTGCCATAAAGAGAAACTGGTGCCTGCTCGATCACATTGGTGTCATTTTTGGTCGTTATATGATGCAAACTCCATGAGATGCTCTGCCACAATTCCGCTCTATTTCAGTTGATACACTTTCTAAAACTCAACCGAGTGAACACGCCCCCCCCCAAAGAGCGACTTTGATATGCTTTTGACAGTTTTGTTTCTCAAATGAACCAATCGCGATTACTGCTGACCTATAGTGACGCGCTAGATGAATATGTGGTTCAATTTAATTCGTTCTAACATGTCTACAGCGATATTTTTTGTCATGATCAGTTTGAAGAAAATTCAGCCATTTCTCTCAAGTTATAGCGGCAATTTTCGACCATCTAGAAATTGCAAGCCCTGCGAATGGGGGACGTTTTGGACAGCTTCATTCCGCTCTATGAACACCATGTACCAATCAAATGCTCCTGTTCACGTTATTACGTAGCCAACATGTTCAAAGCGTCCTAATAATTTATAGCAAACACCTGACATTAACTAATGACTTTGTTATATTGAAAATAAATTCGTTGATACGAGTAGATGTGTTAATTGTCCGCTTGAATGAGTCAGTTCTCCGTATTTCGACAGAATACCACATCAGTCAATAGATTCGTAAGGTGACTAATAAAACAACAACTTCTAGTAAATACTCAACTTCATTCATCAGCATAGTCTGCTTCCAGAGTGATAGATGTGTTCTGACGCTTCTCAAACTTTTGATGCTCTTTTTGTAAGACGACTTATCTTTGGTTTCAAAATACATTCAGTTTCGGCAATCACTTTTTCACTGGCGCCAAATGTCTTGCCCTGGAGCATTCTTTTTAGGTCTACAAACAGGTAGTAGTCGCTGGGAGTCAAATAAGGAGTATACGGTGAACAGCGAAGCAATTCATGCCATTTTCCATTATTGCGATCGATTTGTGACACGGCGCATTGTCAACTGACATTTTCGTCGCCTTGGACGGTTTTAATTTTTTGCTTCACGCGTCTGATTGCCGATTTGACTCCGGAGTATGACGATGAAGCCATGCCCAACCATGCCTGTGGCCCATTCCGGACAGAGCTTTTTCATGCAAACGATCATGTAAAATGGTGAATACACTGCCCTCCGATGTCTTTAAGGTGTCAGATATCGCACGCAGCTGTAGTCCACGATCGGCCAAAACCATTTTATGACCTTTTTTATGTTTTTTTTTTGGGAACAACTACTGATTTTGAACCACCAAAGCGTTCAGCATCATCGCTGTTCGTAGAAGATTTTACATTGATTTGCAAATTATAAAGCAGGGTCAGTAAAACCATTGTAACTTACAAATTAAGCATCAGATCGTAGACGGTTCGTCTAAAGGTTGTTACTCCCCAAAATCATGGAATTGTAAACAGTGGTGTCATCTACGAGGGCTGTACGATAAAGAATTGTGCTTAGCGACTGAATGGCACCTATCTAGACGCTATCTGTCGATAGCTGTCAAAATTTCAGACAGACTTATCGAGTAATTTTGTTTTGACAGCTGTTTAAATTCGTTAGCTTATAAATCCGTGGTATCGTATCAGCAGATCGCCTGGTAAAGATCAGTCAGATTGATGAAATTGCAGATGTCTTAGTTGAACGCATACAAAATATCCAACGAAGGAAAAAATGGGCGCTTGCTCACAGGAGTCGGATGACAACTTCGAAGCACTGTGTGGACATGTGTAAGTCCAGAGCTAACTATTATCGGGTTTTGTGACTACTGGCGAAATATGGATCCATCACTATAAGCCAGAAAAAAGTGTCAAAACAGTGGACTTCCCCGCCAATCCTGCTCCAAAGACGCATCGGTTCCATCGATCAGAAAAATCATGGCCACTGTTATTTAGGATACGCAATTATTTTGCGAACGGAAGGACAATCAAACGGCGTACTGCGCTGATTTTTTTTTTTTTGAGTTGATAATGAAAAAAATTCATTATAACAATGCCCAGTTCATTCATCCACAATCGTAACAGCAAAAGTGATCGAGTTACACTACGACTTGTTGGCTTATCCAATTTATTCTCCAGATTTGGCTCCTTCCGATTCCTTTTTGTTTTCAAACATGAAAAAATGATTTGACTGAAAACGTTTCACGACAAAGAAGGAACTCATCACAGAGGCCTATTTTGCGGATGGCTTCAACAAATTAGAATATCGCTGGACTAAATGAATCAACCTGAAAGGACGACAATAAGAAAGGAAGGAAAATGCGTTTTCTACCTAACACAGAACAGCCTTCATACAGTGATGGTCATATTTATATGGCTGAACACTACAACACATGGATGTCGTTCCTCTTAAAAAGTCTTTTGAAACTTTTGTCGTATACTTCGGATCGTTGTCCTACATAAATGTCCATCGAAGCAGCATATTTCCCTGGGCATATGGCACCTTTATCAATTTTTTTTCTTGGTAGAAGTTGGAAGTCGCTATTTTCCGAATACAAAAAATAAGCCTCACTCCAGACCACGAGAAACCACGCTTTATTATTGCCTTCTATGCGTTTGACAGTCTATATGGTATATTTGGTCTTAAACTCGGCAGTTATTTGGCCTTCTTACGTATTGTCGACCGCCCGAACCAATCGCATTAAATATCGACTCATCGCTCCATAAGATATTACCACACTTTTAGCGTTCTACCCGGCAAAGCTGGGGTAAGGAAGATTTATGCAAAGGCTTCAAAGGGCAGCTCTGTCCGTCCGTCCGTACGCATACATCAAACCAAATTTGCCGAGTAGCTATGAGCCTCAAACTTGGGTGTGTTATAGAGTACATGATTCTGAACTCATAGCGATCAGTTTTAAAATCCTAGGTACTGTGGTTCCTGAGATCCAGGTAAAAGTTTGCAAAATTCAAGGTTGAATACCTCCGACGAGCTGATCCCATCCTGTTTGGTTCCTTATTCCCATGTCCAACTCTCAAATCCGTGTCTATAAATATGGCAAGCTCCATATATGTCATCGTACGAACTAATAGAATAAAGTGTTAGACAAAGTGTGTTCAAAAAATAAGGTGACTTTTTCTCGAAACATTGTTATTTATTCCTCAATATCTATTTTGTCCCATTCAAAGTGATTCTTCCAGATATAATACGCCTGCGCCAGTGCTTTTTCCAATCCTTCTTCTGATATGCGTTTTTTGGTATAGCCTTTTCACCGATGCGGTCTTTTTCTCGTCAATCGTGACAAATCTTCATTTTTTTATGGGTTTTTGGTAAGAGAAAAAGTCGCTAGGGATCAAGTCCGGTGAATACGGTGGCTATGGCATGATAACGGCTTTGTTTATGGCCAATAAATTACGGCACGATGAGCGAGCAAGTACATTACCGTGCTGCAATAGCCATGAATTTTCTTCCAACAAATTCGGACAATTTCTTCGTATTGCTTCACTAAAAGGCACATAACTTCGAGGTAATATTCTGGCAAGAACTCATGATGAACCACGCTATCGAAGGATACAGTGAGCAAAACTTCCACATTTGTCTGAAATTGGCAATCATTCCATTGGGATATTTGGGCTTTGGTTTTGACAACATTGCCAAGTACCCAGGATCATCCTGATGTGATGAATTTTTGGAGCAAATCGACATCTTTATTCACGTCTTTTAAGAGCTCCTGAGCGATGCTCGTGCGAACGTTATTTTGGTAAAAATTTATCAATCTCGGCGCAATTTCGCTGACGCACGTTTCATGCACAAAATATCCGAAAAAATTTCACGCCATGAGCCAACTGACATGCCAATATCCTTAGTAACTTCCTTGATAATGATTTTTTTTTTTTAGTTGGAGGTAGTGCTAACAGATAGCTAAGAGTACCGCGACCAGTGTAGGTATACCTAGTGCCTTCCAGCCAGTCAGACGAAGAGTTTCTCTACTTTCTTAATATAGCTGACGACGTCCCTCGTAGGAACTGAGCTGATCCCCTCAAGAGTCATGATTTCTCTGAGGAGGATATGCGTCCTAAGATGCCAGAGGCCATCACACTTGCATAGTATGTGCTCTGCAGTTTCCTCGTCCTTTATACAGAGTCGACATTCGGTTTCAGGCGAGAGGTTCATTTTGTTCAGGTGATATCTCAGACTACAGTATCGCAAAAGGTAGTTGACCACTCTTCTGAGATCTACTTTATTATACATGGGAATATTGATAGAGTGTTTGTATAGGGGCCGCATGAATCTCTTCGATTGTCGGAGACCTTGAACGCTGATCCAAAATTGCAAGTGTTGCGATTTTTCCCACTTGACTAAGAGAAAATTAATCTTTGACCTGGGGATTCCGCAGGAAGGATCGGCACCTATGTATCTTTCGCTGGAACCTTTCCCAGCGAGTTGGTCGGCGATTTCGTGACCTGGCTCCCACCACAGTTTGACTTTATTTCCCTTGCCTAGGTCTTGCAGGGTATCGTAGCATTTCTTGAAGGATTTTGAGTTAGTATTATAAGAGCGCAACGTTTTGAGCACTCTTTGACTGTCTGAGAGTATATTGATGATTATACCTTTTATGTCAGTCTCCAAGTTTAGGTTGACGCGCGTTAGGATGGCGTATAGTTCAGCTTGGAAATCAGTAGGTCTAGTTCCCAGGGCCTTCGAGATCTCCCAATTGGGTCCTAAGATGCCAGCGCCGGAATCCATCTTGGACCCATCTGTGTACCACCTGAGACCTTTGACATTTAGCAAGGGTTCGTCGCTTTCCCAAACTTTGCGGTAACGATAGTAACTCGCCGACTCTCCATAATAATTTTCTTCACTGCCTCTACGTTTTCGTTCGTAGTTGACTTGCTGCGGCGTCCAGAGCGGGTATCGTAATTGACATTTTCTCGATCTTCTGTGGAGAGCTTGAAGTACTCAGTAAATTCATTGGCGTATTTAGTTTTATTTCTCACACACAATTTATTGAAGATTTTTGATCCATTTTTTTCAATAGCAACAAATCGCCAAGCACACCAAAAACACGTCGACAAAGTCCCCTTACTTTTTGAACAAATCTCATATATTTTGCAATAAACTTTTTAGTATTTCCCACCTCGTTGAAGTAAAAATCGATTCAATTCGTACCGTGGGGCTGGGCACATAATACATGTTCATTATTTTGAACGAATCAGTGCTGCCAATGTTCAAATAACATTTAATTCAAAAAGAAACCAAACCATGATCCTTTTTACAATGTCATCGAAACTACCTACGTGTGAAACACGGATCATGGGTGTCATTGTCTTAGATTGTCCGTCCTTATAAATGGCAGTCCAGCCTCTATCGGATAAAGTAAAAATAAGTTTTTCCTAGCAAATGAAAATGTATTTCCGCTGTGAAGTAAAACCAAACCTCTTATTGGAAAATCCACAAAGAAAAGCAATTAATATCATATTTCGAGTCCAAATACATACTTTTGAATGAAAATGCATCAGTGAAGGGCAGTCCCAAGTAAGAAAGTGAGGCATGGAAAAACGAGATCAGTACACTGAATACTTCCGCTCGTTTTATAGCACTTGGAAGCCTATAAGTTGTCGTAAAAACCAAATAAAAGAAATCGAATGCCTCTCCTAATGACCTTAGATCAACGGTAATTATATATTTGCTGCAATGCCCCACTAAACCTAATTGGAAATTAACAGTCTATTACAGCAATATCAGCTGATCCGACTGACTTCAAAACCGGTCATCGAAATCCCCTCTTAATAGTTACATTAAGCCCCAAACGCACAAAAAAATTGCTGTTCCCATGAAAAATGTTTCATTATGAACCAGTCTCAATCACGCAGTCAATGTTTGTTGTTGTTGCTCCGTGATTTTATGCGTTTATGTGCTTAATAGAAAACAATTAACACACATCTTACAAAATCGAAAAAGTATCTAATAAAAGATCGAAAAAAAAAAAAACCAAAAATCCGTTGCTGCAACCCGCTTTTCCAACCTCACACGTGCAGCTCTTGTTCTTTCTCCGCTGATGGAGGGAAATATTTAAAAGTTTTCTTTTTCGAAGATTTTCCCACGATTCGATACAACAGCAAGCCGACAACAGAGACCTTAATTAAATTCATACGCGCGCATTAAGTTAGTGGAAAGTTTCTTTTCGGTTTTTAGTATTTTATCGTTTTCGTTTGATGCTTTTATCTGCGATGCATCTGTGAGATGTCGCTTGAATAGGCGCATGCGAGGTATTCAATTCTCATGGATAACAAAGTTAAAATGATTCGAAAAATGGAGAATTAATGAAATGTATCTAGTACGTTATGGACCGCGGTGTCTTTCACTTTTTAATTTAAATTTTTGTTTTCTTTTGGCACACACTCAACTCGTGTGGCATATCTTTAAGATATTCTCTCGGTTAATCACGCAATGTGGAGAATTAATCTTTAGTGCCTCGTCGGCAAGTATATAAATCAACTGGCGTATCTCGGTTTTGAGTATCTGTCAGTCGTGCGAGTACGAATAAACATCTGAAAGCCGTAGATAACGGTCGTTTTTTTGGTCTAAACAGATGAAACGTATAAACCTCGAAATGGGGAAGGTAATTGTCGACGACGCACGACTGGTGTTGGCAGGAGTGCGCAAGAGAAGGTTAATTTCAGGTTTCCTGTCGCTAATTGATTTTCATCATCTGAAACAACTTTTGCGAGTAGTTTACCCGTTTAGTTACACTATCTACAAGTCAGCTAGTCAGCTAGAGATTGAAGATCAACGATAAGCAAATGGAATATCTGATGGATTTATAAACTATTTTCGTTCACAGTATTGAGCACACAGTCAAGTCGTTGAACAGAATCCGATCAGATCAAATTTTCTGATTAGCTCTGATTGAGAACTGAACTGACGTCTCAAGTGGATTCGATTTCACGTCTCTCGTCTATTCAAATACTCGTGATAACAGCACTCGTCATCTCTATTTCCTCTTACCATCATCATCGTCAGCCGCACAAACTATTTTTAGAAAGGCTGAATTTTTCCACACTCTTCGACACAAGGTCAACGCACTGACTGCACCGATGCATCTAGCATCTAACAAAAGCATCCTCCATACATACCTTCATATGGATAGCATGTGTTTGATATCCGAATGACATCGAAATGACAGAATGCCTCCAGCAAGATACACTTTAGTGAGATGCAGTGAAGGGGGAAAAAATAAAATCAAATAGAAAGGAGCACTGGGAATATCCTATTTCCTCCTCGACGGCTAGGTACCTCGTATGTGTTTCTGCCTCTTCAGGTTTGCATCTAGCTTGAAAGCACTTTAGAACGGAATCTGTGGAAAAACGGATTACGTTGCACCATCAAGTGGCGCACACACATCCATCATCCACCCAGTAGCACTAGCAATACGCACTCATACTAGGTACCCTCCATCCATTTCATGCTCCTCATGCGGTGATGGTTCCATCAGAAATGTTCGGCATCGGTATCCGCTTCAGTGGTTTCCTGCGTCTGGCATCCGTGGACTCTTGTCTGTGATTACGTATGCAGCGATATCGTCGTCGTCGTCGTCATCATCACCGTCAAGCTCGACATCAACGACATCACCATAAGTTAGCACAGTTAATGGCGGTAATTCTTGAATGGTTTTCCTTCACTGGCTCACTGGCTCACGGGCTAGATAGGTGAGCTCGGGTGTCTCACCGGTCTCCGTGCGTTTGAGTCGTGATTCATTCCCGATTCGAACTTCAAAGCCGGTATCTATGGTGGCTGGTAGAGTTTCGACGACTAACGAGTGTCCTAGTAAAAGCGAGATTTTTCTTCTTACATGTATCTCATAAGTTAAATATCGCACCTGGTAAACAGGCCTCTAGCCTGTGGGCTGCTCCTAGTCCCGAGCTGAATCACGATGGTGCAACAGAGTGTATAGTATGCGAACTTGAATGGTACTTGTCGGGAAAGAGATTTGTTGCTGAACTGGATTTATTGTGCCACAACTACGTATACTGCTTGGCAGCAATGACTGACTTCATGGTACATGTACGTTTTACGGGCAACTTGAATGCCTGCTGTGCTACTACCATGCCTACTGGCCGGGTCGATTTGCGGGTGAAAGAGTGGAGGCAGGACATACGGGGTGAAATGCTATTTGCCATTTGTGAAGTGGAATTTTTGTGTGTACACACCACGACGAATGGCCAGACTCGGTGGAGCTATTTTCGTGTTTTCAGCGACCACTGGGATGGCTGGAATGAGGAGGGAGCGATGGATTATGTTTTTAGTGGAATTAAAATGGATGAGAGGAATGTTGATTCAAGGATTTGAAGGAGTAAAAGTTGAAGGTATTTGGCTTCAATTTGCGGCTTTAATTGATAGTTACCTTGACGAGTTGGCAATTATTTGCGTTGGCATGGAAATGGTGTGCCACAGGGTTCGAGTGTGGGAATGAGGCTATTTTGAATCAGTTTTTTGTTTTGTTTTAATGGAATGCTATACCTGGCGAGTGGAACTGGGAAAGTTCAATGGTAAACCACTGCTATTTTGCGGGGCGAGAGTTCAGGTCTTGGGTTAATTTGTCTATGAAAGAAAGCTGCTGAAGGAACAGCGGCAATATGATGTTTAGACAAGCATTTATAAATCTTCTTTAAGAAGTTCATTTGACTTCAAGAAATATTTGCCTAATTAAGACCAGCTTTTTGGGGTCAGAGCATAATGCAATGATATTTTGGATAATAGTTTTCAGCTTTCTGTTCTCTTAATATACCACTTACAGTCGGACAACTAAGGGAGACTCTTCCCATAGATGATGTTAAAGTAGCAATAAAGGAACAGTAAGGAGACACAACTTTTCCACTGAACTTTCCGAAGTTTTTACAAATAATCTGCTTAGAGGCTCAAAAAACAGAATCTAAAAATGGATTTCCTTTCCAGAAAAAAACAAACCGCCTTAGTAGCGCAATTTGCAGACTAATAGGACCTTTGAACCACTTGCATAAAATCAAACAATACAAACATTGGCCATTTGGGGACTCCTTTTCGATAAACTTCTTCGGATTATACAGGACGACAAAAGAGAACTCAGCCTGTCAAGGGCAATTATGACTGAAGTACCAATAAGCAGGCAGTTGCATGTTACTTCATTTCTTTAACTTGAAAAAAGGTGCGGTAACTTATGGTGATCATTTTCTAGTCGAGCAAACGTGTCGAAAGTGAGGTCCAGGTTTAATAAGTGGTAATTTTGATTTGAAAGGCAAATCGATGGCAGGTGAGTTCATTACGACAATCCCGAGCACTGACATAGACTAAGCCCGACTAGGCATCAATACCAATGGTGAAATCAAATATCCATGGTGTGGTCTAATATGAGTTAGTCAAGCCATTACAGCAGACCAGCTGAACGGCAAGAATAGTATTTTCTAAAGAATAGATTTCGCAGCACAACAACACTCGTCCTCACGTCACAAAGCCGGTCAAATCATACTTGGAAATGCTCAAATGGAAAGCCTTATTTCTCCCTCCGTATTGTCCTTCTGATTACAACTTGTACCCGTCGATGACCCATGGCCTGTCGGAGCTTATTATGAAAAAAAAAAATGGGTTGATTCGGGAATTGCACTTAAAGAAGAGGTGTTCTTCCAACAATGTACTATCCCACCCGAAAGATGATAAAAAGTAGCGGCTAGCAATCGACAATACCAAAGCTTGAACAGAAACAGTTGAGAATATGAAAAAAAAAACTCTTCTGCAGACTGTAAAATAGCGCTGCCAGGCAAAATAACCGATGGACTGGAGGAAGACGAGGAAGAATTTCATCTTTCCGACTTAAATGAGGTTAGATAGTGAAAGTCAAAGGGGATGGTAGCAACTGTACCAACTACGCCGTGTCAGGACAGAAAAATGGCCAAATTTCAACTCCAGGGCAGATCTTAGAGAAGATCATCGAATTTTAGGTCGGTATATACCAGCTTTTTGTTGACTTTAAAGTCTCCAGTGTGTGTAGAAACGATCTATACAGAGCCATGTCATACTTTAACATCCTTGATCAATTCGCCAAACAGTTCGGATAACAGTGGAAATTTCTGGCTACTCTATTCTAATAACTTCGGTAGCGAGTCAACGAGGGTCAATTGAACATTGCTATTCATGCGATTTAACGAACACAGTGACCATTAAGACAGAAGGAAACCGAATACTCGTACATATTGTCATCAAACAAAGACGTCTTGACGTCAGCCTTACGTGGAACAGGAACCCAATATTGTTGGAAAAGCTGTATAATGCAAGTTATGAGCTCCGGTGTTTGCTGTCGTTCATCCCCTGGATATGCCATACTTAATACGCAGTTTTTCAATAGAGACATAACAATTTTATATTTTAATATAAACGCATTCCTAAACTATTTTTATGATTTGTCAATATCAGAGCATCAACCCAGGCTTATTCTTTTACCGTGGTGAAGTTCGCAAACAAGCAATGCTCCAAACTTTTTACAAATGATTTCCGGAATTCTGAGTTGGCGAACGCAACTTTAAGAGCGCTTACTCCAATTTTCTGCCAACCAGGCAGATTCATTTAAAGCGTCGCAGCTTCTTCGAGTAGGTTCTGCAAAAGTTTGGAGAAATCTTGAATTTCATTGAAAAATCACCCAGTGATAAAGCTCATTTTTGGATTAGTAGCATTGTCAATAAGCAAAATATGCATTGTTAGACAGCAACAAACCCACGTGTTTTTCAAGAAACTCCATTGCATCCACAAAAACTAACCGGGAGTGAGTTGGACCGTTTTTTTGTCTGTAAAAATGATCAATATTTTACGGTCAATACCAGATTTGGTTGGACTTGATATTGCTGATATGTGGCTTCAATAAAGAATTGATCTCTTGAAGGGAATTGTCGGATCGAGATTAACCCTATATAGGAGAAAGAGATTTGGTTGAGGAAGAACACTTCCTATACAGAAAAAATTGTGTAACAACATCAGTTGTGAATGAAAGATGTTAAAATAATGCATAACACTTACAGCATAAGATCACTTCAATATTTATACTCTGTGTAGGATTTTCCATTATAAAACCTTAATGGCAAGGAAACAAAAGAGTTACTGTGAACTACAACCAACGCAAATTCAGTCGAATCTCTGAAATCCTATCTAGGACAACCACCCCCGGGAGAGTACTGAACGAAAATCTTCGACACAAACCATCTGCTACCCGTCCAAGTTGTGTGACAAACACCATAAGAGCGTACACTCTTGAACATGCACGAACCCAATAAAAAAAAAAAAAACCTGGCACTTGGTAAACAAGAAAAAACAAAGTATAAAGTAGGAAAGCTACCATCTGAGACAAACAATTACTTGTTGTGTTTGTCAAAATGGGGTTTCGCAGAAACTTAGCATCGAATGAAGACCGTGTGAATCATTCCTAAGGGTAACATCACACTCCACTAGAAGAAAAGAAATTAAAGTACGTCGTTATATTGAATTGCGAGTAGTGTGACCTACTATAATTAGAGCTTTTGATCGGCAGGTAAAATGGTGCGTTGGTTTTGTAAAATACGAAGGTTAATACCCCGACCCGGGTTTTAACCCACATTAGTTAAGCAAGTGCTACCAAAAACTAGTCCTGGTTGGGCTTTATAACCATAACCGGGGGTCCAAGCTTATAACAGATAAAGCCCTGACATGAGTTTTTATCCAACGGGCTTGGCCTTATACTGTTCCCAACCATTTGATATCAGTCAGCATCTGACTTTGTCTCTTAACCCAGAAAGGACTAAATACTATCAGCGTCACTACTGTCTTGAACGGATCATAACTCAGAAAGACAGAGTAATGTGATAGCTGCATCAGCACAGCTAGCGAGTATGCGGGTTTCAGAAAAATAAATTAACGCGAGGGGGGTGGACCTGCAACTTTGATGGCTTCAGTCGGTTGCCACAACTCATGAATATGAGCTTCGATTGTACAGATGTTTGGCTTGGCCGTGGATGCTGGTGCATCGCCGCGCCGTGTTCGCGTTTTCTCTCATTTTGGATTACCGTAAAGGATCTGCAATTTACTGTCAGTCACAATAAGATGGAAAAATTCTTCCGTTCTTTCCTCTGGAGCACCAATTTTCTCGGCTTGCTTTTGGTCCATCCGCAAGGCTTTCATACAAAGGCAAGTGACTAATTGAATTGTGCCAATGAATATTCGTCTTGCACTTGACATGTAATCATTGATCCAGTAAAGCCTCCAATTTTAGGTCTTCAAACTTTTTAACTAGTCCGGGTGCTCCTTGTCTTCTACATCGAAATCATCAGTTTTGTAGTGTTGATACTATACATTTGAGGTGCCTCAGCCCTATTTTTTTCCGATAAGTAGATGCCTCAGCTCATCGTGATGTTTCTGATCTGACATTTCTAACCTGGAAATTGTGTAAGCGCCATCTATTTGAAAAACGACGGATCCTTGTTCATACTTTTCAATTATTCGATTTAGAGCCGTTGGATTTTATTTTATGGGACTAAGTCAATCCGTTGGTTTATGCCAACAAGAACAATATCGAAAAACTTAAAATTTGCAACATCCTGGCCGAGAGTGGTGGAAAAGATAAGAGAAAAGAAAAAAAAAACGAAAACCTGGAATAACTCTCAGTTCGATATCTCATTTAGTCTGTGTTTTATTTAGATACGCAATTGTTTTGTCTTTGTTGAAAACTGACATAGTGACATAATTTGTGTTCAATAAATAACAGGAATTTTCAGTTTTCCAAAGAAAAAAAGGGGTTGTGGAGCTATGGTAATCATCACCGACTGTTGAGCGTCTGTAGTTCAAATCCGTCCATAGCCAAGAACAATTCCTTTACGGAAAAAACTGTGCAACAACATCAATTGTGAATGAGAGATGATTAAAAAATGCTGACGAAGGCATAATGCCCAGTATAAGATCACTTCTAAATGTATACTCTGTGTATTACCAATATAACATCTTAATGACATGGAAACAAAATAAGTTACTGTGAATTAAGACCAACGCGACAAATTCAATCGAATCTCTCGAATCCTATCTAGGACAACCACCCCCGGAGAGTAGTGAACGAACATCTTCGACACAAACCATCTACAGTGGATACTCTTTTTCCTTCCGTCCTTCCTCGCTCGATCTTTGGAATAGCACTCAGTTCCCTCGACTCTTAATCCTACCTCTGCTGGCGGAATAACAGCTCTTTAAAGTTGTCTTTGTTTTTGACAATATGAAGAAGTTATACGGAACGGAAATTATTTTTGACCAAATGCTTACAAACAGGCAACGAAGTATTAGCATGAATGCAAAGGCATTATTGATGTGCAAAGTCAGGAATGTTGACCCCGCACAAGTCTACTTTACTAACTGTACTGTTTCACGCATATCAGCTGATGCTACGCCATGTTTTGTTCCGCGTTATTATTAACTATTTGAATAAAATTTGCCGCCACACTTATCACACCCAAAACATGCGAAAATATTTCATGGTATGAGCCAATTAGTTTGCTCGTATCAGCGAAAAAATCGGGCGAAGCGGACTAATACAACTCGTAAAATAATTGGATTCCAGTGACTTTTTGAACACAGCACGAGTTCTCCATCGGTGAATTATTGCTTGGACTACGTGCTCTGCTCTGATAGTATACATACGTCTCCCCCCCCCCCCCATCATTGCTTTTAGCAAACTACAACGATTAAGACGTAGATGGCCTACAACAAACCGAACGGTCGAACTCAAAGTCATTAAATCCCATAATCAGATTCAAAACTATTTGATAAAATCCTCACGCCATCATTCATCATCTCATTACAATTAACGTCATTAAAGTAATGCAAACACTCCATTCACGATGGTAATTAAAAGTAATCAAGTCGCCCTGTCGCCCCCGCACTCACCTCTAATCATCTATCCAATAACCATAAGATACAGGAAGAATCAATTCAATGTCTCACTCCACAAGCCCACATCACTATGCATATATTCACGCACTTCACAAAGCATTTTACCTACCACTTATCCCATTTTCACCACGACCCAAGCAGGTGTTTCCTGTTCTCTTTTCAAACACAAAATCCCATTAACTAAATACGAATATCTAACGTAGGAGTATGATGGCCACTCGAAAAGGGTCTAATACAACCGACCATCATGCATATTCAAGGCCAAACGTGATTACTGTGAAAGATAAAAGCAACGAAACTCAAACCATAAACATTTGCTTTTGAAATGTACGAGTGTGAAAGCATAAAAGTATCTGTTACAGGTCGGACGTGGACGAGATTGAAATAAAGCAAGCCCTTTAGGTTGCCGTGCAAGGTCTGTGAGCTTCAGAAAGCAATATATCTAAATGCTTGCGTACTTGTACGACTATATGGTACCGTCAAGGTTTGGCATTCAGTGGTTAGGCTCTAAGAGGCTTAATGTATCTTTTAAATGCAGTTTTTTCCTCTTTTCAACAGCATATGTGCGCCTCGAATAAAACTTGTTTATTTGCATCGTTGGAATCGTTTTAATCGTTCGACTCGCATTCGATTGAGCCATAAACTGTTTGATCTTTCATTGATAAGCCTATACCGTTAAATAGGACTAAAATCAAATTGAAAATAAAAAGACCCGAATCGATCGACGTTAATGAGATGCAATGGATACGAAATCGACGCGACTGCACCCAAGCCACGTTCGTTTTCACGATTACGCTTTCAGTTTACACACAATATTAAAAGTATCTAAACCGTTTTTATGGTTACACGCATGTATGATAGTAAGATACCCGCATTGCTGTTGAAAATCGTTTTCCAAATCGAGTAAATCGTTTTATCGCATCGATAAATAAGAACACTAATGCCCTGTTTGACAGGCTAACTGAAAATATACAACCGCAATAGAGCATTCGTAACTTGTAACGGATTTCTCGTTAAATTCGACTTGAGACAAAGACAGGTGTTTATTAATGAAACCCCAACCACTAACGATGTCTATCACATGTTGCGATACTTACGTCATCGACCGCTGATTATTGAATCGAATTTATCGGCTTTCCTTTGCCGCCTCTTATCTCTCGAATGGCGAGAGTGTGCATAAGATACGACGGCGAATGAGTTTTCATTTTTTTTTCAAAATTCATTTTCGATCAAATATACTTCGAGCGAGTTAATACACGATAAGCGATAGGAAACAATGAATCACTGTGTTGCACTTAACCTCATTCGTGTTCACTTCCAGTTCTATCTTATATGTGCACTGCCATATCAGGCGTTAGTAACAGTGGCGGATACAGAGGGCAGAGGCAAGTAGAAATTTCGAGAGTGAAATTCGTGCAAAAAATATATCAACGGCATGAGTGTGGCGCTGTAATGACACAAATTTGTTTGCTGATTGAGAATCGATAGATAGTCACGTATCTATGACTAATGGGTGTGTGTATCTGCATGGGACAATGTGGATTGTTTAGCTAAAATAAAGTCAACAAGTAGCTGGTGGCATCATGTCGCCACTTTTTCCGACACATCTAATGAGTTTAGTCAATACAAAGAGGCTGATGCTGATGCTTACTTTGCAATTTGTAGATTTCACCTTAAATGTCTGCACGTTCGTGTTGTCTCTTGAAATTATATAATTGACATTTGCTGACGGTGAGTGTGGGTATTTGAAAACGGACTTGGATTTATAGAAACCGAAATAGACTTTCAGCTGCAATCAGATGATTGACAAAACTAATTCACATTACAATACATCCTCTAGCTGAGATCTACCTAAGGTCAGAAGTATTTTGGAAACCTTTAACTGGAAGGAAGATTTAAAGCTTTTCGGACGAGTATTTTATCGTTTGATAGAAAATATTTGCATAGAGGTACGATTGGTGGGGCTAAACCTGGTAGATTTTTGTGTCAGTAAAGTTTCTCGGGATTCTCAGTCTCGGTTGCACTTCGATTTCAGTCGGTGGATTAGTGCCACCATTCTCGAAGCTCTACAAGCCAATATTATACCGGCATCTGCTCTCTCAATTTACTTGACACATGATAACGTTTCCGATGGTAAAAAAATTATTTTCGACAGATCCGATCTGAATATTATAAAGGTATTACGAAGTATACAAGGCTATTGGCAGTTTGCAATGAACTGTAATATATGTCAGGCTACTGCCGACACTGGAACCAGCCCACTCCTGGATTCAAATACATTTATCAATACAATGAAGGACACGATTAGTGGAAATGCGAGTACAACCTCTCATTATGCCTTTGGCTAATAGGGTTTTTGAATTGGAAGGCAAGGATTATATTTTGAGCACTACACAAGAGAATCAGCCTGCTTCTCGAAAATTTGTACAATAAATCTGGATGGGCCGACGTAGATTCCAGATAATGTAGGAGGGGTGATCCAAAAGTAATGATAAGCGGTTATTTTCAGTTCGCCAAAAAAAATTTGAGCGCCGTAGCGCAGTGGGTGGTGTGCCAGTCTCTGACGCACGATGAGTGATTTCGGATCCGGATAACACCTCCTCGGCGGGATATTGGCAAAACCCCTCATAGTATACTTGCCTTGAAAAAGATTCTCGGCGTTCGTCGTTCGGAATCGGCATTAAAATGTAGTTCCCGTTCACTTGTAGGAAAAACAAATCCAAATCGCATGCAACATAAGTTGTGAGAGAAGCTTGGCTGTGGCTCTCCATGAGCTGTAACGCCATCTGAGAAGAAGAAGACTGACGCCAAAGTAATTCAAAGTGTTCATGTTGGGCGGGAAAGGTTATGGCATTCGTTTTTTGGGACACTGACGCTCGCCCTATTCGACAGATCTAGCTCTTAGTGACTTCAATCTCTTTCTTTGGCTCAAGGAACACATCTGAGGCAAGAAATTTGAAGACGATAGCGAAATTATGGCTGCTGTTGAGTTTTTTTGTCTTAGATGGTCAAGACAAAGAAGTTTTCTTAAATCCTATGCTTAGAAAATAGATAGACTAAACGCATTAACTTGTTAGGAGACTATGTAGGAAAACAAATCTGTTTTTTTTTTTAAACTACGTAGCGCAAAAGTAATCTTGGACTGTAAGCGGAAAGATGATATCCGTCAATTGGCTTCCGCCAGTGTTGACACACATTTGTACCCAGCTTATCGCATTTTCAATGACTTTCCGCAAGATTCCCGGTGATAACTATTCGCATTCCTGTTAATCATTTTCCTTAAGGGCTGCGATTGTATGAGGCTTGTTTGCATAAGCCCGCGACTTCAAGTAGCCACAAAGAAAAAAGTCTGGGACGGCTAAATCGGGTCATCTTGCTGGTCATGCCAAACCGCCATAAAGGGAGATTACGCAACCAGGAAACGCTTCCTTCACAATATCCATTGTGGGTTGTGCTGAGTGTGCCTTCTTGAAACCAAATGTTTCCCAAGTCCCGTCCATTCAATTTTGGCAGTAAGAAGTCGTTTATCATGGCCCTGTAGCGTTCGCCAGTAACAGCGACCATATTTCCGTTGCCGTCCTAAAAAAAATACGGCCCAATCACTCCTCCTGAACTCATGAACATCGCGCCACACAGGGACTTTGAGTGGATGTAATGGCTCTCTGTGCACCACACGCGGATTTTCAGTGTAAGATTTTGCTCATTGATGTAACTGCCATGGTGATTTTCGACACAATATCGTCCTCTTCGTTGTTGAGATTAAGTAATTCACATGCGACTGACGGCCAGCAGGCATTAACTGATGCACTGTTGGCACTTTATATGCGAACATCTGTAAGTCTTTCACTAAAATTCGCTGTAGGGTGATGCCCAATCGCGTGGCCCGTCGCCTGTTTGATGATTCTTCGTTCTCAGCGATATTGGCAGCCACAGCCGCGATATTCTCGGCCAAACGACCAGTCCTGTGGCGGCCATGCCGAGGTCTCCTATGGTTCCAGTCTGTTCAAGTCGAGTAGCTTAGCCCCGGAATGTTTGCTCAGTTGACGTGACACGATTAGACGTCGAAATTCACGCTGCGCTAACACCACCGACCGATTATTAGTCAAAAAAATCGACACATTTATTCCACGTTCTTGAGGAGTATAGTGCTTCATTGCTTGTCTATTTGTGTACTGCAGCTGTCTAGTTCAATAATGTCAAATATGATTGGCGTACGACATCATTATAACATCCTCCGATAGGGTGATTCATTTTGCGTCACCTTGTTCTACTCCGTTTAATTACACGAGGGTGGTACGATAAGTACTTGCCTACAAAAGAAAAATAAACATTTTGGAGAAATGGCGATTTATTTTTCAATAAATTTATTTTTCCTTTTAGCTCGATACACTTGACCCAGCGATGCTCCAACTTCTTTAACATGCCTGAAAAATACGTTTTCTCGAGGTCTGCAAAGTAGGCCTCCGCGGCGGCGATGACCTCTTCGATGACCATTCGACTGAAATTTCTGCCCGGCGAGTGACTTTTTCAAGTTTGGAAACAAAAAGAAGTCGCACGGGGCCAAATCTGGAGAATACGGTGGATGGTGCAGCAGTTCGTAGCCCAATTCGGCCAATTTGGCCGTGGCAAGGGCGGAGGTTTGAGTCGGTGCGTTATTATGGTGGAAGGGCATTTTTTTCTTCGCCAAGTGGATCCGTTTTTTCTTCAATACGACGTCGAATCGGCCCAATAAGTTGGTGACCGTTTTGCCCTTCTCCAGGTAGTCTATGTGGATCACACCTTGTGAATCCCAGAAAACGGTGGCCATCACCTTTATGGCCGATGGGACAGTCTTCGCCTTCTTCGGAGCACGTTCGCCGGGTGAAGTCCATTGTTTCGACTGTTCCTTGGTCTCTGGTGTGTACCAGTGGATCCATGTTTCGTCGACTGTCACGAAACGACGCAGAAACTTCGGACTGTGCTTAAGCAGCGTCAAACATTGCTTTGAAGTGGTCTCACGGTTGCGCTTGTTGTCTGGAGTGGGCAAACGCGACACTCATCGCGCCGACAGCTTTCTCATGCCCAACATTTCATGCAGAATATGACCCACGCGATCTTTTGAAATGTCTACTGTCTCGGCTATCTCGCGCACCTTCAATCGGCGGTCTGCCAATACGAGATAGTGGATTTTTGTCACGTTATCCTCCGTGGTAGCCGTTTTCGGGGCACCTGGACGTGGCTCATCAAAAACCGACGTGCGACCACGTTGAAACTCGTTAAACCAATTTTTGATGGTCGCCATCGAAGGAGAAGAGTCACCGTACACAGCATCCAAACGCTCTTTGATTTCGCTGCGCGATTTCCCTTCCAAAAACAAGAATCGAATTACGGACCGATATTGCTCTTTTTCCATTTTTCTAAAATCCGCGGACAATCCCGCTTCCACACGCGGTCAAAACAAAACTACGAGCCCTACACGAGTACTACACAATAGTAAGTTGCTCTTGCGATACTGGCGCCATCTGGCGGTGATGCTAAGTACTTATCGGACCACCCTCGTATGTGAAAAATTGTATGTCAATTTTATTATTTTTCTGCCCGATTCGTAATTTTTTTTTAAGCAAGCTGAGCTATGAACCAAAATATTATGATGAAACAAAGTTTGGCCGAAGGTCAAAGATCTTTAGTTAGAAAAGAGCATCCACTGTGGGTTTTCACATCTATCGTTCAGGAAATTGTAAGAAAAGACTTGAAAATCTAGCCTTAAAAACGGAAAATGGTAAATGACTTAAATATGTTTACGCAAAAAGATTTTTATGAAACACTGTTGGAGAGATTCAATACAGTGAGTTGCTTCTCCTTTTGATTAATTTTTTCATGATAGCTTCTGTACACGGGAATCAGACTCAGTTTGCTCTTATACCCAGTCAAAAATATACAACTTTTTTTATTCAACAGACTTTTTAAAATGTATGTTAATAGTAAAGCATCCGCTTTGCAACACTTTTACGCACAAGGTTCTGTTCTTGATCCAGTTCTTTATAACTGAGTAAATATAATGCTAAGCAAATGCAACAAAATACGTAATTATTGTATTTCAGTCAATTTTACTTAACTGGATATAAAGTCTGGGAAGTCGTGCAAATTGCCACGTTGATAAATTTCAAATTTCACAGAACAAATTGCTGAAAATGATGCTTGACCTATCCAGCCACCATTGTAAAATGGTTTGAAAATTAGATTCATCTTTGCTAGAATGATTAAGCTATCTGATAAAGTTCTACGTAACGGCGTTGCCTTTTCCATCCTTCGCTTACTCCAGACAATACTAACTGCTCTATTATTTGCTTTTGACATGCCTTTTACAAGTATACCTCTAAATGAAGAGATAGAGCCAACTGTAGGCGATTTTATAATACGTCATCTGGCAGAAATACTGAGTTTTATATAATTGTAAATGAAAATAGTAGACAAATGCAGTCTTAAAAATTCATGTCACCTAAGCTTGAGTGTATTTTAGTCTATATAAAGGATGTCCTTAATAAGCCAGCACTAACTTCAGGCAGGCCGCTTATCAGATTGCAAACCGTCGATACAATTTTTGATCAGTAGTGTTTGACATCAACAACGTTAAAAGATTTTAGAAGTTTGCACAGATCGTGCAAATATTGAAGTCTAATGATCATCGTTTGCTTCTAAATTTCGATGAATGAGTTCAAAATCAACCGGCATTGAATCCTCTTTCTATTGAAAATGTGTATTCTGCAACGGGTCAATATTGGTCATCTTCAAAAATGTTTGCTTTGAGATAGAGTGTGGGCTGATGGAGCCGTCGGACTATCCACTTTCAAAAATGAGGATAATCAACATATTACTGAGATTAATGATTTTTTCGTCGCGACAGAGATGTTGTGGAAAAAAAAGTAATAATGGTGCATGAGTTGGAAATATACGGCCAAGTGAATGGAACCTACAGTTTTAATTGCGATGCCGAACGGCGAGAGCCGAGAAGCTTTTTCAAGGCAAGTGTACTACCGGGGGTTTCACCGCTCCACGCCGGCGAGGAGTAAAGCCTGGAAATAAATATTCGATGGCGTTGATGTCGTCGAGATCCGAACTCGCTCATCACTGCGCCAGAGCGTTGTCCTAATAACTGAAAGACTGAATAAAAATCTAATCTTGCTTACTACAGCCTTTGATAAATTAGCTCAAATTCAACTTAGAAAGCCTTTATAATATAGAGGTTAAAAGAAAGGCATGGAAATTATGTACCTGATAGAACTGCAAGAGTAAACGCATCTAATGCTTTAAAAGAGGAAAAATAGTTCCAATGGTATTCCTCAAGGATTGAGAGTAGGACCCATTCATTCCTTACGCAAACTTTGTGCGTTGGTATAGTATACAAATCCCGGTGTTGCAACAGCAAGTACGCAAGATAAACTCATCACCTATCTGTAAAGCTGGTTTAAAATTGTTAAAATCCTTAGCTTCTTTTAACCTATCAAAAAGTGTATCACACACAGCATGGGCTTCAGCACTGATCTTCCACGGGCTATAATGCTGGTTATACTTAAAAAAATGAGAGATATTTCGACATATCCGAAATGAGCATAGGCTGTCCATTGGCAGAAACTCTTCCTCAGTCACTTGCTGGAAGATATACTGCTTTGTATTAGTTTCGAATATGATTTATGTGTAGATTCATCTGTTTCGACGTGTTAGTTGCAACCCTGCATCCAATTAATCGGTCTTAGATGAAAATATGGGCGACCATGTGTAATCCGTTTCACAACGAAGCTTGATAGTTGATATATGTAGTTGGTGAGAGTGGAGTGACTCGTTCGAGAGGTAGCATCCACATTTGTTTTCAGATCGGCTTATGACAGCCCACGTTCGAAGCATCAGTCCAAGCGAATTTGTGCCATGGAGCAATTGACCGATCTCCGCAATCGTCTGGCTTAACGCCTCTCGTCTACTTTTTGTTGGTTACGTGAAGTCTTTGTACAAAGAGCCAAAGAGTTTTTTGTTTCTTTTTTTTTAATAGGGTTCGTGCAGGTTGAAGACAGTAAGCTCTTATGGTGTTTGTCACACAATCTGGACGGGGTGCAGATGGTTTAGGTCGAAGATGTTCATTCACTAATCTCCGAGGGTGTTTGTCCTAGATAGGATAAAAGATTCGACTGAATTTGTCGTGTTGATTGTAGTTCACAGAACTATTTTGTTTCCATGCAATTAAGGTGTTATATTGGAAATGCACACACAGAGTATGAATTTTGAAGTGATCTTACGCTGCGAGTGTTATGCCTTCATCAGTATTTTTTTTGATCATCTCACGTTCACAAATGATGTTTTTGCACAGTTTTTCCATATAGAAATTGTTCTTGACTACGGACAGACTGGAACTACACACCTTCCGCTCAACAGTCGGTGATGATTACCATCGCACCACGACCAGCTTACAGCTTTAAAGCAATGCAGATTTTTTTGCCAAATAAAGTTGCGGCTTCCTTAAGTTGAACCATTTTAGTTGGTCTTCGACATCACATGAACCGAAAATCTTAGGGCTTTAAAGAGCAATATGTTATAACAACTTTAATTATTTTTAGTCTTAGACCCGAGGTCCCATGTCTTAGTTTA
The DNA here is from genome assembly GCA_958301585.1 of Merodon equestris. Taxonomy (NCBI): domain Eukaryota; kingdom Metazoa; phylum Arthropoda; class Insecta; order Diptera; family Syrphidae; genus Merodon; species Merodon equestris. Next base: position 11,822,012 of record OY284415.1, on the reverse strand, counting down.
TTAAAACTTAGAATGTTGGTTCACAGTACCTAGTTCTTGGCGAAGATTTCATTAGTAGAGGCCGTCATTTTCTGAGTAGGTGAAAATAAAAGCTTAAAGACTTCGTTAAGGCTGCTGAGGCTTAAGGCATATACTCTTGTAAAATGAAAAAAAAATTATTTATTTCCCAGAAGCATTAATCATTTTCCTTTTTTATTTCTAGGTAAGTCGCATAAATGGATCAAGATGTTCGAAAAATGCATTGGAAATGGTAACACAACATATAATTTTAGTACAAATCCTTGCTACAAGAGAATATCCTAAACGATACAGGATTTTAGCAAAATGACTGAAGAACCATCCATAACCACTTAAGATTCCATTTACTTCGCTAAACTCTCTGAACATTCAAGAAGTAGTCCTTGTATCCAATCTATCTCCTCCCAGCCATGTCACTTCTCTTCATTAAAATACCTCAACAAAAGCACTTCTTTACAACCAAATAGGTATAAATAAAACTCAATTTTCGACAAAAAAAAGACTTACCGCAACAACTTGATTTGATCGTTTTCCTTTCCCCAATTTACTGCAAACAAACTTTTTCCCCCATTAGCTATCCGACGAACCAATTTTTCATTTTAATATTCCTCCTCGAGCACGTGGCACATCCTTCACACCATCACATCCGGGCAGACGCCACTCCTCTACCCAAGACTTCTGTGTGTTCCAATTAAGTGTGGAAATCCAATAAAATAAATTTCCATTCACGAGTGGTTGGAATTCATCCATATCACATAGAAGCTTAGATCCGCCAATTTTTCGCTGTCAACTTTGGGATAAGTTAGTTAAGAGTTGTTGAATGAGATCTATCTACCATGTCTCGATGGTTAATTGATTCCGATTTAGGTTAAGTTAACAATCTATCGTTATACTCTCCCCTCGAATAGGTACTTTTCGCTGTCAAGTTCACGTCAGTCAGTATCACTCCAAGGTGATCCGCATGATCGTAGACATCTCGCGCGGGTGGATTTAATTGACTCGACACTCGACTAGATATTTTCGCGAACCTACACAAATGTGTGTCTATCTGTCGACCTATCTCGATACAATAGACATGAAGTACTGACAGACAGTGACGAGGGACCTGGAAGGTCGTTGAACGATTCCTTGATGTTAGATTTCTCCTCAATAGAAAGGGGTCAACGTATCCGATAAGCCGACACGCCAACTCTTTATCGAATACCAGTATCTAAGCTTAAAGAGTATCTGCGTAGAGGATTACGCATTTGCATGTGAAATGCAATCCAGAGTGCTGTGTAAATTATTTAATTGGGCGTCTAGCTACGGGGGTGGCGGCACTTGTGCGCCCAATTAAGTGCTCGGCGAAGAGCATTAGCTTGACACGCTACTTAACAACAACGTCATATCGCATTCGTGGCAACAGCTATTGGTTTCGGTTTTTCAGGTTGTTCCAAGTGACCGAGGTGCTATGGTGCTTCAGCGTTGTAGTACATGATACTGAATGCAAATTGCATGACGACGGCGATTATAGCGCATCTCTCGCCCCGTTGCCGGCTTCGTTCCACGGCCATATGTATCGCTTACCACAGTCGTATCTGTAACTGGTATAGCGCAACATTGCACTTTCGCAACTACGTGGCAGTCGCGTTCTAGTATTGTGGAATATTGAAAGTTTAATTGCCACGCCATTAATTGTTTGTAATTGCTTGTTGTTGCGTTTGTTGTTTTGTTGTTCGACGGTGTTTTTTTGTTGTTGGTGTTGTTGTTGGAGTGTTGCGCACTCGAGCGTTGTGTTTCATGCCCTTCTTCGTATTATTGTGATTTGCACTTGTGCAGTGCACTTCTCAGTAAACTGAATTGCTGGGTGCGATTGAGTAAGGAATTAAAATACAAAAAAGTAAAACGAGTTAAGAGAAAGTTGAAAGTGCAATGAATCTCATGGGAATGGGAATGGGAGTCGAAACCGGGGAACGCTGCAGAAATGTTTAATTTACCACTTGACTTCTGGCGCTGAGTGCTGTCGTTGCTTCTATACTGGCGCTGGAGAGTCGTTCGTATGGTTTTGTTTCATTGCTGTTAACATGAGGCTATTAAGTCCGGGTTAATGGGAGTGCTGAATGGGGAATGGCAGTTAGTTGATACGATTGAATTCGATGACTTTTTTGACGACTTTTTAGTGCTGTCGCCATAGGTCTGCTGATGGGAGTCGATTTGATGAGTGGAGTGAATCTGTCACGGAAATGGATCTTCTTAAAAGTTTTTTTTTACCAACTTAGCTGGATCTAATGCAGGTCATACTTGATTAAGATCCCTCTGGCTGTGGGTGACTACTTGTAGGAATATCATTTTAGCCAGGCAGTGGGGACTTTGCTGGTCGGATTTCTAATGGGAATCACATGTTGTCTAGCAGATTCATGCGTTGAATATCGATTATAGTTACTTAACTCCCGATTTGGAAAACTTTGTAGTAGATCCGGTCTAGCAAATTAAAAATTTCGTCATATTTCCACCCGTTTCAAGGTCCCTGAACTTCAAATCGATCGGCACGTACATGTGCACGTGTGTTAGTTAATTGGTGAACTGTCTTTCGACTCGCATATCTCGATAACAAATAATGATACCAACTTCCACCTAATTTCAATCGACGCATAACTAGATGGTGATCATCTGGTAAGATTTGCAAAAAAAATCGATTTGGAATTAATTGTCTTTTTTTTTATGGAAAATGGATTAAAATTTTTTTGTAAAAAGAAAAAAATTGAAAAGTCCGACTAGGCAGACCTGTTTCTACCTATTTCTCACTCACATTTTATATTCTTTGTAATAAATGCACTCAATTTGGAACCAAGCTATACAAGTGTCCTACATGAGTTCCATGACGCTTTGCATTTGGATTCCACCGTTAAATACTGCTCTATTAGCTGGGCAGTTAGAATTGTCTGCAAGTCATGAGTTACGCTCTCATTGTGTTTGTCACACAATCTGGACGGGGTGCAGATGGTTTGTGTCCAACATATTCGTTCACTATACTCCGGGGGTGGTTGTCCTAGATAAGATTAAAGAGATTCGGCTGAATTTGTCGTGTTGGTTGTAGTTCACGGTAACTTTTTTGTTTCCATGTCATTATGGTGTTATATTGGAAATGCACACACAGAGTATGAATTTTGAAATGGTTTTATACTGCAAGTGTTATACCTTCGTCAGCACTTTTTTTTGTTAATTTCTCATTCACAACCGATATTGTCGCAAAGTTTTTCCGTATAGCAATTGTTCTTGGCTATGGACAGAACGACAGACCCTCCGCTCAACAGTCGGTGATGATTACCATCGCACCGTGACCATCCACGAAGTTTGTCAAAAAACTTACTTTATCATATGCTTACATTGTCAGTCTTTTTAGCTATTTAGATGAAAAATAAAATCAAGTGCTCCAAAGTACTCGAAATGTTGATTGTGGCGATTGGCTAGCCTACTCTGAGCAAAAAGGAATTATTTATGAATGGTACAAGCTTTTTACAGAAGGTCGAGAACATGCTAATGGTGATGCCCGCTCTTGACGTTCCAGCGTAGAGGATATTGGCATATCGGTTGGCTTATACCATGAAACTTTTTCAGATATTTTGGGCATTTAAGGTGTGAAGACTGAAACGTGATAACATTTTTGTTTTGACCAATAAATCATCACTAGTAACCAAACATGGGTATAGGGTTATCACGTCGAAACCAAAGCCCAATCATCCCAGTTGAAGCTACCGAAAGAGCCAGGATCGCAAAATTCACACAAAGTTTGATCAGATGGTGTGGTCCATAACGAGTTCTTGCCGGAGGTCGTACGTTCAATAAGGAATATCCTCTTGTAGTAAAACGCCATTTACTTTAAGCAATGCTTACTCATTGTTGCTTATGCGTTATTTTTTGGCTACAAACAATATTGAAATCATGCCTCAGCCACCGTATTCATCGGGTTTGGTTACCTATGACTTCTCTATTTCCAAAACTGGAAGAAAAAACCGAAAAGACCCATGAAACCGGGATTTGCCACGGTTGAGGAGATAAAGACCGCATTGCTAGAAGAGCTCGGGGATATACAAAAGCGCATATAACAAGGGCTTTAAGGATTAGAAAAGGCGCTAAGTGTATTATATCTGAGAGGATTAGTCTGAAGGAGACACAATAGATGTTAATGAATAAATAAATATAAGTCACCTTATTTTTTGAACAAACCTCGTAATTCAAATGAGTTGCTCTCTAGAAAACCATTAGAGAACAGGGAAACTTTTATTTGACATAAGAACTTGGTCTTGCATACATTTAATAAGTTTTTAATCGCGGACGCAAGACAACTTGGTCTGTATTAACTCAGGCCCAGACCCTTCATGGGTTGCTGGCCTGAAAAGTAAGTAAGTAAGTAAGGACTTTTACGAAAATATGGGCAATTTGATGGGGTTGAAAAGAACTAGTCTTGTATGACCTTTGCGAATAAAAGATCAAATGATTAATATCGGTGTCAACTGTGAGAGGCTTCAGGTATTGTCCTGAGCAGTTTTATGGGTTTGGTTCTTCACTACGACAATGCTAGACCACAGACAATTTCGTGAAGCTTTGATTTGATTTTTGGTTGGAAGGCTTAATAACTTCTTATTTCCTAGAAGGTACAGAAAAGTTCGCCGTGAGAAAAAAGAGTTCGGCCTATTGACAAGGTAATCTGTATCAGTTCTTAATCAGCTTAACTAAGCTCAATGAGTTTATGGTATGAGTTGTATATGCTAGTAATCAATCAGTTGACAAAGACGGCAGTTATTTATTTGGATCATTTGGTCATTCGGGTGGCTCTTTTAAGGGTAAAACAGGTCAAGCAATTTATCAGGGGACATCAAGCATTGTTCGTAACAACTTAAATTCCATGATACCGCCCAAATCCACATACAGCCCAATCCACGAGTCTTTGAGCTTGGTGGTAAAGTCGTTGCTTTTTACAAGTAAGGCGTTATTTAGTGCAGAAAGAAGAAGTTGGAAGTCAATCAGATCAATGGAAATCAATGGATATCACTTCTCGTATTGAAAAGAATCAAGTAAAAATTAGAGAAGAAGAGATATTCCGTTGAAGAGGGCGTTTAAAATGAAAATTGTCATCATTCATTTGACGATATAAAGTATAAAGGTGTACAAATGTCTCAGGAGTTTTGAAAAGAGCATAGAACTCTGGCATACGGTGGGCTATTTGCTGCGAGTATGCCATTCCTTCATTCAGTTATATTTATCTATCTTATCACAAAGATAGGAGAGTATTTCTAATCACCATAAAAATTATAGCTAATGACGTATGTCTGTTATTTCTTTGTCGCCAAATACGGGTGTGAACATACATTTTATCGTCAAACTTTGGTCGCTGTATGACGACCACACTCTTTCAAAACCATATAAAACCAGAAGCAAGAGTCATATCTCTTAAAAGTGCTCAATACTCGTATACCTGCAGTTCTCAATATGTTGATGACCCCGGCATATTGTTTGTACTTATTGTATAAAAATTTATTCGTCCTACAGTTGACTCTACTTCGATTCTCTGATGAATCAACATGGCTCCAAGCAATATATGATTACAATGAAACCTGCCATAAGACGGCTTTTTGATGCTTTGTTTTTCTTTCGACCAACGTCAATTTCAGAGATTAAGTGTGGCAAAAAAACAATTTGAACCACTTCTCTGGATCACGATAGTCCCCAGTACTGGTTGCTAATAACTACCCACATTTTATTGATGCTTATTAATGCACTTTGCCAGTTTCAAAGTATTATCTTATGAAAGGTCTTCCTAGAAAGTCACCTAATCTTCGTGATTGTTTCTATATATTGTACAAATTTATGACTTACTTTAGATAAAATTTGCGTGATTCTCATGCAGTTATTTCTCCTAAGATCTAAAGGCTGATATGCCTTGTCAGTAATAAATTCATTGGGGTAATATTAAAATAGCGGTTTGGCCAAGTTATTGACTTGGTGCCTAGTGATTTAAAGAGAAAGAACCATATTTTGGGGAAAAAATGCATTATTCCCTCTTGGAAGCTGGTAAACCAATTTTTTTAGGTAAAGCTAACGACAGAAAATTGAAATTATATTTCATATAGCTTACTTTTGAACGTTTAGCTGAAGAGAATACTCGAGACTAAGAGTGGTCACAAAGTTAAAATAGATTTTAGGAATATTGAATCGTGAGAAAATAATATAATTTTCAAAGGCCGCAATTCCTGAAGAGAAACAAGTAAGTGAACATAATAAATAAGCCGTGAAAGTCCATTGTAGCCAGGTGAAATGGAGTTTAGGTCTTTTCGACAAAAAAGGTTTGATTCCACACAGTTCTGTTGAGGAAATTAGTTTTGGGCAACGATCTTCAAATTCTTATTCCATTTATAAACCTAGTTTAAGTCACGGTATCTAAATAATCCCCAATCATAGAGAGTTATCCAACAAGGGGTGTCATCTTAAATTGTACATCAATTGCAGAGTCAACATTTAGCCATCAATATGAAGACTAGTAAACAATTGTTAGGAGATCATAAAATACGAGTATGTCTCTGCGTTGTTGTAGTGAAATGTCAGTACAAAGTTGCCAAAAATTGGACTTCATGATTGCGCTTGATTCGAGCTAGCCCTGGCGCACATATGCCCGAAGCCATATTTAAACACTAATGGCATAAAATTATCTGTAATAATAATAAAGCTAATATCATAGACACTAATATTGGCTTCAAATATTTTATTTCATATGAAATTTTGTACACCTCTAAAAAAAAACAACATTTATTTGAACTTACGAGGGTGGTCCGATAAGTACTTAGCCTACACAAAAAAAAGACATTTTGGAGAAATGGCGATTTATTTTTCAATATAGTCTCCTTTTGGCTCGATACACTTGACCCAGCGATGCTCCAACTTCTTTAACCCGTCTGAAAAATACGTTTTCTCGAGGTCTGCAAAGTAGGCCTCCGTGGCGGTGATGACCTCCTCATTCGACTGAAATTTCCGTCCGGCGAGTGACTTTTTCAAGTTTGGAAACAAAACGAAGTCGCACGGGGCCAAATCTGGAGAATACGGTGGATGGGGCAGCAGTTCGTAGCCCAATTCGACCAATTTGGCCGTGGCGAGGGCGGAGGTATGAGCCGGTGGGTTATCATGGTGGAAGAGCACTTTTTTCTTCGCCAAATGGGGGCGTTTTTTCTTCAATTCGGCATCGAATCCATCCAATAGTTTGGCATTGGGACTGTCACAGGGCTGCAGTTTTCCCTTCTCTAGGTAGTCGATGTGGATCACACCTTGTGAATCCCAGAAAACGGTGGTCATCACCTTTCCGGCCGATGTGACAGTCTTCGCATACTTCGGAGCACATTCGCCGGGTGTAGTCCACTGTTTCGATTGTTCCTTGGTCTCTGGTGTGTACCAGTGGATCCATATTTCGTCGACTGTCACGAAACGACGCAGAAACTCCTTCGGACTGCGCTTAAACACCGTCAAACACTGCTCTGAAGTGGTCTCACGGCTGCGCTTGTTGTCTGGAGTGAGCAAACGCGGCACCCATCGCGCCGACAGCTTTCTCATGCCCAACATTTCATGCAGGATATGAAAAATTGATTGCTTCTAATAACGAGGTACGCGACTGGATTCGGTTGTCGCGGGCCTCTCGTGTATAACGTGTATCTCTTTGATGGTATTTGTTAACACCCTCTTTATTAACACCTTCTTTCTTCTTTGGCAAAGTTCTGTTCTTATTTCGGAAATGCTTGAATCCTCACTACATAGCGAGCGATCACTACCTTTATGGCCAAACTGGCAGAGGTTTTTAATCATTTCAGTCAATTGGCTTGGGGTCTCATTCTTGAGTAGTCACTCATTGTTGAGAGCAGAAGTTTTCTTTCAAACTGTTTTCATTGACATGCTGGTGTCGGATATTGTATTGAGAATATGGAATTTGTAAACCAAGGATGACTTCTGGCAATCAAACTGGCTAAAAATAGGAAATGATTGAGGCAAAACCTTGGAGCTTCTTCTCATATGGTAAATCTATTGTCTTTTATTATGAATTTGCATGCCATAGCATGGAATACTCCTGTCAAGCCCAAAACTTGTCTCCCTGAGATATGTACTAGTAACCGAAATGCTTTTTTCCCTGCCAAGAATGGAGCTTGAAATATTAAGTAAGCCTCTGTGACCAAACTTATCCAATCGAAAATGCCAGAAGCTTGTCTATCCACGGCCCATTCTATCCAAAACCAACTAATCCACATACCAAAAGTGTTCCATCATTCTGTCAAGAATCTTTGGAAAGGATCTTACGTCAGCTCAGTCGTTTCCAATAACTCATTATCACTCCTTCACCGATAAACCAGAATTCACTAACAAGCTGAAAAGACCAACCTACCTTCGTCCATCTTGTCATCTCGACATTTATCCCTTATTCAAAAAACGCCTTAGGTTCATACCCAATGAAGAAAAAAGACGAGAGTCTTCCCACCAAGCCAACTGTTGAATCTCGACTGTCTCATTTATCATCCACACAAAACAATAATCCTTAAAATACTCCCGACTTAAACCAGAAAAGAAATCCTTGCGCAAAAAAAACCAAACCTGCATCATCTCATCAGTTCCACAGCAGGTGCAATACTCTCGCTTCAACATCTCCTGCAGCCAGAAAACCATTTTGTTTCGAGAATTTTCGGCAGACAGAAAAATCAAAAAACAAAAATGAATAAAACCCGTAAAGATGACAAACAAAAGCCGTCGAGACAGTGATGGCGTACAAAAGATACAAACAGGCAGCAACCTGTGATTGCATTCGCATCCAGCCATCCGACCAAGGTAAACATCCTGCTCTCGAGCGAATCTTTTTCGTGTGATTTTATACCCGCGCATCTCTGGCCGTCGCACTAAATATAGACATCGAGTGACAATGAACCAACAACACCATCGCCACCGTCACCATCACGGGAGCAGGAGCAATGGTAGCAGCAGCAGCAGCTGTATTCCCTTTCAGATGATTCATCCAAGAGGAAGGAATCGAATGAACGTAACAAAACCGAAATGTGAAGAATGAGAAGAAAAGAAATAATAATGACCAGGATCAGCGTAACAAATGGTGCAATGATGGAGAGAAACAAAAATGAAACAACCACCACCAGCATCATTGAGATTCTTGGATGCTTGTCAGCCAGATCTTGACTTTTAATCTCCCCGAGCCGCAGAATCACGAGAAGGAGACATACAAAAAGTAAAAAAAAAACAGTTGAAATAAAAGAATCTGGAAAATCATTGTCTAATAGTCGGCAGTTGGAAGGCACCCAAGAATAACCGAACCGAGATTCAATCTCGCTTAACAGATAGACCGCAACTTAAATTTAATAGATACGAGTGTACCCAGGCAAGCGACCAGTCAACCGGTCGACAAGTCAAGCATGCGACCGAATGGCCATGGAGCACAGATTCGTGGCATCAACCAGCAGCACAAACAGGTTCTCCGGTACAAAGTGCACTGCACGTTCTCACGTAGTATAATACCCGGGATTCATTGATGCACACCTATTCTCTAGATTTCTTCGTCCGAGCTCAGGGGTACCAAGTTCCAGACGAAGTCAAGACCCAATCTAATGATCCGATCCGAGTATGTTCTTCTTCCTCATGGTATCTACTCGTATTTGTGTTTGTTTATTGCATATTCGAAGAACCTCGCTCTAACGAAGGGAATTCACTTTTGAATGCGAGCGCTACAATTACCTCTTCTTTTTCTTCTTCCTCTTCCACCTCGTGCCTCATGTGTTCCATGTGAATATGCGATTGTTGAAAGATAATGGACAAGTGAACGATGATGCCGACTGGACATAGCCATAACATTACAGAGACAACAGAAAAAAAAAATAATGATGTACCCCAACGTTGAGCACTCGGGCCGTATCTTTTTCTGTTTCATTTCTCATGTAATCTCCGCCCATAGGTGATGTTCACTTGCCCTATGGAGCAACTGCAGCCTGCACAGATAACTTATGACCAAAAGGGAGATGTAATCAGTTCCTCCCTTTTTTCGTTTCTCATCTTCTCCAAGCCATAAATCCAATCCGTGGTTCGTGAGAGAAGAACGCGAGGTGGACGATAGATGCGCATAGGAGGATACGAGTCTACTGCGATTCTTAAGATTGGATTTTAATTTTTTATCGTTTCTTCCTCCTTTGTTATGGCCTGTTGCCTTTGTAACGTGTTTTACTTGTTGTAAATGTAATTACCTCGAATGGTGTTTCGTTGATTAGTTTATGTAATGTTTTGAAAAGTTCAACGAGCCATGAAAGTTTTTCAGTACCGTGGTCCGAGTCCGGTTATGGGCCGGAGCATAGAACGATGGACAATGGTGTTAAGCATGGGATTATATGTTCGACTAGATGGTGGAGCGATAGGAGAGGTGTGTTGCGAGTAATGATCGTGGGGATGGGGAAGTCGATTTGTTACCTAATTAATAGATGGACCTTTTTATATATGTACATATGTATACGGAACCATGAAAGAGCGACCGAGGGTTTTTTTTTAGGGCCTAATCGATTTTCAACACAGGATTTGGGTACCATACCCTATCGAAAATTAAGTAGAATTAAGGACAGGCATGTGATCGTTTAAGACCGTGACATTTAATGACATCAAGGCGCGGCGGTAGATTCAAAGATCGGCTTTGTGTTGCTGATTATCAGGGTGTAAAGTAGACCTGATTTCCTAAGGACAACACATCATTTATAATAGGACTAATAGGTGGAGGGATGTTTAAATTTACGAGGGACTTAAAGAGATGCGGATGTGTTTCTGTCCTGTTGGACTATAAGATGAGTTTAAGAAATTAGCCCTATAAGGCGCGCCTATTAAGAACAGGAAATGAAAGATAAGGGATTTAGAAATCAGGCAAAGACATAAACTGTCTGATAATGGACCTATTCCTATGCTCGCAGCCCTTTTCTTTGTGAAAAGCGACAACTCCTTAAATCTACTTTTAAAAACTGTTTTGAAGATTACGGACACTGCGATTACTACAATAGTAAAACAAGTTATCAAAGGCTTCGGATGGATGGAGTATAGGTCAAAACCAGCGGTAGACTTGGTCATATAATGCTGATAAGTGGCTTGTGGCTTTAAGTATGTAATTGAAACACTGTCACCTCGTTCAAGTAAAAACGCAAGCTGAGATTTCCAACAGCCAATACATCAACACGTCATTAAAACATTGTTTTTTTGTGTCCTTTTTATTTAAAAGATTAATGTGACCCTAAATTCCTTACTGTCGAATAGCGTCTTGGGTTTTGTCCAAATTTTTAAAAGTCTTTTTGCCCGGTATACCTTGCTTGTCTTGATAACCCATGTCTCTAAGGACTTTCAGTAAGACCGTCGCAAATAGTTTGGATCAAAACAATCCACATTTTTTGTACCATTCAGTTCTAGAACAATTTTGAACCAAAATGATGTGAGCGTTTCTAGGAATCATCAAGGTTAGTTAAGACTTATTTGCCACATAATCGCACATTACTGATTTCAAAGTGCCTATCCCAAAGCTTTAATACATGATATTTCAATTCTGTAGTATAATATCCTTTCTTGCGGCGCACTAGTAGTTATGAATTTTTTTTAAAATACATGGCGTGTTCAAAAGGTAACAGGAATTGTATATTTATACGAGTTTTATCGAACCGATTCGCGCAATTATTTGGTTGATCTGCAAAAAAATGTAACGAAATAATGCAGTGCCGGGGATATCGGATCCAACAAGAGGTGTCGATTAAAGTTTTACGGCTTTGTTCAACTGTCGCAATTAAATTATTATTTCGAGGACCTTCGATAAATAGTTATTAAATGTGTATCAGTAAATACTCGCCTAACATATGAAAATAGTAAAAATTCAAGATAAAAGTTTAAAAAATTGGAAAAAAAAAATTTGAAAGTTCGTACTGCCTTAGAATTAAAGTGACTTTAATCGGCAAATTTGAACGTGTCGGAGAGGCTAGTTTAGGTAAGGTTAGATGGCATCTCTTCGCAAAAGCGGTGGGGATTACTTAGACCAAAATCGGTCCATTGTACTACCACTTTAGTCGGCTTGGTCACCGCTGTCTTGGAACCATTTTGAGTGCTGAACAAAATTCGATATTTTGTAGATCTCCGTTTCGGACAGATCAGTTGGTTCATTAAAGAAATATTCTCCCAGAAATCGTCTTCTTGAAGAGGCTAGAGCAGGGTAATTACATAAGAGATGTGATTGAGATTCATCCTCTTCCCCATCATGACACCTTTTGCAGTGGTCGTTATATGGCAGTCCTAATCTTGCGGCATGTTTTCCTAAAGTGCAATGTCCTCTTAGGACTCCGATTAGGCTTATAACTGCCTGCGGGTTTTTAGCAGGCTTGTGGTTTTACGTTGGTAATACCTGCGCCAGGTTTGTCTCGCGTAGTTCACGTTTCAAGGTCACGCTATCTCTCATTTGCCTGCATTCTTCGAGATTTTATATTTATGCCTTTCTATTGGTGGATGGATTTCCCCTTTAACAGTCGAGAGGTCCAATGCGGTCCCTATTTTGGCTAGTTCGTCTGTTTCATAATTACCTTGTATTTGGCTATGCCTGGATACCCAGCACAACGTTACAGCGCATCTGTTCGATATCTCATTTAGAGATGTGTGGCAGTGCCTGAACAATTTTGATCTTATTATTGATGATTCGAGTGCTTTTATTACCCCTTGGCTATCTGGGTAGATAACGATGTCTGTGTTGTTCCTCGATCTCACAGACAGCCAGTCGGCGTCCTAACGAATTGCCATTAATTCAGCTTGGAATATATTACAGTGGTTCGGTAGTCTAAAGGATTGGCTGATTTTTAGGATCGGTGCATAGACACCGGCGCAGACACCATTGCCTCTCCTAGACCCGTCTGTGTATATTTCCAGTGCAGTGCCTTTTTTTGGAAATTCATTCCACTCCAATTGTCGTCAGTTGGGAATTATTGTGTTATAAAGAATCTTAAAGTCAAGGGTCGGGATTAAGTAGTCCGTGACTTCACTTAGATCATTGCTTTGGCGTAGAATACTAGCGTGCCCTATTTCGAAGAACTTCCAATAAGCGCATTCCTTAAGTCGCAGCGCTGATTTCTTTGCCTTTTCCTTGCCAAACAGATACAAGGGCACTAGGTGGAGCATCGTTTCGAGGGCTGCAGCGGGGGTTGTTCGCCGTGACCCTCCTGTTATCGGAGAGGTAAGTGATGTAAAGTTTATAACTCATGTTGGTCCGGTCAAGATCAGCTGAAAATATTGCTGAGAGTCTGATTGAAGTCTACCCATTTCGAGACGATTGATAATTGTGTCTATGGGGACCAACTTTACCCAAGTTGACTCTGGAATTAGATCCAGCGGACTACGAACTACGTGCTTTTGCTAATTTGCTTATTAAAATCAGTATTTTTTACAGAAAACTATTTTTGTGGTTAACAAATAAGAAAAATAGTGGAAGGGCCTCTTTCCCACAATGAGTTATGGGTTTGTTAAACTTTTTGACGATGTAATTGGGCCTGTTTTTTTCTTCGCGCTTCTTTCACTGAATTGCGTTATCGAACGATTTTAACTAATTCTTTCCTGCTGGAAGTCGATGTCATTTATATATAATACGTTTATGTACTATAATTTCAGCAAGATGTCGCCACATGCCATAAAGCTGTTAAAACAATGGCTTGCTTGAATGACAAACTTTCTCGATATGTGATTTCTTGGAATTTTTTTTTATAATTCTTGCAGGCTCAAGAGTGTACGCTCTTATGGTGTTTGTCACACATCCTGTACGGAGTGCAGATGGTTTGTGTCGAAGATGTTCGTTCACTACTCTCCGGGGGTGGTTGTCCTAGATAGGATTGGAGATATTCCACTGAATTTGCGTTGGTTGTAGTTCACTGTAACTCTTTTGTTTCTATGTCATTAAGGTGTTATATTGGAAATGCACACACAGAGTACGAATTTTGAAATGATCTTATGCTGCGACTGTAATACCTTCGTCACCACTTTTTTGATCATCTCTCATTCACAACTGATGTTACACAGTTTTTCCGTTTAGGTACTTGAACTACAGACCTTCGGCTCAACAATCGATGATGATTATCATTCCGACTACTTCCTGGAATGGACTTATATTTGCCGCCAAAATCATGCTTTTTAACACTATTAAAATTTTTACTTTGGGACTATGTTATAGGTAAAGTCAATGTTCTATCAACTGGTCATATACGAGTAGTTATTTTTCAAATTCACGTAGGCAGAGCTGGAACAGATGATTAGCAGATATAGTATTATTTTTCTAGCCCCAGAGTCTGTCTGTAAAATTGTCATTATGATGACGAACGGTCTGGACATAACAATAGCTTCTGGAAAATAATAATGAAGTAATAATGATCCATTACCGAAGTGAAGTCTTTAAAGATGTTTGCACGCTAATTGCCATGCAATCGTGCATTTCGTGATATGAAATTATATAACGAAAATCTGTGATTTCCCTACCTGCTGATTTAGGAAACATGTTTTTGTGTGATTTTTCTCTATTCTTAAAAAATAAAGAGAACCTTAAGGAGATGTGATTTCGCAGCTATCGATGAGATTAAGAGTGCATCGCTGCTATTCCAAATAATACTATTCCAAAGGTTGAGTTCCACAAACATTTCAGGGATATCAAGAAGGATGGCTTAGGTGAATAATATCTGATTGGTAGTATGGTATGTGATACATCATTCTTACACGAACAACGTCTTGCGTTACATGACAAATTGGTTGATTCATAAATATCTTTGGATGGTATGGGGAATTCCATATATTATCCTGCATCTGAGTCGTTCGAGTATATGACGTTTTATAAAAAAAAATTCCATCAGATCTTTGTTAAAGTCTAAAGTTTGTCTCTGGTTCTACAATTACGATTTAAAAAAAAAACTGTCTGAATCTTCTTCCCCGTTTTTAATTAAAAGGCTAAAGCTAGCAGCCTTCGGCCAGAACGATCTATCATGCTAAGTAAGAGAACTAAATGAGCATACCTTCTACAGACTTAGCGAAGTGTTGTCGATGAGCCTCTGAAATTCCGAGTTCCAAATGGCCGATAATAATAATAATAGATAATAATAATGTCATAAACTTTCTTAGTTAAGCGGAGAAACAGTTCCCCGGATAGCCGATATTTCCTCAATAGGCACAATTGTATTATGATTTTTTCCAACTATCTAAAAAAGTTGATTGCAGAGTTAAGAATGCCACAGAAAGGGTCGGAGCGTATGCGTTAATCAGAGGAGCCCTTTCTGACTAAGATGTCACTAATTTCGTTTCCTCTGTCTCCGGCAACCCACCAAAGCTTTCTTCACGGTCTTTAAGTTCGTGCTCTGTGAACCCAGCGCCTCAAGTGTTTATGGGTCTACCTTTGACGGCAGACTCAATACTTGTGTGGCCCATGTGCAAGTGGCGTATGGCTCGGCTACAAAGACACTGGCTAAAAGTCGCATTGCTTTAGATACTAGCAGAACCAAACCACCACTGTCAACGTTTGATCTAAAAATCATCTAAGACCTTCGACGTTTAAAGCGTTCAACAACCCTTCCAGGTTAAGTGGCTTGAAGGCAATATTATATTTTTTTGCCAGTGATCTATGTACATTGATGGAAGGGAATTCGATGTCATGACGAATGGATATGTATATCAAACAAATACAATTGATTGATTCACATTGTTGAAATGCATATTACATTGATTACAAGAAAAGGAACACGAACATTTAAGACCAAACCGAAAAGATAATCAATTTAATATTTGCAATTGAGTACGTTAATCTGATAATAAACAAACAAGTGTGGCTATGGTGATGAACTTAGAAAAATGTTCGCAAAAGTTGTTTGGGTGGGACATTAAATGCCATTCGGCTATAATTATTCCAGAACCTCGGAACTTCATTGAACGGCTGTTGTCGTCTTCTGGTGTTTATCATCTGTTGTGTTTTTATTCTGTATGGTGAAGTGCATTACCTTAGTCTTAAGTGTGTTGAATTAATCCACGATCGTGACACCAAGCATTCATTTTGCAGCTTCGTCAACGTTCCTATGGCTAACTACTATCATTGTGTCATCTGCATACGCATAACCCCTAATATACATTAACACTGACAGTAAATCGTTTACGTATATAATAAAAAGAAGTGGCCCTCACCTTGATCTCTGTGGTACACCGTATACAACATTTTTCTCTTCGCCGACATGTTCACCAATTTTAACCTTGAATGTTCTGTTGCTTAGGTAGTTTCCAAACCATGTTAATATGTGACCACGTACACCAATCTCATCCAACTGTCCTAAAATTTGTCGGTGACTGAGTGTGTCGAAAGCCTTCTTGAAGTCGGCGAATAGAGCTACTAAACTCTGACTTTGTTGTATATTATTCGCAAAGTCTCCCAATAATCTACTTATACTGCTACCTTTGCGGAAGCCAAATTGATTTGTATTCAATAGGTTATACTTTTCGACAAATTCGTAAAGTCTTCTTGCCACCAGTTCTTCTAAAACTTTGTCGATAGCCAGCAAGATTGCAATTTTTCTTTCCGCTTTTTTATATCGGTCAAACTATTGAAGTCTTAAGCAACGAAAGCTTGATCTAGGC
Source organism: Merodon equestris (assembly GCA_958301585.1). Taxonomy (NCBI): domain Eukaryota; kingdom Metazoa; phylum Arthropoda; class Insecta; order Diptera; family Syrphidae; genus Merodon; species Merodon equestris. The sequence continues at coordinate 11,805,335 of OY284415.1, read as the reverse complement.
TCATGTTGATGAGCACTGTTATCACTGGAGCTATAATGTATGCGTTGAGCAAGGTACAAACCCAGTCTTAGATGGGTCAATGGATAGACCCTGTCTAATGTAGCAGTCAGAGATAAATCGGAGCGTAGTTTACACGTCTTCTCTGACTGTTGCTTCTTATATTTCTGTGACATTGAACACACGGTCATCGGCATATGCATAAACTTCATAACCGAGATCTGTTATCACTGGAGCTATAATGTATGCGTTGAGCAAGGTACAAACCCAGTCTTAGATGGGTCAATGGATAGACCCTGTCTAATGTAGCAGTCAGAGATAAATCGGAGCGTAGTTTACACGTCTTCTCTGACTGTTGCTTCTTATATTTCTGTGACATTGAACACACGGTCATCGGCATATGCATAAACTTCATAACCGAGATCAGTTAACATTTAGTGTACATGTCGTCGATTAAAATTAACCATAGAAGTGGTCAGAGGACTCCACCTTGTGGACAACCTTTTGCTGCTGATGCAGTCAGCGACGCATTGCCCTAATCCAATAGCAAGGAAAATGATGGAAGCTCTTATCAGATATGGTTCTCGTGATCGGGTTCTCTCTAGTGTTATTGCATGCCTTCCCAATGTTAAGAAAGGCGCAACTGGCAATCTCCTTCAAATTTAAACTATATATAGCCTCTATATATCCAATTAGTAGCTGATTAATGGCATTCTCAGTTTATCGCGTCTTCCAGCATTTTTTCCTTACTTTACCAAACACTTTTACATTATACAATTATCCCTTCTCGACCGCTTTTATGTGAAGCTTTTATATGGAGAGACCATTGGTTGAGGCTCTATTCATTATAAAGTTTTCAGCAAAACAATGGTGCCGATTCTTGACCCCAAATAGTACGAAGTTCTGTGAATCATATACTGATTTTAAGTTCCAATCTAATATCAACACTGCACCAAAATATTACATGTTTTGGGGTGAGGGTGAAAAAAATCGGACACGATGTCACAAATTTTGGAATTGAGCAAAACTCGACTTGAAGTTTCTTTTGTTAGAAATACTATACTAGGTATACTGAGCGGGCTACTTTCAGTGATATCTACCGACTTCGTTCATATAACTGACATACCTACACTGCCGTCCTACATGACCCGGCCATTACGCAATGCATCAAAACGCTGTCAAATTGAAATCTTTTTGCTTCATGTTGGACCTCGATCCCATTACATTGGTTCACACACAATCGGCACATGAACAAAGTCATTCCAAACAAGCCTTCACGTTAAGCCCCTTTTTGGATTCCTCACGCAACTGGGATGCGATTTATGAACTCTCCCGCCCAAGCTTCAACATCCAACGAGATAAATGCACATCCAAACAATGAGCAAGCAGATAAGACGGAACATGAAGATGATGGAGAAATCCATGAAATCCACCCAAACAGATTCCTTTGTGCATTCTTTGATCTCCAGCTACTGCGCGTCTCCCAGCGTTTCGATCTCCCGTCGTTCTCGCATCGCATATCCCTCAGCAAATTGATGAAGAAATTGACAAAAGTCGAAGAGTAAAATAAATAACCATCAACCCAACGAATAACTTAGGTTTGGCAATAAAAAAAAAAAATCTGTCTTCCTTCCACAGGATGGAGACTAGGAAAGAAGTGGTGTGAAGGAAGACAGCAAGATAAACTGCCAACCAACTGAAGTCACGTAGAACACGTAAATTGTTTTGTAGCTTGTCTACCGTCTCGTTTATCGTTCAACTCTTCTTTTACGTAACCATTTGGCTTATCGACAACGACCAGAGTGGATCGGGGGTACTCGGGTGTGTGTAAACTCTTTCGTTGCATCAGCTCAACCCACCGGCATAGCCAGCAGGTCAGAGTCCATTGTCGTCTTCATTTATCACATTTTGTGCATGTGTCATTGTCGTCGAACGGGGAGTACCACCTGGAGGTGGGGTGGTATAGGGTGTGCGCCACAATTCATCCATCCATCCGTTGCGAAGGATAAAGTTTCCCCGAAAATATGCAAAACGTAGTGAGAGAATCTTATGGAAATTAATAATTTTTGTCATCACACTGCTTTCCATTTGAACGCAGCATTTCAAATGTATCTTTTTCATCTATTCGAATTTTTCTTCTTTTTTTTTTATGAAAAGGTACTGTTTGAGGTTGGCTTCAATTTAGATAGAAATCAGTGATGAAGGGATGGAGTGAGGCATTTTTTTCCCGCCATACATTCACACGTAGGAGCAGTTAATTTATTACAGAAATGTATATCTTGGATTTCGGCCATTCCCGCGCGATTGAAATCCGGCAGAACCAATCCATTAAAATTAGTCTTTATCCGCGTCGTAGTGCGATATATGGAGGAGATACTCGTACTTTGGGAAAAGATTTTTGGTTTTTTTTCTGTCGGTTCTTACTCGTACCTGCGGAGAGATCTCTGAGGAGAGTGAGTGGGGGAAATGGATGGGTGAGATTCCTTTATCATTAATCATTCTTACGACGAAAGAGGCAATAAAATTCATTTTCATTTCTCGATTTTCTTGTCGTTTTGAGGAGATAAATTAAATGCCAATGATTCGGGAAAGTTGGACGTATCTAACGATTATATCTTTCGAGTTAATCCCTGAAGACCTTTGGCGGGAATGAATGCGGCGCGCTTTACCAATGAAAATTGAATTTTACATGCATGTTGTGTTACTTCGGATACTTGGAAGATGACAGATTACTTAATTGCTAATTGTGTTCGCTGGGTGAATGACGTGGCTGTCCTAACTTAATCTAGCCGTCATAATTTAATGTTTTTATGGCAAGATATGTAGGACAATTGAATGTTTATGACAATCGATTATAAATGCTTCTGCTGACACATAAAGTTGTCGTGGACCTTTAAAAATACCTCATAGGAATGGTAGTTTGACTTTTGTGATCAAGTTGAATGGTGATTGTTATTATTATATTCGCCAAACCTTCCTCTCTTCCTCTGTGTGTTCCTTCCATGTGTGCTGTTCTGTTCTAGGGCCATTCTTTTATTGTCCCCCCATCTACGATGATATTTTTCTCTGCGGTTTTCCACTCTATTATTCATTTGACTATTTGTCCACTGTCCATTCGTTCTATGTGTCCTGCCGTCTGCTGCTAAGGGAAGTTCCTCGAATTCTTGATTATACAGTTTTCTTCATTCGCCTGTTTAAGAAGGCCCAGCATTTATTTCCTCCCTCTTAGTCAAAGACTAAATTTCCTTTTTTAACCCGTCTGAAAAATACGTTTTCTCTAGGTCTGCAAAGTAGGCCTCCGTGGCGGCGATGAACTCCTCATTCGACTGAAATTTCTGCTCGGCGAGTGACTTTTTTAAGTTTGGAAACAAAAAGAAGTCGCACGGGGCCCAATCTGGAGAATACGTTGGATGGGGCAGCAATTCGTAGCCCAATTTGACCAATTTGGCCATGGCGAGGACGGAGGTGTGAGCCGGTACGTTATCATGGTGGAAGAGCACTTTTTCTTCGCCAAGTGGGGCCGTTTTTTCTTCAATTCGGCGTCGATTCGCCCCGAATCGTCGAATCGTTTTGCCCTTCTCCAGGTAGTCGATGTGGATCACAGCTTGTGAATCCCAGTCCAAAAAGTCCACTGTTTCGACTGTTCGTTGGTCTCTGGTGGATCCATGTTTCGTCGGTTGGCACGAAACGACGCAGAAACTCCTTCGGATTGCGCTTAAACAGCGTCAAACACTGCTCTGAAGTGGTCTCACGGTTGCGCTTGTTGTCCGGAGTGAGCCAACGCGGCACCCATCGCGCCGACAGCTTTCTCATGCCCAAAATTTCATGCAGGATATGACATACGATCTTCTGAAATGCCTACTGTCTCAGCTATCTCGCGCACCTTCAATCGGCGGTCTGCCAATACGAGATTGTGGATTTTTATCCCGTTATCCTCCGTGGTAGCCGTTTTCGGGTCACCTGGACGTGGCTCATCAAAAACCGACGTGCGACCACGTTGAAACTCGTTAAACCAATTTTTGATGGTCGCCATCGAAGGAGAAGAGTCACCGTACACAGCATCCAAACGCTCTTTGATTTCGATGCGCGATTTCCCTTCCAAAAACAAGAATCGAATCACCGACCGATATTGCTCTTTTTCCATTTTTCTAAAATCCGCGGACACTTCCTCTTCCACAAAACAAAACTACGAGTCCGGTCTGGCGCCATCTGGCGGTGAGGCTAAGTACTTATCGGACCACCCTCGTATAATGTGTCACTGGTACGTGTTGCCCATACGAAGCTTTTTCTTGATTTTGATTTGAATGCCGCTTTTGCAGTCTATGTGGTTCACAGATCGTTCAGTTTCTCAAAGCCATTGTCGAGAACGGTCAGTTTTCAAGATTGAATCGTTTCATGTCTGTCAGCGATCATATATGGCTTTTCTCCTTATTTTTTGACATTGTGAGATAGTCTGTGAGAAGGTTCAGATTGTTTGCCGTATGCTAGAGTGTAATGCCATTAAGGGTTATTCCCTCTCTCTTATTCCTGAAGAGATCTCATTACTGATCAAACCACAAAATTAAAGAAAACTGGTGACAAGACGTCTCCTTGTGTCAATCCTTCCGTTTTGTAATTTAACTCGCCCTCCCTTTCCTTCTAGTCATATTGTTTTGGTGGCATCTGTCTAATCTGTTGCCTATTATTCAGCTACTAATACCAAATCACCATGATAAGTTACGCGATTAAAAAGCACTTCCAAATTATAAAACTTTATTATCAAAACAACTGTTCGGTAGTTCGGCCGAGAACATGCTGTAAAAGTGTACAGCAGAAGACGAGGCAGCCGATCACTCGTCACGAACAAGAACTCGGCCTTTTACTTCAATTGGCGAATTTTGTGTCGGAATTCGGGCCTACGTCCGTACAAGATCCAACTAACCCACAAGCCCAAAGTTCATGACCATAGACAACGCCGTTAGTTCGCTGACTATGCTTCGGAGCGTTTGGAAGAGAACCCCAATTTTGTACGAAAAATCATCTTTAAGACGCATTTTTGGATGAATGGCTGTGTTAACATGTAAAATTGCCGTATATTGGGACGACATCAACCCACACTAGGTTCACCAGGTTCCAATGCATCTTCAAAAAGTTACTGTTTGGTGTGGATTTTGGGCCGTTCATTTGTCCGTACGTTTTCGAAAACGATGTTGGTGAAGCGGTCACCGTCGAGGGCTGTCATCATGACGAGCACTATACGAGTAGAATGATGATAACCAATTTCTTATGGTCGAAATTGAACCGTATGGACCATATTAACGCTGGTTTATTGCCATCGACATGTAGTTTGACCTCCTTTAAAGGCGTCAAATCACGCGGCCTAGCCAGTCAATTCACCGGCCCAAAAAGAGAGATAAATTGCTCACGCAACTCATTCCTCGATTGGTCTATCGATTCGCATGCTACATGTATGACATGTAGTGCCAACTACAAAAAAAGTTGGAAATCATTGGATGATAGCGAATTGGCCGTAAGCTTGTCTTCATGGTCATCATTAAAAAATACGGGCCAATGATTCCGCCGGGCAAAAAACCCACCAAATAGTGCATTTTTAGGGTGCATTGGCTGCTCCATCTGCGGCAGTTTTTTTTATTAACATACCCATTCAACCAGAAATGAGTTTCGTCGCTAAAGACAATTTGGATTTTCCTCCAGTTTTCTAAGCCCCATTCAGGAAAAATGGATGGCAGGTCGTCCGGCTATAGTTGGACTTCATTAACCCTAGAACACTAGCAATATGTTCATTAGAGTACTCACTCTACCACTAGGGCTAGATGGTTTGATGTCCAATAGCTTGAAATTGGTGCAAAATGTTGTCAATATGGCTCGAGTTGCTTGCTAAGTAGGTCGATTATGACGACCGTAAATTGATCCAAATGTGCGAAAAAAAGAAAACATTGCTTAAAGAGTTCGAATTTTGATAATAATTTTCAATAATTTGTAAGCCTTATTGGGTGCAAGTCTCCTCATAGTAAAATGGCAGTGTTAACGAAGCACGCTTAGCTTAACACTTGGCACAGATCTGGTGTGAGCTGACAAAAATAGAGCACTAAAAAACCAAACAGAGGAAAAATCACCTTTTATAAACTGGGAAACTGGATATCTAGTTCACGCGACTGAGAATCATTAGATTCCTTTTTTTGCGATTTTTTGTAAAGTAAAGGCTTTGTGGGTAAGCCAACAGCAATTCAGAAAACAACATTCTGGCCGAAGCTCATGAACTTAGGGCGGTAAAGTGTATTTCTGAGTATTTTTGTATTTATCTAGGGAATATTTAGGCGCGTCTTTTGAAACGCTCTGCGTAATAACATTCTATCAAGTGACTGATTGACGCTAAACATGAAGCCTCTATGTCTAAAACTATGCTGATCTTCCAGAAATATATTTAATAATGAAATCACAGAGTCCTAGACAATTTGCGACTACATCCATCATTCGTCCATTTGTTCCCTTTAATCAGCAACACCCTGTATTCTTCCTTAATGCTCATCTCTCAACACATAAAGAGTAAATCAATCCATAACCAGAAAAAAGGGCGAAAACGGATACACAACCGTTAAAGCGCTCTGCCATCCGACTGATTAACGCCACCGTCTGCTTCACATACGAAAATGAACAAAAAAACTTTGCTTCCCATCTCTCCCCCGTATCCCCTAGCTGGAACAAGTAAAAACACTTACTCCAGCAGTGATAACAGACAGCTAAAGTTGCACAGATACGAGCGGTAAAGCCTGAGATACAATGGTGAAGCGCGTAAATGACTTGATACATTCTTGTCTTTAGTTTTTTCTTTTATTACTTTTCTTCGAATTGTATGAAGGAAACGTGCTCCCAGGTGGTTTCGTCGGCTACGTGGAAGGACCCAACCCAGTCGAAAAAGAAACTTTCTTTCCAAGACTTAAGCCTTTTCTTCCTGTCACGATTTCGTTTGATTACTGCACGCCACACCAACCGAAAGCGCGGATTCGTTCCACTCCCAAAATACAAAGTCAAGATATACATAGTTGGAAGCAACAAGGAGGTGAGCAACAGGCGTGAGGGTGCCTCCTCGTTTTGTCGTCGTTTGAATACCAAGGAGCTTACATGATGGAATCCGTATTTATGCAAAACTTAAAGATACAAATAAATAACGGAGGGAGAACAATCGACCTAAGGGCAAGGAGACACGGATGAAAGGACAGACGTGAAACCATCAACGAGTGGACTACGGACCACGGACGTAGTAGCACGAAAGTCTGGCTTTAACAATGTCAACGTGGATGCATTCAAGCGACGCGACCGGCATTCTTTCGCATTCTGTTGGACAGCGAGTCGTTTTCTTGTTTTTATATTCAAATTGCCAGGTGAATGGTTGAAGGGATGTGGATGTAGATGCTTTTAAATGAAGAGACAAAATGGGTGAAGGTAATGGTTAGACAAAGAGATAGACAAAAACGAATAATAACTGAAAAAGAATTTAGAATGCCAAGCCGACAGAGTGTGAGATAGCAACAAAGCAGTCGTTGACAAAGAACCATGGAGCGTAACTTGGCCGGAGTAGAGTTGCGCTGGAATGGCGTATACCTAGCTCGGTCAGTGGATGTTAGGAAACCTATGTGCACATGGATGTATACCGGTTCTGAGTGGCGTCGATTAGCGAGGGAAAATTGTAAATTCAACAGAATAGTGGGGCGTGGTGGAGGCATAGACAACTTTTCGAATGGGGGTTAAAGGTGAAAATCCCCTACAGTGCTCTCGCCATGGACCGGTGAACAAGTGGTGCAGTGTGACATGGCTACAAGTAGATAACATAAACTCATATTGTTGGACCCTGAATACAATCTGCTTTCGACACGTCTCTTAGCTGAACACTTTTTCAACGAAGTTACGAAAGTATGTTCAAAAAGTAACAGGAAATTAAAGAATACCTTTCCCAAGCATAGAAGAGATTTAGATCGCTCAGAGTGTGCTATCTGGTCTTTACCACCGTCGAGATAGTCTTTTGCACGCCTTCCTGATCGCCAGTACTTATGCTTGAAAAATGTTTGAATTGAGAGCGGGGCGGTAAGAATTAGTCGAGAAGCTCCACCTTGAGCCCATCAATGAAATCTGAAATCAGCATGTCATTCCCCTTTAGATGACAGTGCACCGGACTAATGAGATCAATAGTAGATGTAATGTAAATAGTCTATTGGATTCGATATTAAATCCGAGGGCAAGAGTAACAGAGCTCCGCTATGGCAACACGCTCTAGGTGGTTCCTTGAGTCCAATGGCACAATAGGTTATCCCTTATTTGGTGGAACAGTCCAATGGTAGGTTGTTTATGATTTTGTTAAACACTTCGATTTGGCATGATATCATGGCCCCTTGGTACCGCTTCCGGCCAATCTTGAATCTTGTTAAATTCGTCTAGGTTATAGGCTTTGCTTGAAGCTGGCCACCAAACTAGCGAGACATAGGGGTGGCTGGGGAAATTAAGTCTTAAGACTTTTTTAACTTGCCGTAGGCATGTTGGACTTCTAGCAAAGTTTCAGGTCTAGGATGATGCTCAAATTTATGAGGTTTATGAGGTAGGTGCGTTCTGAGTTCGAAAGAAGTTTGATCCTTAAGGCTTAGTCCAGTACAAGCTCGAGCATCTAAAGTAAAAAGCATGAGAGACTGGAGATTCTTATTTGATTCTTAGGTTTTTCTACCAATTTTAGGAATAAAAATGCAGGACACGGGCCCTTAATTGTGGAGCAAGAAAACCATCATGAGCATATCCGGGCCCAGTGGTCTGGAAGGGGACAAAGCTGCTTATGGCCGAGAAGACCTTTACCTCAGTTATATAACATTATTCTGATTTTTGGCCAGGATCTTTTGTGTGCAACCTGTGCTGGGGGCAGAAAGGCGCTACAGCTATAAAGTCAGGAGATCCAGGGATCTCATTACCGAGTTTGTCCAAAATCTATTCCATCTCCTTCGGACATGATCTTATACAGTCTGATGTTGGCTTTGAGATTGACTGAGTTTTGGTTGAACTTTTTGTACATCTTGCGGTGGTCCATGTTATCCCAGGAAGCACTGGCAAAAGTGTATATTTTGAAAGGTTGCCACTGATATAGACGAGTAAACAAAATCTTTTGAAAAACCGAGAATTCCTGTAACTTTTTGAACACATCTCGAATATCAGGCACATGCACAAGCAGATGCATGAATAGCTTCTATAATTTTCTAACAGTAGTTATGGGACATGGGAGCCGACAAAACGAGATATAATACAATAGTATCACGGGACACACCACTAGGCAGGATTATCCTTTTCATTGCTATTAAGCATGCACGGTACTATGATATTCATCCCCTTTCAAATATTTTTTTCCCATGACGATTGTCGATCCTATGTGTGATTGAATAATAATGCCAGCGATGCCTTTCATATTCGAACATCAGGCCTATGGGCCCCGATTTCCGCATTACAAATTGCTGTAATTACATTAAATGTCCTGATTTCCGAAATACGATCCTTCCTCTATTAATTCCAATTAACGATCCAGAACGAGGGTAACGACAATGCATTCAAGGAAAAACAAATTCCAACAATCTGCTACCCGCATGCAATGCGATAAGAGGATAAAGCTACATTCACTGGAAAACCACGAGTGACATTCAATTATGCATTACTCACAATCCTCTCTGATCAGCGATAGCACATCACTTCCAACTTGACACGCACATCCGCACATTGGCACATTGGCGCAATTGCAAAAACTCGCCCTTCTCCTTCCCATATTATATTTCAACCGCACGGAGGATGTTCGTGCCCAATGTCGCTGCACTATCCCTCCTGCATACACCGCATTATTGCATTAGTATTAATACATCCGTTTTGTTATTTCCTTTTCAGATACATCGTGTGCATAAAAAATTGCAAGAACCGACCCACTCCCTCGAAGGAAACGATCACGTACTACCATCGCGCAAGAGATAAGCAACGAAGAAGGGCCAACAGCCCTCGTCCTCGTAAATGACTGTGAAAATCGCAAAACTCCTTACTCCACCGCCGTCCATAGCAACTGCGACCCTCACCGCAAGCAACCAGTTCTACGACGACTACGATCCCTTCCATAAGACAACATTTGACACCTTTACCATGCCTTACGCGACAGCAACACCCCTTATGACGAACCGAGGTCATCCGTTCAATTCGTCAACACAATCCACACAATCCACACAGTCCACACGACCCTTACTGGCCGAACGGAAGGCACCACAATTGCTCGGTAAAAAGAAATTCAACAATAACGTGACCCCGAACCGCATCGCCAATGGAAACGGTATCGTACTGCAACGCAACAGTGGCGTCAAAGTTCAAGGCATCAACGACTTCGATATTATATCACAGCAATACAAGCATCTCAACAGTCATCACCTGGGCTATCCGTACGGTAGTCCACCCTCGCCCACCGCCAATTCCAGTGATTTCACATTCTCCGACATGGCAACATCCACGCCAAATACACCGATTCCATCAAACACAACAACGACAACTAGCCGACAACCTTTGAACGATAACAACACATCGACCCCATGGTCATATCAAAACAATTTGTTTTGGGACACATCCCGTTTCGAGGATGATTTCTGTAGTCGACGTAACGACCGATTCAATCGGTTACTAGGCGAGGTGACGAATAATAATGAGGTGACCACGACTGGTACGGGTGGTGGTGATGGCAGCAGGATTGGTGATGTGAGAAATGCAGGTGGACCGTTCATATTTGGTTATCAAAATGGAACGGCATTGAACCGCCGTGATTTGTGCGATAGCATGGCTGTGATAAACGATAAGGATGCGACGAAATACTCCATGGAGAATGGACAGAAATCAATGGTGAGTTTAATTTTGAATCTTTATTTATTATAGGTGCTATAATTTTTTATAGGAACTAATAGATACTGTAGTGCCATTACGGATCGTAATTTGTTCATTCAGAGCTATTCTTTCATTTTTATGAGACTGAACATGTAGTCGGTCGTTTATGGAAACTATAATTTATATCCTTCTTATAGGGCTATCCAACAAGAGGTGTCATTTTAAATTAATAGATTATATAGACATTTTTTATGAAAAATGGTGATATTTTTATTTTAATCTCAAACATAAATTCCGTGGTTAATAATGGAATACAATAAATGTCAATTGTCAGTCACAGATTTGCCTAAAAATTGTCACTTTTTGGTAACATTTTACATCACTTAATAACATCGCGAACAACAGCAACAGAGCCAGCTTTGCCACATGCTGGATACCGTTTTGCTGAAAATAGATGTTGTATACATCTAGCATACACTTTCGTAATGCAAATTCACTTAAATGATGGTGCGATACATCATCTTTTTCGGCCGTAAAAAAAGATGGCCCAAAGATGCCGCCTTCCCAAAAATGGTGCCAAACTCTCGCTAAATGTGGGTGGAGAGAGTGTTCCGCTATTTTTCTAGTTTGTTTGCGTATCTATATTAATCGAAACGAATATCATTAACTAGAATCACTTTGTGGAAAGAATCATGTTCTTGTGTATTTCGTGCAAAATGCGGTACAAAGTTGGAGCAAATAGGCCGATTCTTCCGATCGTCTCAAAATGCACTCACGTTCATAGCTACGGCGACAATAATTTCAGCTGATAAAAATTAGTCAGAGTCGTGACATTACCAAGCGTCGCCATGGCTATGCGAGAAGGCGCTTGATGATGACCAAAAGCAGTACGAATCGTGCGTAACCTTTCCTCGAAATTTTAAGCATTTTTATAGTAAATTTTGGCTTATCAAATGTACGGGTATATAGCGATCTATTTTATATAACTTCCTAGTTTTGTTTAATCGGAAATCACAACAATGGCGGGAAGTTTTTAATGACACCTCTTGTTGAACGACCAATTTCTCCATGCCCTGTAGTTTCTTTACTTATTTTATGATGGTAATGATAAACTCAGCTATAAACTTATTTAATATGTTTTTTGTGCGTATTTAAAGACGTTTGTAATGAAGCTTTCTACTTTAGTCAGAGGAACTTTACTATAATGTTTTTTATAGGAACCATTATTAGTAATAAGCTCGCTATGAGTTAGTTATAATATTGGATTTTCTTCATAGCGCTATAGTCCATTGTGGCCAGCACGATCTCTTGCCAGCCGTCACCAGTTACGCACACCAAGTTGATTGAGGTCCTTCTCCATTTGTGTGCGCCATTTGAGTCGAAGGCGTCCTCTGCTGCGTTGTCCCAATGGCGCGGATTCAGAGACGGAGCTGTGTTGTCCACATCTTAAGCGGTATATCTGCAGACGCTTAACCAAGCACATGCTACGTACAGTTTATAGTTGAATCTTCCCCTCCAGATGCCACCAAAACAAACAAGACCAAAGTTCGCAGGCAGGACTTTCTCTCCAAGACCAAGAGCTTCCTCATCCGCTTTCAATAGCTTCCGTGCCTCTCCACCATAAAGCAGGATCGGGATGATGGAATTCAGTTTGGTCTTTCGAGAGGTGGCTCAATTGCTTTTTGAGACCAAAAATACAGCGATTGGCAAGAGTTATACTGTCTGAGACGTCGATATTGTGCGTTATTCCTTGATGACAGCCTACCAGGTTGGTGACCGTGCAGAGCCGAATTTCATTGTCCTTTTGTTGGGGTCGACAACAGTATATCCGTGTTTGTCCGCGGGTTGTGGGATTTAACCTCCAACTAGGAGGCCAGGCCTTTTTCTTAACCCTCAGGCGGAGAGTCCGGATAACTTCGCTGAGGCTGTGAGCGCCGCCCTTCGCTCTATTATGTTGGGCTCATCCGTCGCCCTCTCTTTTTCAAGGTCCTAACCCGACCTTGGAAGTCCCCTTTTAAACCTTGACTTGGAAAGAATGATTTTCCAAATTGTATAGTAAAGTTTAAGGGTATCTAGAGATTTCTAAATGTTTGCTATAATTTTTATAGCATTATAGTTTATTGGAATTTTCAATTGATCAATTGATTTTTGCGTTATTTGTTTAAAGTAATTTTCAAATCTGTCTACCACATAAAATATGTTTCATTTTTCATGTGCTATAAAAAAAATTATAGGAAGATTATGTAAACCATTGTTGAATGATTTTCTTGCATAAAATTTATGAAACCGACAATTTATTAACAAAGACAAAACTGGGTTAAGTTTTGCTTAGGATGTATAAATTATATTATAGGATGTTTAACTGTTTCTCGTTAAGTTAAATTGCCAACCACCAAATTCGAATGTTCCCACTCCCACTCAGTAATTTTTGAAATACTGCCCAAATATACCAAAATCATTGTGCCTTCCTTGCCTATCATCATTTACAACGTATCTGCAGAGATATTATACCGGACGCCTAACTGGCATTTCATCAAGAAAAGTTAGTTGAAAAGTATGGGCATAACTCGTGGGTTTCAGCCAAAGCCGTCTCGCCAGCGGACAGTCTCTGCCATGACTCATTCCATATTTGATGTCCAGCAACGAGGTGTCGGTAATTGCGAATGCGTCATTGTGGCCATCACGTTTCGATCGTCCGGTATGTAGTCAAGCACGGTCGTAATAACCAGCGTGCGTTTTTCGATTTTGGCGGGTTAGCAGATGAGTCATGAGTGGATTCCACCATTTACCTTTGATTACCATTGCCATTGTTGGAGTGCCCCCTCGGCTATTAAAATTGTGCAAAATTGTGATCTCTGGATCTACGATAGTTCTCGGAACTCCACTAACCACTTGACACTTAAGCCTTGCATACATAATCCCTGCATCGAAGAAAGGATGCGGCTTTTTCCCTCTTGTACTTACTCGTCTAATCTGCATTGAGTCGCATTTAATTTGTTTACATTAAAGCTTAACTCTAGCCAGCAGCATGCTTCGTTGACGACGACGATAGCTGTGTTGTGGCTCTGGCAACAGCAAACGACGTAGGCAATGACGATACACTATGGCAGCAAAGTAAAACTTGTAGAACGACGACGTCTTCTCCTTTCATCCTTCAGCACCGACACATTGGACTAATGATGAATTAAAGTCCCAGCAATTAGCGTTCGTAGGATTCATATTCCACACATACACAGCCGAACACATTTCATGAGCTCAGCAGGGTTCGGAAGGACATGCTCCTGAAAGGCGGAGATCCACTTTACCAAGCTGCGGTAAAGGCAACAAGGAAAGGAGAGAGAAAAAAAAAACAAGTTTGGATGGCACTGTTGAAAAGGATTTGGCCTTAAGTGTTATGCTTAGTTGGATTTGCAGCATATTTCTTTTCTCACCCCTTCGCTACTGCTCGATGCCGTAGCTCCTTGTTTCTTTTAGTGCTGTGTTGGGTTTTCGGTTTAGCGCTGCTCGTCTTCTCGGTTGACGGGAATGGAAGATCTCTTTGTAGTTTAGCCCTCCAAGTCCAGGAACATCACAGGGAGCAACCGCAAAAAAAAGGGTTTTTGTCGGGAATTCTGCGAGGAAAGGGATTCAGGATTCACCCCCTGATGTGATGCGGAGTACTCGTAAGTTGTTTTTTTATAGGAAACATATTTCAGTAACACAGACGTACATGCATGCGGTACGGGGTCTGCAACCGAATTGAGTCCATTGTTGTGGCTCAAATTGGAATGTTTTTTTAATGAACGAGCGCTTGGGGATGTTTGTTGGTACGGATTAAGGTTAATTATGTGGATTAAGCTTAATTTGGGTATCGGTGGGGCATGCCGAGCCTTTAATATCTAAATGGATTTATTTTTGGGCAAACAGAGGCGACGAGAAGGAGTGATAACAAACCGTGGCGAGATGAGCAATCGAGAAGTAGGAGTTGTGGCAATGAGGTTTCGTATTTCTGGTGTTTTAATTTTTGAATTATTTTTTTTTGTTTTCGGATTTATAGATACGCTCTATAAACACAGAAAATTCCGTTGTTTGGTAAGGTGAGTCAGCGGAATATGATTCTGAGAAATAGCGAAGCAGTCGGTTCTTTTTGGTTTCAATGATCGCCATGAACTGGTTGTTGAGGCAACGAAAACGAAAACGTGAGTTAGCCACGCAGGTACTTGAATGATGAGAAGCCATGAAGAAGAAAAGTAATGCAGTGAGTGGATGGAAACAAAAAATCCCTTTCGCTTTAAATGGCGTAATTGAAAAGATTCTCGGAAACTGGCTGCTGGGTTTGGGGTACAGCAAATGGTCTTTGTATGGCGCGACAGGTTATTTAGATTTTGATGGAAGGAAACTGTGGTAAGGTGTATGTGAAAGGTTTCAGGAGGGAAATATATCGTTAGAGCCTTTTATAATATCAATAACTAAACCTCATGAGAGAGTCTATATGTATGTGTACTAGCCTTGTTCAAAAATTAACAGGAATTTTGTACTTTGGGTCGACTCTCGTACTAATTAAATAAACCACTTGCTTATGCTGGTTTTTTATTTGCACACAATACGGACTCGATAATGTGTCTTAAATGGTGCTATAAAAATAGAATTCAGTGCAAAAACATATTAAAAATGTGTTTTATTGCTTTAGCTGCTGGAATAAAAGGATTTACAAGTGTTAAAAGCGTTTTTAAGAAGGCGTTGAATACGTCGATGATCACGAGCCATCTGAGCGCCCATTAGTGAATAAAATTATTATGTTTAATCACTGGATACCAAGTAGACAAGTTGAGGATTTTGCCATATCACTTGGCATTGATCACGAAATTCTCGTCTGGTTATACAACGATGTGAAGTTGCTCAGGAGTTGGTAATGATGCAGAACTACTGAACATGCCATACCGATGATAAAAAAAACGAGTTTATGGAAATGACGTTTAGTTTAGTTTAGTTTTTAACTCATTTTTATTCTTAACTTCTTAGATCTATCTTACCCTAGGCAAAAATGCTTAAAAACTAGCTTAACTATCTTAACAAATCTAACTATCTTACTGGCCCTAGACGGACACTCTAAAACAAACAGAACAATTGAAACATATGTCTTTCGACGACTACATTGCTGGGGTTCCATAGGGGTCAATGGTCCAATGCTATATTTCATAGCATTTTGGAAACGTCAATTCAGTACAATTTTAACCATGAATCGCTTCACACCAAAAGAACGCGCGGAAATAGTTTCAATGTTCATGTTCAAAATGAACGCTCGATTGTGCTAACTCCACGTGCGTATCGTGCAAAATATCGTGATCGTGTTGCGCCCAAAAATTTTTTTTTCAATTTGGTTCTGTGGCAAGCCCTCGTGAGCAACCTAGGCCACGGTCCGCGGCGTTCGAACTCATCTATTCAGTCTGTGAAGGCCAGTGTTCAAGAAGACTCAAGTTTGTCATATCGGCGCCGTTCGCAGCAGTTAGGCATGAGTGAGACCAATTTTCGGAGAATTTTAAAGGATGATCTTCACTTATTTCCATACAAAGTGCAGATAACTCAAAGAATTTTGCCACAAGATGAGCCATGGCGCTTGACATACGCACAAAATGTCGTTGCAATGATTGATGCTGGGCCGGAGTTCTGGTAGCACATTTTGATGATCTGGCTCAGTTAATAAATAAAATTGTCGCTTCACGAAGAGCCGCTATATGATCAAACAGTTACTGCGTGGGCCGGTGTATGCGCTAAAACCATCATTGGACCGTATTTCTTCAAAGTTGGCGATACAGTGGATTGCGATCGATATCGGTGGATGTTGGCCCATTATGTGGTCCCAGAAATGCGTTGAAAAGGCTTATTTCACTTTTGATTTCAACAAGACGGCGGGACATGCCATACTGCGGACAAAACAATGAATCTTTCGCGTAAGAAGTTCCCTGGAAGATTGGTGTAAAAAAAAGGGCGATATTGACTGGCCTCCGAGATCGCCGGATTTGACTCCTCCAGACTTTTTTCTTTGGAGATACTTGAAAAGCAAGTTGTATGCTAACGGCCCGAAGACAATAGAACAGTTCAAAAGAAACATTCGTGTGGAAATCGCAGACATTTTGACCGAAATGCTCGAAAACGTCATGGAGAATGCGCGAAAACGAGGCAATTTTTCAATCGGCAATAAAGACTTTATTTATATTTATTTAATTGACATTGTTTTCAAGGTTTAATCAAAATAAATTGTAAAGGTCTAAATTGAATACAAATTTTTGAATTTCCAAAATCGGTTGAGAATTGTTGAAGTTATTCGAAATTTATATCGACCCATATGAGATGGCGCACCCTGTATAAACAATATTTCAGGAAATTTTTCTCTACGGATGTTAACGGTAGGGCAACTGACAAGATTATTCGCCCAAAAACCTTTCAGCATAACCTATTCAATTTTTCTATGTACAGGTTACAAAGTAGCTGTGTGTTTTATTTCCCCTAAGCATATTCAATAGTTATATGTATGGTTCAAACTGATACAATTATCCCTAAGATAAGTTTTTTTTCGACTTCTCCGAAAATAGTAAAAGCATATTCATTCTGTCGAATACTGTTATCGAGGTAACAAACAAAAGGTTATAGGATATGCCTTATTATTATTTTTATTATCGACCATTTGGAACTCGGAAGTTTAGAGCCTGGTCAACGAGGCTCCCCAAGCCACCATCTCATGAATGTGTTCCTTCCACGATTCGCTGTTTTTTCGATCTCTTCTAGGTCCATCTACGGCGCGCCCTTACTGGCTGTTTTTCTCATATGGATTCTCCACTGTTCGTCCACAGTCCATTTGTTCTACGTGTCCAGTCGATCTTAGTCTTCGCGATATAATTACGCGGGTGAACGATTTCCTCAAGTTCTTGATTGTTTAGTTTTCTCCATTCGCCTGTTTCTTCGTCCTGTTTTCCATCATAGATTCTGCCTAAAATCTTGCTTTCCAAGACCAGAAATCTATTTTAATCCTTCTTAGTCAGAGGCTAAGTTTCACATCCGTAAAATGTCACTGGCATTATTATGGTTTTATAAATATATATTTTAATTGCGGGACAAAAGAGTTGTTTTGAATAGTTCCTTCATGGCGGAGAAGCACGCGTCGCCCATACGCAGCCTTTTATTTGTTTCGATCTTTATGTCGTTTTTGGCAGTCAA
The DNA here is from genome assembly GCA_958301585.1 of Merodon equestris. Lineage (NCBI taxonomy): Eukaryota > Metazoa > Arthropoda > Insecta > Diptera > Syrphidae > Merodon > Merodon equestris. The sequence goes on along the minus strand of OY284415.1, from coordinate 11,787,269 downwards.
TATGGTATCCAAATATTTGAATTCGTCCAATTTCTTAAAGACTTTATCGAGTACAGTCAGATGCGAAGTTTGGATCGATCCATGTCGGTCAGTGACCATATATAAGCCTTTTCTGCTTTATACATTTGTGTGTACGTTCAGAAGTTCGCATTTTGGTCATCGTCGTCTTCACAATTTCGTTGCTGAAGAAGAATCCTGTTCCATGATTGTGGATACCCATACCGCCGCAAGCGAAAGTATATCCGTCCTTAACGGTTTGAAAGTCGAACTTTTTTCACCGCTGCAATCTCTAATTTATACATACTAATTTCATTCCGTGCCGGTCTTCGCACCCGGTCTGTATAAGCTGCGTAAGTTCCACGAGTCTAATCCACCTGAGGATTCGAACGAGAAACTAGTTTACCTCCGGAATATTTTACCTTAGGTAGACCAGCCTTATTTAACACCACGGAGGACCAAAGATTTTTGATGTTGCTTTGCGTGGTTGTGTGGTGTTGTTATTTTGTATTTCTGTCGTGATGTGAGTGTAGGTAGTGTACAGTCGTCAGCTCCGCGCCTAACTTTGTCATTTTTTTCAATGGGCACTGCGAGCACTCAGAGCCACGGGTATATTCTAACTCCTATTCCGCAGGGAGGATAGATGATATTACAGAGGAAATAAAATAAAGAATCCGAAAAAAAACAAAATGCCACGAAAAACTTCCTTAAGAGAACGAAATCTGAACGAAAGCTAATTTGCGAAGGCAAAATCTACCGAGAGGTATGTGAATTTGTTGACAAAATCTATACCGTAGTTAGGGATGGTGTCCATAAGCTGAGAAAAGAAGGCTGCTGGTCGAGAAAAAAAAAATTATCGGAAGTAAATGAAAGACATATTCCCAAGAAAATTAAGCAAAAGTTGACGACACCAGCAAAAATATTGACCGCGCAGATGTCGTGAATCATAAAAAATACACTCTCTGTCGAAACTAAAGGTCAGGGTCAGTTAAGGTAAAAGAATTTAATTTGTTTGGCAATGACGGTAAACAAAAGCTAAAACCAAATATTGAGTTGAAAGAAGCTAATCCTCAAACGACGGCGCAACATGGGGCGAATACATATGTATGTCTGTCTACATGGTTGGTCAAATATAGCTTAATGCCTATAGAATGAATTTCTACCCTAAACATAATAAAAAGAAATATCCAGCAAAGCGTCATCAAAATTAGGTATTTCAACCACACAATGATTCAAACCACAATGTCAAAATGTCTCTGCTTTTAATTTTTATATCTCAAAACGATCCCACAGTCACCCGACATCAACCGCACAGAATATGTTTCGGTCGAGCTTAAAAAGACATTCGAAATCAACAACTATCAACGATAACTTTTAAACCCAGATTTTTGTAAAAACTTTTCGATAATATGCCAAAACATCCAAGAGTCGTTATTGATGTTGAAAATGGCGCAACTAGATACCGATGTGCCACCCACCAACCTTATATATAATTTTTATTTTTGAGTGAATAATTTTGTGTTATTTTTTTTTAAGTCAGTTTGTTTTTAATTTTCGTGTATTCCTAATTGGATTTAAAATATTTAAATTTTTGTTTATAAATAATAAGTACAAGAAATGCTTTTTACATTTATTTTTAATTAATTTTTCGCGACTAAGCTGGTGGATTTTTTCTTATTTTGTTAAATGGGGTCTTCTGCGAATAATTTTTTGGGAATTATTCAAAAAATATAAATAAGATAAGAGAAAATTAAAAATGATGTCCAACTTTTCGCGGTTTCATTCCACTTCGGATTTACAACACGAAACAAATGTTGAGTTCATTTCAAATGCAAAGCCGCCGAAAACCCTTTAATTAGTTAATAAACCATCACACATGATTGATAATATTCATTTCCTTCCTGATTCTCTGTTTTATCAGTCTACTTATATATTTATCTATTTATTCTATTACTTGCTGATTTATTTATAAATCAGTAAGTAAATTATTGAATTACTTTTTTTTATCCTATTAGCAGCTTGTTATCAAATACATATTTATCTTATTAAATATTTATCTAATTATTTTTGTATCAACCTTGTTATGTATTTGCATACGTACGACTATAGCCTATTCGTTTATTAATTTATTTATTATTATTACTACTTTATGGTTTCGCTGATGAGGTTTTTTGTTTTCGTTTATCCCCCGAAATTTTAATTTGAAGCACTAATGGCGAAATGTATACACACTCACCAAAATATGCCTTTGGAGTGATTTTTCCCGAAATGAGGAACAAATGTTGCAATAGTTGTTGATCATATTATTTATTTACGTTAAATAATGAAAATATAACAAACTTCATAGTCAGAATTACATTTTTTTTCTTTTTATTTTACATTTAACAACTCTCTATAAAAAAACAAAATAATTAATCACAATTAATTGGATCCGGTTACTACATGTAATCGGGGTAGCATGGAATGGTTAATTTATATTGCGTTGTTTCCGAAATTATATTGTTCCTTTCTTCAATCAAAACACGCCTTTTTCAGACTTGTGGTTTTAGATTAGTATTCTGTGACATTTGAGTAAAAAATGGCCCCGTTTAACGCTGTAGAGTAACAATTCCTTTACCGAAGCTGAGGAGTGCCTTGAGTTGTTATCCTGCACTCATACAGTTTTGCTCTTTGGCTTGAGTTTCTCCACACTCGAAAGTTAGTTGTCTTTTAAAATATTTATGTACACGTGCTTATCCGTGATTCCTTCAATAAACATATGATAGACCATACCATGATAGACCCCATGCTTAACCCTTTAATTGGAAATGACGAGTGTCATTTACAAACATTTTCTGTGGCATATTCGGCATTGACGAGCTATGCCCGCCACATACATATTTAAAAACTTCAAAAATAGAAGTAGTACATTTCTTAGAATCAAGAACAGCCCTTACGATATTTATACATTCTCTTGGTTCACTACGGTTACAGGCTAAGAAATGGAGTCATTTTCCGGAGTACGTTCTACCAACTAGTAAAAAACAAAATCCTTCAAAAGGTGTCATGCATGCGCCAAAAAGTGAGGAGCAACATTTTTGGGATTAAGATGTGTGTTCGTTTTTCATCACACTTTGACGTGACCATCATTACCAAGAACGTTAAATGTGCCTTGGTCGTTGAATGAAATGGTTGTTCCCGGGTCCCGAAATCCCGGAGATAGACATTGTGAGATAGTATAATACTTTTGGACATATGCTTAACGATTTTCTGTGTTGACTTCCATTAAGAATGTTTTTTTTTCCCTGCCACTCTGGTATAGAGATCCTGTTCTTTTAAGCAGAGACGAAAAGTAATCATTTCTAATATCTTTCGCAAGCTTAACTTCGCGTATTTTCAAACATAGCGCTTAGCATTTTTATACCGTCAAGCTTGGTATTTTTAAAGATTCTGCAATTTTGGCAATAACTTTCCGTAATTTTTTTATTTAATTACGATTTCACCTATTTCTAATGTGATTTCCTTGGATCTACTGCTTCCCTAACCATAAATGCGTTAAATTTGGAACAAAAAAAAAAAAAAAAAACAATTCGACGCCACTGCAACTGGAAATGTACATAGTCGTAATCGTATAATTTTTTAGCTTTAAACAAGTTGGAAAAATACAAGGGGTGATCCAAAAGTAATGATAATGAAAATAGCAGACGGTGATTATAGTTGAAAAAATTATTTCTTTTTCTACATATCCTCCTAACATTTGGTCCAAATTTTTTTCTAAACCCAGGAATCCCTTAGAAAAGTATTCTTTGTTTTGAACCTCCCAAAACGCATCAAGAGCGGCCATAACTTCCCTTTCGTTTTGAAATTTCTTGCCTCGGATGTTTCCTTGATCCAAGGAAAGAGGTAGAAGTTACTAGGAGCTACATCTGGCGAATAGGGTGGAAATTCGAGCAGCTTGAACACCGTTTCTTGAATGGTAGCCATTGCAACTGCAGCTTTGTGATCCAGTACATTGACTTGGTGAAACAGCTCGAAGTTTGCCGAGTCTTTTTTCTTGTATGACCTCGCGCAATCTTCTTATTTGGTCTCGTCAAGGTATTCAAATGAAGGTACCTCCTGGGAATCGTATATACCCAAGCAAAAAAATCATTACTTTTGAATTATCGCTCATGCTTTTAAGTTTAATTAAGGAATTAGACCTTTCATTTTACATTTCTATGAAAACCAAAAAACTGGCAGAGTACGGATACTTATGTGAGAATGTGTAAAGAAGATTTGATTACATTCAGTAGAGAGATTTCTGAAACGAATTTAATGAAATATTATAAATAAAGTAAAAAGTGAAATAAATAAATCAAAGATGTTTTTCTAAAAGCCACACTGAAATGATTCCTCAACCTTCATCTTCATCCATACCCACGTAACCATGTTCTGTTCCCTTTCGTAGACAACTGTGACATGATCCTGAGCTAAATTCTACCCCAATTAGAGCTCCGGAAGTCTTGCGGGGATTGGAAAAAAGTACTAGCTAAGTGTTTAAAACATCAAAGGAATGTAAAGTGTTTTACATGTCCGCTGTATGGAATGTAGCACCGTCCTGCTTGTCGTCTGTAGCGCTTGCCATTGACCGTGACCGTCTCATCAACGTCGTTTTCGAAAAAGTACGGACCAATGACGTCGCCGGCCCAAAATCCACAACAAACGGCAACTTTTTGAGGATGCACTGGATAACCTCGTGTGGGTTGGTGTCGTTGCATATACGACAATTTTGCTTGTTAAATGGACTTTGAGCTCCTAGATCTACACTTAGGACGAAAATTTAGAAGAGGAGAACAATAAGGAAGAAGACTGCTGTTTAAATCTTAAAATTCCCGTTATTTTTTTAATATTTCTCGTGCAACCTACTAATAAAACAGGTTTCTGAGAGACTCAAAACGTTTACTATAATGACTCTGCAGTCAAGTGTACCGTCGGTTTTTTAATTCTTTTGAACATCTTCCATCGATTGCAATATCTTGCAACGATTAATAACATACACAACATGACCTCTTATCCATTTCTTTTGTCTTGGACTTTAGCTATGGATCCACAACTCTCGCCACACATCGTCATATTACGATGCAATAGTTCGCTTATGAAAAAACGTCATCAGGTACGAGTATCTCTTGGCCTCGACTTTATCATTTAATTTCATTGCCATTCCATTCTGAAGGCTTTCAAACGATGGATTGTTGAATTACACCTAAAGAATGCGCAAGTTTTTGTTGCATTTCACATGAATCTTGATCCAAATCTGCATCTTCAAACTTTTCGGTCGGCACGGGATGCTCCTTGTCTTCATGGCCCTTGTAACGTTGAAACGAGACACATTCTCTCATTAACAGAAGCCTCACCGTAAACTTCTATAGTCAAGGCAAGAAACAAAACTTTCCTGCTTCTTTGACACGAAATTCACACACAAAAAATTTACGACATCGATGAAAATTCAGATGCTTAAACGCACCATGTGACATTTCTGACCAGATGGTACAGCGCCATCTATTGGAAAACCGATTCTCTATTCTCAACAGCTGATAAACTTTGCCGTCAATTCAAGGGCCTTTCCAACCAGCGCTGTTTCTAGCCAATTTCAACTCCAGCTCATAATCCTTTTCAGAACCTAAACTTTTTCCGTTTACTGAGCTCCACCTGGCCTTTGTAGCACCGTAGAGTTTCATCCTCAACTCTTGTTGCAAATTTTCTTCTTTTGTAACTTCTTGATGCCTACCCCTTGACTTTAAAGACTCAAATTAATAAACGACCATTCAGTATACCAAGCAAGTTGCGGTCGTCTTGGAGCACATTGAATCATAAAAACTATTAATCTCCAAATTGGCACTTCAGCGAAAACGAAAGTAGGAAAGTTTATGTTGAAAGTATGTCACAAGCAATCTATCACCCAGGTTCAACCTACCAAATTAAAAAAAAAAAGAGCCGTCGACCGCAAAATAAATTGAAAATCCATGTTACCTCTCCGACGCAATCCCCTAACGTCACCCACTTCTAATTGAATAAACAAAACCCATTTTTCGCCCAATCTCCGGCAGCGCCAGTCCATCGCCCCATACGGAAATCTCTAAGCCAAGAGTCCAATATTTCATCAAATAAACTAGGAAACTTATGGAATCCCCCTCTGGTTTCTGGTTGTTGGTTGTTGGAACATTCATTCGAAATGGATGATGGTCACCGGGAGGGCCATAATTCATTTCAACGCGCATTTCAAAAACCCGAAAATACCACCACTTCCTCCTTCCTGCATCCCACAGGAACTAATAAATTTCCAATATATCACCGCGAAGCCGGAGGGATGGAATCGGGATCAACCACTATCGCGGAAATGAATGAAAAATGCATTTTGTTGTCAATGCACGACATGGAGTTATTATTGCCACGACAATGCCACCTACGCGTCACGCGTACTGCATTCCATCGCGATGTGGATGAGTGTGGTGACGGTAATCAAATCACGGAAAAGTGTGCGGGAATTTTCGGTTGACAGCCTCGCAGGCATTACTGGCGTGAGGTGGAATCGTCGTGTGCGCGCAGGATATCTCGATGTTTATTTATTGGAATGACGCAATGAAACTTATTCACACTTTGAGATATTTTATGCGGTTTCTGTCGAGTGTCGAGTTTAGACCGCATGCGGAATTCGATATGCGGAGCACCGTTCGAATCGGGGTTACTTTACTCGACGCGACTTGCTACTCGTACATATCTGACGTATCTGCTTGTGCCCGTTGTGCGATCGTAAATTTTTCAGAGCAGAAAGGAAAGAAAAGTTCAATTTTCAGTCGCGGTATAAGGCAATAGATACGATTCGTACCTAATGTGTGAAATTGAATTGATGTACAACCAGCGTAGTGATGGTTGCTTAAGAACACCGTATGCTAGATACGAGGTCTCCTGCAATCCGCCAACAAATTCCAGTGGAGCGTATGAATGATGTCAGTTGCAGTGAGAATAGAAAAACAACTCCGGCTTAGAGAAGAGTGCGATAAGAATCGCATGCAACTGGAATGGGAAAAAAATCTGCAAATTCTGTTGTGGCTTTTCCGCAGAACCAGTGCTCGGGTGGTGGGTTTTCTTGGTCGTGCAAGCACCAGTCGTGGTTTATTGGGTTTGTTTGCATTCGGTTTTGTCTGGCTGCGCCAGGTGAAAAGCTTTGGAATATACTCCACCCGTAGTCGCCTTTCACCAGTTACCGCTCGAATTGGAATTGGGGATTGTTTGCGCAAAGTGCTGTAATAGCAGTGGATGCACAATAAATCTAGACGGAGTTGTGTATCTAATTGTGTATCTCTCTCGTTGTCGCACGGGTTTTGTCGGTTTCTCTGCGTGTTTTTTCCTTTGCCGTATCCCCCGAGTTAGGGGGAGAGAAGCCAGTGTTTGTGTGCATTCAAAAGATACATTTTCGTTTAATTTATGAGGAACACTTGCAAATGTGACGCGATTTTTTGTCTCTTTGTTGACTATTTTAGGACGGATAGTAGATTGTTGATTCATACAAGGTTGGTGCCGTGTAGAGAAGTGTATAGCCAGTGTAAGTCGTGTGGATTGTAGGTACCATTCGATGGGATTAGGATGAGATTGTGTGCCCCCTGCCGAGTGAGATTTATGTTTAATGCGACATTATGCGGATTGGGATGGAGGATGTCGGGTTTAATTTGAGGACGGAATTAGTCATGTGATGAATTGGCAATAAATAGTGTGCAAGTTGCTTAGGAGTTGCTCGGCAGTTGGTGTCTTGTTTACGATGCATACCAGATGGCTGTGGTGTGGTTTATTTTTTTTCTAAGGGCAGTGATGCTAGTCGACTTTGTTCATTTGGGTATAAAGCTATGAACTGAATGGAAAGAGTAGGAAACTGAAAGTTTTCTAGGTTAGTGTCCATTCCATCAAAACGAGTCCTCAGTGGAACTTATCTTGAATTACGAATGCTTTTAATTATCTAATAGGCGGTACAATAAAAATGCTTTTATTAGTATCTATCAAGAATAAGAGACACCGTTTCAAGTCCCTGCTTTGTATGTCGGCTCTGGACATTGAGTAATTGAGTGCTGGTAAGAAGGATAGGAAGACTTTCGTTAATAAAAGTAGGGTCATGAGTCTTTAAAATGGATATACAGGGTGCGCCATCTCATATGGGTCGATGTTAATTTCGAATAACTTCAACGATTCTCAACCGATTTTGGAAATTCTTATTGAACTTAGAAACTTTTATTCAACTTGACCTTTACAATTTATTTTGATTAATTTTTGAAAACAATATCAATTAAATGACCGCCTTTATTGCCGATGCAAAAATGGATTTCCGCACGAATGTTTCTTTTGAGCTGTTCTATTGTCTTCGGGTCGTTAGCATACACCTTGCTTTTCAAGTATCCCCAAAGAAAAAAGTCTGGAAGAGTCAAATCCGGCAATCTCGGAGGCCAGTCAATATCGCCCTTTCTTGACTTCAATCTTCCAGGGAACTTCTTACGCAAAAGGTTAATTGTTTTGTCCGCAGTATGGCATGTCATGCCGTCTTGTTGAAACCAAAAGTGAAATAAGCCATTTTTACGCATTTCTGGAACCACATAGTGTGCCAACATCCACCGATATCGATCGCCATCCACTGGATCGCCAACTTTGAAGAAATACGGTCCAATGATGTTTTTATCGCATACACCGGCCCAAACAGTAACTTTTTGATCATATAGCTGTTCTTCGTGAATAATGTGAGGATTTTCGGTGCCCCAGAAGCGACAATTTTGTTTATTAACTGAGCTAGAGAGCGTAAAATGTGCCTCATCGGTCATCAAAATTTGCTGCTAGAACTCCGGCTCAGAATTAATCATTGCAACGACATGTTGTGCGTATGCCAACCGCCGTGGCTCATTTTGTGGCGAAATTCTTTGAGTTATCTGCACTTTGTAGGGAAATAAGTGAGATCATCCCTTAAAATTCTCCGCATAGTGGTCCCACTGATGCCTAACTGCTGCGAACGGCGCCGATATGACAAACTTGGGTCTTCTTGAACACTGGCCTTCACAGACTGAATAGATGAGTTTGAACGCCGCGAACGTGGCCTAGGTTGTTCACGAGGGCTTGCCACAGAACCAAATTGAAAAAAATTCGAGGCCCAACGACGAATTGTATCTTTCTTGGGCGCAACATGATCACGATATTTTGCACGATACGCAGGTTGAACATTTTAAATGAACATTGAAACTATTTCCTCACGTTATTTTTGGTGTGAAGCGATTCGGTTGAGAATTGTTGAAGTTGTTCTAAGTTTACATCGACCCATATGAGATGGCGCACCATGTATTCTCTCTCTGAGGAGATCGTTCTGTTACGGGCCATCAAGTAGCTTTGGCATCGAATTACTCCTTTTGGTTTTTTTTTTTTTTTTATAGGAGGCTTCTACTTTCTCTTGGACACAAATACTGGTCCATTATACTGTCATACAGATACCTTAGATGGAGTTAGAGCTCTTGAAGAGCCAGAACTAAGCTTCTTTTTATTCACTTTTTTGTGTGCGATTTGTTTTTCACACAAGTGATCGGAACTTAAGCTTAACGCCGATTCCGAACGGTGAGAGCAAAAAAGCTTTTTCAAGCCAAGTGTACAATGGGGGGTTTGGCTAGTACCCCGCCGAGGAGAGAAGCCACGAAATAATCATTCGATGGCGTTATCGGTGTTATCCCTATTCAAACTCGCTCATCTCGCGTCAGCGGTCGACACACTACACACTGCGCCACGGTGCTCTCTAATTTTATCGAATTTCCTCCCGAATTAAAATAAAAACGGGATGCAGTATGAAGGATCGAGGTTCGCCTTGGTTGACGTACATCTCGACAGGCTTACCACACTAATACCAGGGGCTTAGCCCGAGAATAACATTCAGATCTCAGATGAAAAACTCAATTGTTGGTGACAAGCCTAATGAAACTTTTGTTTGTGTAAAAGTAGCTGGAAGCTCAACCCGTTATCCTACATATTTGCTTTATTTTTATGTCGCCACAGCATCTTTCAACTTAATGCGAGCCATCATTGGTTTCGATACTTGGACTCTACCATTTGATCTCTTTTACGATAACATTATATACCGTTCGCGGTCGCCTTGATGAATCATCATGAAAATGAGCTCATAACCTTATTCAATCCCAATAATCATCATAAGCTCAATGATTTTCGAAATGCATTTACCTTGATTTCTCACAGTAAATTGAGTTTTTGTGTACGACGGATCTACTCAAACTATCAAACACCCAAAAAGTTAGACACCGGTCCTCGAGAGCTCCAGATTTTATTTTCTTTTCATAAAATTACTGAAAACTTACCGAGCTCTTTATTATGTAATTGCGCGTCGAATAAACTGAGTTGGCGCGACTAGAAAATGTCCACGAATATATGTTCACGCATCTCTCTTAAATGACAGATTAAAACTCCAGAGGCCTTAAAACGTTAATCAATTTGAAAAATGTTCATGCCGTATGTATCCTTTTTAAAATCTAGCATGAGACTAATAATCGTTTTGACTAGGAATATATGTTCGCAGGCATATTTCAATCTAATCTGATATCAAAGTAATAATCCAGAGAATAAGACTGACAAAACCTGCGAAATTATACAATTCCTATTATATTTGGACAAACCTATATGCGTTGGCTAAAAAGTCTGATGTCAGCTCCATTTGCCCCCACAACAACAAAGGCAGTACTAGTTTGTGCGCCAAACACCGGGGTACATTCCTGCTAAATGTTGCCTACAAGATCCTATCCAGCGTACTGTGTGAACGTCTAAAGTTTTTTGCACCGCACAAATAGACATACTCATATACCAATGCGGTTTCCGGCCCGGCAAATCGACTATAGAACAAATTTTCACACTAAAGTAAATCCTGAAGAAGACCAGCGAGTTTCCAATCGAAACGCGTCATCTCTTTATCGATTTCAAAGCCCGAAACAACAACATTCATCGCACACAACTCTTTACTGCGATGGCCGAATTCGGGATCTGATACGAGAAAACTGATACGGTTGTGTGGCACTACACCGAAAAACTCGTGATGCACCGTGAATTTGGGTCAAGAACCGCAGAACCTTTCGGAATATGCACCGAACTTCAGCAAAAGGCACAATTTTCTATTAAACAGTTCAACTGTTGGGATGCGCAGATGATATAGACATTATCGCGTGCTCCCAACGTGACGTTGTCGAAGTCTTTAAAGCGATGGAAGAGTAGTTGAAACGAACTGGCTTGAAGGTAAACGAGGAAAAAACAAAATACATTCTATCGACCAATAAAAAAACACATAGAAATCGATAGCTACGACTTTGAGCCAGTTTAGGAGTTACTCTGCCTCGGGCCAAACGTAAACTCCACAAAAAACATCATACTGGAAATCCGGTGCAAAATCACTCTTGGCAAACCCTGCTATTAAGGCCTGTCAAAAAAACTAAAAACTTCTCACTCGCAGGACCAAAATCATGCTCTACAAGACCCTCGTCCTGCAGAAAAATTCTGCGGCGGATATGCGGTCCTCCTTCGTCTGCGAAGAAAGCAAATGGAAGACAAGACACAACCCTGAACTCTATGGGCTGTGTAAAGATGTGGACATAGTCCGGAAACCAAAGATAGGCAGACTACATTGGCTCGGCCACATTGAGCGTATGGATACTAACACTACAGCTAAAGAGTCTTAAAATCCGAACCTCCGGTTTAAAGGCCAAGTAAGATGCAAGACGACTCAGCCTTGACAACTGGAAGCAGTTTTAGGTCAAGCTCAGATCCTCCTGATAAGTAAGAATAAGAAATGTGAGGAAATAATAACCAACGTCGTTGACACTACTATACTTTTCTACTTCGATAGTGTCCCATATGAAATACTAATCAAAAAACTCGAACATTAATTCAATTTCGATTCCTCAGACTAATGTTCATTCCACCTTTCTCAAAAACAAAATGGGAGTCTATCAATGGTTTCTTCTGGGGCCCTTACTGTTTTCGCTGTTTAATAATCACATCCCTGAAATTTTTTAACACTGTTGACGACGTTCAATTATACGTGGCTGGGTTAAATGAGGATCTCGAGACCTTTATTCGATGGTCGTACAAAAACAAGCGTATGCTCAAGAACTAAGCCATTGTTATACTCGTAGGTCGTATTATCCTTGACCTAAGCCTACGGAACACCTTGGAGCCATCTTTAATCAACAGCTTACATGAGGGAATCACAGCACCAACTTAACAGGTAGAGTTTACGGCGTCTTGCTTGTACTATGCTATTCTGGAAATTGCCTCTCAGTTAGCAAGACCCTACTGCTCTATTTTAACGAACGCAGAAGACTGGGAGCTTCTACATTAGCTCACGCAAGCTACATAGTTATTGTGTTTAACAGCATAGTGTTCTCCAGATATGTATGTATACAGATTGCGGAGCCGGGACCACATCTCGTCAAGCGCTAAAACCTTGTTTGACTCAGACTCTCAATGCTCTCTTAAGTCTAGGATATGGTTAGTATAGTTTCAGAGACTTCGTTTCGTCATCTGAGAAGTGGAATACTGATATTACTTAAATTAAGAAAACAGTTTTTCATAAACGTTATAAAACTATGGAATTCGATTCCAGTTTAGCAATTAGGGCATCTAGGTTAAGCTGGATTAACTTTTTTTCCTTCCTATCTATTATAACTTAACTGTTTTCCGTATCATTTGTTTAGATTGGTTTTGTTCTTTGAATACACCTTCACATATATTTGCTTCACAAATTAAAAGAATTTACATCTTCTATGTTGGCTTATGCTTTTAAATAAACTCTTAAAAGCTGAGCTCGGCCCTCGAAAATACTTTAAAAAAAGGTAACGTAACGTTTTTTCCTACTTTTAGAAAATCAAAACGTAATGCAAGCCAAAAAAAAAACACATTGCTACTTGCCTTTGCCATTCCCTGTGTCAACCTCTATTACTAGAAGCACTCTTCGCCAATAGCTCGAGACTTTTTTCATCTGCACAATGTGGTCATGGTTCCACAAAATTCTTCATAATTGTGAAAACGAAAAACATGGCTAAATGGCAGGGTGTCATTCAACGTAGCAGCATACAGGGCAGCATTCATTTATCATGCCACCCCATCATGTTCACACCTAATTTTATTTAATTATCCTGTATACGCGCCTAATTTCTGGATTTTATGCTCATCTTATTGCTCGTGGTGGCAATAATCGCCCTAATTCATATATATTTATTTATTATCTTGAATAAATTTTCGCTGTTTTCTTGTTAAAAGTATGCTTCTGGCAGAATACAAACCCGACTTTGTAAAAATTCAGGACCATTGAGCCGATCAACGAAACGGCTATTTTTTTTCGCCTCATCGAAAGATTACAAGCGCTGGCCAGCTAGGCCATGCGTCATTGATCGGAACAGGTGATAGTCGGAAGGGACCTTTGCTTTTCGTCATCAATCTTGTAAAAAACCTTCCATAGAGCATATTTAAGCCCCCAATATGTCCACCGTACTCTATTTCAAGCCAGAAATGTAGGTTTATGGGTGCGACAGCTCGACCCAAACATCCAATTCTCTATTTTTTACTCTCCAGATATGCGAGGCGAGGCACCCTACGGTAGTTTTCCTTTATAAAAAACAAACCGCCGGTTAAATATTTTTGTAAATCTTACCCAATATTCATTATGCAATTATGTGTCGAATAAAATCGACCTGGAGTCGATATCATCATCTGTTCTTGAGATATGCGAGACGAAAGACATTCAATTGTCCTAACACACACCCACGCACTTGTATAGAAATTGCTCTGAAAATGATGTGTTCGTGCCTTGAAACGTGGAAAAATGGCTTCCAAATTGAAAATTTAAAATCCATTAGACTCATATTGCCCCAATTTTTCGGCATCAATCTATCAATATCAACATTTTTAGTGAATTTTTCAGTCACGAGAACATCCCTTCAAACCGTTGCATACACGTTTAAAGATAGCAATTAATTTGCCATTGATGAAGCCATGATTACTTGGTCAATGCAGACTCGGTGTCTTTTTGTAAAATATAGTCAAGCATGACACGTTGATCATTGCATGACCAACGCGAGACAGTCAGTATTGAACAAAAAATGTGCTGCCGATCTATGTTTCCAACGCATTGACACAACCAAATTAACTATTGGCAAACATGTTATTCATTGACAGTCTTTCGCCTTAACGATTACCAATCCTTGGCAGCAGCCAATGATTCCCTCTGATTCTCAAAAATCGATGTCAAAGTGGGATGATAATCAGCACGTCGACGAAAGAGGAAGAAAAGCATGCAATATGTACATAAAAGGATATTGCCATTTGAGACGAATTCCGACGTTAGCAATGAACGTAGAGCACTTTCATTGTCCATGCTTCCTCTGAACAGTCTCCGTGCTCAACGTGGCCCTAAAGACTATCTCCCGCCGTCACGCGGACTAAAGAAACGTTTGCGATGGACTGGACTTTTATTGGTGTCCTTCTTACCTATCATTTTCTTTCTAGTAGAATTGAAGCAAACGCGATGACCTTAAAATCTCTCCCTTCCTTATGCCGAAAATACTGTCGTCTTTTCTTCTACATTGTTTTGATGTGTCAGGTTGTTACTGTGTTTCTGTGCATTTCGGTGACTGTCAAATCCTTAATTACTCATCCTTTATCTCCCGCTTTATAACAAGGGTTACGATACATCCAACTGACACCTGCAGCACAAGGGTTTTCTGCAAAACAAATAATTGATTCGGGTCCTCGCTCTGCGTTAGATATTTCAACATCCGACTCGATCCCGACACGTACCCTTTTCGCAAGACAAACACATTCGTCTCCACGAAAGTTAGACGAAGGAAACGAGGGAAAAAAAGTAACAATCCCACCACCTATCTATCTATTCTGTCCTTGTTTTCTTGCAAGGAAGCAGGAAATACACGTTCGAGTAGCTGCAGTCAGCAAAATACCAAAACGAAAATGGTGACATCATATTTTCCATCTGGGAAAGCCCTCACTTCAATCTTCCCATGCTCATATGTACGAGCATCTTCATCACGTCCCACTCACGTAACCGACTATGTAACAATTCCGTACACAAGGATGAAATGCATTTTCATAGGTATACCCCCGTTCGCCATCTATCCTTCCACTACACTAGTCGCTTCGTGTCATTTCCGGGAAGAACAACAAGGATACAACGAACGGCAATAACATGATACCAACCGAGCAGCTGTGTAGCCTGCCATACATGGCAATTTGTTTTCCTTTCAAATTAACTGAAGGAAGATGGATGAATCCGGGACAGGATTAGAACAAGACGGACTTGCCGTAACCGTCTGCGTCTCCCGGGATGGAAGAAGAATGCATCAATTCATCCGTGT
Organism: Merodon equestris; assembly: GCA_958301585.1. NCBI lineage: Eukaryota > Metazoa > Arthropoda > Insecta > Diptera > Syrphidae > Merodon > Merodon equestris. The sequence continues at coordinate 11,771,871 of OY284415.1, read as the reverse complement.
CCACTTGTTGCAACAGCTCTTCAGAATTGCATTTCAATGATTTCGCGGGAATGTTTAATTGCCACTGCATGACGTGCCGGATCCCGGTCATTAGTACTCCCCTCTGCCGCCATTGAACTCTGTAATCCGGTTTGATGACGCCCACGCGGCGACAGTAAAAGGCCAGCAAATGCCACGCAGGTCACTTACACTATTGGACACGGAATCTCCTGGATAAGAGGCTATGGTGGTGTATGGAAAGCGGTTTGGTTCAATTGCCCGATACCAATCCAATTAATGAAAGCGAGACGCTAACGTATCGGTGGCTTATAAATATCTCGCTGTTGCAAATGTGCGGTAATTATGCCACGAACTGTGTGGCAGGATTTCGCTTCCACCACATATGCATTGGCGGTGCGCTCGCATGTGGGATTGTTGTGGCCGACATTAAACGTGCGAGCGAATTTGGAATAATGCGATTCGCGTGGGTGGTGCTGTTCCGGTTAAAAGTACTCTGACCTACTCTCATTCGTTAGCCGGGCGGTGGCGACTGGAAGTCGAATAAATGAGTTGGTAGACGGAACGGAAATCGGTGAGTGGTAGTGCATGCTGTATGGTGACGGTGGGTTGTTAGAGGAAGTGATGTCATAAATTTGGACAAGTTTCCCGTAGAATGTAGAAGTTGGCAAATGAGACTTTACGGCTTGGATGAGCGTTTATGGCTCGCAGTGATGGAGTGTTAAGTCTCAGAAATGACCCGCATCGAGGTGGGAGTAGTAAAAAGGAATCAAATTTTGAAATGTGCGGAAATGTGTTATTCCTCGAGCTAATGGCCAATGCGAATGGCATATGTGAAAGGCGAAGAGCTGGTGGTGTTTTGCCATCGTTTTAAAATGTCTTTTCGAGCTTTATACCGAGCTTCTGAGGTAGCCATTTTGATGGTATATGTGCTGAATGAGAGCTCTTTAAATTCTTTCTCACTGATGAGGTTCCAACTCTGCTTTGCAAAATAGAGCTACGAATTAGCTCTATCAGAGACTAAAATTGCCATTTCATTTTCTGTTTCCGAGTGGCTATAAACACTGAGGTTCCACTTAAGTTGCGAGCTTGGCAACATACATATTTGGAATAATACTTTTAAAAAATATTACGCGCTATTCTCTCTTGACCTTCTTCGGTTCTTTATTGCTATAATGAACTATAAAGCGCGTCCTATTAACCTATTCTAAAGCATCAAGGTTTCTATGTGCAAAAGAACTTCCCGTAAAGTTTCTTCCAAAACTTCTTTCGTTTTCATATGCCCGTTCAAAATAATAGAGAGCCGTTAAAGCACAACATCAGTCTTAAACTATCATCCATTAATCAATTTCTGACTTGCCGATTGTTTCTACTCCGAATACGAGGTATTGTATTTTGGTTGCAAGCAATTTCAAAGAAGATGAAGATTATTTCGTCTCGCATATCTCAAAAACAAATATTGATATTGACTCCGGATCAACTTCATTCGACGTACAATTATGCAATGAGGAAATGGTGTGAAAGGTTTTTCGCTTTGCTTATCTCGAGATGAAAAAATGGGAAGTTTGTAGATTGGGTACCAGTTTATAGATTGTGCACCCATTAACATGATTTACATTCTCCCACTAATTCTTTCCGACGCCGTCAATCACTAGCGTTAACGTTGATGCACACTTTAACGCCGTTTTATAGTTACAAGACAGAGCTTCTCAAAATCCTCATCCGGAGTAGGCAATAAATCATAGACAGTTGATTATATTTTATTATTTTATTATATTTTATTATATTATATTATATTTTATTATTTTTTTTATTTTATTATTTTATTATAGATATGAAAGTTTGTCTTCGCCAATCCGAAAACGTATAGAGATTTTGATTTAGAACCTGGAGTAAATGGTGGAGTAGATTGGGGCTTTTCAATACGGACATAACAATTTTGTATTTTAATATAAAGATACCCTTGAAATTTTTTTTATAAATTGTTATTGTCAAAACCTTACACAAGGCTTTCGGTTTGACGATAATGAAGTTTGCTGACCAGCAACGTTTGGAAATTTTTTAAAAATTACTATCATACGAGGGTGGCCCGATAAGTACTTAGCCTACAAAAGAAAAACAAAAATTTTGGACAAATGGCAATTTATTCGACAGTCTATAGTTCTATAGTCTCCTTTTAGCTCGATACACTTGACCCAGCGATGCTCCAACTTCTTTCACCCGTCTGAAAAATACGTTTTCTCGAGGCCTCCGTGGCAGCGATGACCTCCTCATTCGACTGAAATTTCTGCCCGGCGAGTGACTTTTTCAAGTTTGAGGCCAAATCTGGAGAATACGGTGGATGGGGCAGCAGTTCGTAGCCAAATTCGACCAATTTGGCCGTGGCGAGGGCGGAGGTGTGAGCCGGTGTGTTATCACGGTGGAAGAGCACTTTTTTCTTCGCCAAGTTTTTTCTTCAATTCGGCGTCGAATCGGCCCAATAATTTGGCATAGTACAGCCCTGTGACCGTTTTGCCCTTCTCCAGATAGTCGATGTGAATCACACCTTGTGAAGCCCAGGAAACGGTGGCCATCACCTTTCCGGCCGATGGGACAGTCTTCGCCTTCTTCGGAGCACGTTCGCCGGGTGAAGTCCACTGTTTCGACTGTTCCTTGGTCTCTGGTGTGTACCAGTGGATCCATGTGTCGTCGACTGTCACGAAATGACGCAGAAACTCCTTCGGATTGCGCTTAAACAGCGTCAAACACTGCTCTGAAGTAGTCTCACGGTTGCGCTTGTTGTCCGGTGTGAGCAAACGCGGCACCCATCGCGCCGACAGCTTTCTCATGCCCAAAATTTCATGCAGAATATGACCCACGCGATCTTTTGAAATGCCTACTGTCTCAGCTATCTCGCGCACCTTCAATCGGCGGTCTGCCAATACGAGATCGTGGATTTTTGTGACGTTATCCTCCGTGGTAGCCGTTTTCGGGGCACCTGAATGGGCGACCGACGTGCGACCACGTTGAAACTCGTTAAACCAATTTTTGATGGTTGCCATCGAAGGAGAAGAGTCACCGTACACAGCATCCAAACGCTCTTTGATTTCGCTGCGCGATTTCCCTTCCAAAAAAAAGAATCGATTCACCGACCGATATTGTTCTTTTCCATTTTTCTAAAATCCGCGGACACTCCCGCTTCCACACGCGGTCAAAACAAAACTACGGGTCCGATCTGGCTGAAATAGCCGTCTACTAGAATGTACTACACGATAGTAAGTTGCTCTTGCGCTACTGGCGCCATCTGGCGGTGAGGCTAAGTACTTATCGGACCACCCTCGTAATTCCAAGTCGGTTAACGCACATTTTATAGTGCTTACTCCAATTTTTTGTGCGTACCACATTGAATGAATTCGGGTCAACATACATATTTACTATTGAATAATCCTTGGGACAACGTACTCGTCGAAGTAATAGTCCCAGTCGTAAGTGCTTCAGTTTAAAATGAGCAAGATAAATAGATTACAGGTCATTTACAGTGCATATGTGATGAATTTTTCGTGAGGATTTTAACCAATCGATGAAGAAGAACTAAAGCCTCTTGGTCATTTGAAGCGCTAACACTCTTCCGATTGAGTTTTGTCACAGTTTGAAGAAAATCTTGAATTTCATCCAAAAATCATTTTCAAGGACGAAGCTCATATTTGCCTTGAAGGCTTTGTCACAACAAGTGGCTAAGGAAACTTTATTACATCCCCAAAATGTGATTGTTTGGTGTGGATTTCATGGAGAAGAAATTGGACCGTATTTTTTCGTTCACAAGAATGATCGGTAGTCTGAATTAGTTGGAATTGAAGACAGTGATATGTGATTCTAACAAGACGGTGCGACATGCGACACAGATGGTCAAGCATTTGATCTGTTTTGTAATCACGAGAAATAGTCCGGTCGAACGAACACCTCAATTGCGTGATGTAAAGGTTATGGGTTTTTTGTACGGGGCAACGCTAAGTCGTTTGTTTATGCCAAGAAGGTAGCAACGTTTGAAGGGCTCAAGAACAATATCTAGTTCGAAATTGCTAATATTCCTGTTATACTTTGCCATACTGCTACGATTTGTTTATAGCATCTAGGACCTTAACGGACATTGTTTTAACATCTGTTTTTGTTTTAGAAAATAATATTCTAAGCCAAACGCCATATGAAGGACAAGGTTATAACTAGGAGAGTGTCTTGAAAACTAATTTATTGCTATACCAATTTGGGGGAATAGTTGAATACTTTTTTCCTAGCTTTCCATTCAGCGAGTTGTCGAAAAACAGCGAGTTTTCCAGTAGCTTTTGAGGTGGGGTAAATATTTGATTGTACTTTGCTTATTCTTGAATTGTACCCGATGAATTCCTTCTTAAAGATACAATACCGACGTACCAATATCCAGGCATCCAGAAGAGCAGATTCTGATCACATTCTAATCACCGCCAAAATCAAAAGCCGAATCCAAATTCCAATCCAAAATCCAGGACCGGTTTGCCCTATTAAATGTCATGGAAATGAACGACGAAGCAAGGCAGATAGAGGCAGTATGGTTAGCAACCCAAAGTGTAGTAAAGGAAACAGCGAAAACCAAATTATGCTACCGCAAATCCGCCGAAAAAAGCCTTGGTGCGACGAAGAATGCGAGCAAAAAGTAAAGCCTGTCCGAGCTGATGAAAGGAAGTCAGCAGTCTCCTTGAGAATAAAAAATGACATGGGCAAAGTGTGATAGAATTCAGAAAGAAAAACGAGAGAACAATGAATGTAGGGAGAAACGCTATACAAAAATTCACTAGTACAAGTGAGGATTCATATGCCAGGATAATGAAGAGCTAATTTCGAACAATACAATAATGTCAGCTCAATCGAGAAGATATTTCTAAAATACTGCTCAATGTAGAATGGAGAACAACCAGTGGTGGAAAACGATGTTATCCTCACAGCAGACGTTCAGGTAGAACTGCCAGCCATTGAGGAAGTAAAAGCAGCATTCCCTTAGCATACGAGTAATAAAGTCTTAGGAATTGACCTAATACCATCCAAATTATTAAAATATGCCGAAGAAAAATTAACAGAGAAGTTGCATGGGTTCATCACAACTATTGTATGCGTGACGACAATAGACTATAAGACGGATTTTAGGAAAGAAATATCAATTCCTTGAAACGGCCTACTAACTCTTCATAGATTTTAAGAAGGCGGATGACTCTATAAAGTGATGGAAAATGTAGTATGTCCTGGTAAGGTGTGGGAATAATGAAAAATATGTTGAAACTGATATAACAAAGGACGAGCTAACATACATAGGGCCTTATCTAAATTATTTAAAATACATGAAGGATTAAAACAGGGAAACCCCTTGTCACCACTTCTTTTCATGGAATACTTGATAAGATCCGTTCAGGTAAATTGCAGAGGAATAATCCTCAATTGAATCAAATCCGCTCTACTTTACACTGACGATCTGGACCCTCTAGGAGATGGTGAGGAAACAGTTAAGAGAAACGCGGAAAGTCTAACAACGGAAAAAGAAAGAAAGGCAGAGAAAGCAAATGAAGAGAAAACCACAGATATGGTCGCTGCCCGACTTGAATCGTTCCGAACTTCGCACCTAATTATACTTGATAGACGCTTTGAGAAAGTGGACGAGCTCAAATATCTTTTGACTCGATTGATTGCCAAAACGATGTATGTATGTAACGCGTTCGTCTTCGCGAGAAAGATACTATTTAAAACAACTCTTTTGTCCCGCAATGTCTTATTTCATATTTAAATCATAACTTGGTTTCTGACTAAGAAGGAGGAAAATACATTTCGGATCCTGGAAAGAGAAAAAGCTGATAAATGCTGATAAAGAACTCGTGGAACTCTATTCAGCCCCAAGCATTTTCCGAGTAATTAAATCCAAAGACTAAATTGGGCAGGACTCGTAAAGCCCATGTACAGTGGACGAGCAGAAGAGCCAAGAAGGACTTCTAGAATGGATCTGGATGTGATGGATCGGAACAGTGCAATGACATGGAGGCTTGGCAAATGCTAGTCAACGTGGTTCTGAACTTCCGAGAAGAAGGAATTTTGGCTGTAGTCAGTTTCGAATAATGGCTATATCGAAATGACCAGAGCTGTTCCTCAGTTTTGTACACATTTTTTAGGGCTATTTCCTTTTTTTGTGTTTTATCTCAAACGTTTTTCCCAGACCTACCCAAAGTTTCGTAAATTTTCCGGAATTTATTTGATACGATAAATACGAATTGATTAACTGATATTGACATTCTATATTGGCATGCCTCGCCCTATAGGCCGGAAACACTTTTCCTCAAAAAGAAGATAGGTTTGGCGAATTTGGAGGGCGTTAGGTGATATCTCTTCTATCGACTGAAATAAATGAATAATCAATGCATTTCGATATGGGGCGTTATCGTGATGTATTCATCCACAACTTGACATATCGATATCGTCTCGGCGATAGCAGTTAATAACGTCTAAAAAGAACTTCCTTATATTAAACTGAAATCATAATGAACGCCAAGAAATCGGAGTCTTGTTTATCAGCTTTATAACGACGCGTTTCAAGCCCAATATAGTGAGTAATATTAAGTTCAATTGAAATGCATTTTCTATTCACTTCACAAGGGACCCAGCCTTTTCGTCAAGGTTTCTGTAAAGGGAAAGAGCTTTATGGTAAACGTCCAACACCATACCTGTTATGTTAGAGCTGATAAGTCTGTTTCGAAATCATTAGGTGATCAAACGACCAGATCTGACATTTTTATGGTCCTTTCCGTAAGCTGCTTACTTTTTGGCTTAAAACTTTAAAAAAAACCCACCAAGTTGGGCTACTCAACGATGCACTTGAGTATTACATCCAAGTTTTAATATCTTTATGTACGAGTACATACTTCAGTTTCGCATTATCATTGAAATTGGAAAGAACAAATACGAGCGTTTCTGTATTTATTGAGACATGTACAAATAAGTGCACAGATATAATACATCTTTCAGTGTACCTACAAGACAGCTCTTATTTGTATGCATACGAATCCAAACTCTCAAAACGAATTCAGCGACATTCTTCAGAGTCAGTGAAGACAAGAAGAATAGGAAACTACATTAATCCGGGATGAACCAGGCTCATTGAAAGGCAAAACAGTTGCAAATTTCCCATACAAAACGGTGAACATAATGGTCTCCATGCCATTCATCTGAGACGATGGAGCAGTACACCTGTTACGGGTGACGCAGAAATGAATCTAGTTACAATGAAATTTCTTACGACCGGGAGGGCCAAATTGTGAGACATGAATGAATTTAATACAGAAGAAAACACGGAGTTGAGTAGGATGTGAGGAATATATAAAAGGAATAGAAATGCGTAAGAAAGTTTGATGAATGAGATCGGATGTTGAAGTGTAAGATGTAAGGGGACCAGAGGCTACAGGTGCAGATATGGTTGAAAGTTTTCGGTGAGCCCTTATGCAACGAGGTATGATAAACCCGACTGGGACACAAGTTGTATAATGATGAGGTTGAATGGATAATGCACGAATGGGATTGTTTGTAACTCTTAAAAGCTCTTATATCCTTACCAAAGTTCTAGCGCAACACAGCAATTTTAAATATAAATCGACGTCTATTAAGCAGTGATTTAAATAAGAAAGCAGTTTGACACCGGAGACTGAATAGAGCAACATTTTGAGTGCAAGGATTGGTGCGTAGTCGACAAAGATAATGTTAAAATGTATGCCGCTTGCTTGTTTTTACGTTTTCTATACCTTAACCGTAGAGAAACCAAGAAAAATATGGGGACGTCCGTTTTCAGGAGCATACGTGCATACGATGTAAGCCTTAAAGGCTAAAGGCATTTGCATGATTATTATCTTGTCTGCTGAGCATATTTATAGCCAAGAACATCAAAGAGTTTTGCTACAATTTTTCTGCATTAATTCCATTTTTATGGTAAATTTTTGGATCTTCTTTGGAGCTTCTTTGTCAACTGGATGAGAGAGACTAAACAACCGCCTCGACTGGCACAACTATTTTTTACATAAATAGCAAATTGAACTAATACGGCCCATAATATTACAAAATTTTCCATCACTTTTTGAACACACTTCCGAGCATAAGGCTTATGATGGGTGTATCTGATTCTTATAACCTAAACTTGCCTAACGAATCATAAATAGACTTTTCTAAGCTAGACCAGGTACCATACCAGAGTCTAAAGGCTTCGCTTACATAGTATACATACATAATGGTTTAACATTGGAAGAAACAAATTGGATGTGGAACGTATTAACCAAGATCGGGTAAATGTTAAAAAATATCGCCAAAATCACCCTAATTAGCAAAATTTGGATGGGTGAACAAAGTTTCTAAGGTAAATGAAAAATTGTATAAACCCTGCCCATTATTTGATGAGAGAATCAAAAACCACTATTGATCTAAAACAAGTGTTAGGCTATCCAACAAGAGGTGTCATTTTACACAAACGGAAAAAATGCCACGTTTTTAAGAAAAATGGGGATATTATTATCTTAGTCGAAAGTACAATGCTATAGTTTAGAAAAGGAATAAAGCACCCTGCGAAATATGCTCCTCGAATCTTCCTACAAAGGGTCAATTTTTATGATTACATATTTTTTTATTTTGTTCTCTCATAATTGCGGTTGTCTAACGGATGTGTCTGCTCTGTATTTTTCTTAGCGCATTTATCGTTAATTAAAAAAAAACATACGCTCAATCTTTAATATAGCCCTAAAACAAAATGTCTGATCTCAGGGTCTAATCAAACAGGAGATTTTTCGACATTTTCACATAACAAAGCCACTCTTTCACCGGCTATATGGCATACAGCGTCATTTGGCTTGAAATTAAGGTCGCATATGTATGTTCCTAACACTAATATTAGTCAACTTTGTTTATTACGTGTTCTGTAATACATGTTCGAAAAAATATGGCCCAATGACACCACCTGCATGAGAAACCGCACCAAACTCATTGCGGATGGTTCTTCGACAATCTTTCGAAACCAGATGCGTAAATGAAATAAGACCTTTATGCAAAATATGCAAAATGTTATAGGCAACTGTGCTTGCTTGGTTCTCCAGGCACACCTTGGTTCTCGGTCACTTTCTAGAGTACGGCTCATATTTTCATCAAATTTTTCCGGGAAATTATTATTATTATCATTTATTAACATGTAATTAAAATTACAGGGTAATACAATAATAAATTGTAGAGCCTAGCTGCGGAGTCTATTAGCTCATTTTTCGGGAAAATATTAGTCTTCACATCATTATCCTGCATTAGACGTCCAAATGTCAAATTTATTATAGCGAAAAGGTAAACAGTATGAAACTTCCACCGTTTTGAAGTGAATTTTCTCTAATTCTGCATATCGTATGAGTGCGTGTCGACCCCTATTTAATAGCCCCATAGCTTTTACCTTTTAAAAGTCGTAGAAATTATAGTCGAATCTTGACAGCTTAGCAATGGCGCGGATTTTAAAATGACGTCTCTTATTGGATAGCCCTTTATATGCATTTAATCTGCATTTAAGCCACTTGGACAATACCAGGTTTCTGCTAGTCGGCTAGTTAATGAATACCTGCAGTTGAATGCAGTTGAAGGAAACCCTCTTTCCTGTCAGGCACTCAGGCCGATTCACAGACCGATTCAAACTTTTTGCCGGAAGATGTCTCCCTGACGACACGGTGAATTCATTGTGAATGGTAAGAATTAATTAAGGTCATGGTAGTAATGTGGTTCCTTCGTGCCATCCTAGTAAGACCTGTGCTAAGATGCTTGAGGGGCTATAGATACCTATTGTCCGATCGAAGCCAAAAAAAAAATATTTTCGAAAGTACTAGTCGAACAGCTTTCTACTCGAAAATATAAAGTCAACTAGTTGATCAGTAATGAGATAGACTGTTAGTCCAGCACCCTCTCATGAATAAGAGAGACCTGAATTGTATATCTCCCTCTAATCCGGCCCCAGCATATTTTCCGAAGCCATAAGGAAGAGATGTAGTATAAAGGTAAGTACATACGGCTTAAGTGAATTCGTTACTGATCCATATATTATACTCGACCATGCTTTATACTACTAGCATGCGGCCTTCGCTTCATTCTGTTGAACAACAAAGTTTTCGCCCGAACATCTGTTGGCAGTATATCAAAAAATTCTGACAAATTCCCACTCTGACCCCTAAAATGCGCTCGATTTTTTGAAAAATATTGAGCAACTCACACGCCCGCCCATCGTCGACCGAAAACGTACCTCAAAAGGATCCATTGTATTGCTGCACCAAGCCATTGAATCAATTTCTTCCAATTACGTTCCGCAAACATTTACACTAAATGGGATTTCCCACGTGAGCATTCACCCGCTCACAGGTCCTATACTATACGTACATCTGACGTGGAAAGGCAGGATCATTCTCGGAATAATGGAAAAAAGTGTGCATATCCCTCTCGGCAACACAATGCAGATTATTTCCAAGCAATTTACTTGCATTTTCGAACAATGTATGCGCCACCACAATGACGTTCACACCCTCTCGCTTCCATCATCCACACCTGCAACTGCTGGTATTGCTACCGCTACCGTTACCGCTGATGCGATGAGTTCTCTTCCCTTTTCCAGCAATTTGAATATTTGATTGAGTTACTCGCTGTGAAATGTGAGGAGAATTTATTTATGCGCGTCAGGATAATGCCCTGCTGCAAAACACCACCACCGCCCACTGGGTACACACAGTCATGAATACGAATGCGAACCCGAACACGACTACGACCACTTGGAACATGCCGCACACCAAGCAAGAACCATGGAATAACAACAACGAAAAAGGTATCGATATGCCTGCACCAGACATGGTGTCTACTCGGTTCCTTCTTGGCATTTTCTCGTCGCATTGCCGCCATGTAAATGTGCTGAGGAGTACAAGATTGATTAAAGCAGGTTGCGGGGATGCAGCGCTATGCTGCACTTTGCCACGACACACTCTTTCATCGAATATGTGGGCGCATACATAATTAGCAAAATCCAATTGCCATCGCTCGATGAGTGGGAAGATGACATGACGACGATGATGACGCAAATGGTACAACACCTTGTCTGGTTTCGTCCCGGTATAACGGGGGACTACGCCGAACTTCTTTGTCGACTAACAATTGCAGCTCGAAGCGAAAAGGTGTTGAATGTGTAACAAAGACCTCGTCGCGCCGCGTCGGCGGAACAGGTTGCCGCACTACAGTGAGTTCAAAGTGCTTATGTGCTCGTAATTACGAGGATGACATTTATGCACTGCAGGTGGGTAGAGATCGTAACGCGATTGTTCGATTTACATATAACGGTTAACGTGAATAGGAACAAGTGTCTGCGGGAGACAGGTAGCAGAACCTCGCAACAATGAGAACGACCCACTCGTGCATCAACAAAAGGCGAATAGACTAACACGAACAACTGCCCTACTCTCACTCAACTATCAGCCTCGTTTTCAACAAAAATCAGGAAGCCACTCAGTGCTCTTCACTTCCGGCGTATGTCATTCCTTCCTCTCCTATCCCTTCCGCCATGGTCCGAGATGCCGTCAGCCTTTTAAAATGATGAATTTACACTTTACGTCCGTGTCAGTTACCCTCACTTGAACTGGGTTCAAGCGAACTTTCACTCACAAGGACTCTATCGAGCTTAACCGGTATACCAACTCTAGTGTATATCTATTATGCTGGGCTGCCATTTAGGCCATCGGGGCCACAGACATTCGCCAGTCAAGAAGACAGACAGGTAATCTATCTTCACTGGAAATTTATGGTCAGCAGCAGGTAGGCGTATGCTCGTTGGATATCCTTGCTCCCCCGCAACATTCATATGCAACATCGAGTTGAGGAAGATGAAATGAAAATGAAATGAAAGGAAGTACGCAACTAGGCGGAAGAGGGACGAGAAAGGTCTAAACAATGAGATCTAGGGGCAAAGCGCGCGGAAATAATCCTGAGTTTGAGTGCCGGCATCGGGTAGAAATTAATTCTTTGTGTGTCCCTCTCCTTTTCTTTCGACTACTTCATCTAAATATTTGATGCGCCTTTGAGGTTATACGCCGCAATATTGATTGCACTTGGTTTGGGATTTGGGTCAATTCAAACATGGGTACATTTATATAGGAATAAGCTGCCGCTGTCAGGAGGATTCTGCATAGATGAATTTTCGGACGAGAATATATGGTTTCAGACCTTCATTGCGGTCTTCGCTCGCTTACTGTAGGTGAGATTACCTCCATAGATAGGTTACACTAAAACTTATATATGTATAAGTGCGATTGGAGGTTAGGTGATCGAGGTTACTGCTGATTAATTTATGAAGCTACGTGGCGTTAATGAACACTGTGATTTTCCACAAGACGATTGAGCGTACTTGTGTCTAAGCTGACGGCTCAGACTTGTATTAGCTTCAACATGCCAGTGAGAACATAGACTTATGTGAAAGAAGGTTAAACTCGGTTAAAGGCTTTAAGTGTAGAAGCTTTCTGTGCAGTTTAATTGAGCGTCTAAGACTACGTCATAAAAGAGGAAAAAGCAAACCTTGGATTCCGACGAGATTATTTTTTTTTATTAAATATTTTTAAATGGTGAGTTTGATCTTCTTTTTGCCTGCAAACTTCTCAATACTAGTCACAGTCGCAGGTACTTTGGTTTGGTATGCATTTCATTCTGAGGTGCTATCGGTTGAGAGATGTGATTGATGCGCATTTTCGATGATGCGCTGTCTGCTGTGATCTTCTGTTATAATTTTTCTTGCACCTGAACAGTTTAGGGCTCAGTTAGCGACATGCATAATTTCGAAGCCGCAAAACTCGGTCTAGAAGCTGGGGGAAGCCGCCGACACTGAACACTGCGGGGCGTATACGAAACATTTTTCCGATTTGGCTGCGCGGTTTCTCGGACGGAATCACCTCCAAAGCCCCTTAATAGATTAGGTCTGAACTGGCGGCAGCTCTTTGCTCCGAAAATCGGTCTGGTAGCTGAGAGACCCTTTCAGAAAATAATATACGTTGGCAAACATACAAATATTTCTAAGAAGGATTTTATAAGCTCTGGAAAGAGTCGGAATCAGAGTTTCCTTACCTGTTAAGTTGCAACTTCTCGTTTAAGGTTTTTTTTATTAAGCTTTTGGAAAATCCGCAACTTATATATGTTTGTCAGATTCAAAACCTTTCTTCTTCAAAATGACAAGATCAAGGCTTTAAGTTTCTATTCAATTGCATGGTAGATTTTTAACAAAACCTGAAAACCCTTCAAATTTAAAGGGCTTTTCAATTGGCGCGGGTAGAATTTGGCGGCTGTGGCGGCCACGTTGTTTCTGGCAAATCTGTTGTTTATTATTCAGTTATTGATGCCAAATCACCATGGCAAGTTACACAAACAAATAGCACGTCCAAACGATGAAGCTTTATTATCAAAATGATTGTTGGTAAGTGCAAACGTTGCGCGGTTCGCACCCATTTTACGGTAATGTGGTAACCCTTTACAGCTGACTCTTCAATGTCTAGTGGTAATCAATCAGCCAACATTCGTATATACGTCCGTAAGATCGGCCGAGAAAATCACCGCGTCCCGTGAAAGCAGAACCCGAAACAATCGATTTTCTACCGTACACAGGAATTCGGCTTTTCAGAGACTTCAACTTTGCGATTTTTCCGTCGAGACTTTGGCTTACACCCGTACAAGATTCGACTGTTCCAGGAGCTTATGACCGTCCATGACCATAGACAATGCCTTTTGTTCTCTGACTGGGCTTCAAAGCGTTTGGAAGATGCCCCAAATTTTGGCTGAAAAATCATCTTTAGCGACGAGGCGCCTTTATGGATGAATGGCTGTATTATCAAGCAAAATTGCCGTATATTAGACGACACTAACCCAAACGAGGTCCACAGGGTGACAATTCATCCTCAAAAAGTTGGTGTGGATTTTGGGTCGGCGGCGTCATTGGTTCGTTCTTTTCGAAAACGATGTTGGTGAGGTGTCACCGTCAATGGTACACGCTAAAGAACGATGATTCCAATTTCTTATTGTCATCTAACCATATGGACCTAGACGACATGAGGTTCCAGCTCGTGCCACAGAGCGGGCGCCACGATTGACATTTTGCATGAGCGATTTGCGGGTAAGGTGTTCTCTCTCAGAGATGACGTGAATTGGCCATAAAGGTTATGCACTAAGAAAATGTATAGAAAATGTTACTCCGCAGCCCAGGTACTACCTAATTCGCTGAAGATATAAATCGTATTCGGTCTAAATAAGTCTTAGTAGTCCAGATTTAAAAAAATTGGATGGGATTTTGATGAGGATGTGGAAGGTTTTATAGCTTTCTGGTGGGTTTCAGCATCCTACGAACTTTTTTTTTTCATTAACAGCTTACCAAGATTTAACTATCGAGGGGCAATCAAATTTGTTATTTTATGAGCGTCATCGTTCAACTTTTTAAAGCCTTGTATCCAATCTCTGTATGGATGTGGGTTTTTAAAGCCCCACTAAATACTGATTAATAACACCAACCGATGCCCGTTACCTCATTGTTCATAGACACCACAGGATAAATCCCATTCCACCCGTTGGCTTGAGCTTTTATTACATTAAATTCTATGATGCATCGTGTCATATTACGTTGTTTTGAAGCGATCTTAAAACTCCTCAGATCCATGCATCAGGTCTTTGAAATTAATCATCGCATCTCCTGTAATCAGAGCCAATTAATTAGGTCTACACCACCACCATCACCAACCGACAGCGTCAACCACCAGCCATGCCTTCAGCATTCCATTAACAAAACTCCTTTCACCTCTAGCTCAGCTCCAGCCATCTCGCCACATCGTCGTACAGCAAGTTACCATGCCATACCGCGTCCATTCTTCAAGTCGTCCGGGTGTCGTTACCTCTAATTAACGACAGTTGTCTATAATTATAGATTCATCCATCATAACCGCAGTCATTACCATTTTGTCTGCCCTTATTACCCGTCGCTGCCGTGTCCCGCAGTCTTCGTTATCGTTAGTCTTGTCTACCGCATCGGCATCGCCGATTGTGTGCGTTGCTTTTGTGCAATCATCGCTGCCATGCGAGCGCATCAAAAACGCATTCAATCAGTTACGTAATGGCTTCTAACCGCCCTCCGCAACACCTTCGGATCGGCTTAAGTGATTTTCGGCTCTTTCACATGCCTCCCAGATGCATTAACCTAAAAACCCTGATTGGCCGTTGGTCAATCCAATGCGAGTTCCGCAAACTTTAGGGTAAGTTTCTTGCGTTGCAAGTCATGTTTTATGCATGAGGTCCACAACACAAGACGACTTTATAGATTCCTCCTTCGTTCATGGAGTTCACTCGTCCCATTGTGGACTTAAAAGTTTAAGTTCCACAATTGTACGAAGCTCTTGGGCTGTTCTCGTCGAATGCTGTTCCGTCACGGCGTGTGGTTTAGAGGCTGTGTCTCTGTGCATGCTTGCTGGGCGAAGCGGGGTGATTAGAGACATCGTTTTTGTTCCGCAGAACGGTATTTTAACGGCAATTAGACGTCTTCTTTCTTGTTTAATGACTGCAGGGTGCAGTTGTGCATATTTCATTAAAAGCCACCTCGGAGAAGTTTTAATTTTTTTTTCTCCTTTACGACTTCTCTCCTCGAGCAAGATCTACGCGTTGTGCGACGACACAGTCATGTAAGGGGCCTTGTTATTTGTTTTCTGCCATTTTTACCACGAGTACGTGTACTTACCGTAAGAAAGAGAAATAGAAAACGGTCAAAAGAATAAAGCTGGAGGGTATGAAAGTATAAAAGTAAAATACGAGTGTTGCCCTAGCGGCTGGTCGGATTCGGAGGCGGAAAGTTAACTATGTGGAATACCCTGGGGCGAGTCGCTTACATGAAACGAGAACTTGGCAAACGGGTCAGTTGTCGCTGTGACTGGTGAGGAGGTGATATGTTCGCATTAATTTTTCGACAATTTCTCGTGGCGATGAATGATGGTGTGGACGAAAGGAAAAGAAATGAAAAGAAAGGAAAGAGGTGGGATTTAGAGCAGTGGAACATAAAACTGCTGGACACTTTGCAGTTAACCGCAAAGAGGTTATGTTTAGCGTTTGTCAGTTTTTCCGGGAAATGCTTTAATTGTTTCCAGTCGGGGACATTGTTTCGAAGAATGGAAAACACTTTAGTTTATGCATTACAAAAGGCGACATTGTTGGAATTTGGGGTGAGACAGTGGAGAATTCGTACTTCGTTTCCTGTTTTTTAGGTTGTTAAAAAGATGGATTCAAATAGGCTGGTGCATTAGAGGAATGTTAAGGGTTTTATGCTTAAATATTTCAAGCCAAGGAAGTTCTGTTTATGCAAAATATGCCCTTTCTTGGATAGCTTCATGAAAGACCGGAACTCTTGTTGTGAGCACGTCTTAAATTAGTACAGACCTCTTGTTTTAACCTAGTCTCAGTGGTACATGACAATAAGGTTTTCGTCAGCGAAGGGTTTGTCTGACAGGACAGTGGACCCTTGGTGTCGCCTAATTGTTTCAACGAATAGTAAAACCCTCCGAAGGAATTGAAAACAGCTCAATTGTGACTTGGCTAAAAAAATAAATTGAAAGATGTCAATTTTAATGAAAAGGGTTTTTCAATAAGAGCGACTAGATGTCGAAATGGAATAAAACAAGCTGTGTGTGAGATATTAACAAAATTCTTGCTTTATTTGAAAGGTCCCATGTATGCCATTGTGTATGGAATATGACATCGTTCAAATGCCCGCCTCGGCTTCCGAATCCGACTGGTTCAATTTTCAATGACTCTTCCGCATAGATCCGGCCGAATTTGGGCGATGCCATGTATTATGTCCAGCTTAAGGACATCAGTCGATTGTAGTAGTTTATTCGCATAGACCTCTGACTTCACGAAACCAAACAAGAAAAAGTCTAACCGGGTCACATCGCATGACCTTGGTGACCAATTCACGTCACGTTCTGCTGGAACTGCACGTGGTCTAGGTCTTTATGGTTTAATTTGGGCCATAAGAAATTGGGTATTATTGTTCTGTAGCGCTAGCCAATGACGGTGAACGCCTCACCAACGTCGGCTTTGAAAAAGTACAGACTAATGACGCCTCCGGCCCAAAATCCACACCAAATAATACTTTTTAAGGATGCATTGTCACCTGGTGAACCTCGTTTAAGTTGGTGTCGTTCCATGTACGGCAATTTTGCTTGTTACCTTAGCCATTCATCCAAGAATGCGCCTCATCGCTAAAGATGATTTTTTGGTCAAAATTTGGGTCCTCTTTCAACGCTGCAAAGTCCAGTCGGCGAACAAGCGGCGTTGTCTATAGTCATGAACTTCGAGCTCCTGGGGCAGTTGGATCTTGTGCGGGTGTAGGGTCAAGTCCCGATGCAAAATTCGTAAAGTTGAAGTCTTCGAAAGGCCGAGTTCTTGTGCGAGGAATCGATCTCTGCTGTAAACTTTCAGGGACCGCGGCGATGGTCACGGCGACTGACTGACTAGTGAATTCAGGTTGATCTTTTTGACAGATGTTAAATACAGCCCTTGCCAATGAAGTCTTCTACCAGAGCAACACGGCATTTTTCTATGCAAACTTAGTATAATACTTAGTAAATAAGCGATCTGTAAAACTTACATTTCGCGTATTGAAGAGACTGGTTAGTGTCAAGTCAAAATTCCATTTCAAAATGATCCGACAGCGCCACTATGGCCGAATTCGTCCTTAAAGTCAACAATTAGGCCTCAATTAAACCTTTAGACTAGCCACGACATCGAATCATTAAATGGATGCTTGATCTCCAAGACAATTCTTGATCAAAATGATCAATTGATCGTATCCAATGAATCACATTTTTGGATGAATGATTACCTAATTCCCAAAAAAGTCGTCTGAATAATGAGAGTTATACGTAGTTTTTCGAAAATGAATAAATTTGGTCTGGGTGATCTTTGGTTTTAATACGATCGAGCTACCGATTGGCCGGGAAGTTGATTAGCCTACGATATTAAGCCATCTAATACCATTTAACTTCTTCTGCGAAAAGTCGTCAAAAATTCGCCTGCAATAGAGGCCACAGTGGTCACAGGAGTGATATTGTGTTCCATTTGGCATAGACATTGACCAATAAAAGTCAACAATGATTTCACAAGAATTATGTGTTTGATTTAACGTAAACTGTCACACTAGCTGTTGGCGTACCCTATATCAACCGTTTACCTTAGTTGTGCTTCTAATAGACTTATCAAATTTGATATTTGTGAAACTTTTTTTTTGCTCTCATGTTTTATAGCCTCTGATAAATTTCGGAAATAGATTGTCTATTTGCCGATCATATACCAGTTATCCAAATCGTGTGTTCTAATTTGATAGGAATCTCATCGTACATATTTAACCGAACTATCATCGGAGAATATTTATATTTAGCATGGGAATTACCATTTTACAATATGGATCGCTTAAATATAGCAGAATGTATTAAAATTTTGAAAATTTGCTCCTAAAATAGTGATTCGGTAGTAGGTACGCTTCGCGCATTACAAGCAAGTTGTGGTCGGGTTAATCGTTCATCGAACTGTAAAAAAAAAATTAAGAGACTGGCTCTGTTACAAAATTCTTAAGGTATTCAGCGTCAATTCAGCGTCGAATCGGCCCAATAATTTGGCATAATACAGCCCTGTGACCACTTTGCCCTTCTCCAGGTAGTCGATGTGGATCACACCTTGTGAATCCCAGAAAACGGTGGCCATCACCTTTCCGGCCGATGGGACAGTCTTCGCCTTCTTCGAAACACGTTCGCCGGTTGAAATTTCGACAGTAGCCGTCTACTAGAATGTACTACACGATAGTAAATTGCTCTTGCGATACTGGCGCCATCTGGCGGTGAGGCTGAGTACTTATCGGACCACCCTCGTATATCCATCATCGCTCTGGAAAAGATATGCTGCAGTTAATGACCATGGTGAAAAAGACCCAAATCCATTGATTTCACGTTATAACCAAATGGTAACCGATTTTTGTAGTCTCAAATCGAAGATATGGTTATGTAAGACATGTGATTTCAACAAGACGGTACATCTTACACAATATAACCCATTTTCGCTTTATTGGAAGCAGAATTTCTTGGAGAAGGTATTTCGTGTTTTGGTTGTATGAACTGACCACCAGCCCTGTGATTCGTCTCCATTGGATTTTTTTTTTGGAGGATGTATGGAAAAAACTTATGCTTACGCCTATATTCTGCAAGCTGTTGATGATTTGAAATTAAATGCTCGCCAAATTATGGCCGAGTTATTGCCCGATAAGTGTCGATAGTCAGAATCTAATCCTACAGGAATACCCGTGAAGGATATTTGAGTAATATTATATTCAAATTATACTCAATATTACACTCAAAAATGGTGAAATTCAGGCAATATACTGCAATAAAAATTTGATCGAAGACTATATCATAAATGTGTTGTATTTAAATCTACTTTTGAAAGCATAAATTGGATCACCTTATACAACATCTGTAACCTCATTCACATCTGACAGCAGATTAAACAGTTAGCTCGGCTAGCAATCATTAAGTATACTGCGAACATGTTTATCAGTACAACAATGAAAGTCGTGAATCGTACTATAAACGCCCGTGAAATTATAAAATTCCTGTTACTTCTTGAACAAATGTAATATATTCGATTAGACTTGAAAGTGGAGAAAAATTAATTTGTTTCTTGCTGAATGGAAAAATACTTTCCTGGAAAATCTGAAATTGTGTTGAAAGGACGTATATTTGTCTGAGTTGGACTTTTAGTCTAACACAGAGCATAAGTCCTTAAGTTCCACATCCAAAGATCTATGTCACTTTTGTCGTTGACATGTTTTTCCTTGAATGTTCTTAGCTACCCATCTTGAAGGAATAAGAAGTGATGCTTTCCATTACCCTTACTCGGTTAATGGTAAACAAAATCAATTTTTCCTCCTTTCTAAGGATACAGACACACATAGTAACCATTACCACTTGATATTCCTCACGCCCTTTTCCGAAACGACCTTAAATCGAAAATTTCATTTCAGAACCCATATCCTCCATTATGACACCTGTCACGTTATATGTACCCACAACTTACAATGTCACTCCAAATATCTCATTTCGTACATCATTCCAACCATACTCCATCTCGCCCGGGTAACTTTGAAGAACCGCAACTTAATTTCCGAAGTATTCTCCCAAAATCGCTTAGAGAACTTTTCCAAAAGAATTATCCACAAGCATTCTACACATATGTCTCCCCGCTCTCAACCCTTCTCATTCGGTTAACACAAATATTTCCAATAGAGTATTGCAGCACATTTCTCATTGCATTCGTCTTCAGTTGGTCCTTACATTCCACTCTACGAGTACAGTATATGGATATCTCAAGACCGTTCTCATTCATCGGTGGCGGAAAAGTTTTGCCACTTGGAAGTGAAATTCCTTTTAAATAATGACAAACTTAAGGAAGTGATATTTAAGCAGCTAAAACTATTATTATCCTGGATCCTTCCATTCGATTTCCACTGCTTGTCCTGCATGCATCCGTATACTCTCGAATAAATGATAGAATTAGAGAATTAGAAGTTTGGCAATTAGGTATTGAGTGAACGACTTAACAAGTTCTCCTTTTTCATGTTATCCTTGTGATTCGTATCCTTTTTCTTTCCTTGGTTGTTTTCCTGTTCACTAAAACACTGTTGTTTATCGTTTTCAATTTCAGTCCAGAAGTGATACTAGTTCCAGTTCGAGAGATAGCGGCAAAGGATCAAAGCTTCTAGTGAAGCATCGCAAGTCATCCAAGAAGAACTCGAAAGGTTGGTATCCTTGGAATCCATTCATTCATTGATCCCATTTAATAGGAATTTGTTTCATTTATTGATTTTCACTTTTCTCTTTGTGTAGATAAGAAATCGCCGTCGGTGGAGAAGACGACAGATAAAGAGAATTTACCGCACATCAAATGCGTGGTGGTCGGCGATGCGGATGTCGGAAAGACGAATCTAATTGTTTCGTATCTGGAGAATCGTTTCATACCGGAGCATGAGCCGACTGCATCAGATATCTATAAAGGTGAGTAAGATGCCGTGATGAAGGTGTTTCACTTGGCTTCGTGATTATAGTATGAGTAGCATGCAACAGTTTGTCTGCGTCAGTGGAAAGAAAGTGTGGATGAGGAGTGTGCGTGTGTCTGTGGAAGGAAACGTGAATCCTTTCATGCGATCACGAAATGTACTTTTTCTACTTACTGTTTCGGTTTTCTAACGACAATTTGATTGGCTCACGTGTATGATACACCGGAAATGAGCTTCATTTAGGAACACAGATGTGTTGATGGTATTTTCTTGTTGATGCTTCTAGGCTGCTCATTGGAATATTAAGGAGTGTTGGCTGTGACTGCCATAAATGAAATTTAATAATTGGGGTAATCCTTGTCAGATTTCGCATTACCTCCAATGGTTTGTTGTTAGAAGATTTTTATGAGGCAGGAAATAATTTCTAAAAAGGAAGAGCTATCATGTGTTAGCCCAGAAAACGATATTCAAATTGCATATTCAACTAAGAGAAACGCCTGACAGTTAATACATTTGAGTAAAGAGCCTTCGACCGTTAGGGGGTATAATGGTATCACGGAGTATGGAGCGCATGGTTCTTGACACTTGTAACTTAGCGTACCTAAAATATTTCGATATTCTAAACGCAGAACCAAGTATAAGAGACCTTTTGAAAGACAGAAGAATTATTGCTACGCGACATTTTTAGGGAAGTGATAGGGCAATTGCTATCAGGTCAGCATGTTGCTTCGTCTGCAAAGTTAATAAAGGGGCATGGCCCTCAGAACTGATCAAGGAAGGTCGGTAAACTCTTGAAGAATACTCGTTCGTGCCAGTTTTCAAACATATCGATGTTAACTACAGGATAAATCGACGCTGCGAGAACTCATTTAAACGTTTTTACGGAGATTTGATATCAAACTTTGTCTCGCCTCGTATAGCTCTGGATATCATCAACTTGGGAAAGCGGCGATTCTTTGCTAAATGTCAAAGGCCTCAGGTGGTACACAGATGGCTCCAAAATGGATTCTAGAAAAAGTTCCACCGAAAGGCACATAGGTGCCGAACCTTCCTGCGCAATTCCAAAGTCGAAGATTAACATTCTCTTCTCTAACACCTGCACTTTTGGAACAGCGTTCAAGGACTCCTTCAATCAAAAAAATGTATGTGGCCGCTGAATTGATTTTGGTGGGGGCCCCCATTATTTCCCCAATTTATTCGGCTTATTCCAAGCTACATTTCTAACTTAACGCTAAGAGGTAACACTAAAGGGGAAGGGAGGTGATTGAGAAGGCGGAGTTCTAAGCAGGGGTACTGAGATTGAAGTCAAAATGGGGAGTCGAGTTAACACTCCGGAGCATACGCGTGATAGGTTCGTTGGAGCCATATGTGGTACGTGGGGTGGATAGATAGAAAAGAGGTGGATTTCGCACGTTGGGAGGTTAGGTATTAAGGAGAATAGAGTTGTAAAGTGTCGGGCAGTCAATGGAAACTGTAAGGAGTCGATGAATAAAAAAAAATTCAGATACCCGTCTTCGTTCTTCCAAGGTATTCAAGTTGATTCATTTAAGGTGGTCATGGTAGGGAGGTAAGATCAAGGGATTGTTCCAGGACATACCTCGAAGGGCGAAAGGTAGAAAACGACGTTGAATGCTCTCTATTCTGGAGGTGTGAATACGTTGGTAAGGAGGCCACACTTGAGAGGCGTATTCAAGAAGAGGACGAACGAAGGTTAAGTAGAGGGAATGGGTTACGTAGGAGTCGGAGAATTCCTTTGACCAGCGATTAATAAAACCGAGTGCTGCGTTGGCTTTATTTATTATGTCACTATAATGAGCAAGACAATTGAGCTCCTGGTCACATAATATACCAAGGTTACGGATAACTTGGACGGTGGGAATGGGTTGATTGTGAAGAAAGTAAAGACGGGGAGGAGATTTTATGCGTTTACGGGAGAAGGTGATTGATTGGCACTTAGAAATGTTGAGTTCCAAACGGTTTTTGGAGCACCAGGTGGAGAAACTGTTGAGATCGGATTGGATAAGGGAAGAGTCGTGTGTTGAGGAGATAGTCTTAAAAATGTTGGTGTCGTCGGCATATAGAGAGATGTGGGAATGTTTGATGACCAATTCAGCATCGTTGATGGTAAGGATGAAGAGAAGTTGACCTAAATGGCTGCCTCGGGGGACACCGGATGGAGCTAGGAAGGGGCTAGAAAAGGCAGATCTGAAACCAACGCTATAATAGCGGTTTTCCAGGTAAAAGGATATCCATTTCAATAAAATGAGTTCAAAGCCAAGGACAGACAAATTGTAGAACATAAGATTGTGGGAAATCTTGTCAAAGGCCTTACTGAAATCCGTTGAGATACAGTCGACTTCATTGCCGTTGTCTAACGGAGCATGGGTAAAAGATACAAATTCAATGAGGTCTGTGGTTGTAACCCTGCATTTGAGGAAGCCACGTTGTCTGGAGGAAATCAGAGATTTGGAATGAAAACTTAGGTTATCGTACAGAATGCTTTCGAAGATTTTGGGTATGTGTGACAGTTTGGCAATAGTTATTAATGTCACTCTTTGGACCTTTTTTGTGAATGGGTATGATAAAAGAGGTTTTCCATATTTGGGGAAATTCACCACAAGATAGGGATAGGTTGAAGATTTTAGAGAAGATTTTAGAGAGAGGTAAAGAAAGGGTCGAGGATCATTTTTTTAGCAATATGGAGGGGAGACCGTCGAAACCAGGAATGAATTCATCATTGAGTTGATTTAGTTTGTTTTGGATGATGTGGGATTCGACAGTACGGGGGAGAAATGGACCAAGGGAAGTATTTGATAGGTAGTTGAAATAGGCCGGATCAGGTAAAGAGGAATCTTCGGCGAAAGATTCTTTGAAAAATATGGCAAAAAGGTGGCACAAAGGTTGGCGATGGTGTCGGGATCGTTTATAGTTTTACTATTGAAGGAGATAGAGTTTGGGTAGCCATCCGGTTTTTTTTTTGTTGATAAACCGAAAGAAAGATTTAGTACCGTTTATAAGGTTGGTTTGCATATCGGTTAAATAGCTTTGAAAGAAATTTGTAAAGCCCGGTGAAATGTAGATAAGCAACAAGACAGTTAGAAAAGTCGCAAGGGGAATGAGTATGGTGGAAAGTTTCCCTCAGCTTGTTTCTCTTGTTTCTCAGCGAACGGAGCCTCCGGTTATACCAAGAAAGGAACAAACACCCTATTAACAATTTTAAATAAATAGAGTCGAGAACAGAAGACTGGTCGGCTACCATTCGGGGCACTGTAGTATGAGTAGTATGAGATATCATATTAACAAAATGAACCTCTCGTCTGAAACCGAGTGTCGACTCTGTCTAGAGGACGAGGAAACTGCAGAGCACATACTATGTGAGTATGCTGGCCTCTGCTATCTAAAGAGGCGTATCCTTCTCAGAGAAACTATGTCGCCTAAAGAGATCATTTCAGTTTCTACGAGAGACATCGTCAACTTTACTAAGAAAATAGAGGAACTCCACATCAGATCGGCTATAGAAGTCCTAAAAAATATATTTTTTTAAATAAAACGCAAACCATTTGAGATATTTCAAAAGCTTTATTATCCGCTTGAAGTACAATCAAAACATTTATGAATGGAACTCGACTTCGTTCATATGGCCACCGCGTGCACGTTTGCAGTGGTTGGACCCAATTTTCGATGACTCGGCCACACATTTCGGCCGAAACGGCCGCTATTTCGCGTTCAATGTTGGCTCTGAGCTCTTCCAACATCGCGTCGCCGGCTTGTTGGTACAAACCAATGACTTAACGTAGCCCCGAAGAAAATAGTCTAGAGGCGTTAAATCGGACGAACGACCAATCGACAATCTTGAGATAACACGCTCATCAAACTTACTCTTCAATAAATCGATTGTAACGTGTGCTGTGTGGCTTGTGGCATCATCCTGTTGAAACCACATGTCGTCCAAGTCCATATCTTCCAATTCGGGAATCATCGGTAATCATGGCGCGATAACGCTGACCATTCACAGTAACGTGACGATCGTTATCGTCGACGAAAAAATATGGCCCAATAACGCCGCCGGCATGCAAACCGCACCAAACAGTTACTTTTTGTAGATGAAGTGGTGATTCATGAAGCACATGTGGATTTTCACCCGACCAATAACGCATATTTTGCTTATTGACGAACCCATCGAGCCAAAAATGAGCTTCGTCACTGAAGATGATTTTGCGATGAAATTCATCATCTTGGCGTATCTTCTCCAGAGCCCAATCGGAGAACGTACGTCGCTTCAAATGGTCCATTGGCTCAAATCTTGAGTCAGCTTGATCTTGTATGGATGTAAACCAAGATCCTTACGCAAAATACGCCATAATGTGGTCTGAGCGATGCCCAATTCTTGAGAACGCCGTGGAATTGACTGATTTGGATATGACGGCAGCGATATTTTCGACACTTCGACCAACCCGTTATCTCACTGACACGGCAACATCACACAACGAATATGTAGACTCAAATGTTTGCACTAAGCTTGTTATTGCCTGTCTACTAGTGCGAGAATTACGACCGAAAATTGGAGTTAACACTCTTAAAGTTGCGGTCACCGACTCCGAATTTCGGTAGAAAATTTTTATAATTTGCAGACGTTGCTCGTCCGTGTACTTTACCATGATGAAAATGTTGAGTTCATTGAATAAATTGACAAAGACAGTTCGATGATTAGTGAAAGGGTGCGTTCACAAATTAAGTTCGAAGCTGTCAAGTCCCCATTGGAAAACTCTTTATATGTGAATCTCTCGAACTAATCATGATATCGACTCCCAACCCATTTTATTGGACCAGACAAATGTAAGTAAGCAAATTTAATTGGGAATTTGATGATTATGACAAAAAAAAAAACCGAAGATTTGCTGTAAAACCTCTTGTTGGGGCTACGTTACTGACAGACTACGACCCTAGATAGTTGTTTGTATGAAAAATATCCATATCGCAACGGTTTTAAGCTGCTTTCGAAGATAATTTTTCGTCGACTGCATTATAATCCTGCTGGTTACAGATACAAGGAGATATATTCAGATACACGGACGGGTGCGGGACTAAAAGACTTCTTCCTATAAATGGCACATGCATGAAAGCCTTGAAACCTTGAAGCCTAAAAGCCTAGAAGCCTGTTTGTTGCATAGAGCTGGTATAATGGAAGGCCATATACTACTAAAGAAGTTGGAAAAGGATTATTATAGGCTTTCAGGCTTGACATACTGGGCGGCAGCAACAAGTAGTACATTTTGTATGCCCTGGAATAGGCTAAGTTTTTAGTTTTCTATTGTACTTTCCAATGGGAAGTAAATTTACAATACATATTTTTAAAAATGAATTATGCTGAACCCATGCTCAGTATTTATCCTTGAAAAGTAATGGATATTGTCTGATCTTGCAGGTTGGCGTAGTCTACTTCACCTAATTTGTTATTCGGATAAACATGTATGAAACATGCTGGTGTACACAGTTATAATATTCTGCCGAACATATATTCGCACATCGCCACAGAAGCCACACTTATACATTCGTGGACTTAATTCGTCACGCAGATCTTGCGAAGAAAATTAAGATATTAACTATGTTCGTGTTTTATTCAAAGCTTGAGTAATAAAGAGCTGATCAAGTGCCAATTGGATCTGTAAGGGTGTCTTATGTCGATGGCTCTAGTGTGTGACAAATTTCCTAACCATGTGATTTTGATTTCCTAAACGAAATGGGATCTGAAATCAGCCGTCGAGATCGTGCGACCTTTAAACTTTTTCCTGATAAAGACGAAGTCATGTATTATGAACATTTTCGTGTACTAAGAGACCGTATCAGAGCTAATATTTACGAACGACTGTACCGATTATGCAAAACAGCAAAACACTAATAAAAAAAATTATTAACAGTATGACAGGTAGAAGCTCGCATTTGGTATTAAAAACTGTCTTCCATTACCTCATTTTTTACCTCATAATTTGTAGTGAAACTAATATATCACTCCTTATACAAATGTTGATTTTTTTATGAATTAAGGAAAGAACTTTATGCGTTTTTTAATATACATATAAAATAGTTTGCTTAAAATAGAAAAACTTTTTTTCAAGGTATTGTCCATTAGTAGCCACTATTTTTTCTTATCTTTCGCACACGATGCGAATAACATGTCGGACGAATGCTCCTCTTAAGTTGTGGGGGGGGGGGGGACTTCTCATAGGAAGTCAGTTTCTGCTCGGATAGGTCATCAATTGCAACAAGTGATAATCTAAAACCATAATGTGGGACCTTTAATGCGAACGTTTCTAAGTATGTTTTGAGCGGTTTTGGGTGGTGGGGGCGAACACTCTGCGGGGTCTTATGGAGTATTCCGGCCGTTTTTACCTCAAGCACTTTAACTGTAGCCGGTGGCGATATACAATGTTGGTTTCATTGGGTTTGATAAGCTCATAACACACCCTTCTGATCCAAAGAATTACAAGGCACGAGCTTGGATTCATGGATGCTTGGCTTCGCCAAATGTTCGAAGAGTCTTCGGGCTTAACCCGCTCAGATGGAAATGGACCATGTCGCTCACGATGAATTTCGACCGAAATTCATCCAGTTCGAGGTTGAAGTTGAGGAGAGTTTACATACGATTGACTGCTTGAGGCATAGCGGATGCCTTTCAAGCCTTTCATCAAAATGCTCTGCCGAGATGAACGTGTAATGGCAAATGGCTGGGCACGTCTTCTGATCGACGTTAACAGATCATTCGTGAGAACATACATGTACTAACATTCTGCTACGTTTTTAAGTGTTCCTTTGTACGCGATCTATTACACTATTACAATGAATTGTACTACTTTGAATTGTATAACACTGAATTGTATTGTCAAGTTATTCTTCCGCTTTACCAATAAAACCCTCTCATTCGCTTGTATTTAACCCTGCTGTTCACATGGTGCCGAAACCCAACTAAAAAAAAAAAAAAAAAAATTCTCACAAAAGAACAAATTTCTAACATGGCGGACAATTGTAATTTTCTTCGGCCGCCGAAACCACTTATAATAGAACACGACAGAGATATGGCTCGTGAATGGAAATTGTGGAAGCAACAGTATGAATATTTTGAAGTAGCTGCAGGATTGTCATCGAAGCCTCAAAATATCCAAGTGGCCACATTCATGTCATCCATCGGTCACGCGGCTATACTTATCTATAATTCGCTGCCCGTCTCTTTATCTGAGTCACCAGAAATATCAATAGACCAGGTAAAAAGTAAATTTGAAACATATTTTTCACCTAAACTAAATGTAACCTTCGAGCGTTACAAATTTCATAAAATTGTGCAGCAGGAAGGCGAATCTATTTGTAACGAGCTTTCTGGGCCGGGGTATACTCGCCGGACCAGGGTCTGTCACATAAATTTTTATTTGTGACACCGGCAGACGTACTAGTGGCCTGCGCACTACGCTGTCCCTTAGGGTTGGGACCCGTTCGGGACACTAGGTCGTAGGCGCGCCTTGTCACCTCAGATGTATTGTAGACAGTACTCCGTCGATCTCTCAGCGGGTGAAGACCCGAGTCTGAGCTCCGACGGTTGGTTGAGTCGGGAGCAGTGCGAGACGTAGCCTGTCGGGGTAAGAACCCGGTCGAGGCCCTAGTTGAGATTGACGCGTGCCCTTGAGTACGGCTGTGCCGCCTGGTCAACCCCTACGAGTTAAAACCCAAGTCGGGAACTGACCCTACGACACTTACCTCGGGAGTAGACTCTGATAGGTCTTGGTCGGTCTCTTTTGGGTTAAAACCCGAGTCGGAGGGCCGATTTCTGTCCTATTGGTCTCTACTCGCCGGCTTACTCGTCGGGCGGTCGCTCCAACTAATCCCGCACGTTCGTCCCTTCCCTTTGGTGACGGGACCGAGATTATTACCCCAATTATTAACGCTATGAGATAATAATGGAGTCTAATTCCCCCTTGAGAATTTTGTTATTCTTGAAATAATAATATAATAATTTTCTTTGTGTAAATTTTATTATTCTTATTATCTACTTATAATAATGCCTTATTATTATATATATAACGTGTGTAACGAGTATATTCATATATTTAATGTAGTTAATATATTCATGTGTATAATGTATTATATGTATAATATAGGTAATTAATATAATCCTTAAAGGCGATGTGATACCGCCTCAATCTCGTTGAATACTCCTTACCTAGTTGTGGTTTTCGAACTCGACTGATCTGTTGACTGTGTCACTTGTCTGAAGAGATCTGTTGTCTAACTGTCACTTGCACTGCGGACTAATTGTTTATTCGCGAACTGAGTGTCTACTCGCTGACTGATTCCCTTCTGCTAATCGCCTCGGCTTTTTATAGGGCTAGGCTGGGTGACGATGTGAACGGTGCCTTTCCAGTCGTCGTTGGCATTTCCCCTGTTTACGGGACCTGTCAACGGCGACTGTGGCTGCTGCCGTTGTGTTTGATGTCGTTGACCTCTGTGGTCTTCGGCAAAAATGCAAAATATGCATGTTTATGCAATTTTTTTGTTTTTATGTAAATTTTTATTAGTTTTGGTTTTATATGTTATGTTTATTTTATGTTTATTTCTAAGTGTTTTGTGTAACATATTTTGTGTTTGTGGCGGCTGGGAGGTTTGGAGAGAAGGAGAAATAGATGCTATGTGTGCAAAAAGGTAAACAACAAACATGTAAAGGAAAATTTCTAGGTTTTATTTTATCCCTTTTTATTTTAGACAATTTTCCTTTACATCCCCCCCTTACTTCGGGCGGGTTTGCGCGATGATGGTGATACCACTCGGCTTGAGGACTAGACGGTATCCGGCCTGTTGGAACTTCATCTTCTTTCTACCCTTGCGAGGGTTAGTGATGAGGTGGAGATACCGCTGCCGGATGGCGTCCACCATTGTCGTGGGTAGATGTTTGCCCTTTGGGCCCTCCAGCTCCTCCAGAGTCGCGAACTTCGCCAAGACTGGCGTAGGTCCGTTCGCTCCTTCTTCCTCGTTGCTGTGTGTTGGTGAGGAGGATCCCGTCTGCGACTCGACTCGTAGCGTTGGGAATCGATTTGTCGAGCCGGCCAGTGATTGTAGGAGTCTCGCTACCCGGCGGCGCTTTCCCGTCGTTGCGTGGGGGTCGGTCCATCGGGCGCCCGGCCTGATGGAACCTTCTACGCTCCGCAAGGGGCTTGTCACCATACACTCAGCGTAGTGTAGGAGGTGGACACCGCAGTCGTAGGTGTTCCGTTGTCGTGGTACCTCCAACGCGTGTAGAGGGATGGTGGTGGAGGTAAAAATCCGTATTTGGCGGTAGACCCGTTGGTACTCCAGGGTCAGATATAGTCGTAGAGCCCTGGCGACGTCCTCTCTTGGCCGTAACCCCAACGACTCTACTTGTATGATGGTCGGCTCCTGGATTCCTTCGCACCTCGCTTGCTCGATTCCTCCCATCCCTGGGGAACAAATCAGGAACAGGTACCAGTGATTCTGGAGACTGACGGGGATTGCGACGAATTCCTTTTCGAAGATGTTCGTGGTTTTGGCCCATCGTGCCACCCTCTCGTAGCCTTGGAGCGCATCTTTCCCGCTGAGGAGTTGTGGAAGGAAGTGGGACCCGAAGATGTGCCACTTCATCCGTTGCTCCGGGTTCGCTACCTCTCGTAGGACCCACTGAAAGTAGAGGTCCACAATCGCGTCGTTGAGGAATCTCCCCTCTTCGAGTCGGCGGTAATCTTCTTCCCGGATCTCGATACCACCAGGTCCGGTTGGGTAGGTTACCAGTGGTCGATCTCCAGCCTGGTCGACGTCCTCTTCGTCCGATGAAAGGGTAATCGGTTCTGGCTCTCCTACTTGACTCGGCATTGTTCCTGTGGGTGAAAGAACGGGTGAGTGGATCTTGTGTGCGTTTGGAAGGTGGACGGACACACAGAGAGACTATTAGTTGCGATAAGGTTGATGTTCTTAGTCCTGTTCCCTCGCCCGTCGACTGGTTCTACGGGGTCTTGAGGGTTGTTTTGACTTACTGTCGTTGGTTGGTTGGGTTGTTGGATTGTTGAGTGAGGTTGGGTTGTTTGGTGTGTTGAGTGAGGTTGGGTTGTTTGGGTGGCCTCGATCGGCCTCCCCATTGGTGGATGTTGTGGGGTTGATACCGGGTTTTGACCCTGTATCGGCGAGGATAGGGATTTCGCAGTTGGTCGAGGGTGGTTGTGTACATTCGGGGTCTGGTGGTTCCGCTGTTTGTGTGTGGAACTCCTTAACCTGACCTATGTACACCGTGCGGACTTTCCCTTCAGCGGGATCTTTGATCTGTAAGATCACGGGTGAAGTGAATCCGACGACTTGGTAAGGGCCAATATAGCGTGGCGCAAGTTTGGCGTTGAAGTCGTCGGCGGCTTTGGACTGCAGGTGCTGTTTGACCAGTACCCACTGTCCTATTTGTGGCTTCCAGGCTCGCTTCCGCAGATTGTAGTGCCTGGCTTGGTCCTTGGTTGCCTTCTCTTGATTCCTCTTGACGATCAGGAAAATTTCCCTCAACCGTCTTGTGCGTTCCTCGGTGGTCTGAGGGTTGTTCCCGGTTCCCAGTGCGTGGTCGTCGAAGAGCGCTTTGGGTAGACGGGGTTCCCTGCCTTGCGTGAGGAATGCTAGGGTGTAGCCCGTGGTGTCTGATACCATGGTGTTGATGGCCAACTGAATCTCCGGGAGGGATTCATCCCACTTTCGTTGGTTGTCCTTGGTGAACTGGGCGATGATCCTCTTGACGTTTCTGTTGGCCCTTTCCGTCGGGTTTTCTTGGGGCGTGTATGGCGCGGTGAACTGCTGCCTTACCCCGATTTCGTTCAGGTATTTCTGAAACTCCTTGCTGTTGAATTGTGGTCCATTGTCCGTGGTGATGACTTTCGGTACTCCGTATCGACTGATGATGCGTTCTCGGAGGGCTCTTTTGAGGGTTTCCCCTGTTGCTCTCCGAAGAGGTACGATTTCGGTCCACTTCGAAAACTTATCGAACAGTACTAGGACCATCGTATTGCCATGTGTGGATCGTGGCAGTGGTCCTATGAAGTCTGCGCACAGAATTGCCCAAGGTTCCTCGGCGAGCTGTGTCAGCATCTTCCCTGCGGTCTGCTGTTGGGTCGCCTTATACTTTTGGCAAGACTCGCATCGTAGCACGTACTGGCGTATATCACGGGACATTCCTGGCCAGTAATATCGGCTACAGACCTTGGCGATCGTCTTCCTAATTCCAGGGTGTCCAGCACAAGGCTCGTCGTGGTTCTCTCGTAGGACTCTTCCTCGCTCGTGTTTTGGCACACATAGCTTCCAGGATGCACAGTCCTCATCATTTGCCTGGCCTGGTATGTGCCGGAATAGTTGGCCTCCCGAAATAAGGTAGTCCGGGAACTTATCAGGATTCTTCTGGAGTTCGCTCAGCTTGCTCTTGTACCAGCTACACTCCGCTGTCGTCGTCTCCAACCGGGCAAGGGTCTCCTGGGGCTGTCGGGATAGCGCGTCTGCTACCACGTTCCACTTCCCTTTTCGGTATTGGACGTCGAATTTGTGTTGCTGGAGTTCTAGAGCCCACCTTGCGATCCTTCCCGAAGGGCTCTCGATGGAGTTGAGCCACTTCAACGATAGGTGATCGGTGACCACCGTGAACTCGTAGCCTTCGAGGTATGGGCGCAACTTCCGTATTCCCCATACGATAGCTAAGCACTCCTTTTCGGTGGGGGAGTAGTTTGCCTCCGCTTTGTTGAGTCGCCGGCTGGCGTAGGCGATTACTCTCTCAGCGCCATCAAGGTGTTGGGTTAGCACTGCTCCCAGACCGTAATCGCTGGCGTCCGTCTGAAGGGTGAACCGTTGAGTGAAGTCCGGGCAAGCTAAGATTGGGGCCTCTGTGAGCTTTTGCTTGATGGACTCGAAAGCTTCTTGTTGGTCCTTTCCCCACTTCCAATGCTTCCCTTTCTTCAGGAGGTTCGTGAGAGGCATGGCCAGTTTTGCGAAGTCCGGTACGAACCTTCGATACCAGGATGCGATACCCAGGAACTGTCTTACCTGTCGTACGTTCGTTGGGGGGTCCAGGTCTTTCACTGCTGCTACCTTGTCGGGGTCGGTGTGGATCCCTTCGCGGCTCACGACGTGTCCGAGGTATTTCAGGTCCTGTTTGAAAAATTCGCATTTTTCTCGGTTGATTTTTAGCTTTGCAGCCCTCAACCGCCTAAAGACCTCTCGTAAATTCTCCTTGTGTTCCGCCAGTGTCTTCCCAGTCACGATGATGTCGTCCAGGTACGCGAACGCATGTGGTTCCATCTCGGGGCCTATTACCTGGTCAAGTGCACGCTGGAACGTGGCTGGTGCTGAATGTAGGCCGAATGGCATGACCCGCCATTGGAAGAGCCCTCTCCCCGGTACCGTGAATGCGGTGTACTTTTTGCTGTCCTCTTCCATGGGGATTTGCCAGTAGCCGTTCTTCAGGTCGAGGCTGCTGATGTACTTTGCCTCTCTTAATCGGTCCAAGATGTGCTGGATCCTTGGTAGTGGATATGCGTCCGGGATAGATCGGGCGTTGAGCTGCCGATAATCGACGCAGACTCTCCACTGTCCAGTCTTCTTCCTGACGAGAACCAGCGGAGCACTATAGGGGCTATGTGATGGTTCTATACAGCCCTTCTCCAGGAGCTCGTCGATTTCTTTGTTGATGACCGCCTGCATTGCCGGATTCTTCGGATAGTACCGTTGCTTAATCGGCCGGTCATCCTTCATATTGATTTTGTGGGACGTGATGTTTGATGTCCCTTGGATCTGGTCGAATTTTTGGAGTTCGTCCTCCAGGAATGCTGCGACGGCCCTCGCCTCCTCCTCATCGGTCTCCCGCTTGATGTCCGGAGAGTTTCCCTTCTCCGCCCCCGTAGCACGCTGCTGTGCTGGCTCATCCGGGCAACGCTGTGGTTCCTTGGGTAGTGCAGCCTTGCGTTCGGTCGGTTGCCCGATGAGTCGTTCTACGGAGTGTCTTGGTACTTCGGGGTCTGTGGGGTGTCCTGATGCTTCGGAGTCGTGGGCGCGTTCGTTGCGCTGTTCGTCGTATGTTCCCTGTGAGGTTTCTTCGCGGTGTTCGCTGGTGTATGCCGTTTGTGACTCATCGGTACCGCCCCGGGATGATGCAGCCTTGCGTTCGGCGGGTTGTTCGATGAGTCCCCCTATGGATGTTCTTGGGTTCTTGTTGTTGTTGTTTCCTTTGTGGAGGGTGATGGACTCGTTGCCGCATTCGATGGTGGTTCCAACCGAGGTAAGGAAGTCTATTCCTAAGACTAGGGGATCGATGGCTTCTGGGAGGACCAGTAGTGGGATCCGACTTACGGACGTGCCCAGTCGGATGTCTGCCTCCAGTGCCCTGTCGATGTGCCTAGTGGAACCGTCGGCCATTTTTACCTCGGTGTCGATCCGGATGATCGTTCCTTCCTTGGCGAAGTCGATTGCGGCAGTCTGGTTTAGAAAGCTCCTCGTGGCTCCTGTGTCGAGGATCGCCGTCGTTTGCTGTTGCCCTAAGAGGACGGCGGCCGTTATGCGGTTAGCCTCCAGGGCCAGTGGGTTTAATTTTTGCGGGGAGGTGAGGTTGGTTTTGACCCCACTGTCCCGCGGTCCGAGTGAGGCCTCGCTCCGTTTCCCGTTTTTGGTCGGCAGCATTCGATGGTCCGTCGGCCCCGTCGCCCGCACTCCCAGCAGAAGATGATCTGAGGGTTCCGGCAGCCGGGTTGCGTGTGGCCCTCTCGGCCACATCTCCGACATGCCTTCCGCGGGTCGATTGGGCCTTCGTTGTTTGCGACCATGTTGTGCTGCTCGAATGTTGGTCGTTGCGGTGGTGGTCGTGTTGGAGGATCGCGTTCTCGCTGGATCTTCTCGAAGTTCTCCGCGTGTCGCAGCAGGTCGTCCAATGTCCGGAAGTCCCCTGGGCGGATGTATAGCAAGTAATCCGCCTGGCTATTCCGGTATATCCGGGGTAGCTGTTGCTCCGGGGTATAACCTGCTTGCCGCATGATGGTTTGCATCGCTAGGGCGTAGTCCTTGTAGGGTTCCCTGGGACGTTGTTTCCTACGCCGGATGTTGTCCTCGAGGTCTTCCAGGTATGAGCTGGGAAGGAAGAACTGTAGAAAATCCGTCCTGAATGACGTCCATGTAGTCCATTTGCGGTTGTTGTTCCGGTACCACATGAGTCCCCGATCGGTGAGGAGCTCAGGCATAGCCCGTGGTATGAGGTCCAGCGGGAGCCCGTATCCTTCGGCCAGTTCTTCCACCCTTTCAAGGAACGCGATCGGTTCCTTGCCGCCATTATATTTTAGGGCCCATTTGCGGGCTTGGTCAATCACGGTGGCGTAACTGACCGGTCCGGTGGTGTAACTTGTTGTGGCTCGGGGTTCCGGGCCTACATATTCTCCGAGAGAAGTTGACCCCTGAGTGGGCATTGGTAAGTCCCTCTGAAGGTCCCCATCATCCGGTTTCCTTGGCGTCGGCGGTTGCGTTTGGGTGACGGGGGTGGAGGTTGTCGCTCGTCGGTGACGGGCCTCTAGCTCCGTCAAGCGTTCCTCCTGTGCTGGTGTAAGCCGCGTCCCCGTCATCCATGTTGACAACCGACGCCTCAGTTCGTCGACCGTACCGTCGAGTTCTAGATTGAACTCACGGAGGTAAAGGAGGAGTTCATCCTTTGTAAGGGTGTAGATCCACCCTGTTCGGACCATGCTGTTGAGGTTGGTTAGCTGGTATTAACCTTAATAGTTCCGTCTGCGGCGTCCCTGCTCGGGCGCCAATGTAACGAGCTTTCTGGGCCGGGGTATACTCGCCGGACCAGGGTCTGTCACATAAATTTTTATTTGTGACACCGGCAGACGTACTAGTGGCCTGCGCACTACGCTGTCCCTTAGGGTTGGGACCCGTTCGGGACACTAGGTCGTAGGCGCGCCTTGTCACCTCAGATGTATTGTAGACAGTACTCCGTCGATCTCTCAGCGGGTGAAGACCCGAGTCTGAGCTCCGACGGTTGGTTGAGTCGGGAGCAGTGCGAGACGTAGCCTGTCGGGGTAAGAACCCGGTCGAGGCCCTAGTTGAGATTGACGCGTGCCCTTGAGTACGGCTGTGCCGCCTGGTCAACCCCTACGAGTTAAAACCCAAGTCGGGAACTGACCCTACGACACTTACCTCGGGAGTAGACTCTGATAGGTCTTGGTCGGTCTCTTTTGGGTTAAAACCCGAGTCGGAGGGCCGATTTCTGTCCTATTGGTCTCTACTCGCCGGCTTACTCGTCGGGCGGTCGCTCCAACTAATCCCGCACGTTCGTCCCTTCCCTTTGGTGACGGGACCGAGATTATTACCCCAATTATTAACGCTATGAGATAATAATGGAGTCTAATTCCCCCTTGAGAATTTTGTTATTCTTGAAATAATAATATAATAATTTTCTTTGTGTAAATTTTATTATTCTTATTATCTACTTATAATAATGCCTTATTATTATATATATAACGTGTGTAACGAGTATATTCATATATTTAATGTAGTTAATATATTCATGTGTATAATGTATTATATGTATAATATAGGTAATTAATATAATCCTTAAAGGCGATGTGATACCGCCTCAATCTCGTTGAATACTCCTTACCTAGTTGTGGTTTTCGAACTCGACTGATCTGTTGACTGTGTCACTTGTCTGAAGAGATCTGTTGTCTAACTGTCACTTGCACTGCGGACTAATTGTTTATTCGCGAACTGAGTGTCTACTCGCTGACTGATTCCCTTCTGCTAATCGCCTCGGCTTTTTATAGGGCTAGGCTGGGTGACGATGTGAACGGTGCCTTTCCAGTCGTCGTTGGCATTTCCCCTGTTTACGGGACCTGTCAACGGCGACTGTGGCTGCTGCCGTTGTGTTTGATGTCGTTGACCTCTGTGGTCTTCGGCAAAAATGCAAAATATGCATGTTTATGCAATTTTTTTGTTTTTATGTAAATTTTTATTAGTTTTGGTTTTATATGTTATGTTTATTTTATGTTTATTTCTAAGTGTTTTGTGTAACATATTTTGTGTTTGTGGCGGCTGGGAGGTTTGGAGAGAAGGAGAAATAGATGCTATGTGTGCAAAAAGGTAAACAACAAACATGTAAAGGAAAATTTCTAGGTTTTATTTTATCCCTTTTTATTTTAGACAATTTTCCTTTACATATTGACGAGCTCATATCAAGATTAAGACTTCAAGCTCAGAATTGTGAATTCAAGGAACTCGCCAACAGCTTACTTAGAGATCAACTTATTCTCGGAATTAAAAGTGAAACTCTTCGTACAAAACTCCTGTCCGAAGATGTCTCCCTAGATAAGGCTATAAGCATATGTCAAGCCACTGAACTCGCCCAAAAACAAAGTGCGGAGATTCACCAAACCACGAGCGCTAGCGTCGATGTCGTTCAAAAGGACCAGGTCAACAAATCCTTCAACTGTAGAAATTGTGGAAACAAACACACCATTCGCAACTGCCCAGCTTATCAGCACATTTGTAAAAAGTGCAAAAAGAAAAACCACTACGAAAAGATGTGTAGAAGTTTTAAAATGAAAAAAGCACCCAGAGTTGTGAACAGTTGCGAAACAGGATCGACTGATGAGAACGAAGTCTTTATTGGCTGTCTTAAAAGCGGAAGCACTACCAACGACAAATTCACTGAGGAAATAGCTATTTGCGGACAGAATTATAAAATCAAATTGGACACCGGAGCCCAGTGCAATGTTCTTCCGACAAGTGTAGTGAACAAATTTCGCATAAAGATCCATCCATGTGGAGTAAAGCAGCTAATCACTTTTGCCAATCAAAAGATAAAAGTCCTCGGCGAATCGTTTGTTCCATGTGTTATTGCTAATACTCGATGCAAAATTGCATTTAAAATCGTAGCAAATGACGTGAAGCCAATCCTTGGTGCAAATGCTTGCGAAAAACTGAATTTGATAAAAAGAATAAATAACGTTGATATTGAAAGCAACATATATGAAGGATTGGGATGCCTAAAAGATTTCGTCTACGATATCGATCTAGTTGCAGATCCTAGATTCGAAATTTGTCCACCACGTAAGCTCCCATTCAAAATACGAGATGACGTTAAGAAGGAGCTGGATAAAATGGTAGCTATGGGTGTTATCGAACCAGTAAAGGAACCAACTCCTGCCGTTTCACCAATGGTCATTGTAAGAAAAAACAATAAAATACGGATATGTATCGATCCAACAATCGTTAACAAAAACATTATCAGACGTCACCACCCGATGAACACTTTTGAGGAGATTGCCGCACAATTGCGAGGCGCAAGATACTTTACACTCTTAGATTGCGCGAGAGGATTTTGGCAAATCCGACTGTCAGAACGAACGAAAAAGATCTTAACTTTCTCCACACCATGGGGACGCTACTCCTGCAAAAGACTTCCCTTCGGTATATCGTCCGCTCCCGAAGTTTTTCAAAATGTTATGGAAACGCTTTTCGCAAACGTATCAAACGTAAAAGTATCCATGGACGACATTTTAATATATTCAAATAACCTGGAAGAACTCCGCCAAACAACAAGAAAAGTTCTTAAAATAATTGGGGAAAATGGATTAAAACTCAACAAAAGTAAATGCAAATTTGAACAGACTTCAATAAAATTTCTCGGGCACATTATCAGCGGCGATGGAATACACCCGGATCCAGAGAAAATAGAAGCTATTCATCGTCTAAAGCCGCCACAGAACAAAAAGGAACTTCAAAGGATACTGGGAAAATTCACGTACCTCAGTAAGTTCATAAAAAATTACTCAGCCGTCACCACTCCACTGAGAGTCCTGTTAGAAAAATCAAATATGTTTCATTGGGATAATAGCCAACAAGAAGCCTTTGAGAAACTTAAATCAATAATTACCAACCCTCCAGTCCTTAGGCTTTATGACGTGTCTAAGGATGTAAAAATTCAAGTTGACGCCAGTTCCTTCGCAATGGGTGCAGTACTACTACAAGAAGGTTATCCGGTGGCGTACGCTTCGAAATCACTCAATAATACGCAAAGTAGATACTCACAACTTGAGAAAGAAGCATTGGCTGTCCAGTTCGGTTGCGAAAAATTTCAACAATATATCTACGGTAAAAAGGTAATTGTTGAATCCGATCATAAGCCACTTTCCTCTATCTTTCAGAAACCAATTCACTCATCACCACCACGGCTACGTAGAATAAGAATGGCACTT
This sequence comes from Merodon equestris, assembly GCA_958301585.1. NCBI lineage: Eukaryota > Metazoa > Arthropoda > Insecta > Diptera > Syrphidae > Merodon > Merodon equestris. The sequence continues at coordinate 11,732,478 of OY284415.1, read as the reverse complement.
TTAACATTCAATCCGGAAGTCGTCTACCTACCCGGCAGAAAGATGCTTTTAGCAGATCCCCTTAGTCGCGATTGCGAAAACAAGGACATCAAAGACAAGGACATCTCTGAGCAGGGCAATTCTCTCGAAATTCTAACATTGTCAATCTCCGACAAGGAATTCGATAAATTGAAAAAATTGACTGCAGAGGATCCAGTTTCCCAGCAATTAGTCGAAATCATAAGAAGGGGATGGCCGACGTCCCTCGAAGCCGTACCTCTTGCAATCAAAGAATATTGGAATTTCCGAGATGAATTGTCAGTTGACTCAGACGGTATAGTATACAAATCTGCTAAACTAGTCATACCTACATCACTAAGACCAGAAATGTTGAAGAACATTCATAAAGGTCATTTTGGTTACGCGAAATGTGTAAGCATGGCGAGGCAAACAATATTCTGGCCTAAAATGAGTCAAGACATATTCAAATTCGTCAAAACTTGCCCCGCGTGTCAAGTTCATCAACGCAGTAACATTAAGTTCAAAATAGGCACGAAAGAAATCCCCAAACATGTATTTGACATAGGAGCTTCAGACCTCTTCAATTTCCACGGCGACGACTTCATCATTTTCATTGACAGTTTCTCCGGCTTTCTTAAATTTCAGAAATTAAAACAACCAACTTCAAAATCCGTCATTCAATTCCTTAAAGAAATTTTTGCTATATTTGGTACTCCACGAACGTTAGAAACCGACAATGGGCCACAATTTGCATGTACAGAATTCAAAAATTTCGCCGAGGACTGGAAATTCAACCACAACACAAGTTCGCCTTATCATCCACGTGGTAATGGTCTAGCAGAGCGTGCAGTCCAAATTGCGAAGAACCTCTTGAAGAAATCATACTATGATAATACGGACATTCAACTTGGCATCCTTAACTACATGAACACGCCACGAGGGAACTTAGGATCACCAGCGGAACGTTTATTTGGTCATCATATACGAAGCCTTCTTCCAACACAAACGCAATCACTACAGCTTGAAGCAAATTCACATGTTCCTAACTTGCTGCGTGACGAGCGGGAAAAACAAGCTGAATACTCTAATAAAGGAGCAAGAGACATTCCACCGCTTCATCCAGGAGATACTATCGTAACGCGGATTAATAAGGAACAATGGAAGCCAGCAACAGTTGACAAAGAACTTCATCCCAGGTCATTCATCATCCGCGACGAGGCTGGAAATAAATATCGCAGAAACATCACAAACATTCGACCAACAAAAGTAAACATTAAAGAATTTCCACCTGTACCATCAGTCCCAGACAACTCCATAACACCATCTACTAACGTTCCACCCACTCAAGAGATGCCGAATCTTTCACAAACACCCAGATATTTTGAAGAAAAACCTGAAATTGATAAGCCTAATTTAAATCAAACAACTAACCTTAGAAGATCGACAAGAAATGTCAAACCACCAGACCGACTTAAATATTGAACCTATTCGAAAGATACTTGTCTCTCTCTCACAACAGAGGAGATGAGAACATACATGTACTAACATTCTGCTACGTTTTTAAGTGTTCCTTTGTACGCGATCTATTACACTATTACAATGAATTGTACTACTTTGAATTGTATAACACTGAATTGTATTGTCAAGTTATTCTTCCGCTTTACCAATAAAACCCTCTCATTCGCTTGTATTTAACCCTGCTGTTCACAATTCGCGACATTATCAGACACAGCGATATTTTCATCGGAACGAGCACTACAAGGCCTACCGTCACCTTTTCTGTCACTTACCGTTTCTTGGAGACTAGTTGGTGTATAATGGTTAGGACAAGAAATGCGAGCCGAAATTCACATTGAGTCAAAATGACAGACGAACTGTTTCATAAAGTAAAAAGTATGTTAGTATGAGTTTAATCGTTAGCGCCAATCACAATGGTTATAGCATCTTCCAACAGGGTGACCCATGGCCTCCTTGTATAACAGTCATTAAAAAAATTTGCTTACCAACAAGAAAACCAAAAACAAAATTGATACAAAGTTCTGGACTTTTTTAAGACTCTCGTCTTCTAGTGAGGGTAATAGTCTTATAATTTACACTACGAATGATTTATCTTTACTGTCAATCGATTGAAGTCAATCAGTGGGAGATGAACATCATAACGCCACTCTTTTACATTCAAATGAAGCTGGTAAGAGATGATTAAGAAGTATCTGCCATATGTAAGAAAACTATCTGAAGCCTAAACAACTACTTGTTGGGTAGGGAATGTATCGGAACGGGGAGGTGGACTCCACCTTTCTTTCCGCTCACATCGTGGCTGCTCCAAAATGAGAAATACAAAATTAATCTTTTAGCCTCATCCTCCCAGCCACTAGATCAATGTAAACCAAGAATCATCTAGAGTGCCTCGCAAACCACTGTTCTAAAACTGGTCTGGCCGCACTAACACAAGAGTTCTCTCCGATTGCTCAAACTCAATTGTTCGTATCCCACGTGAAATTATTTTGATTGTTCCATCGGTCCGGCGCCTAGCCGCGTTCAATGATGCGACTCAGTTTCCTTGTTTTTGGATCATTTTTATGAGCCAAAGGAGTTTTCCTACCAAAATCACCTTCCATCGATTGAGTCATTTTTGAAGTGTTTGACATCATATTGCCTAGATCGTTAACTCTCTTACAAGTCGAAAAGCTTGGTCACCATAAACTTCCATTAAAATACTACTACTTTCGGCAAAACTTTTTTTCATATTTTGAAAAAGGGAACCAAATGGCATATACTGACACTGACGCCTTATGACAGCTGTCTTAAGGCCATGGATAATGGATACCTAGAGCATAGGCTACGAATCAGTTACAACTCCCAATATTATTTTCTCTTTACTGCACTCTTTACCACACGGCTAATCTTTGTAATGACTCTCCTGCCTCAATGATCGCAACTACGTCCAACTACGCCAATGCCATTTTCGTATACAAATTTGAAACCGATAATGCCTCATCACCCAATCTAAGGTCTTTCCAGTGCTTTAACAAGTCTCGTTATAGTACTTGATGTAGAAAGCAGAACTCGCCATCGTCAGCTTGAACAGTCTGACTGGTGGTTTTGAACGGATGTCAAAACTAGACGAGGCTGTGTTTGGACGAATATTTTACTTTTAGGTCGAACTACCTTAGGAAAAACGCGATCCACTGATATTATTCTTCTAATATTCTTGACCTAAACCGCATTGAAACCTACCGGGTTCTACGAGTAGTTTTAGGCATTGGTTTGCGTGGTCGAACTTTTTGGAGCTACTTTGAAACTTAGCATTACGGAGCTATGTTTAGGGGAAGGGCGGGTATGTAGCCTTTAACCGTCTTTTTCAAAGAAGCTCTAGTAGTGCATATTGCACAATATTTCCTTTCGCAAGAGCTATTTTAAGCTCTCTCAAGACATTTTTCCGACAAATCACTCGCGTCATGTTCCTTCCTAATTGGATCACATTTGCTTGCATTAAAACTCGCGATATTTGTTATTTTTAAATACTCTTCCCTCCACAATCATCTGTTTTAAATTTATAACCTCCTAAGCGATTAAGAGGCGCTACCTACCCTCGACTAGGATGCAAGTTCGCACTTTACCGTGTGCGACGATAGATGACAAAACCCACGTGCATCATTCCCTCCAAACATGAATGCTCCCTTCCTCTAAAATGAAATGTTTCCGAATTTCCTGGAATCCAAAGACGCTCTGCCGTCGCCCACACTTCAATCGCACGGTATTGCGGTGAATATTTGAAGAGACTCGTCGTCCCAAAACGAGGACATCCTCCAAATGGAATTAAATTGAAATTTCCAGAATCCACTGTAGTGTGACGTTGAACTGAAGAGGAGAAAGGCTTCTCGAAGAGGTCTACCATCATCTGTGTCCTTTTTCATATTCAAAAGGATTCCTCCCCTCGTTCTGAGAGGCGAATGGGAACAGGAAGAAAAAAAAATGGGCGGGGGGGGGGGGACAAGGACTGACAAACAGCTTTGGAACTGTTATACTTGGATGGAATTTCACTTTTGTCCTTTACGTTTTTGAGTTGAAATGAAAATTGATTGACAGGGCAGCATCAAGGGAGGAACGAAAAAGGAAACAAATAGCTCTTCCTACGATTGCTCCCATTTTTTTGCGAACCCGAAAAGGTAATAAATGAATTAATAAATTCAAACCGTCTTCACACACATCCGCTTCCCTTTTGGAAGTCATTGCAACGTGGAAAAAAATAACCGCAGAAATCCATTCGGTATAAGGCGTTCGCCGTGGCCGTAATCAATTTCCTCGTATTTAGCTGAAATCCGCGTGGGTTTATTCAATTTTGTACAAGGATCTACCTCATCCGCTTACGAATCCTTCTCACAAAGTATACAAACCTCAAGGCGCTGTCATAGTCGTAACATCTGTGTGTAGTCTTCGCATTTGCAACATTACTTATGTAACTCTCACGAATTCCTCTTGTCGCTGCAAGGACACAAGATTCCTGGGAACGTTGGTTACTCTAGAGCACTTGTTTGTTCCACTCTCGTAATGCCGAATAGATTGATATGACTATTATGTATGTACTCATAGGACTATCACACAATATGTCTACACGAGGGTGTGAGGAGTGGAAGCACTGGAGTGGAATCCTTTCGATTTGTACTCATCTTTAAGTTGAAAATAAATAATTCATGCGAAATCCTGTCTATAGTCCTCGAGATTTCATGTGTATTCCTTCGGAAACCATTGAAATTGCATTGCAGAAGATCTACTTTAGTCCTTGACGAACGGATCCTTATTGCTGAACTATTCAAATATATAGACGTACCACGCGTGCTATATGAATGACGAAGTCCTTTCAGATGAACCGGCAGTGACATTACTTCCATGCAAATGGTCGATTCCTTCCTTGTTCGGTACAATATCTATCCTATCCGACGGGGCCGATCGATGTCTGTGCTTGGTGTATACACAATACGTCGGTTCCGCAGGACATACTTACAAGGACATTATTCTTTCCTAATGGCGTACGGCGGCAAGGAACTTTCCTTGCAAGCAAGATGAATAGAAGGTAAACTTGAGATCTACCGAATCCATTTTTGATTTTTCTTTATGACTATCTGGTGTTGGGTTTCCCTATCCAGAAACCGGCAGCGAGGCTACCACGAAATCTGATGTAGAACGTGCACCTTTGTGGAAACTACCAAACAAACCATTAACCGCTAACCCCTCGTTCCATTCGACCGACAAAACACCTTTATTCAGGGCACCCCACTCCTCCGTACTCCCATTGTTCCGCTGGCTTTTGTTGTCGTGTTGTTTCAAGTGAATTTCAGTTTCCGTCTCGGATTTCCTTCGCTGTTAAACAGATTCAACGAATCGTAACAAGCTCCATATGCGTCTTATGGCCCGTCACACCTCACGCCCACCACCCTGCATACCGTCGTCATTTGGGTACAATTTGATCTTGGCCACGAAAGTGACAGAGACAGAGTTGTCAGTGTGTCATACGCCACGTACCCCGCCCTGTTGTCGTTGTACGTGTGGAAATATCATCACTATCGTCACAATCGTCATCAGCAGTGCCATTGCTATTATCATAACCTGGCTAGTAACTGGATAGATTTGTGCCAACGGTGTTTTCTGGAAACGACGGTGACGATGATGATACCACTACTATGTGGTCGACTCCATGAAATTCCAATCTGTTGCTTCTCGGATTGACGCTGCTGACGACATTGCCTTCCAACCGGTTGTCTTTCTTCCCATTTGTAATGGCAGTTACGAGTAGAGTGCTTGCCATACTCAGCATGGTGTTGAGTTGCGTTATTGTGGTACAAGAACGAGCATATCAAATGGATGGACAATTCATGGGCTCCAACTCATGAACTGCTTCCGGCCAGGCTGAGGTTTCCTCCTCGTTATGTAATACTTTCGTTACGTAGTCGTTTCTAGTCATCATCATCCTAACCCAAAGGTGAATCGTGATCGCATGACTGAAATCATTTTGTTCTTCTCATTTCAGCTGAGGTGATGGTGAACGATAGTCCAGTACATGTAACGCTTTGTGATACCGCCGGCCAGGATACGCTTGATCCGTTGCGTGAACTCTGCTATCCGGACTGTGATGTGTTCTTGTTATGTTTCTCGGTGGTGAAACCGGAAACATTCCATTCGATCAAGACCAAGTGGGCACCGAAATTCATGAAGAATCGCGCGTCATTGATATTGGTCGGAACACAGTCGGACTTAAGGAGTAATATTCATGTCTTGAATAAACTTCAGGTAAGTGGACCGTTATGATTATGGGCGACAAATACATTTTTAATTTTTTCTTTCAGACTAAGGGCGAGAAGCCGATTTCATTTGCGGACGCTTGGGACCTGGCCACATCAATCAAGGCAAAGTACATAGAAACATCATCCTTCACTAAGGTAAGGACTTTAGGTCGGCACCTATTCACTTATCATTTCTGATTGGGAGCAGCTTCTCGAAATGTTTGTTTCCCGCTTGGAACATATATGCTATGGGATTCATGGTGAACATGGAACTGATGTGACTAACTTATACTCACCTTGTCCCTATATTTTTGTAGCCAGGCGTTAATAGGAGTTATGAGCCTGTACATAAAAACTTTTTGCTTTAAAATAGTTCACATCAAACACTTTTATATATTTACTATATAATTTGATTTATACCACACGTGAAATTACAAAATTCCTGTTACTTTGTGAACATATCTAATACCCTATGGGGCTATCCAACAATAGGTGTCATTTTAATTTATTAAACAAGGCCAACATTTTAATGAAAAGTGGGGACATACGAGGATGGTCCGATAAGTACTTAGCCAACAAAAGGAAAACAAAAATGTTGGAGAATTGGCGATTTATTTTTCAATATAGTCTCCTTTTAGCTCGATACACTTGACCCAGCGATGCTCCAACTTCTTTAACCCGTCTGAAAAATACGTTTTCTCGAGGTCTGCAAAGTAGGCCTCCGTGGCGGCGATGACCTTCTCATTCCACTGAAATTTCTGTCCGGCGAGTGACTTTTTCAAGTTTGGAAACAAAAAGAAGTCGCACGTGGCCAAATCTGGAGAATACGGTGGATGGGGCAGCAGTTCGTAGCCCAATTCGACCAATTTGGCCGTGGCGAGGGCGGAGGTGTGAGCCGGTGCGTTATCATGGTGGAAGAGCACTTTTTTCTTCGCCAAGTGGGGCCGTATTTTCTTCAATTCGGCGTCGAATCGGCCCAATAATGTGGCATAGTACATCCCTGTGACCGTTTTGCCCTTCTCCAGGTAGTCGATGTGGATCACACCTTGTGAATCCCAGAAAACGGTGGCCATCACCTTTCCGGCCGATGGGACAGTCTTCGCCTTCTGCGGAGCACGTTCGCCAGGTGAAGTCGACTGTTCCTTGGTCTCTGGTACCAGTGTACCAGTGGATCCATGTTTCGTCGACTGTCACGAACCGACACAGAAACTCCTTCGGATTGCGCTTAAACATCGTCAAACATTGCTCTAAAGTGGTCTCACGGTTGGGCTTGTTGTCCGGAGTGAACAAACGCGGCATCCATCGCGCCGACAGCTTTCTCATGCCCAAAATTTCATGCAGGATATGACCCACGCGATCTTTTCAAATGCCTACTGTCTCAGCTATCTCGCACACCCTCAATCGGCGGTCTGCCAATACGAGATCGTGGATTTTCGCCGCGTTATCCTCCGTGGTAGCCATTTTCGGGGCACCTGGACGTGGCTCATCAAAAACCGACGTCGACCACGTTGAAACTCGTTAAACCAATTTTTGATGGTCGCCGTCGAAGAAGAAGAGTCACCGTACACAGCATCCAAACGCTCTTTGATTTCGCTGTGCGATTTCCTTTCCAAAACAAGAATCGAATCACCGACCGATATTGCTCTTTTTCCATTTCTCTAAAATCCGCAGACACTCTCGCTTCCACACGCGTTCAAAACAAAACTACGAGTCCGATCCGGCTGAAATTTCGACAGTAATAATTAAATAATAAATTTCGACACGATAATAAGTTGCTCTTGCTATACTGGCGCCATCTGGCGGTGGGGCTAAGTACTTATCGGACCACCCTCGTATTTTTGTGTTCTGGCTCCACTTCACTGCATCCTTGATATCCATATGCGCATCTGGGCTAGTACAAAATTACGCTCCTCGAAATATTCGATCAATGTGGCGACCGCGAGGAACCTTTGTGTATTTCGAGGTGCGGAAAGCGCGAACTAGCTAGAAGGAGATTCCGCCCCGTTGCAAGCTCGATAAGTCTGAGCCCGTTCTCGGATACAGTGTCGTACGGGCTCTGTTTGCTGATGACTATCTCAAATATGCCTTTTTTACCCAGCTTTGCATTAAAGCACAATTTTGATATCTTAGCTGGGATATTGGGCATACGTTCTGTTAAGGAGATCGTAGAATTGATCTTTGACGTAGACATCCATGTCTTCCGCGGGGGCGCAGATCAGACTGATGTTGGATAATTTAGCTTTAATGCGGGTCGTTATTATTTGTTCCCTCACATGCCGAAAGCTTAAGACTTTTGCCCTTAGTCTACCCCAAACAATAAATCCGCACCCGAACTAGCGTTGTCCTCTCTCCTTATAGCAGTCGCCGTAATAGATGTCACAGTTTTTCATCCGCTTTTTGCCCGGTTCATCCCATTGCATTTGCTGGACGGCGGTTAAGTCCGCTTTATAACAGTCTAGGGCGTCCACAAGTTGTTCGGCTTCATGTGGTCTAATCCGAAGGTCATCGTCCTTTTTGTCTTTTTTCGTGGGTCGTAGTGTTAAATTTGGTCCGTTCGAACCAAGGCTTGTGATGGTTTCTGCGCGCGTTTTATTTTTACAGTTACAGCTTGTTAGGCCATAGCCCAACTAACACTTACCCTGTTATGTGGCGGAGGATGTCCGCTATTCACCCTCTTTCGGATATTGTACCATGAGGAGGTGGAAGTAGGACATAACTAACAATGCTGCAAGATGCTCGGCTGCAGTGACTCTTATTCGCTTTTTAGCGGGCTAGTACCCAGGACCTTTGTCGCGTAATAAAGCTTCACCAGTTGAATGGCATTTAACGTATTTCTGCTGAACTTCAAGTAAAGAAAATCAGTTAAGTTCCCTCTCTGAAAAGACCACATCACCACAATTTTCGAAAAAAAAAAAAAACTGGACGAATGACGTAGCCTGCCCAAAATCTGACCAAACTGACACTCGTTATGGACATAGAGGTTGCTCCATGTTGCTCATATCTAAACAAATGGAAATGAACATCATCACTTAGAATAATTTTGTGCAAAAACCAAATTTTGGGCCTGCGATTAGTAAATAGCCTGCCCTGTGCGTGGTTTACTGGCTAGAACAAGATTCTTATGCAAAATTCAGTTCAAATTGGTTGCCGATAAGCCCGATTCCTGTGATCGTGTTAATTAGTCATAACTAGGTTTTCAGTCACATTTCGGCTACGCGCGTCTTGAGGTATCTATCTAAATCTAACTAAATAAAATTAACCATAGCTGTCGCTTGATAATGATCAAAATTAGTAAAAACTGCACGAATATTTGTTCGCCGTTCTAATAGTGAATTTTCACTTTTACAACCCCTTTTCTTATAACCTCCTAATATTTGTTCTTCAAAAGCTTTCGCGTTGTTGTTAGTTTATTATGGAAACTTCAGTAAATTTTAATATAACACCTGTTGTTGGATAGCCCTTTTTATCCAGTGTATGAACGGTTCAATGTCAGTTTGTTAGCCAATCTAAGTAAGTCGCCAAATATCGTTGCTTTCTTGATCCCTAATGAGTAAACCAGTCCTAAAGCGGCAGTACGAAGTGTAGTCGGTGATGATCCCCAGGAGCTGGACGTACGTTTTTTGGAGCAGGTTGTTCCTTGTTTTCAGCTTGGCTGCGGTGTTGAGACAGTGCTGCCTGAAAGTAAGGGATCTATCAATAGTTACTCCGAGATACTTGGGGTTCTTATTATGTCGTAGGGCAGTTCCGTTGAAGCCATTTTCGAGTGGCATGTGCGCAAGTTGGCTATTCAGGTGAAAGCAGGCTGACTCAGTTTTAGCTTTGCTGACGGTCAGCCTCCATTTCTTGAAGTATTCGCCTAGTGGGCCAAGATCTGCTGAGAGTGTGGTCTCAATTGAGTGCAAGTCCTGGTGTTGTGTGGCTAGCGATAGATCGTCCTCATACGAGAATTATTGTTTGGGTGTTTGGTATATCGTGAGTATGCAGGTTAAAGAGCAGTGGGGCCAGGACCGATCCTTGTAGGAGGCCGTCGTTGAGTAGTCTGGGTTTGCTCGTGCTATTGTTGAGGAATACTTGGAAAGAGCGATTACTCAGCATGTTGTTGATCAGGTTTACTATTGCCTTGCATCGTACCGTCTTCAGGAGTTTGTAGACCATTCCAGTACGCCAGACCGTAAGGTCTACGGACACTGCGCCAGTCTTAAGCCTGTTTTCAAAGCCATCCTCGATAAAAGTTTTTAAGGCGAGTACCTACAGTACAACTGCGGCCCTTTCGGAACCCAGCTTGTTGATGGCAGTTCAATTCTGTTGTATATTAATCGTTCGAGGATCTTATAGCACATACTTAAGAGAGCAATTGGTCGATAGCTGTCGGCCTTGTCGGCCGGTTTCCCTGGTTTAAGTATCGCAATGATTTTGGATTTCTTGAACACAATGAGCAGGTTGTCGGATGAAAGAATATTGTTAAAGAATTTGCATAGCCAGCTCCTTGTATTTATTCCGCAATTTTTAACGATTTCAGGATAGATTCCATCAACTCCAGCAGCTTTCCCATGCTTACAGTAGGTAATGTTAACTTCTGACTCGGTAATTGTGAAATCTTGGGAGTATGCAAAGGTTGTAGGGGACTCCTTTTTAAGCTCTTTTAGTAACCTCTTTATATGTTGGGTGTGGGCTTTATCTGATTTGGCCTTGGAAACCTCGGCAATCTGATTTGCAACGAGGTCTAGGTCGATCTTTGGTTGGTGTAATGGGAAGGAGTTTGATTCCCCAAGCTACCATATAAGGCTCCAAGTCTTTTTGCTTGATCGGGTGAAGTCCAGGTTTTGTGTTGCTTTTATCCACTTTTCTTCCGTGCGTTGTACAAGGACTGTAAGAGTTCCTCCGCGATTTTGGTGTCACCACTTTCTTGAAATTCTCGGTATAGTCGGTCACGATCAGGGCTCCAGCCGGGAATATATTCTTTTTGATACCCGTGTGGGATGTGCTTCTTTGCTGTGGCTATTACGATACCAACAAAGCGCCCATAGTTCTTGGGAGTCGGAGCGATTCAGTGAACGTTGGAGTCGAGGTCTATGGAGAAATCTTGCCAGGATGACTTCTGGGAGTTCCACCTTGGTCGCTTGGTGGCGTTTACCAACGGGATCTTTATTCCGGTTTCTAGGGCAATTGGGCGGTGTTGGCTTCTAGGGAAATCAGGTAAGATCTGTCTGTACACTTGTTGTGCGCGTCCGGCGAGTTTGAGTGAAGCGAAGCATAGATCGGGGTTGTAGTCGCGGTTCCAACGTCTGAAGTGGAAGGTTTCCCTATCTTTGACATCAAAGATTAGTGTCAGGCAGTTTATGTCAGCCCAGTCTGCCAATTTTGCGGCATTATTGTCATCCGCGTTATATCTCCAGAGAGTGTGGTGGCTATTAAAATCTCCGGTATATAGAGTGGGGTGTACATACACTGGGATCAACTCTACAGGCCAGGGGCTATAGGGAAGTTTGTAGATGTTAGCAATTTTAAGGTCGCCTGTCAATATCACTACGATAAGTACGTCGTCGTTTTCCTTAGTTTGGATCAGGCTCACATTTTCGATTGAGGACCTGACATATGTTGCTATGCCGCATGCCTGGTGATAGAAGGCGTCTATTAAGGAGAAACCGCTTATTTTACCTCGAGACGAGAGAGCTGATTCATCTGCGCAGTGAGTTTTTTGTAGGAGTACCACATCAATGTCATTTTCTTCCATTGTCTTATGTAAATAATCACACTTTGCTGTGCTGATGTTTTCATATTTAGTTGGCAGATACGGACAGAAGGTGCTATATCTCTAGTCCAGCAGCGCTGAGAAGTGCAGTTTGTGTGAGTGTGCAAACCGTAGATTGCATGATATGCGAGGTTGAGTATATTAATGAGTTGGACATTAATGGGTTTCTGCTTGTTACAATTGCCGGGAGTTCGGTTCACATTGAAAATGTTCGGCACCCAGATGTGAATATACTATAAGCGTTATCCAGGGTGCAGCGGGAGAAACTTGTCTATTGCTCGCACCCCTCATTACTATATCCTTTCCGCCATTTTTTTCATTCATATAATTCGCAGTAAATTATAAAACTCAATTTTGCTTTGTAACAGTGCGGTTAAAATGCCGCTTACGGCAATTGCTGAATCTATATATGTATGAACGCAGACAGAAGCCGCCTTCCATTTAAACCAGTCAAAGTGCTTGTATCGCAAATTCCTGGCGCAGTGCCCATACATTAGGCCATGTCATCCCATAAACGAGATTTACGATTTGGCGTTCGACGAAGATTAATTAGCGGTATTAAGTATCATATAAGTCATTACCCCAAGGTGCCGCCAACTTATTACCGAAGACCCTCCGGAAATCCTTTTTTATATCCTCTTCAAATCCTGTCTTCCTTCCATTCATTTATCAAGTCGCAACGTCACAACTTACAATGTCATTCACTGGGCTACGATTTTATCAGCCTTCCGCCAGTCATCACTAATTCAGTTACATGACGTAATGAAAAATGCCATGTTAGGAAAAAAGTCGGAGAGTAACTTTCCGACTCTCGCCTCCGCCTTCGCCTCCGCCTCGTCGAATCACATAAATCCTTTCGCTCGAATAACGACATAACAAACAAAGTTAAATACGAGTACACACAACACCCGCCTCAGACTCTATGGCTTGTTTTTGTTTTTCATTACAAAAGCTATTCCGCAGGGGAAAGCAGGCACCATATGCCCGCGTCTGACTCAACTCTATATCTGTCTCTGGAATAAATCACGAAATGGCAAACACAGAAGCAAATCCCTATTTCAATCCTGCCGGTCCCATGACAATTGGCAACCAGAAAGGAATGTTGCACAAAATTCAAAAACTTCCTCTAAAACCTCCCCGAACGTAGGAACGTACACAAACTCTAAATAATGTTTCAACAAATTTGAAGGCACTCACGCGACGCTTTACGCGTTCCATTTCTCCCAAACAAACATATGTACTCAACCTGACAAGCCACCGCACCGTACGTATAAATATCCCTGATGTCAGCCAGTAATTTGTGATTTAAGTTTCCTTTCTCCCAGAGTATACCTATCTGCGACTTAGCGGTAATTCGGCATCGTCTCCCCGAATTGTATAAAATCTCGTTGTATATGTAAGTCACGGCTTGTCTGAAGCAACACACAAAAATGCATAGAAAGCAAGAAAAACCCAACTTTTTCTTCATCCATTTCCTTTCTTTCGTTCGCGCCGCGCCAGCAAAAAACATAAGAAAAACTTCCCCCACGGGCGACCGGCAACAGCGAAAGCAACATGTTGAACCTAAATGCTAATTTAAAGTTTTCGTCTTCTGCTGATCCTTGTAAATCACTAAGTAAATAAACTTTTTTCATTCATTCATTCTTGTCCTTTTTTTTGTTTTTTAATTTTCAGGAAAAAGTCAAAGACGTCTTCGACACGGCTATATGGGAGGCCCTGGCACCCACTACCCTACCACCAACGCCGCCATTGTGGAAGAAGATTTTCTGCCTTGTGTAACCTACCATCAAGCATTGCAAGGATTCATCTTCAGGCTTCAAATCGGCGAGGCATATTTGTTGTTTTAGTTGAAATTAGCGGTAATCTGTGTAATTTTTACTTAAATCTACGTTTTTCAAGGTCCGTAAGCGTTATAGACTGATTCATTTAGATACTTAGTCGTAGGGATTCATTCATTCTTACTCGGTTATACATATTTACTTACATTCCGTTAAAGATACAACTCGCACGAGATGGAAATACATATATTGCTCTGCTAGATATTATAATAAGATTAAACAAACGATTCGATATGCTGTTGCAAGGCTTTAACGCGTCATCTTCCACGGAATCTAGCCCTAAGTTTTGCTTAATTTTTACGCTCATTTTTCTTAACGAGTTTTTATTTGATTTTTGTAAATGTTTATCTTGTAATTAGGTTTTGAGATTTTTCATACGGTTTTGATTCATTAGATTATGCATATGTTTACGATAAATGCCTTATTATGACTTTTTTGTTTATTTTTTAAGTGAAAAATCATACTTATGTCGATATAACTATACGATACGATAAAATACAACCTTTTTTAGACGAATACGTTAAACATTGTTTTATTTCAATTCATGTTGGGTTAAGATGACGGAGAATTGCCAGTTCACATATTCCTGCATCTATAATAACATAACTCGAGGGCATCACGTCATCTGTCGTGTTTACGCCTGTAAAAGCCATATTCTTACTTGATTCTACCATCACACGATCTCACCATGTACGTGAGCTTTACCAAGGCTTTAAGTAAAGGCCAGTCCTTATTGAATTTTGTCTATAATCTACAAGCAAACACCGATATAAGCAGCCTTCAATGTCAATCTGCTTGGGTCTGAAGCTAGAAGTAGTCGTAGTCAGGATGCGGTAGGTAAGCAATTTTTCTGCAAGAACCCACCTTAGGGCTACATTCGGGAACTCGGAAATATGCGTCCAAGATTAATTCTACAAATTTCTGAACAGACGACCTCAATTGTCTTAAGGTGCTTTAGTAAAGAGTTTTCAATTGGCAAGGGTACATTTTGGCGGCCTGTGGCGGTCATGCTGTTTTGGTGACATATGTCAAATCTATTTTTTATTATCAGTTATTGACGCCAAATCATCATGGTAAGCTCCACGGTTGAACAGCACGTTCAAATGATAAAACTTTATTATCAAAATGAGTGCTTGTTAGTGCAAACGTTGCGCGCGTTGGGCATATTTTACGGTTGACGTGATGGCCCTTTACTGTCGGCTCTTCAACATTTGGTAGCAAAATTTGAGGCCAACACTTTGGTAATCAATCAGCAACATTCGTATGTAAAAGGAACTCAAGATCGGTCAGTAATATCGCCGCGGTTCGTAAAAGTGTACAACAGAACCCGAAGCAATCGATTTTTCGCGTGCACAAGAATTCGGCTTTTAGTCGACTTAAACAGACTTAGGCCTACGCGTATTATACATAGACAATGCCATTTGTTCGCTGACTGTCCTTCGAAGCGTTTGGAAGGGGACCCCAATTTTTGGCCGAAAAGTCATTTTCAGCGACCGAGTCCATTTCTGGATGAACGGCTGTGTTAACAAGCGAAATTGCCGTATATGGGACGACACCAAACCACACGAGATTCACCAGATGACAATATCAAAGGTTACCGTTTGGTGTGGATTTTGGGCCGGTGGAGTCATTGGTCCGTACTTTTTCGAAAATGACATTGGTGAGGAGGTCGCTGTTAATGGCGAGCGCTACAAAACGATAATAAACAATTTGTTATTGCCCAATTTAAGCCAAATGGACGTAGAAGACATATGGTTCCAGCAGGACGGTTCTACGTATCACACAGCGGACGCCACGGTTGATATTACTTATGAACGATTTGCGGGTAATGTTATCTCTCTCAGAGTTGACGTGAATTGGCCATCAAGATCATCAGACTTGACCCCGCCAGACTTTTTTTTGTGCGGTTTCCTAAAGTCGTAGATCTTTGCGAATCAGCCGGATCTATGCGAAAGAATCATTAAAAATTGGACCCCTCGGATCCGTGCCACCGTAAGAAGCCTAGGCGGACCTTAGAAGGAAGTCATATTACATACATAATGGCCTTTCCAATAAGAAAAGAATTTTGTTATAATAATATCTCACCCACAGTTTGTTTTATTCCATTTCAACATATACCCGCCCTTATTGAAAAGCTCTTTAGCTAGTACGAAATCACCATAGTCCGTCAGACACTCTCCGCGCTTTTCAAATCTTTGAGTATCCAAGAGTGAAAAAAAGTCCAAAAAAAAAAGAGCAGACTCAATTCCTAGTGGATCTCCGGATAAAAGAGCTGAGCTGATGACTAAACACTACCCACACCATATCGCTACAACAATACGCCATTACAACACTATACTCCAAACGGTATCAAAAATCGTTGGCACACTATGGTGTTAAATAAGGCTCGGCGAAATATTCTGGAAATAAATTAGTTCCATTTCATTTCCCCTAGGATCTCCAGATGGGAACTGCCCAAAAGAGATCGTTCATGAAAAAGTACAGAAAGCAATTAAGGATAGCCTGGTGGAACGTACGTAGCCTGTAAAGAACGGGTGCCCTCCACACAGTTCTCAAATAAGTAAATATGAATTGAATATCGTGGCGGCACAAAAAGTTCGGCTTTCAAACGAAACAATTGTTAACGACGGCTAACTTTCCTTTCTGGCAGTACGGTTACCCACAGGATTCTTCATCAGCAACAAAATTGTGCAGACTATAAAGGACACGATGGCCACAATCGGGGTCCCCGTTGCAAGTAATTACTCTTGACCGTACGTTGTTGCACGGAAGATAAAGGACACGTTTTACGAAACAATGAATAAGTTATTCCATAATTTCTCATCCTACGACGTGAAATCGTGCTCGGTGACTTCCGCGTTAAAATGGGAAGAGAAACGATACATGGCACATGCCAACAAAAGGAGAAGAAATTGTATATCCGGTGGTCTTAGGATGCCAGTTCAAAAAATTGAATGTGATTTTCTAAGAGTCTGGTTTTTAACTGTCAAAAAAGGCACAAAAGAAATATAAGAATGTATACACTTTTTATTTTATTTTATAAACCAATGCTAGCCATTTTTAAAGATTGTTTTGTGTAAATATTGACCATGAGTGTTTTCCAAGTTGGCCCATACGGAGGATCTTATTTTGAGGTACTTTTTCGAGCATGCAAGAATTGGTTAGTATCTTGCTAATTACATGTGTACTGTTGGCTTTCGAGACTGAAATAAACACTGGCCCACACAGCTTAGATGAGTGACATGATGTATCCTCATGCAAAATAGTTTAAATGCGTCAAATCGAACTAACTAGGTGAACTGACCACCTGTCGAAAACGAGAGAAAAAGTACTCACCAAACTCATTTCTCAGTTGGTCTGCCAATTTAGATACTGTTAGGCATGTAACGCCGTCCTGCTGGAACCACACGTCAACCAAGTTAATCTCGTGAATTTTAGGC
This sequence comes from Merodon equestris, assembly GCA_958301585.1. Classification (NCBI taxonomy): domain Eukaryota; kingdom Metazoa; phylum Arthropoda; class Insecta; order Diptera; family Syrphidae; genus Merodon; species Merodon equestris. Next base: position 11,715,167 of record OY284415.1, on the reverse strand, counting down.
AAAAAAAAGGTTCCAAATCAATAGTGGGTGCCATTGACAGTACCATTGTTGTCACGGTCATCTTTAAAAAAATCGAGCCAATCATTCCGCCCGACTATAAGCTGTTCCGACAAATAGTCCATTTTTTCAGGTGTATCGGCAGCTCTTGTATTGCCCGAGGTTGCTCACCGGTGTAATGGGTCCGGACCCATTCAACTAAAAATGAGCTCTTCTCATAGAAAGTTCAACGCTGTGGCAAGTCTTGCACGAGCTGTATTTTGAAAAATTTATTTATTCGTCTTGTAAGTTATAAACTATATTAAACTACTTCCATATTTCTTTTATTTCGAACTCGGAAGCTCAGAGCCTCGTCGACGACCTTCGCCAAACTTCGCTGTTGTCTCATCTCTTCTAGATCCGTCCTTATATTGTCCTCCCATTCACGGCACGGCATTCCTGGGCTTTTATTTCCTACAGGTTTTCCAATCAATATTCGTTTGAGTGTTCGTCCACTGTCCATTCGTTCTATGTGTCCTGTTCATCTTAGTATTTGCGATTTAATTGCTTGGAACATACTTGGGGCTGAATAGAGTTCCTCGAGTTGTTGATTTTCCTTTATTCTTTTTTTACAAAACAAAAAAAATCACGCGTTGCCCATTGACAACCTTTTATTTAATTCGATCCTTATATCATTTTTAGCAGTCAATATGGTACGCAGATATTTGAGTCCACTTTGAGTCGGTCAGTGACTATATAAATATTTGGTTTTCTCTTTATTTACTTCTGAGCCTGTTCCTTTTCTGTTATCATTAGACTTTCTATATTTGTTTGAACTCCCAGCGAGTCCAGATCATCAGCGTAAGCTAGAGTGTTATTTTCCGAAAGGAATCTCATTACGAATTCCAGCATCAAATTAAAGAAAAGTGGTGACAAGGCATCTGCTTGTTTTAATTTTTCACGTGTCTCGAATGTTTTAGATAAGACATTCTCTGCTTTAACTTGTCCTTCGTTTCCCTTTGGGCATACTTGTGACAGTTTTACTACCATTTCCGGGACTCCCAGCCTTACATGGACGTGGTTCATTCTTCGAGCGATTCGTTCTGAAGCCACCCTGATAGTCTCCGATTGCCTCCTTTGCTTATGTTATTTGCATATTTAACAGCATCTTGTAACAGCGTGTTAGCAGAGACATTTTTCCGTAATTGTTATACTGTGTTCGGTCACCCTTTTTGAATACGGAAATGATGACCAAGTGTTCCTATTCCTTAGAGATGATTTCATTGTTTCATATAGTTCTAATGAGCCCATGTAACTTCTCTGTTAACTCTGAATGTATAAGGTCGATTTCTGCAGCCTTGTTATATTTAAACCGACGGATTGCTTCTTTTACTTCGTCAATGGTTGGTAGTCCTACCTGAACCTCTTCTGTGTAGATAACACCGTTTCCCATTGCTGCTGGCTCTCCATGTACATTCAGTAGTTTATCGAAATATTTTCTTCGTCAGACTCTTTCGTTGTCTGAAACGAGCCACTCCATTACCGTTGCGATGTGGGATGGTATTCTTTTCATACAGCGTTTAGCCCTGCATACATTGCCCTGGTATTTTTAGCAGCACATTTTTCCTTTGCCATTGTCTTTTTTTTATTCCGAAGGAGACAGCTGAGTACGAGGGTGGTCCGAAAAATACTTAGCCTACAAAAGAAAAACAACATTTTTGGAGAAATGGCGATTTATTTTTCAATATAGTCTCCTTTTAGCTCGATACACTTGACCCAGCGAAGCTCCAACTTCTTTAACCCGTCTGAAAAAAACCTTTTCTCGAGGTCTGCAAAGTAGGCCTCCGTGGCGGCGATGACCTCCTCATTCGACTGAAATTTCTGCCCGTCGAGTGAGTTTTTCAAGTTTGGAAACAAAAAGAAGTCGCACGGGGCCAAATCTGGAGAATACGGTGGACGGGGCAACAGTTCGTAGCCCAATTCGACCAATTTTGCCGTGGCGAGGGCGGAGGTGTGAGCCGGTGCGTTATCATGGTGGAAGAGCACTTTTTTCTTCGCCAAGTGGGGCCGTTTATTCTTCAATTCGGCGTCGAATCGGCCCAATAATTCACACCTTGTGAATCCCAGAAAACGGTGCCCATCACCTTTCCGGCCGATGGAATACTCTTCTGTTTCGATTGTTCCTTGGTCTCTGGTGTATACCAGTGGATCCATGTTTCGTCGACTGTCACGAACTGACGCAGAAACTCCTTCGGATTGCGCTTAAACAGTGTCAAACACTGTTCTGAAGTGGTCTCACGGTTGCGCTTGTTGTCCGGAGTGAGCAAACGCGGCACCCATCGCGCCGACAGCTTTCTCATGGCCAAAATTACATGCAGGATATGACCCACGTGATCTTTTGAAATGTCTACTGTCTCAGCTATCTCGCGCACCTTCAATCGGCGGTCTGCCAATACGAGATCGTTGTTTTTTGTCACGTTATCCTCCGTGGTAGCCGTTTTCGAGGCACCTGGACGTGGCTCATCAAAAACCGACGTGCGACTACGTTGAAACTCGTTAAACCAATTTATGGTGGTCGCCATCGAAGGAGAAGAGTCACCGTACACAGCATCTAAACGCTCTTTGATTTCGCTGTGCGATTTCCCTTCCAAAAACAAGAATCGAATCACCGACCGATATCGCTCTTTTTCCATTTTTCTAAAATCCGCGGACACTCCCGCTTCCACACGCGGTCAAAACAAAACTACGAGTCCGGTCCGGCTGAAATTTTATGGTAAAATGTACATGTGGTGCCAGCTGCCTCTCTTGATTAGAATGCATAGTGTAGCATGACTTCTTATCACAATATCAGAGGAAGATAGCTATAGGAGGACGACACTACATGCGAAATAACTGGTGAGATAATGGCTTTATTGGGAGACATATCGCTGAACGTCTGGCTTCTCTTCTCCCCCAACAAATGTCGATACGCTCTCTCCAGGTTAAGTGATGAAAAGATCTATGAGAACATTCGTCTCTACTAGGCTTATCTTCAAGACAAATCAGACTCGGTTTGCTGTGAAGGTAAAACAAACACTAGCGTAATGGTCTCAATACAACAGGAAGGTCTCCCCACCGGATTTACTACCCTCAAGAACATTTTCATATCTCAGTCAAAAAAGTATTAAACGATCTTGATACCTTCAGACAATATATACACATAAAGCGTATATCGCATCTTCAGCGTAGCAAACCTGATAGGTTTTTTCGTCCCTAAAAGTCTCTCCCTCCCTGCCATTCTTACGCTCCCCGAAAACCTTCCTCTTACCTTTTATTATCAGAACGTAAGAGGTCTGAAATCTTTGCCTTAACCGAAACGAACTTAATCCCTAATATTAACAACATTGAACTATTCCATCCAACTTTAACGTTTATCGCGACGATGATGTTAACCGACCTACTGATGGCTGCCCATTCCGCGGTGTTCTTCTAGCCGTCCGAAACTCAATCAACTCCTCCCTCATAGCAACTTCATCTTCGCAATGTCTCGACTTTGTTTCTATTAAGATTGTCCTATCCCGCAAATCGCTCTACGTTATCTGCTTTTACATTTTGCCATCACAACCTATTGAAACATATAATTTGGCCATTGATACAATCGACAATTTTAATTGAAAATTGATTTACAGACAACTATACCTCATTTTCACAAGTGACTCCTTTAAATCCTCAGTTTCAGCTTATCCACTGTCCCTATCAACCGTCGACAACTACCACTCTCCCCTTCTTCTCTCGTTATTTCACAACTCCCCTATACAAAACTCCCTCCCTTGTTCGAATGTCTCACGATTTTCACAAAGCCAACTTCCGTCAAATCAATGAATATCTCAATAGCGCTCCTTTTAATTTCAACAACCTTAACGTAAATGATGCCATATCTATATTCTACTAAAAAATATTTAATTCTATCTCTCTTCACGTTCTCATTTCACAACGCAGAACTTTGACCACCTCCTCACCCTGCTACAATCGCAGGCTTCGTTCTCTAAGAAACAAAAGAAATAAGCAGTGGACAATCTTCCTACGTACTCAATCCCCTAATGACTTTTCTAACTACCTCCACTATACCACCCTTCACAACTCCCTCTTTCAACGCCACAAGCCAATCTTATAAACGATCCTAAGTCGTTCTTTAAGTTTGTTAGCTACAAAAGAAAATCTGATGGCTATCCTACCTCTCTCTCCTTCCATGATCAAACCTCAAATGACTCCAATATTATCGCTAACTTTTACTCCACCTTTTTTAAACAGTCTTTCGCCGACGACTCCTTTGCTCCAGACCTCGCTTACTTCGATTATTTACCGAATTTTTCCCTTGGACCATTTCTTCCACGCACAGTCGATTCTCATGTCATCGAAAACAAATCTACTTAATGATGAATTCACTCCTGGACCTGACGGTCTTCCTGCCATATTTCTAAAAAAATGCTCCTCAACCATCTCTCTCCCTCTCTCGAAAATCTTCAGTCTATCTCTATCCCAAGTTGAATTCCCCCGCTTATGGAAAACCTCATTTATCACCCCTATACATAAAAAAGATCCGAAGAACGTTGTTAAAAACTATCGTCTCATTGCCAGACTGTCACAAATACGCAAACTCTTCGAGAGTATTTTGTACGAAACTCTAAGTTTTCGCTGCAAGTCGTTAATCTCCCCTAGACAACACGGTTTCCTCAAATGCAGATCTCCAACCACTAACCTTGTTGAGTTTGCGTTAGTGTTACTAGTTACTCTATCAGCCTTAGAGAACGGCCAAGAAGTTGACGTTATTTCAACCGATTTCAGTAAAGCTTTCGATAAAACCTTCCACAGACTGATACTCTTCAAATTGTCGACCCTTGGCTTCGACCTCATTTCTTTCAAGTGGATATCTTCTTACCTGGAAAATAGGTATTACAGTGTTCGTCTTAGATCTGCCTTCTCTAACCATTTTTTAGCTTCCTCCGGCGTCCCCCAAGTCCTTAGTCCACCTTAGTCTTTATTCCAGGTTTTTTTATCTTCGTTACGTTTTCTTTATTAGTTTGGAATGACATTTCTTATTGGATTGCCTTAATATGGCCTAAATAACACTGTCATAATGTTCTATTTTCCGAGTTCACCAGGCATGATCCCATGAGAGTCCTAAAAGGCATTCTTTCCCCATCCATTGATGGGGTTAAGAGTGCATGGCTCCGAGAATTAAATGCTATTCCAAAAATCGGGTTCCATATGTCTTTGGGGGCAAAAAAAGTTAGCAGCTGAAGTGAACATTATCTAATGGCTACAATTTTGTATTTGCCTTTCAGACCAAGGACACTTATCACCAGTACACATTTAAACCCAATCCTTTGATCGACAGCCTTTATTCCACTTTTCATGAGCGGTTAATTCAATTACCGCAACTAGAAAGTTTTGCATGCCACCTTTAGTGCTACCACTAAAGCGCTTTCGAAAACTTTTGCCTTCAACCACTCCTAGTTCATGACGAATGGAAATACTATATTCAACCTAATCCTTCTCTATCGCCCACTTTTCCAACCTAACCCTTGTCAGTTTTAGATGTCAGTTAGTTGTGGCATTCGCCCCTAAAACAAAATCGTAACTATGCAGTCCTTGAACCGTAACAGGCATAATCCCTAAGAACAACAACTAATCTGCTCTCGTCTTTTGGAATGAAAATTCAAAAACCGAGAAAAACCTTTTGTGTTCTAAACCTTCAACTGCAAGCTCTCAAGCCCTCTTCATTTGCCAGTAAATTGGTCAGAAATCATAAACAAAACCACCTCCACAGCAACACACCTGAAACAAAAGAAAAGTGAATCATCAAGGACATGCCCAAAACCCTTTATATCTACGGCAAATAAAACTACACCAATCAAACTAAAAGATAACAATCAGACAACATCACCCTTTCCATTAAACGAAATTGAAATCTTCTTATTCTCGTTCTTGTCCTTACCACTCCGTTCCCAATTAATCCTTGCTGGGGTCCATTTTCTCTCTCTTAAGCCATACTACATCGCAAGCTGTCGTAGAATAGTTTACAAACTCCAATTGTTTTCCGAATCCTTGTGGATTTCTGTATCTTAGTCCTTATGTATCGCATCCGCATACGATAAGAATGAGGATACGTCCAGGTTGTCTGTTCTGTCAGGCGTTCTCTAATAAATTTTTAATTACTCCCAAACTCATCGCACCACAGACAGCATCAGGTATCCAGAAAACGACATCCAAAACAAACAGCAACCATTTATAACTGATTAGAATCGTTTTCCTAAGGAGGCGGAATGGAGGCCGTTGGCATCAATGGTAGCAGGACAAACAATTGGAATTTATGAAACTCTTAGTTCATGATGATTGGTACCGAAATGATGATATGGCAATTAATCCGGGAGGGGTGCCAGTACCCACACTCGAAAATCCTTTCCGAATCTGTATTGCCCTGGCGCACGAGAAAAGGACAATATATCCGGTCAGCTTCACTCGGAATGTAGATAGGCGCTTAGGGTGTAGGTTGAGTTCTGGTTGAAATTCAAATTAGGTAGACGGCTATCATAGGCTGCGGTGGGTACATCTGAAATGGATTTCTACCCACGTAGACTTAGGTGAGATTTGTAAGGTGGCTATTGATATTCCAACCCATCTATAGGAGATATGGGTAGGTAGGAAAATAAGTCGTTTGCTCTGGCCAATTGGTTGTGGGGATCGGAGGATTGCTATCTCAAAACTTCCTCGCCCTATATAACCAATAGCAGTGCAAGGAGAAGGCATTGAAAATTATTCAAATTATCCGAAAGATACGAATACATTGATGGAGGAGCTTAAGGAGATAAGAGCAGTTGCTGTGGATTAAGGAAATGAACACTTTTGAGGTTTTGAATGGGTTGTTGTTTAATCGAAGAACATCATCACCAATGCTTGAGATGCTTGGGAGCATACATTACGGACAATGGATTGAGGCTTGAGTTTTCAATAATGTTTCGACTGTAGATTGTTAAGTACATCGAAATATTGTGTTCAAAGAAACTTTAAGGAAGTAAGGAAGTGCGTTGTGGTTGGTAGTGTTGCTTGCTCTGACCAAATTCCAAATATGTAGATTCTAATCATCTACCCAGGGCATTCTCCATGTTTCATGCATAACAACTTGATCGATTTAGAATTTCACTTTATTCTATAGGAAATAGACCTTAAACGACTTTTATTATAATATGAGTTTCTAAATAAATCAAACAAAGTTGACTGTAATTAGTATTGAGATAATACTCTGTTGTCAAATTGCCCTTAAACGAAAGCTGTAGATGAATATGGACATGCAACATCGTACCCAACCTATAAGCCCATGGAGTTGAAATCGAGTGAATTTCGAACGAAAATCATGATGTTCATGCAGCCAGTGCACTATCGCAAACATTTTATTGATGAATCCAAATGTCCGGTGCACTATGCAAGTCGAATTACATCTGTTTGGATTGGTGGAGTCTTCTGTTGCGTAAATGTGTCATATTGCATCGACTTTTCTTTGAGTACGATCTTTCAAGATAAGGTTCATAAGTTTGACGTTTCTATTACTCGAGTCTCTGTTCCTTTATGGCCAGCGACAGCGGCTGCAATGGTCTACATTTTATGTTCCCCAAGATGCATACGACCAAAGCCCTCAGGGTCGCTTCCACCCCCCAGTTATTCAGTCGCTTATCCAGGTTTAGCCTCAAGTTGTTGCAATCCTGCAGAGTTCCAACAACAGTTATACCCTCCTTTAACCCCACTGTTGCTGGACTCGAACATGGATTTCTAGCACAGCCCGGGCACTATCCGAGAATATTCATTCTCCTTGTGCTATAACCTGGGCTAATCTCTGCCCTAGCTACAAAATCACTTTTCCACAACTGCTACTGTTCACTTCAATATTACGTCGATATAAGAGCCTTCTGTGAGTATCAAGTAATTGATTTGGGCCTCCCTATACATCTGATTTAGCCTCCTAAGATGTGAAGCCGCTGAGTTTAGCACCATGAATCATAAAATCAGTGTCTAAATATGGACCATCGCCCTCCACTATGAACCCTGTCTTAACGATTTTCCACTACTGGATGCCAGCAGACAAATCAGCTAATACCTTGGGCTTCTCTGATCAGGGGGCTGAGATGCATTTTGCTAACATTCAAGGCATTTGTTCCAAAAACTAAGCCAAATTTCAAAAACTAACTTGCGTTAGAAAAACAATCTTTTGGTTATCCGACAAAAATTACAATGGGCTTGAAATCAAAAGCTTGTTACTCTATCAACATTTTTTTTAAGTCATCAGTTTTGGAACTTTTCATAAACTATTTTGGGTAAAAAGTCATTATGGCACCCTAAGGTGTATCAAATGTAAGCCCATTCATCGCACCTAGATCGCAGCTAGAAGTTATCTTTATGGTCAAGCTAGTTGCGACTTTAGGACTCATTTTGAATCTAAGATTTTGTATAATCACTCATCGCAAATAGTGGTCTGAATGCGATCAAATTTCCATGTACGCTCTTCACAATGCTGGATTCGATGGAATGGTACAAATTTGTTTGCACAAGTACGTCTTGTACAAGTATGTCAAAAGGCGTCGTTCTTGGATCATTCATAGACCAGTAGACCAAAAGTACTAATTTCGCTTCGTTTCGACTAACGCAAAGTTGGACGAAAAGGAATGACGAAACTCCGAGTCAAAAATGACCGGCTGCAGATATTTATTTCCAATATCAATGATCTGAACTTGAGTAAATCCACTTCAAGAGTGACGATCTGCAGTCAAGGGGCAAGCTGGACGATATGGAGCCTATCGAGGTAATGATTTACAGGCTCGTCAAGCTGCGAGATGACCGGGCCATAAACACAATATAGACGATTTGTAAGGGAACTTGCAAGCCAAAGGTAAAAACAAGCCAAGTTTTCAAGGAAAATATAATTTTACTAGTAGAGAAATCGTAGTACCGCCTTATGAGCTTGCTGAAGACGATTGAAATATAATTCTACAGCGAGTTCTATGAAACCACCTTGCGAAAAACGGGGATTTTTCAGGTCAATAGTATGGATTTTGAGAATCTGATTCTACAAGCGACGCTTTACGATAGATAATAACAATTGCGGCAAGAGATAGGGCAGAAGTTTAAAGGAGAAAATCTTTGAATTACTTGGAAATATGTAAGTCTTAAAAGACACCGATGTTGGCATTAAGCATTATCCCATATCCGATGGAGTTCCACAGGTGTTTATACTAGGGCCTATACTACGGGACTTAATACATAGGTTTATCCAACAAAAGCTGTCATTTTAAATTTTTTAAATAGTGGGAGTTTTTTTAATTCTGCTCTGGAATGCAAGCCCTGAGGTAAGTAATGGAGTGCAATATCTGTAAAATGTGCGCCTCGGCTATGCTATGTCATATTTTTGAACAAAAAAAAAGAGTTACGTTTTGGTATTCAGTAAACATCAGCTTCAATTATTAGTTTTCATACACAAGTCATTGGTCTTTAACATAGCGAAAGGAAAAAATCGCAGCTAACAAGGCTGATTTAAAAATGTGTATAAAGTTATTCGAAAGTTGAGCGGCCCTAAAGGAGCTTGCGCAGCAGCATTGTTAGATGAAAACGGAGCACTAGAGACTTGCAAAGAGAAACAGCTTTCGATATGGAAATCATACTTTCAGAAATCAAAAAGCGCTGTATACGCTGAAAGCTTAGAAAGTTTCGAAATAAGGTCGCGATGCCGTACAAATAGATTTATTTACGTGGATTCGTCTGATATATCAGAAATTACCAGATTAGTGGCAATGGCAGTATACCCTCTGAGCTCTTCAAAGTTGACGGCTACGGTTATGGCTATGGCTATAATGTCTGTACTAATAGCACTATTGGTAGGAATCAATTATTGTACAGTTATCCAAAAAGGATAACTGAAAAAAAATCCACCTCCATTAGACTTATCAGACCAGGCTAGACCATCATCAGACCAGGCTAAGCCAGTTTTAGACCTGGCCACTCATGTATTGGCAACTCCCATATCATAAGAATCTTAATAGAGCAGTCAGGTGAAAATAATTCACATTTAACTGGCGTTCATCGATTCCGCGAAAGCGTTTGATACACCAAGGCTTGACATTGTTTCGTCACGTTTTCTGCTAGAGGTGTTCCCGACGAAATCGTTAATATCATTAAAAGCATGTATGATGGCTCATTCTGCCGAGTGCTGTACGAAGGATAACTAAGCGAGTCCTTTCCGACGTGTTCACGAGTAAAGCAGGGCTGTGCACTCTTCACTTTGCTTTTTATTATAGCATTGAATATAGTGTTTGAAGCATATAATAGATGTAACATAAACTGGAAGATGACACAAAAATTAGGAAACTTGTCAAATGTTGTTGATGATGTCGTTTTAGTTAGCAATACATACAACGAAATGCAGGAAAGACTGAGAAATATTACAAACGACTCCTTAAAGCTCGGCCTAAAAGTCAATACAAAAACAACAAGGTAAGCAACAAATCACGGTTTGAAATAGCTGGAGAAATTGTGGATAATTATCAAGAATTCGAACTGGGAAGTACTCTGACTTTCGCAGGTGGCAAATCATCCGATATCCAGTATAGAATATCCAGAGCGTCAGGCACGTTTACTCGATCGTCGAAAGTGTGGTCAAATAAATCGCTCAAAAATGTACGGCAGTGAAACGTGACATATGAAACAAAAATCTGCTAACTACAGGGTTTTGTAAATAGTCGTAAGTGTCTGCGACGTATAGTCGGCATTTCTCATCCAACACAATTTCTAATCAACACTGGTGGCAACTGACAAATCAAAGACTAATCGAAAAAGTGCTTATGCCCAGAAAATACGAATGGATCGGGCGCATTCTTCGAAAAAGCTAAAACGGGAGATTATGCGAACAGGAAACGCTTTCTTCGTCCACCAAGCCCCGCTCATCCGATTCCGGCAGTAAGAAGTAATTTATCATACTTCTGTAGCGTTCGTTAGTTACAGTGACCGTATTGCCGATGGTATCCTCAAAAAAGTACGGCCCAATCACTTCTCCCGCGTGAACACCGCATCACACAGTGGCTCTAAGTGGCTGTAGTGGATCTTCATGCATCACACGCTGATTTTCATTGCGCCTCGTCGCTCATGATGACTTTCGACACAAAATGGTCCTCTTCTTTTCGCTCTTGCGGAGTATAGTACTCCATTGCTTATTTATTTGTATTCTGCAGCTATTTAGTTCAGACGTGTCGCATATGACTGATATTTGATGCCATTTCCAAAAATTATAACATTCTGCGCCACCCCGTGGATACTACATAATCACTACAGTTTGCGCCATCTCCTATGGGTCGATGTGAACTTCGATTAACTTCAACAATTGTCAACCGATTTTCATATGTCATAGCATTTTGGAAACGCCAATTCAATAGAATTTTAACCACGAATCGCTTTACACCAAAAGAATACGCGGAAATAGTTTCAATGTTAAAATTGAATTAATTAAAAATGAACGCTCGATTGTGCTAACTCAACGTGCGTATCGCGCAAAATATCGTGATCGTGTTGCGCTCAAAAAAGATACAATTCGTCATTGGGCCTCGAATTTTGTTCACTTTTTGTTTCAACAAGATGGCGCGACATGCCATACTGCGGACAAAACAATGAACATTTTGCGTAAGAAGTTCCCTGGAAGATTGGTGTAAAAAAAGGGCGATATTGACTGGCCTCCGAGATTGCCGGATTTGACTCCTCCAGACTTTTTTCTTTAGGGATACTTGAAAAGAAGGTGTTGGCTAACAGCCCGAAGACAATAGAATAGCTCAAGAGAAGCATTCGTGCGGAAACCGCAGAAATTTCGACCGAAATGCTCGAAAATGTCATGGAGAATGCGCGAAAACGAGCCCATTTTTGCATCGGCAATAAAGGCGGTCATTTAATTGATATTGTTTTCAAAAATTAATCAAAATAAATTGTAAAAGTCTAAATTGAATAAAAATAATATAAATAAAAGAATTTCCAAAATCGGTTGATTTGTTGATTGATGGCGCACCCTATTATTATTATTAAGGTAAGGTTTCACTTTTTTAACAAGTCTAAGGATTGTTAGCGACCCATATTATAAAGTGGTAAATCATAAACTAAGCATACAGAGTCTTAAAGGGCTGTTTGGTCTGTCGTATGTTATTAGAACAGGGATATCAAATCCAGACCACGAATTGGATGACCAATTGGGTGATGAACCTTATCAGTTAAAAAAAAAACATCCTGACCCTGTTCATTCACTTCCAGCACGCAGTCAGCGAAAGTTGGACGTTGTTTATGAATCTCTAGGTTGAATTCTTATATCAAGATAACCTTACAGAAACATGGGCCAAATTCTATATGCAAAATGCAGTACAAAGTGATTGAGAAATGCTCAAAAATTAAAATGACACCTCTTGTTGGATTGTAGCAGAGCTTAGATTTCTCCCATCGATGTTATATGAACAACCATCTATAGGCAACTGGGTTGGAAATGCACTATTGACCAAGACCATGTATATTTTTGTAGTGGCGAATATTTTTTGTGGGGACTCGATAAACACGCCCTACCCTCGATATAAACTAATTATTTGTTTTCTTCATTGTTGTTTCATTACCACAAAATTGCTAATAAGCCTGAAAAAACCAAAGTTTTCTAATCGACAGTGCTCGACATCATTTCACGGGTAGTACTTAAAGTACTCAAAGTATCGTCGTCTAGCTGGTTTTTGTTGGACAGTAAAAAAGCCAGTCGCCGAGGTACGGTCACCGTATTCTAATATGACCATAGCAACTTGGCCTTATTTTCCTATTCATAGGAAGAAATCTTGCTCCATTTTTTCTATCCTGGTTTAGCTGCTCGGGAACATACACCAGATTTTCTCTTGATTGGGTTGATAGAAAGGGCTTGCGATATTGAGCTCCCTTTTGCTTGATAGTTTGCAGAGTTACGTAAGGAAGTGATGAAGATAAGATGATAAATATTCCTGAAACAGGAATAACGCAGAAGTTAAGACCAGCCTAAAACGTCGGACCACATCGGAGTCTTACTCTTAAATTGTAAAGATGCTGGCTGTATCGGCACCCTGTAAGAACCTTGAAAAAAAATTAACCAAGCCAGCACTACCGCGCTAAAATGCTTACTTCTCGACCCGAACTTTTCACTCGGCCCGTGGCTTTTATAAATCTCTTCCACAAACACCTTCTCCGAAGTAGCTTCACAGTCGGTAAATCCTTTCTTTTAATGTTTTCTAGAGGATCCTCTGCAGTTTTCCTTTTTTCTTCACTTTCTCTCAAGCCTCCAAGCTCCTTTTCGTGTTATCTCTATAAAGTACCTAATTACTTCCCGTCCGATACTCAACAGCTCCTCTCAAGATGATAAATATTAATTAATTAATATTTATAAATAGAAATTAAACCTAAGCCAACATATAGAATACATCGTCAAGAAAACAGCAAAAAAAGTAGGTTTCTTGGGTAGAATTAGAAGTAAGATCTCTATAATGAGTGCAATACACATATATAATATTATGATAAAACCTCACTTCGAATACTGTTCAACTATTCTGTACCTTTCTTGTGAATCTATGATTATTAAGTTGCAGCGTGTGCAAAATAGGGCAATGCGAATCATTCTAAAATGTAATATTTATACACCTATAACTACGATGTTAGATGCACTTATGTGGCTAAATGTAAAGCAAAGAATATTGTATAATGTGTTAATTTTTGTTTTTAAAATTAAATATGATTTGTTACCACAGTATCTTAAGAAATATCTGCGATATGTCAGGGACTCTCAACCCTATAATTTAAGAAGCGGAGACGACTTCAGATTACCCGCTTATCGGGAAGTTTTTACCCAGAACAGCATTGTATATAAAGGTTGTCAATTTTATAATTCTCTACCTACAAACATAAAAAATGAATGCAACATACTAAGGTTTAAAAAGTTAATAGCTAATTATATAAGAGAAACTTTCCCACATATATAATTTCAAAGATTGTTAAAATTGAATTAACACACTAGCTTAAGAATAAATATGTATAAATATTGTACTATTGTTATTGAATAGCAATCTTTGCTAAATAAAATGAATTCAATTCAATTCAATTCAATTCAAATACATGAAACTCATTACGCAGACTTTATTACCCTATCAGCCTCCCTCAAGTCTCTTCGAAAAGGGTTTCACTACCATACTCGTCGCCGGCCTATCAAGATTATCTCTTCCGTCTATCCACTTCGTAGAGATTTAGATCCCTCCAAGCCCTTGACCCACATAAATCCCGGCAATTTTACGCCGTCTCCCCAATGACTAAAAAAACGAAAACTGAAAATAATGACATCCGCCCCACTCCCAACGTGACACAAATCCTCTCCGTCGAGTCCTTTCCGATAGTAGCGTCGCCACGAAATTGCTATTCAAAGCGAAACATTGTTCCCATTTAAGCCACATACAACTTTTGGATCACCAGCAAATTGAAGGATTCAAGCACTAAATCTCTTTTCACTGCCGAACAAGGACACCAGAAATCCACTCAGAACGGGCGCAGGTCCTGAAAGAAACGAATAATTAACATTCCGGACACAGACGACTTGAAATTCATGTACTCATTCGTCTTTCACGTCGTTGCCTCTTAAATTAAAGACTTGTGGTTTGTATCCTTAGACGAGTGTCTTATGCGAATTTATAAATCAAGGACATGTGAAAGGATTTAAGAGGGAATTTATCGCTGATAGCAATAAAAGCAGACGGAAAGTCCAATTAACAGTGTCAGGGCAAATACGATGCCCGAAGGACCTCTTTTCAACGGTTTCCCAATCTACCATCGAGAATCCTTTTTATGAGCACAGGTGTCTGTTGTTGACATATCATATATACTCCCGTGCTCAAGCGTATACTAGTCAGATAATCCTATTGCGTGTGCTAGGACAAGTACATTTTCCAAAACGAAGAAGGAAAAGGGATCAAGTGGTCGGGTAAAAACTCCACCAGGATGCGATTTTGATTCGATTAAAATCGTTCACGGGACGAGCAAAGTTGCTCTTTTCCTGCAACTATTCCATTTTGTCCTGTGATGCAGGCATCCTCGCATGCAGCATGAGCACAGATGGTATCCTTGCTAACCAATTTGACCTCATTGTGATGGTCTTCGCCGGTGACCGGTATGTCCTCGTCGTTCTCGATTCTATTTGGATGACGAAATGACTACCGATGAGTTGGTGTTCGATTTTTCATTCGCAGTTCGTTGAGTCCTTTTCGAACTCAAGCCAACTTTGGGTTGAGCTACGGAAGTGGTTTTTGGGACCGTCAACCTTCCACAATTGACGTGGGACGACTTAAGAGCTTTTGAATTTTGCCGGAATATGCCATCATACGCATTTGTGTGTTTTGCGGTCCATTTCGCTCGCAGGATAATTGACTTCCTTTAAGCGGCTTCGTCCATCAACGTCTCCGCGAAAGGGCTTTTGTGTGCATTTCTCGGTTACATTTAAAACCATTCGGATTGCCTTAATTAAGTATCTGCCGTACGTCTCACGTATCCTTTATTCACATTTAACATGAAACCTGAAATGCAGATTTCCAGATTTGCCAGGAAGCATCAATGGTCTTCCTGCCAGTCATCGCGCAACAGGGGAGAAGTTCGGAATGTAATTTTCGAAATATCCTGATTGCAAACTTAATCCTGCTGCATTAATTGCTCTCATTATTCGAACGGTGTCAATTACCGTTTCCCGTTCACTATAAATGAGGGAGAAAGGTAATATGAACTCCCACACAACAAAAGGAACAAAAAAGTTGCTTCGCCAGTTGCTCGTATTGTGCAAAAAGGGACATCTCCCCGTCAGGACAATGGGCAACAGGACTGTTCACAAAGAACCCTGCTGCGTTGTGGTAGTTTCATAAAAATTTAATTTCCCTTCCATGAAAATGAACCTCAACTGCATGCGGGACACCTTGAGAGGACACTCAGTCACTCGGTCTACCTCTCACCCCAAGGTGGTGTCCTGAATGTTGATAGTGAGCCAGACAATGCAGGGAATTTCGACCTGCGTCTAAATGGGGTCAGTTTGGGCAAAACAAAAAAAATTCACGGGACCTCGGCTGTGTTCTCCGTGGGCATTATTAGCGGCACCAACAAAACGAAGGTAAATTTTAATTAACTCCTGAATCAGGAAGACAGAGCCCAGCCAGGTGCTTCGAGATCGGAGGAGTGGAGCAACTGTGCTTAATGAGGATTTTAAGACAACCATTTGCATTAAAGTTTCATTCCATGACGGAGTTTAGCGGAAGTCCTATTGTGGAATGGGTAGTTCTATCTGGGGAAATCAAAGATTGTACGCTCGTCGGGGTAGCAGGTGTGGGGTAATTGAATTTTGATTGCAATCGGCCGTTGGTAGCCGGAAGTGTTCGGGTGTTGCACTAGACAATCGAGGTTTTGTTATCGGATTGGTTATAAGAACGAATTTAATTTCATCTAGCTCACTCCTTGGAGACTCACGTATGGCAAAGAACAGAGCAATCACATAACCGATAAAAATCGATAACTCTTCGTCCGCCTATACAATAAAACCGTAATTTCCCGACTGGAAGTGTAACACAAATCGAAACCAAAATGCCAGAAACGAAACGATATCGAATCCCATTACATCATCCACCATTCGAGCATCGTTTTGCCTGATCGAGTGCTTATTTATGAAAATTCCCCCAAAAATTTCAACGCGCCATAATCACCGAAACCGCCTCAAATCATCGGCAATGCCACTGGGGCATCATCGCATCGTAAAATGTTCTAGGAAGGATATTATCGATATCCTTTTAGTGAAACACCGGATACCATCAGTCAGAACCTGAAAAACAATGTAAATACAATTCCGAAGCGTATTACGATGATGACAGCATGCTATCACCCCATCAGCTTGCCGTTTCGGTTTCTTGTATTTGTAATCCTATTCCTTGAATCCGGCGTTACCCTTATTGTCGCTGTTTATTCGCTTGTCAGAGTGTTTCGCGAATGCAGTAAAAAAGAACAAAAAGAAAGCGATGAACACCTACTGCCACTTCCCTATGCTTCCTGCTCCCGATCAAGGATCAGAGAAACAGATATACATTGCCATCATGTTGCTCCTTGGGCAACTCCACCGAAGATGAGAGACGAGATGGAATTATGTAAATTTTTATGGAGTCAAAATGCGAGAGAAATTTGTTTTTTTTTATGTTGAAGGGCTACATCCTGTAAGGACATTATTCCTGAATAAATGAATAGAAATAGCTCCATTTGTGCCAGCGGCTGCGAATGGATTGAAAATGAAAATTTAATTACAAACGTCATGTCCTCGTATGGGCCAATGTAACTGACTATCTGAGTGCATCCGTTCGGTCGGATTGGGCTCCGTTCTATCATTTTACAGATGTTAACATGTTGCAGTGCTGCCCATGTGCCAGGGATACCAAGTGGATTAGCTGGGTGGGACAGTCAACTGTTGGATGGGGTTTTAATAATATCAGTCAAGTTGTTGACGTGCCAGAAACATTGTTATCCTTTGGTTTGGATGTCCTTCGGATGCTGCCTTCGTCGAGTCTCAATCAGATGGTGATTGTGGGATGTATGATATGTAGTGCTTTCGTCAGTTCGGTAGATGAATGTAGCTAATCCTTTTCTAGGAAGAAATTGTGTGCGGAGAACTGTGCATCTGGACGTGGGAAATGAAAGCCGATTGGAAACTTTGCAACACTTGTGACGAAAGCAAAGTTGCAAGTGTTTACTGCAGTCGCTCAGGAGCGGATCGATCGGAAATGGCAAACTAAGACGAGCTGAGGAAATTGAGACAATACACTTCACTGTCTTATGACAATTCTTTCAAAGTCGTGCAAGAGCTGAACCTTGGCCTCCATCAATATTCGACATGGCACCCACGCTCATAATAATTCAAAATTGAATTTCGCCGGAAATTGATGTATCCAGGGAAATTAGGGAAAACTCAATTTTCAATGGCGACAACCTACTTAGCTCTCAGCTTCGTCGACCAGAAGACATGATATTTTCTGGGAACTTGACGCCACAAGTGGCGTACTGAATGGTAGGACTAAAGTTGGTGGACCGCGACGGTGAGAATCTCATTTTTAAAAGAAAAACATCGGAAACAAAGCAGCGGCGGGTGAAAAATGAAATGACGCCATGCTTATAGGCCAAACGAGAATTTTTGTGTTTTTGTTATAGAGTTGTGAAGTGACAAGATGGGGGCATTATGATACCACACCGATGCTTCAGTGGTTTGTTCGCTGTAATTAAAAACCGAACCCACGTAAACAAACCGAAATTGAAATTTCGATCGTAGTGGGGTATTTATTTAGAAAACATGAACAAAATCTGAATCTCATTTACCATATATCTATAAGTATGTATCTATGTATAGCCGCCTATTTTTTTGGGAATAAAATTAGCCCGAATTCGGATGAATTTTCGGTTTGTCTGTGGGTGAACATGTACGAAAAGTATTTTATTCCAAAATGGATTTTAAAAACAATTACAATCTGAAAAGTCTTTTTTTTTATAATTCGTGCAGGTTCAAGAGTGTACGCTCTTACGGTGTTTGTCACACAACCTGGACGGGGTGTAGATGGTTTGTGTCGAAGATGTTCATTCACTACTCTCCGGGGGTGGTAGATAGGGAGATAGGGTTTGAGAGATTCGACTAAATATGCGTTGGTTGTAGTTCACAGTAACTTTTTTATTTCCATGTCATTGAGGTGTTATATTGAAAATGAACACGTAGAGTATGAATTTTGAAGTGATCTTATTGCTGCGAGTGTTATGCTTTCGTCAGCACTTTTTGATCATCTCTCATTCACAACAGATGTTGTTGCACAGTTTTTCCGTATAGGAATTATTCTTGACTATGGACGGACTCTAACTACAGACCTTCGGCTCAACAGATGATTACCATTGCACCTCGACCACCGAGATCATATGAACAACAAATCTGTGACAGTAACATTAGTTCCAAAACTGTAGAAATTTCAATACAAAAAGTCTCGAATGAAAGTTAATTAGGAGTCGCTAGATGAAGCCACTACTGATGCAAACTTTTTGAAAAGGATGGAGGAATCATGAAATTATAGTTAGCACGTCAAAACTTAAGTTCAGTCTTTATACTGAAGATATTCCAGATGGACAAGACCAAAGACCTACGAGGGTGGTCCGATAAGTACTTAGCCTACAAAAGAAAAACAAAAATTTTGCAGAAATGGCGATTTATTTTTCAATATAGTCTCCTTTTCGCTCGATACACTTGACCCAGTGATGCTCCAACTTCTTTAACCCGTCTGAAAAATACGTTTTCTCGAGGTCGGCAAAATAGGCCTCCGTGGGGGCGATGACCTCCTCATTCGACTGAAATTTCTGCCCGGCGAAAGACTTTTTCAAGTTTGGAAACAAAAAGAAGTCGCATGTGGGCAAATCTGGAGAATACGGTGGATGGGGCAGCAGCTCGTAGCCCAATTCGACCAATTAGGCTGTGGCGAGGGTGGAGGTGTGAGCCGGTGGAAGAGCACTTTTTTCTTCGCCAAATGGGGCCATTTTTTCTTCAATTCGGCGTCGAATCGGCCCAATAATCTGACATAGTACCTATAACCGGTCTCCAGGTTGTCGATGTGGATCACACCTTGTGAATCCCAGAAAACGGTGGCCATCACCTTTCCGGCCGATGGGACAGTCTTCGCCTTCTTCGGAGCACGTGCGCCAGGTGATGTCCACTGTTTCGACTGTTCCTTTGTCTCTGGTGTGTACCAGTGGATCAATGTTTCGCCGACTGTCACGAAACGATCCAGAAACTCCTTCGGATTGCGCTTAAACAGCATCAAACACTGCTCTGAAGTGGTCTCACGGTTGCACTTGTTGTCCGGAGTGAGCAAACGCGGCATACATCGCGCCGACAGCTTTCTCATGCCCAAAATTTCATGCAGGATATGACCCACGCGATCTTTTGAAATGCCTACTGTCTCAGCTATCTCGCGCACCTTCAATCGGCGGTCTGCAAATAGGAGATCGTGGATTTTTGTCACGTTATCCTCCGTGGTAGCCGATTTAGGGGCACCTGGACGTGGCTCATCGAAAACCGACGTGCGACCACGTTGAAACTCGGTTAACCAATTTTTGATGATCGCCATCGAAGGAGAAGAGTCACCGTACACAGCATCCAACCGCTCTTTGATTTCGCTGCGCGATTTCCCTTCCAAAAACGAGAATCGAATCACCGACCGATATTGCTCTTTTTCCATTTTTCTAAAATCCGCGGATATTCCCGCTTCCACACGCGGTCAAAACAAAACTACGAGTCCGATCTGGATAAAATTTCGCCAGTAGCCGTCTACTAGAATGTACTATACGATAGTAAGTTGCTCTTGCGAAACTGACGGTGAGGCTAAGTACTTATCGGATCACCCTCGTAGCTCCATTTGACTTTGTTCATTTGTTTTGTTGTTTTTTTGATAGTAGGTGAAAATCTTCAAGAGACACTATGAGGACCGTAAGCGCGTGCTTATAGTAGTGAGAGCTTTGTGCTCACTAAAAACACCTCCCTTCGAAACAAGTTTATTCTGCAACTAAGTCATTCAACTTATCAACTTATCTAAGATAGCAGGCAAGATTTCAACGAAGGTTGCTGCAATTTCGGCTATGTTCGTGCGGTTAAAGTTTATCGCGCTAAGTCAAAATGTTTTGCCCTTTGAAGAGGGTCCAATACATGTTTTTCGTTGAGAAATTGGAAAACAGTGCTACTTACATGATCCCCAAGTCGACGTCTATGTTTCCCTGCGAAATTTTTTGTTTCATTTTTCACAGTTACGATACTCAGATCTCGATGAATATCCTTCTTTCTAATACCCCACGGTGCGTTGACGACAACTCGTAGTACCACATTTTGAAACGCCTATATGACGTTAGAATTACTTTTCTTGGTAAAACCCCAGAGTTGTATACCATAAGTTAAAACTGATTTTAGCTCTTGCTTGTATAGAAGCAGTTCTTTGTCCAGTAATTTACACGGTCAAGGGCACGTTGCAGTTTCATAGTTGATTTCCCAACTGTTTTACTCTTTGCAAGAATTGCTGTATCGTCGGCCAACATACATAGCTAGGCTAGAATCTTGCGGGGTATATCGGGAGTATAAAATAAATACAGAAGTGGGTCAGGTACACCTTCCTGAGGAACGCCAGTCGAAATCACTTTAAAGTCGGAATACGCAACTTCGTATAGCTTTGTATAGAGAAGTTTTCGTCTAGATCTAGAGTGTGATTTTAAAAATCCATAATGCTGCGGCGCTCGACTTTGTTGCCATCATTTACGCATTTTCTGCTACTTCTTAACTATTTTAGATCTCTAATTTCAGGTGGATACTTTACTGAAACTTTCTTTATTGGTAGGGAGTGTTATTCTGCATGCTGTATGACTTCGACGAATCGGTCGACTTCGACTTCTAGTTTATAAGGTGTTGTTACCGCTTCTCTCAGTTGAATACCTTCTTCAACCTCATTCTTCTTAACCTTTCCAGTTTAATTTTTTATTAGTAACCCTAAGTGGGTATAGTGTTCCATATTCCAATTCTTACCACAACGTCATACGATCCCTAAAGAGAACATCCTACAATTGCAACGACATTTATTTGAAGTAGTCCAGGAAAAGGCCATAATTTTTGTCAAAAAAATCATAGCCCATACACCACGACAGTTTTCCTGCTTAGTCTTAACCTCTTGTTCGTATATATTCGACTAAAAACGAAACAATCTATACACAGACTTGCATCCATTTAAATTTATTCTGCTTCAAAAGAAATTCTTACCTTTTCAGTTAAAAGCTCCATTAACCTATCTTAAAAACTTATTATAAAACGAGGCAGGGCTTACAAAAGATGGAAGAAGTTTATCTGCGAGATCAATTGCCACAGTTAGCAAGCGAAATTTAAGTTTCTTATATCTAAATTCAATCTCGCAATAAACATTAAGCAAAAGTGGAAGGTCATTAAGACGCTAGGCATGGGTAAACAATTTAATTTTGAGACATCACTCTGGAGAAGATAAATAAGAAAATTGTCTTAATCATTAGATCCTAATACTATGTCCAACTTGACCAATAGTTTTGGCTTCTATAAAGTCTAAGAAGAGGATGTGCTTAAATCGACCCTTGCAATCAAATCGAACGCCACTAGCTTGGACTTTACGAACTCAAAATTCCTAAAACCAATCACCCACGTCATCTTAAGACCTCACATATGTATCTAATAGCATCTTTACCACGGCCGTCTATCCTAGATCTTGAAAGGCTTGTAAAATCGTTCATAAAAGGGTTTTTCAACTGGCGTGGGTAGATTTTGGTGGGCTGTGGCGGCCATGCTGTTTTAGTGACATCTATCAAATTTGTTGTGTATCATTCAGTTCTTAATGCCAAATCGCCGTGGCAAGTTGCACTATTGAATTGGAGGTACTGTTCAATGATAAAACTTTGTTATCAAAATGGGTGTTCGGTAGTGCAAATATTTGGGACGACCGGTTCCGTAATTAATCAGCCAACAAATAAAACTGTACGTCAAAGGAACGCAAAATCGGCCGAGAACATCGCAGTGGTCCGTGAAAGTGTACACAGAATACGAGGCAATCGATTCCTCGCCGCGGCCAAGAACTCGGCCTTTCGCGTACTTGAACTTAAAGAATTTTGCATAAAAACTTGGGCCAAAACCCGTACAAGATCCAACGGACATAGGAGTGTCTGGAAGAAGACCCCAATTTTTGGCGAAAAATTATCTTTACCGACGAGGTGCATTTTTGGATAAATGTTTGTATTAACAAGCGAAATTGCCATATACGAAACGACACCAACCTATACAAGGTTCATCAGGTGATAATGCAAAGTTACTGTTTGGTGTGGATTTTCGGCCGGCGGTGTCGTTGGTAAAATCTTTTCGAAAACGACACTGGTCAATGGCGAACGCTACAGAACGATGACAACCAATTTCCTATGGCCAAATGAACTTTATGGACTTAGACGGCATGTCGTTCCAGCAGGACAGCGCTACGTGCCACACAGCGGACGCCATGATTCTTGAAGATCGCAGCCAAATGGTAAATTTTTAAAACCAAAAAAACTTGAGTCCTTCTAGCCCAGCCAGTAAGTCAGGTTCTATCCTAGCGCCCATCTTTGCTTTTTATGATTATAACGACATTCCTGGCATTCTCAAACAAGGGCATATGCATGCAGACGAAGTCCAATTACATATTTCCAGGCCGCTACACGATCGCCGTATAAAAACAAATTCATGCTCAACTCTACCATCACCAAAAGCCAAGCCGTTGACTAAATAGCCTCCCACTTATCCAAGCCAGAGTTAGCATATTTGATAATGTTGTCGATATGGAGGCGAAAGTTGAGTTCACGGTTCAGAAGTTGACAGGGGGAACGGTTTCATTACGAATAATGTAGGTTCTGGGTCGTGAGGAAAGCGCTTGGGGGAGTAAGTGATGGCTTGGCATTTACTGACATTGAGCTCGAAATGGTTTTTTTGACACCAAGTAGTGAACCTGTTAAGGTCCAATTGGAGTGAGCATGCGTCAACAAGGTAAGATATGTGCTTAAATATTTTCATATCATCGCCATATATGGAGAGCCATTAATGGTTAGAATAAATATCAATGGGTCGAGATGACTACCTTGTGGGACACCGGAAGTAGCATTAATTTGATCAGAGATAGAAGATCTGAAGATAACATTATATTGACGATCTTCAAGGTAAGATTTGATTCATGAGATACATATAACCGGGAGAGAAACCGAGGGCAGTGAGCTTGAGTAGAATCATTTGGTGAGACATTTTGTCAAAGGCTTTGCTGAAGTCAGTGGCGACAATGTCTACTTCTTTGCTAGCTTCGAGTGCACACAAACATTGTGAAACAAACTCGACTAGATTAGTGGTTGTCGATCGAAGAAAATATGGGTTTGAAGTGAAAGAATGGTGCATGAGAGCTTGGCAATGGGACCATAGTTGGACACATCATTTTTCAGTCCTTTTTTGTGGACTGGAATGATTTAAGCATATATCCAAAACTGAGGAAAAAGTCCTTGAGAGATAGAGCTTTGAAATAGAGCGGTAAGGAGTAAACTAAAATGGTTCGCGCACTTTCTAAAACTATAACAGGTAGACAGCCGGGACCGGGAGAGTAGTCGCCCTTTAGGTTTCGAATTTTTTCGGCGATTAGGTCGGGAGTTATGTTCAGTGAGACGTCTGGGGCAGTCTTTCAAATATCGGAAATAGTCAATGATTGGCTGAAGAAATGAGCAAAGAAATTGGCGATTATTTCGGCTTCGTTGGTACAGTTGTTAAGAAAATTGAATGTAGCGGGGTAGTTATCGGTTTTTCTTTTTGTATTAATGAAGTGAAAGGAACACTGGGGTCAGAGATATGTGAGTATTGCATTCGGTTCAGGTATGGGAGATAGAGTGATTCACATAACTGTGCAAATTTAGTGTAGGACTGCATGTAATTAGAAAGGTCAGATGCAGAGGAAGATCTAAGATAGATGTGCCAATTTTTGTTTCTTTTATTGCGCAAAGAGCGTAGTTCCTTGGTATACCAGGGCGGAGATGAAGTGTAGTTCTTTTTTGGTGAATATGGGACAGAAAGAATGAAGCAGCTTTGGAGTAAAATAGCGCAAGGGTTTCGTTTAAGGATATGTGTGAATTAGGGCTAAGGAGGAAGGTAAAATTTATATTGTTGAGCAGATTATTTAGTTTCGCGAAGTCTGCTTTTCGGAAATTGAAACAGTACGTATTTTCGGAGGGAAGAATAGTGGATTGGGTCTCGAGTGAAAGGTTTACTCATAGAGGTGGATGTCTAGGGTGTCTAAAATAGAGAAAAAATGGTTACTCGGGGTAAAAACGCAGTTTACGGCATCAGATGAGAAAATCAGGTCGATTTCTCTGTCCATGTTATTGGTGATGTTACTGAGTTGCAGAAGGCCAGAGTCAGAGAAATGATCCGTGAAAAGGATATCTTTACCTGTGGAGTGGTTAGTGGCGATATAATGGGTCTCATCGCCGGATTAAACCTAATTCAGGTGTGGGAGATTGAAATCGCCACAGATGATGATGATGTCATTGGGTTCGGCGATATCAAATATGGAGTCGACGAGATTGGTTGGTAGCAATTTGTGGGCTGTGAGGGTCTTAAGTAACAGCAAAATAAAGTTTCCGTTTAGGGAGACTTATTGACGCACTAGTGAAGTTGAGGTCAGCGGAATTCGACGATTTGAAGGGCGAGGGATCATAGCGGCTGTGGATTGCTAAGAGAACTTCGCGACCATCCGGATCGGCAGAATTGTCGCGTCTCGTTGTCTCCAATGCGAGAGCATAAATTCGTTCCAGTTAAGGCAAATACATCGTAGGATAGGTTTTGGGGATTAAGGAGTACTGTCGAATTTTGGTGCGCAATCCTCTGACGTTCTATTAGTACAGGGATATGTTTTTGTAAGAAATATTCCATGGGTGGAGAGATGTAGTGGTGTTTAGGTTAGGATTTAAAATAGTTTTTGAAATTAGAGCGGGTATGTTGCAAGTGTGCCATGCGCTTTGATGGGCGGCGAATGTGGAGAGGCCGTTATTTACATCAATGGGGGATATATTAAGGCTTTCGTGAAACCGAATAAAGGTCTTTTTTAATGCAAGGGGGTCTGTGGGTCAGGCTTCTTGGTGGATTGAAACTAGGACGTTGGTTTTAGTTTTGCCGTCGATACAAATGGAGTCAGGTTCGCTCCGTGCAGGGACGGGTTAAGAATATCCCTGCAGCGATATCTCTCGCTTGTCGTAAAAGGCGACTAAAACAAAGGTAAACAAGGTAATCTAGGCAATTTAGGAAACACCAAGGTGAGCCGAGGGACACATATACCACCATTAAACTGCCCCACAAGTGTACATGCAAATCAGTGGGTTGACACGACTGGAGATCACCGGTGTTGTAAGAGTAAGATCAAACAAAAAAAATCTGGAGCATGCCCGTGTCACAAAAAAAAAACAAAAAAAAAAAAAAAATGGAAAAATGAAAAGAAGAAGAAGAAGAAGAAGGGTGACAGAAAAACAATTTTTCATGTTCGAATTCCATAGCTTTAATTTGATCTCATTAGAGACATTATAGCATCGGCAACTTCAAGGGGCAATTTAGGCAGCCTTTATGCACACCTTTTCAGAGTATTAAATAAATTAACTCTTTTCCGTACCTTTTCATTCTGTATAGTTTAAAAGATTATAATGTCAGCTGACGCTTTAAATAAAATTCAATTTAAGAACTAAACGCTAATTACTGAATCACAAATTTAAGTCGATATGCTGAATGTAGTCGAATAAATAAAATTCTTTTCAAAAACCGAGAATTCCTGTTATTTTTTGAACGCTGATTAAGGGTACAAATTTATAATCAATGAAGATAATCAATACCCTTACATGGAAAGAAAAATTGAAAAATACATAAATAGTCTTGTCTAAGACAGTTCTGTCGCCCTCCTCAGTATGCAAGTCCGGCCCTGGGCCTAGTCCAAGTACAACAGTGCAGACATGTTAAAACGTCGCAGACGAAACAAATTACAAATTAAAAAAGAGAACAAAACCCCTAAACAGGATGTTCGAGTACTTACTCTTCAACTGCAGCAATCTAATACGAAACTCCAGCACCATAAGACATTCATCTGAAAAGTTAGTTTCAAAATGTTCTCCCCGATGCCTGCAAGCACTATGTTCGAGCATCGAGCGAAGCTTTGCGCAGATAAGAGAGCTGCAATGAGAAGGCTAGTCAGCAACAGCAATAGTTGTAGTAGGAAGCATACATAGTACTAATTGCCTTTATTCAATACATCCAGACACAATTCCTGGCTTCCGTCCAACTAAACCCTTCGACTACTGCAGTAGGAAATACGCTCGTACCACTGGCACGATTCGGTTATGCCTGCCGTAGAGTGCGCCTCAGCTTCCACCCGATTCCAATCTGAACACTTTCACACGCCTTTCGAATGGAAACTATGTACTCGTGCTCCTTGTAGCTCTGCCTGTTGTCAAGATTTATGCTTTCATGTTCCTTGTCTTCCCCTAATCTAAAATGTATAAAGCAAAAGAGGGAGGCGGAAGAGCATGACAAGGGGGACGAGACACGGATGGAGAAAATTAAAATAACACACAATCTGGAAGAGAGCAGTAACGTGTTGATTTAGAATCCCATTTTGGATGCCTAGCGGTTTTTTTTCATCCTCGAAACTCCTCCTTGACTAGGGTATTCGCTCGAGTTTCATGCTTCCCATCAGTAGCTTACCGTCTCCTGGTTTTTTATTCATTCTCAATCGTGTTGAGCACAGGATGAAAAATCTGCTGCATAATAAAGGATTTGCAAGACATTCACCATGTCCTAAGCTATTTCGCTGCTCTGCTGTTTTTCGGAGTCGTGAGTGGAGCGGGAAAAGTGGGCTGCCCATTGGCTGTAGTAAAAAAATGTAAATGTCGCTACAAGGTGACGGATATGCAAGGATACACGACTACATGGCTGTAAGGATGTCAATTTGCTGCAATGGTTTTGAGATGTGATGGTGGAATGGCGGTGTGGAGGGCATAAAGGTACTAGGATTGCTATCCACAGTCGACGAGGTGGATACTGCGGAAGGTATAAAACTTCATTTCTCTTGTTGCGGTTGTTTGCATCAAACACACAAAATCCTTTTTGCTTCACTGAATTCAGCTTAACAAAAACTGTATTCAATGCTCTCTTCCTCTTCCTACTTACTATAGCTGTCTGGCTCATGGATAAGTGCAGTACATTTATAAGGCCTATTTGGCTATGCAATTCCAGGTTGTTTTATTCAAGGAAGCATCTGCGACTTAAAGAAATTATTACAAATGACTTAGTGAAATGTTTTTGCTCTCTGACGACTGATATACGGGGTAGACCGACAGAGTAAATAATAGACAAAGTCATCTGTACTCAGACGAAAGCCTCGACGTAAAAAGCTGGTGGCAGATACCAATGCCTATACCAGACATTTCTTTTCTTTTTCATTAAAACCCGATTTCGGGAAACTGCTGCCAAAGTAGGCTTCAGTCTTACTCATAATAGATTCACCAAAAGTAGTACTTAACATTTAATTTTGGTGCATTTCTTTTTATTCCTGTAAATAACGAAATTCCCTTTACTTTTTGATCACATATTGTTTACTGGTACACCACCATACCTTACTGAACAGACACCGTTTGGTTATTTGGCCCTCGGTTAATCTCGAAGCTCGTATATGCGAAGGTCGCAGTTAGTTGCTGGACTTGTTCCTCTTTATGTCAACACATGTGGCTTTAAAGGCGACAAATCTTAATCCGAACCTTCATCCAGATCTGCTGCCTATATTTGACCTTTGCCAACTTTTTCGATTACGTTGAATTTTCCTTTTCGAAGCCACGAATTCAATTTATAAGTTTATTGCTCTTCTACTGGCCACGATAACTACAAACCCCCTAGAGAGTATCAGAAAACATTTTTCCTCTCTCGTAGCCTTGGCACTTCAAATAAACATAAAATCATGGTAATTGCTATAATACTGACTAAATTGGAATGTTCGATGTCATTAATGACACAGTTTGATATTAAGCCTATGAGGACCGTGATTCATTTAAAAATAGAGCATCTGGAAGCCCATTTCTCGACATTTTGTTTGCGTGGCGTAGCACCTTGATTACGTCTTCGTGTTATGTTCTTTGAATGGATTAATTAAGGGGCGCTATCCCGCTGAAACCACATTCAATTGAGAAACGAAATCAGCTTTTATGAATTTATAGTCAATTAACCTACTTGTTGTCGCCTTCATTATCGACATATACATGTTGACATAGGGATGTGTTAACAATGAGTATATCTTTTCTGGATCTGAAGTATAGTTTTTCGATATAATAAAACAGATGGATATAGCAACTTAGATTTGTTCTTTGGACTCCTCCATTATTTTGTTCCGTCTAGTAACAGCTCATAAAAATGTAAATGTAGTTCCCATAAGGGGGTCTGTCAGCCATTATATATAGTATTTCCGAGTCCAGACGTTCATAGCCCGTCAGCGTGTGATTTACTTTTTTTTTTTTTTTTTTATATAATTCGTGCAGGTTTAAGAGTGTACGCTCTTATGGTATTTGTCTCACAACCTGTATGGTTTGTGTCGTAGATGTTCGTTCACCACTCTCCGGCGGTGGTTGTCCTAGATAGGATTTGAAAGATTCGACTGAATTTTCGTTGGTTGTAGTTCACAGTAACTCTTTGTGTTTCCATGTCATTAAGGTGTTATATTGAAAATGCACACACAGAGTATGATTTTTAAAGTGATCCTATACTGCGAGTGTTATGTCTTCGTCAGCACTTTTTGATCATCTCTCATTCAGAAGTGATGTTGTTGCACAATTTTTCCGTATAGGAATTGTTCTTGACTATGGATGGACTTGAATTGCAGACCTTCGGCTCAAGAGTCGGCGATGATTACCATTGCCCCACGTCCACCTCCTGTTGAAAATCTAAAAACCTCCTTTTGAATGGTTTAAAATCTCTAGGTTGTGCTCGTTTTGTACTCAATAGGTTATATAAATCATATAAGAAACGTTCGTTATAAATCAAGTGTGCTGCTTTCTTGCAAATAAAATCATATTGCTTACATCTTGAGACTATCACCAAGGCTAAGTCGATCCTTCACCTTCTTATTGATTTAAGAAAAATTTTTCATCCCCAATGCTCAAATGACTCACGCTTTCATTATTGGCCTGATCAAACCACTCGCGCCGTGTGGATGGTGCCACTTGCCAGATTAAGGAAAGAGCAGCTTGAAGAAATAAGTCGTGAGGGTAATATGATTATATGACCATTTCTTGAACGGAAAAAGCAACAGATAATATATTTTCGAATCTCTCCAAGGTCCGACACGGCCCAATCAAATTTCAAGACTCCAAAAAACTCACCGACAGTTTCAAAAGCCATAATCAGTTGACAACTGTTCTCTAACAAGTTGGTCACATCATCTGCTTATATAGTACAAGGAAAAATTAATTTTTGGATGCGACTGGTCTACACCTCCCTGTTGATAACCTTTAAGATTGGAGAACAGTGTGCCTCCTATATGACAGACTTTTCAGGTTTTCTTCACAAGATTATGGAAAACTTATGAGGTAAATAAAGCGCATCTCGATTTGACATCTTAGGTTGGTCTCGAGACGTGCGACACCAAAGACATCTCTCCTAAAACGACCATTTCAAAGGCGTCGAAAAGTTGAGATATGTAGAAAAATGTAATTCGAAAAATTGCCGATAATATCAAGCCACAACTAACCGGTTTGACTAGCAACGTAACATAGATATGTGCATTTCCAATACCACACCTTAATGATATGGAAACAAAAGAATTACTGTGAACTACACGGCGAACCGAGAAGCCTTTTCAAAGCAAGTGTACGATGTTTTTGCCAGTACCCCATCGAGGAGTGAAGCCGCGAAATGAACATTCGATGGCGTTGGTGTTATCGGGATCCGAACTCGCTCATCGTGCGTCAGAGGCCGACATTACCCACTGCGCCACGGCACGTAGAGCACATACACAGGAAATTGTTGCTATTGTATTCGATAGTGCTAATGAAGACCGTGATTTGTCCATTCGTCGCCGTTTGCAGTAATTGGCATTTTCATACTCGACTACGTTAAAGGTTTTAATGTTGCAAGAATATTAAGCTCGAACCTTACAAAAAACAGCACTCGCAAGAACTGAAGCCGAACGACCTGCTACAGCATTGAGTTATTGGCCAGTGGATCCTAGAAAATCTAGAGGAAGATCTGAAAAACTTTGTCTTCAGCGACAAAACCCGTTTCTTTTCGAAAAGGTATGTATAAACAAAACCGCGGTATTTGGTCCGAAGAAAAACTTCAGGCAATACAAGAGGATCAAATGCATTGTTTCTGGTCTGATGGGAACTATTTGTTATGAGAATTTTCCATGATCTATGTCAATAGGCCAAATCAATTGCAGTCTTAGAACACCACATTTCATGTGTTCTTAATGAAATGCCAATATGCTCGAAAAAGTGGCTCGAAATTGGACTCCCCGCACGGACCACTTGTTTGGTCAATATTTACACAAAATTATCTTTAAAATGCCAGGCATTGGTTTGTCAATCTAAAATGCAATTTTTTGTGTTTTTTTTTTGACAATTAAAAACCCAACGCTTAAAAAATCACATATTACGAGGGTGGTCCGATAAGTACTTAGCCTCACCGCCAGATGGCGCCAGTATCGCAAGAGCAACTTACTATCGTGTAGTACATTCTAGTAGACGACTACTGTCGAAATTTCAGCCAAATCGGAATCGTAGTTTCGTTTTGACCGCGTGTGGAAGCGGGAGTGTCCGCGGATTTTAGAAAAATGAAAAAAGAGCAATATCAGTCGGTGATTCGATTCTTGTTTTTGGAAGGGAAATCGCACAGCGAAATCAAAGAGCGTTTGGATGCTGTGTATGGTGACTCTTCTCCTTCGATGGCGACCATCAAAAATTGGTTCAACGAGTTTCTACGTGGTCGCACGTCGGCTTTTGATGACCTACGTCCAGGTGCCCCGAAAACGGCTACCACGGAGGATAACGTGACAAAAATCCACGGTCTCGTATTGGCAGACAGCCGGCCGATTGAAGGTGCGCGAGATAGCTGAGACAGTTGGCATTTCAAATGATCACCTACACTTCACGGTGTAGTAGAGTACCATCCTTCCCACAGTGGAAGACAACTTCAGTGACTAGCGGAACTGGTTTAGGTCGTAGTTGAAGTTTCCTTGCTACGGATTTGCAATAGAAACTTTGAACGTACCCTTTTTTTTCCCTGATTTTACTTACTGTGGCAGCTTCAGTTGATGTGGACAGCCCCCTGGAATAAATTCACCTCACCCCTTCCGCGAGAGTAACAATGGGAATCACTCTAATAACAATAAATGCGGTTTCATTCATTATCATCCTTTAACTGCTTATAGTCTTTAACGCACAGAACCAGATTTTACTGATGACGATCTCGGCAGATTGCTTTTCTTCTGCCCCTACTGGTGCAGCTTGTGCCCCTACTGGTGCAGCGCATATATAGGAAGACAGAACTGTCCACTCTCGCTGGGTCCATCCACGTTTGAAAAACGTCGTTTGTAGCGATGACTAATACGAACGGCCTCCGTTTTGTGATGAAAAATTGCTGCGCTTGTGGCTGAGCTAACGACCTGAATTGGGTTTGCTTTGGTTACTATATCAGATTGATGTTCTCTCCCTGTGGAAGCCTCAAGGCGCGACGTATATAACATGCAAAAGGAGGCGACCCAGCACTTACCCTTTAGGTATACCATAGAGACCTATTAGCTTTTAGTCTTAGCTTGGCCGCCCATGGGTACAAGTGATAATCAGAAGTTGTAATGTGTGGAGAATTCGGAGGATAGGGCTGGACTTCTCATTTGAGAGCTATCAATCAGTTTCAACCAGTTTTGGGATATGCGGACCAGCATTGACGGCCGGGTAACCGGTGATGGTTTAAGCAGCTCATAGTAGAGCATACCCATCTGATTCCACCAAATACGGACTATTAGCTTGGATCCATGGATATTCGGTTTCGTCGTTGAAGATGACGTTTGGCTGGGTTTGGGATTGTCGTGATGGATCCATTTTTCATCGCTATTGACAATTTGATGCAACCGCTTTCCGATATTTCTTGGTTTCAATTCGATAAAGTACGAATCGTTTTTATCCATGCATCAATCAAATGCCATATGCAACTGATGTTTTACGTAAAATAATTGGCAAAGGTAGCAGATGAAGATTGCTCATTCTATAAGAATTAATTTCAGCTTCCGAGGTCAGGAAACAGGATAAAATCGATTTTAGCACCAAAATGGTTTTTTGGAAAATGTCGGGCTAAACAAGTGACCATTTTTTTTCGCTCACTGTAATATCATTTTTCTAAAATAATAAAAACCCAACCACAAAGTTACTCTGCAATTAAAAATCGAATGATATTGGTTCGAAGTCGTCATCACTATTTGTTCTCGAGATATACGAGACGAAAAAAAGGTTAATCAGCATAAAATACCTAGCCAAAGACCCGCATACACGCATACAGCCATCTTTTTATGAATATGGATTTAGATTCTAGAAATCTTGATTGAAATTGCTAAGAAAAAGTTGATAAAGGGATATTATCCATATAGGTCACGATGAATGTCTATTATGATGCTCAAGGCTCGAAGCTTGGAGAGCTTCCAGACTTATCCCCGATAACGTGTAAGCAAGTTGAGCTACAATTCTATGCAGAACTTTATCCCCGATTCCTCGATCTATATGAACGGTCAGAAATCAGCCTTTACGTTGATTCCTAAGCTCATATCCTCGACTTCAGGACTTACAATTCATCCTTTTCTTGCTTCCATTTATTTACATTACATACCAACTGAACAGGGAATTCAGATATGGCCTGCCACCGTAGCGCAAATGTTCCAACGCTCGCCCGGGCAAACGACTTCATTAACTTCCTCACCCTTATCATCCCGCCCACAGTCAGTCGAGTTACATTCCTCCGCTTAGTATATCCGTTCTAGCCGCATGCTTATCCGTAATGACGGTCCTATAAAGCGATCTCGAAATCCCTAAAATAATTGCAATATCCTTTCCACACGTCCGTTCTCGGCCATCATTATAAAATCCAGTTAATAGTTTCATTTTGTTACCATCCTCGTAGATGCACTCGTCGCTTGGTAGCTTACGTAGGAAATAGAAAAATCATTGACCCCCGGTCGAGGGATTAAGGATAGATATCTCCAGCACAGCACCGTAGTCTTCGTCATCTCTTCAATCTCAATCAGATTCCAAATATCCTATTATCCCTAGAAATTCCGCTCACGTCCATCCGCTTTACCATCCCATGCATGCGTGGATGTGAGTGTTGCTGGTGCTCCAGAGTACAGTCTACGAGCTTCAAGGACAAGAAACTGATGCCGAAGCTAATGCCAAAGCTGATGATGATAATGACGAGAATAGAACGTTGAAGAATGAGGTCGAAGATAGTTGGAATGTTGATCATGCCCGTGATGGTCACATCGATTTCTATTTTCTATGTCAGCCAGCAAATAAATGGAGACGAGAACGAGGACCAGTCGTTGGCTTTTATTGATTCATCACCACGAAGTGGGGCCGGGGGGAAGATGAGAAAAGTACGTCGGTAACAACAGAGAAAGATTATGACTTTTGGACAGTTAGGAATTGTCCTGCGACGACGGTTGCTCGGATTTGAATGCCTTGAAAGTCGGGTCGATCCATTATTAACTTTGCTCACTGTTCCCTGATCTAATTGGCAATAAAATCTCTGGTCTTGTCCTTTATTCATCCTTCGAACGAGTACAAAAGGACACTTTTGAATATCTTTTTGTTCTGTTATCGCGGGATTTTCAATGACCATTTCGGAACACATTTTTGTGTCGGTGACAACAATGCGGGGAGGAAATAATTTAATTTGCCGGTCGGAGGATAATTTGATTGTCCTTGTTAGGTATTTTGTGTTTTGTGTTTCGTTGTTATCCCTGTAAACAGGATAATAAAGTAAAAAGGAAGTAAAAAAAAATTGAAGAGATTTGCTGCTTCATTTTTCGGTTTGGCTTTTCGTATTGCTGACACGCAGGGCATTTAGGACGTTTGTTTGTGGGTTGGGAATCATGGGTATCCTTTTGACAGGAGCTATTGCGATTCATGGGCCTTTTGCGGCACTACATCGGATATCCAATGGTCATTTCTATTTGTTCCGTTTGTCCAGTTGATCCTTTTACTGTTTTTTATCGTTTTCGGGAACCGAGTGATTACGATGCTAGTAACGTACACTAGAGCGTGTGTGAACGTGGTCGAGGCACGCAAGCAATCTGATGACAAATGATTACATTTCAATTGGTAGAATGTAGCGGAAGTGGTTTTGTGTGCCATAATGGGACACATATTGGAAAATTGCGGTTGGGCGTAAGGACACAATGATGTGGGTGAATTATTTACAGACATTGGGAAATTCAGTTCTTATTTTGAGTGTTGCTCTTTGTGTGGAATTAATTGTGGTATACATAGTGCTGACGATGGTGGTGGTATTGTGAGCGGTGGAGATACATATATGAGTGGCTAAGCTGAATTCGGTATTTACGGTTTTGCTTTCAAGCTGTCGAGGGGTTTAGCCGTTTAAGTCAAGCGGGATTGCGGATTGCGATCTACGAATATATTTAATTAAGGATTATGATATTTGATTTATTATTCTATTGCTTTTAGGAAAGGGTTGGTGGTCTTGCTATAAGCCTTCCCAGGACGGTCTTAGATGATTTTATAGCCACTATTTTTGATTTGACAAGATAGGAAGGAAAATAATTTATCACATCAAAGACTGTAAGGGCATTCTGAACCACTTAATATTCTTTTGACAGAAGAGAATTGACATACATATGTCATACGATCGAAAAATAATTTTAATTTAAGATTTAAAAGAAACCCTTTTTGGTTTGAATCGGTATAGAATTTTTTGTCAGAGCCTCTAATAATCCTAAAAACCCTTCTGGGACTCGATTCTTAAAGCAGTACTTAGTTCTTAGTGCAAGTGCTCTTAATCTCGTGAATGCTCGTGAAATTTAGATTGTCTCAGCCAACACAATCAGTAGGGACAAAAAGGAAAAAAAAATATTACGAACACGCCCTATAAAGAGGGTTGTCGGCAATGTTCCTCGGCTTCTACCGTTTCTACCTCGACAGTGAGCTGTTGTCTATACGGATCTTACAGTTTTGGTTTAATTTTAGGTCAGTTCTTAAGGGAAACCTCGTTCGCAAAGTCAGCAACGTAGCAAGTACAAAAGCGGAAAAATGTTACGCACTAAACTACTACAGTTCTTTTCTCGACTTGAATACGACGCCGTCAGCTGCCGTCTATACGGATCTAACTTTCTATTTTAATTTTACATCGGTTCTTCAGGGACACCTTGTTAACAGAGTCGACAGCGTCCTTCTGCCTCAACAGTTTCTTTCTCGACCTAAAAATAATGCAGGTAGCGTCTGTTCGGATCTAACCATTTAAAATTAATTTTAGCTGGTTCCTTCAGGGAATCCTCGTTCACAGAGTCAGCAAGGGAGTAGGTATCAACAACCGAAATTTGGCGCGTATACGCCCTGTATAGTGTGAGATGTCGACAGCGTCTCTCAACGCCTCTCGGCTTGAGCTAATCTTTTCCATTTTCTTTTATGCCGAACTTTAGAAAAAACATCGTTCACTGAGTCGATAACGGGGTAGGTGCCAAAATCAGCTAAATGATAACCTCTGATGTCTTTCAATAGTTCAATGTCAGTATTAAGTAGAGCTGACCACGACCCCTCACTCTGCCAAAATGCTCTCTTACCTCCTACTATCAGAATGTAAGAAGTCTTCGCTCAACAACCCAAGCTATTTTCCATTAGTCACATGCTCTTCCCTTTGAAATATTCGCTCTGATCGAAACAAACCTGACCCATAAATAACCTCGAACTCTTCCCATCAAATTTTAATGTTTATCGCGAGGACGAACTCAGCTGACCCACTAATGGTTTCCTTTGTCGAGGCCTCCTACTAGCCCTCCTTAATACAATTGACTCTTCTTTTATTGCAATATCATCCTCCCCACTTCTCGACTTGTTTCAGTTAAGATTGTTCTACCCCAGAAGACATTGTATATTATTTGTTTCTACATCTTGCCCTCATAACCTATTGTATCCTATCAACTCGTCGTAACTCGTAACACAGTTGACCAAGTAATTGATTTGAGATCTCCACTTCACCGCCCTTCACAACTCCCAATGTAAACGCTATTTAACTGAAACGCAAGCCAATCTTATAAGTGATCCTAAGTCATTCTTTAAGTTTGTTAACTACAAAAGAAAATCTGATTCCTACCTTATTCTCCTTCCATGATCAAACCTCAAATGACCCCAATATTATCGGCAACTTTTTCGCCACCTTTTGTAAACAGCCTTTCGCTGACGACTTCTTTGCTTCAGACCTAGCTTACTCCAATTTTTCCATTGGACCATTTCTTCCTCGCACAGTCGATTCTCTTGTCATCGAAAACAAATTAAATATACTTAATGATGAATTCACTCCTTCACCTGGCGGTCTCCCTGTATTATTTCTAAAAAAATGCTCCTCAACTCTCTCTCCCTCTCTCGAAAATCTTCAGGTTATCTCTATCCCTAGGTGAGTTCCCCCGCATATGTAAAACCTCATTTATCACCCCTATACACAAAAAAAGATCCGAAGAACGTTGTTATCAACTATGGTCCCATTTCCAAACTGTCACAAATACTAATCTCCCCTAGACAACACAGTTTTCTCAAATGCAGATCTACAACCACTAACCTTGTTGAGTTTGTGTCCTTTACCCTATCAGGCTTAGAGAACGGCAAAGAAGTCGATGTTATTTCAACCGATTTCAGTAAAGCTTTCCATAAAATCTGCCAAAGACTGATACTCTTCAAATTGTCTTCGACCCCATTTCCTTGAAGTGGATATCTTCTTAAATGGAAAATCGCTATTACAGTGTTCGTTTTAAATCTGCCTTCTCTAACCCCTTTTTAGCTTCCTCCGGCGGCCCCCAAGGCAGCCACTTGGTCCACTTCTTTTCGTTCTTACCATAAACGACCTTGAAATGGTGATCAAACATTCCCACATCTCATTATATGCCGACGACACCAAGTTCTTCATGACCATTTCCTCCAGTCATGAACCTTCCTTTATTCTGATCACAATAGTTTTTCCATCTGGTGTTCCGAAAATTGTTTAGAGCTGAACATTTCCAAATGCCAATCAATTACCTTTTCACGTAAACGAATCAAACCTCCTCCTCGTCTCTACTTCCTCAGTAATAAACCCATCTCCACCGTATAGACCATTCGCGATCTTGGCATATTATGTGACCAGGAGCTAAATTTTCGCACACACATCGATGAGATGGGATAATCCTTAAAGCTAATTCAGCACTCGATTTCGTGAAGCGATAGTCTAAAGAAATCTCAAACCCTTACGTTACCCGATCTCTTTACATAATCCTTGTCCGGCTCCTTCTTGAATACGCCTCTCAAGTTTGGTCTCCTTGACAACAAACCAGCTTTTCTAGAATCGAGAACATCCAACGCCAGTTCCTACGTTTTGCTCTTCGAGGTTTCCCCTCGTACTATCCTTTGATTTTACCATCCTACCAAGACCGCCTTAAACTTATCAACGTGAACACGTTGGAGGAAAGAAGAATTGTATCTGACATTCTTTTCATCCATCGACTCTTTTCAGGTACCATTGACTGCGCGACCCTGCAATGTAGGAAATCCCCGTCTCTTCTGTCAACCCACCTCCTTCCCGTACTGCCTATGGTTCCAATGAACCCATTAATCGCATGCTGGGGTTTTAATTCGAATCCTTACTTCGCTATCAACCTCAACACTCCATGCATAAAAATCCGTCCACGTAAATTAAATTAACCTCATGCAGTAATCATTGAGCGAAATCAAAGTATTCGAACTAATAGAAACAAAGAAATTACAAAATTCCAGTTACTTTTTGAACAAACGATGTACATCTGAGTAGCCAACAAATCCCTAGATTTTCTGCAATTGGAAAATTTCATTGATCCCCCTCTATAAGAAACTGCCAAATAAGAATAAGCTTATATTTGGTCCACCTCCCTTGCTTCACTAAAGAACAGATGTCGCACAAAGTTATAGACGAGAAACCAATACAGAATCAATGTACCATTGATAAAGTTGATTTTTGGGTGTCAACGTGGGTCGACGCCAGAAGACTCAAATGGCTTATGCATCGTAAAAATGTGCTCTCCGCAGTATAGTCTCAGTGATAAATGAATGACGTGACGTCAGTTCATGATGCTCAAAAGAGCATCAATCACGCTCAAGCCCTTAATAACATCGCATACGCCACTCTCAACTTTAAGTTCAACCCACATTTGACTGATGATCTAACGAAGTAGGACATTCTCATGCAGTCCATTAACTATTAAAACTGCAACGGACACACAAAACGTTCAACGTCACCTTACGTGACACAAGAAAATATCGTGACGCTTGCTACCGAGGGAGCATAATTTTTAGGACCAACTTTAAATCCTGTCGAACTAAATTAGAAACACACTCGACCAGAAAGAAATTTGCATATAGATGATGAGTTTTTTGCTTCCTTCAATTAAGTAGCCACCGGCGCCATTAGAATTTCATAAGGCAATCCTTTCCACCTGTTCTCCCGAGTACCATTATCAACAGTGTGCTGTAATGTAGGAGTCCACATCCTGTCCAAGTGTTTATTAACTGCGTAATTAGGTTGCCGAACAAAGGAAAAAAAAAAGTCCTTGTGTCCTTGCTGATGAAATTACAAGCACATACATATGTACATACATATGTAAATTATTCATCCCCACATGATAGCATCCGAGAATCGACTCGTCTGCTTGTGGTGGAGCCGTGCACGACGTACTTCCACCCGTTGGCCAGTAATTAGTTCAGAAGTCGTATCGCCCATTTCCACTTTCATATCCTTACCCGTGTCCTTTGATTTGCTCTGTTTGGATTTCATTTCAGCAAGGACAAAAAACAACACGGACAGTATGGTAGATGGACGAAAAAATGTCTAACACTGCGAGGGGTCAATGATTTTTTTATTGCCTTCGCTTGGAATGGGGGTCAGCAACACCAGTTGTCCGGGAGCACCAGAAAAACTCCATAACAATTCAGATCCAGTAACACAACGTTGCCTATATCAAGTGCGGTTTGGCCTCCGTCCCTCATCTTTGCATGGGTGATTTGTTTCTGTTTCGCCTCCCTTCCAAGAGGACTGCTTAACATGACAGCATATGAGAAAATGAATTGGCGGAAGCAAAACCGAGAAAAAGGACGAAATATGTTAGGAAGACGCAAAAGCAGTGGACTGGGGAGACGATGGGCAAGAAGGGCGGGGAAAACGCTATGAGAAGAATGGATTTCGACAGTGTCCAAAATGCAGCTCCAGCACAAGGCGACTACGGCCTGCAGTTATTGCAGGATTTTCTGTGGACATTCCATAGCTTGCTAACATTTGGCGAAATGACGCCCTGGCACTAAGGCTTAGTATTGTACGTATTCCATGGGGTTAAAAATGTTCCTTTATTTGTTTTTGTTACGTTTTTGCACATAAAATGTTTGCCGCTCCATTGTTTGTTCTATGTGTATATTCCATGTAGCAGTCGGAAGAGTGTTGCCGTGACGTTGGAAAAGTATTAATATAAGAAAATTTCTTGGACAAAGAGTGACAAATTGTGGATATCGGTGTGAGAAGTTCCTGAAAAAGTGAACCATTCTTCCGAGAAAGGGCTGTGATTAGCACTTAAAAGATATACGATCCCGCGATGTTGCTTGGAGGCGAAGTATTGGCACTCCAGCTGAGAAAATATTAGAACATTAAAAAGCTCACAAGGTTCCGACAATATATGACTCAAATTTTTCACATTTTCATGTTTATTATGGAAGCGTTACAGACCTACTGAAGCTTTCTCAATCATCTAAGTTCTATTTGAATCACTTCTTTCCATAGGTGGAAGAGACAAATTTCATATTGCCGACTTCGAAAGTCGAGTTATTATTAGCTTTTTCCAGTGAAGCATATTTCAGGCTTCAGCTTAGAAGGGCTTGATTAATCTTTCGCTCAGACTATATCTGTACCGAAACAGTAAAAATAGGTTTTTAAGTCACAATGGTATAATCACGTCAAGTGGGGACTCAAGATGGATGAAAGTAAAACATTCTACCAGCGCTAGTCTTGGACCTTTTTTTTTGGAAAAAAAAAATACGGATCAACGTCTTGCGATGTAATAACATCGCAATACTTTTTTTCGCATGTTCTCTTCTCAAGCATTTTGGTGCCACTGTATCTTCCAAAGAAAATGTTGTGCGAAATCAAACAACGATATGGCGAATAGCGATCTCAGATCGTCGCTTATGTTGAGTGTAATATGATGGAAATGCTCTATGAGTCTGCCACACAGAACCTTAATTTAGAAACGAATTCCTGAAACTAGGAAACGTCGTTCAAGGCGTATGCCGTCACCAGAAAATAGCAAGGACTGATGAATAAAAATGACACCGACCACTGCAAGTTGATAATTTGCCTAACGATACGACTTTCTGAAGGAATGACTTCAAAAAACACTTTTTATACCCTATATATGGCCGTACTCGTTGAGTAATTAGATTAGCTACATAATAAGTACGTACATATGTCTCTAAGTATGGTCCTGATCCAGGGAGTTATCCGCTGCCAAAATCATGTCCTTTATTTTCAATTTCACTTCAATTACTCGTTCTTCATTCCTGCTTAAATATGATTTCAGCAGTGACTTTCGCGCTGATTTAAGACGTTCTATCAATTCCAAATAGGGCAACCACCAACGCATCTTAAATTTATTCAAAAAATTGGGTGACTGTTTGAATTAAGCGAGTTAAATATATTCGATTCTCGATATTTTTTTGATAAGTATATTTTGCACATTAGGTTTGCTTTTCACAGATACGAGTATAAGAGACATTGAAGACGTGCTGCGGTGTGCTTGGCGATTTTTCCTATTGGAAAATAAAATGGTTTAAGAATTTTTATGGAGAATAATCGAATAACCATGGCTAAGGTTAGTGACATATAAATTGGGTCATGCTATGACATTTTTGAGATATTTACTAAATTTTGAAACAAGAATCGCCCCATGAGCATCGCCAGACACTGTTGAGTGACTTGAAAGACGATCGAGATTTGCTAAAAAGGCTCATTACTGGCCACGAAACTTGGATATATACTCGTAGTTACGACATTGAAACCAGAACCCAATCATCCAAATGGAAGCGACCAGAAAATCTAAGACAGAAAAAGCACGCCAAGTTTTGAAAGCAATTTGGGGAAGCACAAGGATTTCGATGAAGTATACTCGTATAGAGAAGTGAATTATTTTTTAACCCGACCTACGGATTGATGCTAAATGGCGTTACCGCAAAGAATGAGTAGAATGTGGTTTGTTACGTAAAGATATGCTTAATGCCGAATAGTAAAGCCTGGGAGCCATGTATTAATATGGGATATAAATTTCCTGTAAAACCTTAACTTTCTTTGGAAGCAATAAAAATCAAGAACTCGCCGGGTATTGTTAAGCGAACGATGGAGAACTACTGGGTTCTTACATGATTTTTAAAAAGTAAGAACCAGTGTTTTTTTAAGATGCAAGTGCAAGTGGATGAAACCTAAGCTGTATTGACCTGAATGCGTTGAAAGCTATGACCGCTTGAATGCGTCAGCTCATCAAAAGTCAGTGAATTGTAGAAATAGTGGAAATATTTATGAATTAATATCGGTAACGAAGTTATTGATAAAATTATTTAAAACTAATCGAAAATTCCTGTTACTTTTTGAACACCACTCGTATTTTCTTCTTGTTCTTTTCCTTTTTTCCGGCGTCGTTATGGTCAGAAGTGTAGGACCATAACCTTCCCAATTAACTGCATTCCTACTGGTCCGCTTGTGGGGGTCCGCCGGTTTGACCTCAGAATGTAGCGGCAGGCTTCCCGGTTTGGGATTACTTCATCGCTGAGGCCAATCAAATGCTGGTGTTTTTGCATTTGTTTACACCAATTGTTTTTCGGCCTGCCTTTTTTGCGTGTTGAAATTGGAACGTTGATTGATAACGCCTTTTGGACGGGGTTCAAAGGATCTCTCCTTTGAACATGGCAATACCAACTGACTCGGTCGCGCTCTATCTTTCTTGTGATGGTTTCTTTTACGTGGAGGCTTCCTCGGATCTTTGAACTTCTATTTCTGTCACGCTTTGTTACTCCCGCTGTCATGCGAAGCATCTTCATCTCAGCTGCCGTTAATTTGCTCTCATACTTTTTGTGCATTGTCCAGCATTGTGAACCGTATGTGAGCGCCGGACGTATAACTGAAGTGTAGAGCCTTCCTTTCAGCTTAGGGGGCATTTTTCGATCACAGAAGATGGCGGAGTTTTCCCGCCACTTTATCCACCCTACGCTTACG
This sequence comes from Merodon equestris, assembly GCA_958301585.1. Classification (NCBI taxonomy): domain Eukaryota; kingdom Metazoa; phylum Arthropoda; class Insecta; order Diptera; family Syrphidae; genus Merodon; species Merodon equestris. The sequence goes on along the minus strand of OY284415.1, from coordinate 11,671,990 downwards.
CGATGGTTGATGTCATCACAAGTTGCTTCTTTATTAATCATAGATCCCAGATATTTAAACTTTTCACACTTTGGAAGCACTCTTCCATTCAAGTAAATGTCTGGAATAGGCTGAGAACGGGCAGCACATATACTCTGTCTTCTTTGAACTAATACGATACCCGTGTCCCTCAAAAATGTCCACCCACACATCAAGTGCTCGTTGTTGGGACGCCTGATCATCACTTATAATGGCTCCATCGTCAGCAAAGAATAGCTGGTGCACATTGGGGTCCGTCACTTTTCCTTCAAGCAAGCAATCAGGGACTGCTATAAAGAGCAGTGGGCTGAGGACGCTCCCTTGGTGTACACCGACTTTGATTGCGAACTCTTCGGTGACTCCTGCGGTGCATCTTACTCTTGTCGTTGCTCTCTTGTACATGTCCATGATCACTCGCACGTAGGTTTCTGGAACTCCTTCTTGTCTTAGCGCTACCCATAAAAGATTTCTTGGTTGCCGGTCAAAGGCCTTCTCGAAATCAACCAACACCATATGCAAGTCCTTTGAAGAATCACGATGCTTTTCCATCATGACCCTTATACTTTGGATTGCATCTGTTGTTGATTTACCCGAGACAAACCCGCACTGGTCATCAGATAGTCGTATTATTTTCCGCAGTCGGCTATCTAATACCCGTTCAACGATCTTCATGGTGTGCGACATCAGCTTGACAGAACGGTAGTTATCACAATTTCGCGTATCACCCTTTCCTTTGTGCAAAGGAAGAAGATAGCTTTCCCTCCATTGATTAGGCATAGTGTCGCCTCTCATAAGTTTGGAGATAAGAACCATGAGCCATCTAGACCCGATGTCTCCCATCTTTTTCCAGAACTCAGAGGGTATCCCGTCCGGCCCAAGAGCTTTTCTTTTCTTGGAGTTTTTAACCGCGTACCGAACTTCTTCGACTGTGATGTCGGATATTTCGGCATGATTCGGGGCGGCTCTTGGAAAGTACACTCGGGGAAACTGTTCGTTCAGAAGTTCCTCGCAATACTGTCGCCATCTGTGGAGAATTTTTTCGTCTTCCACAAGGAGTTGGCCTTCAGCATTGTTAATAAACTTTGGGAAACGAATCTCCTGAGCATTTCTTCTTCTCTGGGCGGCTATCTTAAAGATATTTGCTCCTTTGTTCAAATAGCCTGGTTCCTGTCAGACGCGGAAGACGATATTTCTCCCGACTCCTGATAGAGGCCTTCCATGCTTTTCGCTTTGAATTCGGCGCACTTTTTCTTCGCGATACCTTTGCAATATCTATATACCTTTTCACGGCGAGCTTTTTCCTCTCTATTAGTAGAAGAGCACTTTGACCAAGCTTCTGCAGTCCTCATTACCGACCTCATCGATAGTGGAAAAGAGGTAGTTTTTCTGCTGGTAATAAAAGCTTCGCCTTTTCCTTTATCCAGCTTATACCACTTGATTCTCTCAGACACCTTCGTTTGCTGCTTTGACTTCTTACTCGCCTCCATAAAAAATTCAGTCAGGAGGAGACGGTGTTGAGGGGCGATCGCGTCTCCCAGGATCACTTTGCAATCTTTAACTCATGGCTTCATGAAACTGGATACCAAATGATAGTCTATTTGAGTTTCATTTCCGCCGCTGCTATAAGTGATCAGGTGTCGACTTTGTTTAACGAACATGGTATTTAGCACTATAAGACCGTACGACTTGCACATGTTTAGGATATCTTCACCTGAAGAGTTCCTGGTGCCGTATCCCAGCCCTCCGTGGTAGTCTTCATAGTCTTCGCTTGTTTTCCCGACATGTCCGTTTAAATCTCCCCCAACAAACAAAAGCTCTTCCTTTGGGATGATTTTGACAAGGTTGTGGAAATCTAGCCAGAATGCATCTTTTTCTTTTTGTTCGCATCCTACTTGAGGGGCATATGCGCTTACGATGTTCCACACCTCACCATGTGTGGGCACCAATTTGAGAGCCATCAAACGGTCACTGGACTTTGAAATGGTTAAGACGTTGCCAAGTAGCTCTGCCGCAAGGATGATGGCGATTCCGTTTTTTCCTTGTTCCAATCCATAGTAAAACATCTTGTAGGCTTTTGTTTTAACGTCCAAGAAACGTGCCCGATTACCGGTGTTTCGCCATTTCGTCTCTTGTACGCACAGGATGTCTACTCGCCTTCTAACCATCATTTCTTCAAGCTCATAGATGCGACCACTCATGCTTCCAACGTTCCAACTCGCGATATCCCCCGGAAATCCTATAGCTCTGACCCGAGCATTGCTGCTCGTCCCAGGATCACGACCATTGGTAGTGCCTGGCGGGGTAGTGCTTTTCCTTTTAGCGTTTTTTTCCATAATGCTACGGTTTGACCGTTTTCTCGAACACACCTCGTATGTAGGCGAGTAAAATCCGGCTGCCATTATTGCAACTTATACTATATTACAAGAACCATATTTTCAATTCTAATTTCAAGTACTTAATGATATACATACATATATTAGGTATGAAAACTTATTATATATTCGTTAATTGTTCTCTTTTACTTACTCATGTACATATGTAAGCATATTGTAAGCTTAGAGGTAAGCTTGAGTTAACTAATATGTTGTGAGTTAGTTTCAAGAGAGATGAATAAAAGAACAGTCGTGTTCCAATACATTACTTAAGACATCGAACAACGGCAACACTTTCGCCAGCAATAGCCTTATTCGGCCGCTGTGCCATTGTTCAGTAATACTCGTGCATAGAAGTCATTTCGTCGACATTTATTACCCCAAAAAAGGACTACAGGCCACTTTTACAAGTTTTTTCCTTCTGATCCTTTTTCGTTCTCGCTTTTCTTTTCATTTTTCTCCCCTTTCCCCCATGTACTAGCACTTTTACACGCTTTTGTTACAGAGTAGAGTCGAAAACACTTGGGGATTTCAATTTTCCTATATTTTTTTCGCCACAGAACGCTAGAACTTGGTATCAGATTGAATTCGAAAACGCCAAAGGATTTCAATCCAAAGCCGCAGTTGGACTAGCTTCAGATTTATAGATGCAAATGAGGTAGAGAGTCGAAATCTGTTCGCACACATGTGCGCGCGATGTATTGCAGGTCCTTAACGAGTGAACGCAATGGGTGGGCGGAAAATGGTTTACGAAAGGATATGTAGGAGTTTTTCCGGATTTAATTGCAATACGTTGGTTAGATTTCCGTTTTTTCCCCGGGGGGGAAATATGACACGAACTGAGGACCAGACGAGTTAGAGCGGCTACGAATGCCTATGGGAACAGCACTACTATGTATTGATATCGATGGTTGCCAGAATCATGAAGTCATTCGAAAATAAACCCAACACTGCTTAAACAAATACCATCAATAGTCCACGACTCCGTTACCATTATGAGCCTCTTGCACGAAACGTAATCAAATTGATTCTGGAAATAATAATAAAAACCAGACAAGTTTCTCCCTAATCAATTCTAAATCATAATTGTAAACAAAAAGGACTCTCGACGCGACCGCTTGTCCCAGACAAAAGGCCAGGAGCGATAGAGCAGAAAAACGCCCTTCCCGCCTTTATGTATCGACATGGCAACAACTTTCTTCCACTTAATTCAATAATAATTCCATCCGGAAAGACTCTGTATGTAACGCATAAGGACCCTCCTTCGTGCTACCCAATTTTTCGTCGAAACACAAGTACGTCCGCAAGACAACCAGCGTATCTTGTGTATCAATAGGAGACGAAAAGCACTTTCGCAAGTCAATTACGTGCCACAGTCTTCCCATATCCTCTTGACCTGCTACCAATGGGTCAGTTATCCCGATTCTTTCAGGAATCATTCATTCATTCATTCGTTGATTCATCGTCTGATTCCTCTCGACCATGGGTATCGTAGGCAACTGCTGCCGCATGGCGCTAAGTGTGGCGCTCAACACTCAACTGGAAATGCTTGGCCCTGGAACGAAGAATTCGAATCCTGCGCAGATCGTCACACACATTCGACTGGAAATTCATTGAGTAAAAGGACATTCGCTCTCTGTTGACAACGTGAAGCATGCGGTTAGTTTAAGTTGTTATGCCAGTCGATTGAATCCTCTACTGGCGAATAGTCCTTTCTACGCTACTCCGGAATCAAATCGTACCATTCATTACGGCAGGACGAATGAGATTAAGAATAAGAAGAAGAAGAGAAAGTTATAAAGCCAATAATCCACGCGGATATTCGTCATTCGGAAGAAAGTTGCATCCTTGTGTCGTGTAATTCGGTGCCGTTCACCTACTTCGTTTTTTCTCTGTAGTGTCTTTTAAATCCGTGAAATCCTTTCGGCAGAGTGCAAAAAAGTAAACCGATTGTATCCCTTTCGCTGCTGCGGTTACCAAGTGTACGTGTCTCGTTGTGGTGTTTTTTTTTATAGAATTGCTCCATACGGCGATATCGCCAGGAGCGCCATAACTCCACTTCGTTGACGAAGAATAAGGATTCATATTGGGATTTTTGAGAATCCTGTCGGCTATCTGAGCCTTTCAGTTGGTCTTTTATTCCATCGCTTGAAGCATATTGTGTGAGTGAATACAGTGTCCCTCGGGTGTCCTTGGCATCGTCTGCGAAGGATTAATTTTTAATTCTTTTGCATTCCATTAAATAACGTTCGTACGATTATCCTTTTTCTTTTACTCCATTGTGTCGTGTGTTGTCGCATTGTGAGTGCTTCCTTTAAGGACGGGGCAGAGGAGAAGGTTTTTCCTTTCCTTTTTGGAATCGTGTAAAATTTAACGGTCGGTGTTGGGCGTGTGTGGGAAATGGACAATGTGTGACACCAGGACATGGGTGCTTAAGCTTCTTGTAGTCTTGTTGGTAATACATTATTCGAGGAATCAACAATGCCGTGCTGTTGCTGTTCCTTCCTCCCCAACGGAAGACGCTGATGTTATTGCTATTGCAGAAGATGGTAAGTAGGTTATATCCTTTGACTCTTCGAGAAGAATGTCAGAAATAAAAAATTATTCCATTCGACAGTGGAGTATATGAATACCACGTGAGTCTTTTGAGAATTTAATACTGGTCATCTGATTGGACTTTAAGTGCTTGACTTGATGTCTTTCAAACTTGAATGCGATTGTTAGGGAAAGAAAGTAGCTAGAAACTCTCGTAGCTTCATTTCATTCCATTATTTCTGGACAGTAAAAGCATCCTGTTAAGCCGATTATGACAAGTTCATAAACTAGGTCCTATTAAGAGCATGTATGTTTTTTTTTTACCTTATTGAGCTCTGACTGACTAATGCTATTTAGTCTGAACTCAACTACTTTATATCCGCTTTTAACAATTGCTTTTCCAGGAAATGTTCTTCTAACCTAATCATTTTCTACCCAAAACTAAACTTAAATATTTATTATTAAGCACTTAATACATCAAAAGTAAATCTCCCAAATTAAGCAGAAGGTATGTAGCTCACTAGCCACATTCATTTTAAAACTACATTTTATGTTTGGAAAATATTTCTAAAGTAAACATTCGAACCGAGCCACATTTCTTTGAATGAATTCCTCCCTTGTCCCGCCTATGCAAGATTATTTTGAAGAGCTCATTTCATTGAATGCAGTGTAGGTACATATATCCTGGCTCCCATCACAGTCCTCACATCCATTTACCACTCCGAAGTCAAAGGTGAATGTACTCATAACCCGTCACTCAAAAAGTTCGTAGGATGCCATATGTATGGCGCAACTATAAACATCGGTGTATAAAAGTGTGTTGTTGTTGGTGTTGTCTATATGCCATTTGATGTTACGCTTCCAAATCTGGTCAATGGTCTTCTTGAAAGGATTTCCTCATTAACGCCAAATCTTCTGTAGAGATTTCAACTTAGATCCCTTAAATAGTAGCTGCATACGTTTCTTAGCTTATATTTTTTTAACGTGGCGGAACCAACTTATTTCATGCCAAGTTCACCATCATTGATCAAGATTAGGTTGGCCAGCGACCGAAGATTCTTGTTCTTATATTATATTTCCGTACTCTGACCTCACATTTGCTATCTTCCGCCATTCCGCTAGCACGATTTTCTTAATATTAATATTGAAACCCCCTTTTGGACTGTTGGAATGATGAGTGGAGTACGTCATAATTTATATGTCCTGCCGACGTGAATGAGCAAACTGATTTTGTTATTAATAATGTCGACAATTTTTCCAATGCACACGAATAAGCGATATAATGATGATGACATTAACTGACATGTTTTAAATATCAAATACGCTTGAGTTGGCTCCTCACTTGGTCTCAGCGCGGTCCTTACCCAGCCAAGCAATAATCAAGAGGACACGTTTGCAATAAGCCGAGTCGACGCTTACCCAGCTGGTATTGCAGTAGTCTCCATCAGATCAAAATCTATTCATCTTGACAATATTCATCTAGCTTCTGTCAAATCAGTGCTTCCAATTTGAAGTACTATTATTTTGACTTTGATGTATCCTTCGCTCTGGACGAAATTATACCAGTTTCTAGGAAAATCAATTCACCTGAACATCTACCTATTACAATTCTCCCATTTTCGTGACAACTTGTTGAGTCTTTGATAAGCTAACCCCAATAATATCTGTTTTACGCAAAGGATATAGTGTTACAGGCTTTCGGAAAGTATTAAGCTATTGATGACAATTAAACAACTTTACTAGCCCTACTTGACTTTTAAAAATCATTTGAGTGCTTGCCATCCGGCCCAATTCAACTGCTGCTATCCGCCTAACAAGCTTATTTTCTCGTACTTTACTAATTCTCCTCTTTTTGCAATGTTTATTACGGTGTTCCACAAGGTTCTCTTCTTGGGCCGTTATTTATTTTTTCAATGCTAATGGCCTCTCGACCTATTATAAGTTTCTTATATGTACATATGTTCAAGATTAAACAATATTAACCTCTTGTCTAAAACCGAGTGTCGTCTCGGTCTAAAGGAGGAAGAAACTGCAGAGAAGATACTATGCGAGTGTGCTGCCCTCTGCCATTTTAGGAAGCGTATGATCCTCCGAGAAATTATGACTCCTGAGAGGTTCAGCTCAGCTTCTACGAGGGACAATTTTATTAAGAAGTAGAGAAACTCCTCGTCTCCTCGTCTAATTGCCTAGCAAGCATAATAGATCAACATTAATCGCTCTATGCTATCTGTAAGCACTAGCCACCAATTTAAAAAACAAAAAGTTCAAGATTACTACAGGTTTCCTATAGACATGGTTGATGAATCAGTTGCTAAATCAAATGAGGATCTGTGCTCGTAGAAATTAACTCGTAACCCGTTTAAAGAATTTTGGAATAATGTGTAGAATGAGTAAACGTGGAGTGATCACATCACATTGTGTTCTTCCTATTCCACTATAAAAATAAATTTAAAATCTGCGATTCACTCATTATGCCCATCCTTACATATGGCTGTGAGTTTTTCACTGAAGTTGACACCAAAATTCTTTTCAAAAATTGTTCAAAACACCATGTCTCGGAGCAATACCGTAAACTATTTGAATTCGATTTGGAAGCATTTACACGGGGGTGATCCAAAAGTAATAATTATCAATTATTTCCAGTCTGCATTGTTTTTCTTTTTTGCTTGCTGGTACACCCACTAGGTCAGCGTAAAAGAATGATTTAAATACAGCGTGCGCCATCTCATATGGGTCGATGTAAATTTCGAATGACAATTCTCAACCGATTTTGGAAATTCGAAAAATTTTATTCAATCTAAGACCTTTGCAATTTATTTTGATTCTTGAAAACAATATCAATTAAATGACCACCATTATTACCGATGCAAAAATGGGCTCGTTTTCGCGCATTCTTCATGATATTTTCGAGCATTTCGGTCGAAGTTTCTGCGATTTCCGCACGAATGTTTCTTTTGAGCTGTTCTATTGTCTTCGGGCCGTTAACACCACACCTTGCTTTTCAAGTATCGCTAAAGAAAAAAGTCTGCAGGAGTCAAATGCGGCGATCTCGGAGGCCAGTCAAAATCGCTTTTTTTTTATACCAATCTTCCAGGGAACTTCTTACGTAAAAGGTTCATTGTTTTGTCCGCAGTATGGCATGTCGCGCCGTCTTGTTGAAACCAAAACTGAAATAAGCCTTTTTTTACGCATTTCTGGGACCACATAATGGCCCAACATCCATCGATATCGATCGCTGTATCGGCAACTTTGAAGAAATACGGTCCAATTATGGTTTTAGTGCATACACCGGCCCAAACAGCAACTTTTTGGTCATAAAGCGGCTCTTCGTGAATAATGTGAGGATTTTCGGTGTCCCAGAAGCGACAATTTTGTTTATTAACTGAGCCAGAGAGCGTAAAATATGTTTCATCGGTCATCAAAATTGGCTGCCAGGACTCCGGCTCAGTATTAATCATTGCAACGATTATTTGTGCGTATGCCAAGCGCCGTGGCTCATTTTGTGGCAACATTTTTTAAGTTATCTGCACTTTGTATGGAAATAAGTGAAGAATAATAAGAATATTGCGCAAGGCCACTAAAGAAAAAAGACGAGGCACACTACGAGCTGGAGTGGTATTTCACCAAGACAACGTATTGGCTCACAAAGCCGTAGTTGCGATGGCCATTCAAGAAACGGGCAACGCCACCTTATTCGGCACATCTATCTCCCAGTGGCTTCTACCGCTTATTTCAGCTCAAGGAACACAATCGAATCAAGTTCTGGGAGATTCAAGACAAAGACTCTTTCTCTAAGGGAATCCTGGGTTTAGAACAGAGGACTAAATGTATTGAGTTGCTGGAGACTATATAGAAAAATAAATAATTTTTTTAACTATAGTCAGCGTATTTTATTTTCATTATCATTACTTTTGGATCATCCCTCGTAAATTACCAACCCTATATCTTGCACTCCTTTCCTATTAACAAACGGGAACCTAAATCTCTTTATGGAAAACTTAGTAGACCGGGTTAAAACCTTTTGTCCACGCCGAAAATTCTTCACTCATGCTGTATCATTGGAATCATTACCTACGGAAATAAGTCCAAAGCCTATGAGGAATTTAATACGATAGTTACCACGACCGACTTACCAACGTATTACAAATACGAGTATTCAATGAATATTCGCAGCTTGATCAGTACGAATCAGTGAGTTAATTCAAGTACTGAAACTTTCGCTAGTCAGTGGGTTTTCAGAAAAGAGTTAAGTTATACTCATCCCGCTCAAACAGAAACAGAAATTCATAAGCCAAACGAACATCGTCTTTGAGTCGGGTCTCGCACTTTGATACGAAAATAGAGTATTGTCGATCTAAAAATAATGACTTCTTCGAATTCAGTTTCGACCTACTCGTATTTGGTTGTAAATAAGTTTGATGACTAGAATCATCCTGGATTCATAAGAAACCAAATAGAACAGACCGACAATTATTCAGCGTGCCGGCAAACATTGATTTTCCAGCCCATCCGTAAAGGGGATAAAAACCGAACTGAGCCTGCTAAATTGGGGCTTTGGGATGAAATATCATCTGTTGCATTAAAATTGTTTCTCGAGGAAAGAACATGCAGTTGACTTCCTGGCTGACCTACGTCATCCAATTTTTAGAAAATTTATGCCACAAGTCACTAGATTGAGCATGCCAAAAATCTTTGTTTAAGTACTTATGACTCTAGAAAAAAAGTTCGCATAAATGCAATACTTCGAGCAAACTCTTTGATATGAAGAACGGCCTAAAACAAGGAGCGGTGAACTCGATTGGAAGTTGGACTTTCAAAAGTCCGAAACGATATCTTAAAGACTGCATAGTTAAGAGTTTTTGGATTGTGATAGCCATTTACGAGGGTGGTCCGATAAGTACTTAGCCTCACCGCCAGATGGCGCCAGTATCGCAAGAGCAACTTACTATCGTGTAGTACATTCTAGTAGACGGCTACTGTCGCCCGGATCGGACTCGTAGTTTTGTTTTGACCGGGTTTGGAAGCGGAGTTTAGAAAAATGGGAAAAGAGCAATATCGGTTGGTGATTCGATTCCTGTTTTTGGAAGGGAAATCGCACAGCGAAATCAAAGAGCGTTTGGATGCTGTGTACGGTGACTCTTCTCCTTCGATGGCGACCATCAAAAATTGGTTTAACGAGTTTCAACGTGGTCACACGTCGGTTTTTGATGAGCCATCTCCAGGTGCCCCGAAAACGGCTACCACGGAGAATAACGTGACAAAAATCCACGATCTCGTATTGGCAGACCGCCGATTGAAGGTGCGCGAGATAGCTGAGACAGTAGGCATTTCAAAAGATCGCGTGGGTCATATTCTGCATGAAATTTTGGGCATGAGAAAGCTGTCGGCGCGATGGGTGCCGCGTTTGCTCACACTGGACAACAAGCGCAACCGTGAGACCACGTCAGAGCAGTGTTTGGCGCTGTTTAAGCGCAATCAGAAGGAGTTTCTGCGTCGTTTCGTGACAGTCGACAAAACATGGATCCACTGGTACACACCAGAGACAAAGGAACAGTCGAAACAGTGGACTTCACCCGGCGCACGTGCTCCGAAGAAGGCGAAGACTGTCCCATCGGCCGGAAAGGTGATGGCCACCGTTTTCTGGGATTCAGAAGGTGTAATCCATATCGACTACCTGGAGAAGGGTCAAACAGTCACAGGGCTATACTATGCCAAATTATTGGGCCGATTCTACGCCGAATTGAAGAAAAAATGGCCGCACTTGGCGAAGAAAAAAGTGTTCTTCCACCATGATAATGCACCGGCTCACACCTCCGCCTTCGCCAAGGCCAAATTGGACGAATTGGGCTACGAACTGCTGCCCCATCCACCGTATTCTCCAGATTTGGCCCCGTGTGACTTCTTTTTGTTTCCAAACTTGAAAAAGTCACTCGCCGGGTAGAAATTTCAGTCGAATGAGGAGGTCATCGCCGCCACGGAGGCATACTTTGCAGACCTCGAGAAAACGTATTTTTCAGACGGGTTAAAGAAGTTGGAGCACCACTGGGTTAAGTGTATCGAAAAAATTTTGTTATTCTTTTGTAGGCTAAGTACTTACCGGACCACCCTCGTACTTATGTTCAATCGAGAAAATAAATTCTGCACGACTAGATTTTATATTTTCCATCCGAGAGGCAGGGTTTCGACCTTTTTCCCAATCATATTTGGCCGTATATTCTGCCAACGCAACGTGTCGATAATTGTTATTTTGTCAGCATAAACTAGTGACTTTAGGCATTTTTAAAGCAAATAATAAGAGCAAATAGTCAATTCACAAGATCCTGGAAGCCAGTTTGTAGTTCCATTAGTCGAAATTATGCGTTCATCCAATGTTTTCTTCAATAAGTTGGTTATTTCGTTTGCTGTAAAGCCCACATAACAACCGTGGGAAACCGCATCTCTTCCACATTCATGTCATTCAATCGAGGAACGAAAAGGTAACTAAGCATGCTTCTATAGTGAAAACCGTTGATCGTTACACGCCTTAGTACTGGCTTAAAATAAGACCCTTTATATATGGTTTCAAATGAATTTTCCCACGTTAGATAGCTCGGCTTAGATATCTTTGGAACAGGTTTGATTACTGTTTTACTGCTTAATGGACCGCAGGGTGTAGAAAATACGCTTTGTAGACCTACATATAAGGCCTATCATCGCTTAAAGTTGTCCTGAGTGACTTAATGTAATAGCACCGTCTTATATAGGAAAGGCCCTCGTATATTTATTACTCTAATTTTTCTTTTATATTTTAATGAACTACTAATTGGTAAACATTGCTACGGTCATGAATATTTTTATATTAGCTGTCAAATGCACAAAGACATGTTTTTGATTGGGTTCAAGCCAAAACCAAAGGCTGTCATTGGTGATAGTACAGTAACCTCCTAGTTCATCCTACTTTCTGTCGAAATGGTAATGTAGAGTTTCGAATTCGTTGAGGTTTCGTGAAACCTCCGATTCATTTTCGATCACAAGCCAACATGAGACTATACTATGCAAGGCGAATGCAAAATGTTTGGATAATATTGCGCTAAGTACCAACCAAGAGCGCTATATTTCTAATTTTTGTTTTTCCAATTTGAGCTCCAGATTTAGAAACTCAATATGGTCTTTAACGGCATTGATTAATCAACGTATTTAATACAGGGTGGGCCAAAATGGTATCCCCAGTTCCAAATGCGCTTAAAATGAAGACTATTAAAGATAGGAAAGAGAAACAAACGCCAAAATATTGCAAAAAGTACGCCATTTATTCGAATATATCAGTTGTTTTTTGGACGCTGACTCTTTTGATGGCTGCAATTTCTCTCCGGATCGCCGATTTCAGTTCCTCTGTGTTGTCGGGCTTGTCTGCATACAAACAGGAAGCCCCATAACAAAATCCGACGGCTATAAATCGGGACTACGTGGCAGCCAAATGAACGATGTGTTCCGCGAAATCCGTCGATTCTGGAACTTCTGTTTCAACAGATTCAAAACATCCGTAGAAATATGCGATGTGGCGCCATCGTGTTGAAACCATACGTGCAACAATCGGAAGCGTTTTCCTCTCAGTTCGGGGAAAAAAAATTCATTCAACATCATTAGATAGCGCTCACTGCTACCTGTTTTTCAAAAAAGTACGGACCGATTATCATCTTCGCCGACACTGCGCACCATACAGTGACATGAGGGGAATGTAACGGCCTACCATGCGTCAGCTGAGGGCTTTCGGACGCATACTATCGCATGTTTTGTTTATTTACTAAACAACATGTTATCGAAATCCACATCTTCTTCTTGGATCATGTCTAAAAATTTGTGGCAAAAACTCAACCTGTTTGGCTTATCAGCTGACTTCAGTTCTTGTGTGAGCAGTATCTTATACGGATGCATGTTTAAATCATTTCGAATTATTCTTCTGGGCTACGTACAGAGAATTTTCAAGGCGACACTACTGCGCAGACTTAGCTGGGGTCCGTGACTACCAACGATGACCGGAACTATTATTACCGACCACAGAACCGAATTCGTGAAAGTTTTTAACCCATTTCAGGATACTTTTATGGTTGTGGGGAGGGGGGACTTTAATGCGAACTTCTTCTTAAAAGCACGTTGTGTAGTTATCACACCTTCACCATTAGTCAAAAAGCACTCTTCCGCGAAAGAACGTTGTTGCCTCGTCCACAACATCTTGAGAGGGTTGAAATCGTCGTACTAACGTAAAGTGTACGGTTTTGTCGGGCATTTGAAACAGAGGATATTATTTTGGCTCACCCTGTATCTATCAGTCGCTTGAGCGGCTATGTGGCATATAGCCGCATTCTGCTGGAATCGCATCACTGAACTCAAGTCCATCCAAATCCAGCCAAAAATTATCCCCACAAGTAGCACGATAACGAACTCCATTGACTGTAACATTGCGATCATTTTTATCGCCGAAAAAATATGGCCAAATCACACCTGCGAAATTCATATCACAAGATTTTTACGGATGCAATTGAGTCTCTTCAAGCACACGTGGGCTTGTTGCTGTCCAGTTACACATATTTTGCCTTTTGTCTAAGCCATTAAGCCAAGAATATACTTCATCGCCAACGATGCTTTTTTGATGAAATTCAGGTTTCTTTCAAATTTTGCAGAGCCCAATCGGAGAAGATTCGGCACTTCAAAGAAGGTTCAGTTCTTGAGTTAACTTGATCTCGTGAAGGTGTGGGCCAAGATCCGTACGCATAACGCACGATTCCTGCAAATACCTGTTTTCAACTGAAGCATTTACGGTTGCGCTATTTCAAGCATGCCCAACCTGCCTGGTAGGATTATTACGACCGAAAATTGTAGCCTCACTAAAAAATAAATATAAAACTTGGCTGAGGTTTTGGCATTAACAGACTGTAAAAATCAGGTTAAAGGTGCGTTTGCCTCAAAATATAAAATAGTTATATGAACCAGCCACGTTGTTAAATTAACACCCCTCAAGTGTATTACAGACTGTTCAATAGATTTGTGATAATGGAAAGTTTTAGCATTAGCGTCGTTAAATTTTATTTTCATAATTAGCGCTATATTTGACAAGCCTTCCATGTATTGCACGATATAATTCTTCTCCGTCTGCCAAGTTGACCATTCGACATTTGGTGACCAAATTTGGGTCAACCAGCTCGATAAAGCTGACCTTTACGTCACCAAGGTGTAAATAAAAACGACTTGTTCTATTTACATTATAATCCGGCGTCCTCAATGAAAGACCCTTCGCAAGTTCAACTGTCAATTCCATTATTTAGGTTTCCCTATCCAATACTCCACTACATAGCAACCGCAATATTCGAATGGCCGTTTAAAGCTATTAAAGATGGTTCGCAACCGGAGAATAAATCTCGCATTCAACGGGCATGACGCTTTTTTTACTTCTTTATTAGCTTTTACCACATTTATTGGTTTCGTAATGCAAATGCCAAGCTTTTGTTGGCGTGTCAAAGTTCCCGGGAATGAGTGAAATATCCTTTCTGCTATCACATCCTTCGTTCCGCAAATATAAATAATTTTTTTCCGAAAACATTCTTTCTTTGTTCGCTTTTTATTTAATAAATTTATTTCGGTAAAATGTGAATCGAAACGGCAGAAGTGGAAAATATTGCGCAGTTTTTAAATTTTTTCCCGAAAGTGGGCAACGCGACCGTTAATACTGTTAAGAGCAGTCGTTGTTAATAAAGCACTGCCTGCTTTGTCCAATTTTTTTTTTTTGGAATGTTTAGAAATACTTCATTTGCTATACTAAATAAATCAAAATTCTAGGCACTTAGAAATAAGCCATCGATTCGAGTATAATGAACTGCTAAATATAGGACACCGGCGTTAATCGGACATCCTTCTCCGATGTATTTGTGATGAACAAATGGAATCGATTTCGCATTCGTTCTCTAATCGGCTTCCTTGAAAAATAGTTGGCTATAATCTCAAAAAGTTGATCTTAATTCCAGGGTAAGCCCCATACCCAGATTAATATCCTACATGATTGGGCGTAGGACAAAAAAGTCCCGAAAATAAGGGACATTTTACTCTCTAATTAACCGGAAATAGATTCGAAGAGCAAAGGACAAAACTGAAAATTTTATAAATTGCAAATTTAGCAAACGACCTCCCTAACTGCCGTCACAAGTCATATCTCCGTCCCCCCACACGTAGCAGTCGTTTATATATTACACGCATGAAAAGAAGAAATAAGGACTTCAAGGATGAACAAAAGTAACTCCAAATGCACATTCGTTCGTAGCCGAATCGGGCGAGTGGAAGGGGCGAAAATCCATAAGTTTCCATTCGATTGGATTGGAAAAACGCTTTCGGAGCATTTTCCTTCCCCATTCTTCTTGCCTTCGACAAACTCGTGTACTATGAAGGGAGCAAACCGAGTAGGAAGGCGATGGAGGGAGCGCCAGTCAATAAGTGGAAAATATTTGATAATTCGAGAGAACCAAAGGGTGGGGATGTGAGATAATTTTAAATCAAATAAACATTTCGAATCCCACATTTCTCGATCACCTTTCGTGGCGGGGAGAGAACGTTTGGTATTGAAGCATCCAAATGCATTTGAAATTCCCTTTTCGCGACGAATCTCTTTCGTCGTGAATGAACAGCGACTTAACTTGAATTGAAGGAAGATTAGAGGCTTTGAGGCATTATCTGATGTAAGAAACAGAAATGATTTCAAGGATATTAGGTGTACCAAGGGGGAGACGGAGTTCGGCATCAAGGCGGTTTGAATCGTTGGATGCCGGCGCTGTAAGGGGGAATAGATAAGAACATTTATTGTGATTACTTGTTTTAAGGCTTTGATACCATCCCTAGTACGACGAATCGACATTTTTCGACTTGTTGTCAGGATCATATTATATTCCAGTTAACAGTTAAATCGGTGGAGAAATTATTTAGGAATGACAAGTTACATGTCACATCATGCTGCTATGGTGATCCTTTAGCGCGTCCGGAGTTTCTTAACGAGGACGCTTGCTAAGTCTTTTTTTGTTTCTCGGTAACAAAAAGATTTTATTTCATAAAGGCAATACCACGAGGTTGTGAAAGATGGATTAAGAGGCATCATGTTATGTGGGTGTTGTTATAGCTGCCGTTGATGACATTATAAAAGGCTTTTGCCTCAGTGTACTTAAGGGTACATTTTTTTTTTTCGAGCATATGACACTTTATTTATTCGGCTTTCTGGAAATAAATTCGTGGGTTCATGGCATCAGTGGTGCCGTTTCCCTGACGCCTTGTTTTTGTTTATTTTTTTATGGGGGGAAATTCTCAAAAAAGGGGAGGGTGACTAAGATGCTAATCCTCTTCAAAACAAATGGCATCAATGTTACAGTACAAACTTGAAAGAACTTTGTGAAAATTTGGAAACATTTCTTTCACCTTCGACCCCGCTTGCCAGATTTTTTCGGACTTGACCATCCTGACTGTTTTCACTGAACGGTTGAACTTTCGCTTTGGTAGAGTAGGTACCCTTGAAACCATGTCTCATCAACCACCATGACAGGTTTCAGTAATTTGCATCGTTGTTTACTTTATCAGAAACTTCGAAACAATTCCATTCGCCTGAGGCCCAAACTTTATGACAAAACCAAACCAAATATCATGACATGAGTCCAATGCCGTTCCAACGTTTTCAACGACTTTGGTCACAGCAAACCCAACAAAAGTGTGAATGTTATTCATTTTTTCAGTTGAATACAAATAATTGGCGATACTAGTCAGAGTGTCTTACTAATGCGGTATTTTTACTATTCAAACTTATTGCGAAATTGGGCGATCTCTAAAAAATCTTTGACTTTGTCAATGGTGCAATGGTGAAGATGGTTTGGTATCGGGTAAAACTCAATATCAATATACGCGGAAAACACGCGCACTGCTTTGAGCAAAAGTATTCGAAATCAGCCAGGCCTAGTTCGTCCTCAGTCCGTTATCGAAGTCAATAATTGGATTCAATTATGCCACTTTTCGGTTAATTTCAAAGACTGATTTTCATTCACAGGCCCCTAAAATCCAAATTACGTGATAATCGAAGCCTTTTGTGCATATATGATGTCACCTATTCGTTAAATGGATATTGGATGGCCAAGCAAATTATCCAACAATTTTTATTTTTTTTTTGTTGACTCAAATTTGTTGATGTTTATGCAGATAAAATTATCAAATCTGGGGACCGGAAAACTTAGAAGACTTATGAAAAGCCAATGCATCGCAAAAATCTCACTGCATGGTAGGCGGCCTGTACTTTTTTTCGAAGATGAAGCTGGAGAGGTAGTTACAGTGAACAGAGAGAAAATTGAGTAAATTGGGTCTGAGCGATCTCTGGCTTAAAAGCTGGAAGCTTTTAAATAAATGAGTACTAAATTTTAAGGTCACACTATTTCGGTTGAAGGTCATACAATTTTAGGCCTATAGCCTTCGTTAGATCGGATTACTTGGAGAGTGGAGCATATGCTAAGAGCCCAGCGACAATTCAAGCCCTTAAACCGAGCATCCATCCGAACATAGCAGGCAACAATAATTTTACCTTTCTGTGACTGCCTGTAACAGATGCCGTGGTAGTCACATAACTGATGGTGTTTTCCATTTCAATAACAAATAAAGATCGATTCGAAAATGTTTTATTTAATTAAACGAAAAACTCAACATTGGCTCTTGGCTCACTCTGTATTTACTTACTTATTTGGCATTCGATTTTGTAGTGAAACTAAAGCCTCAACCAACAAACCTCTCCAGTTAGCATGATTTCTAACACTTTGAGTGCTGCATGTCCATCTTAGTTATGATGTCCTCTGCCTCGCTCCTTGAGCTTGGAATTGAAATCGGAGCAATGGCATCCATTAGCTATATGTGGCTCAGACATTATTGATGTTGAATTCTGAAACCCCTCACGTTGACGAAGTAGCCGTAGAACCTGTCAAAGTCTCTAAACCATCGAGCAGGATGGTTAAAGTTTTGTGAAGAGTCACCTGGTTGTTCGAGAGAGGGATCTAATTAATCTAAAATTAATTTGTGTCGGATCTTAGGGTTGTAGTTGTGGCATATCTTTAGTGAGCCTAGGTGGACAAAATCTTTTTCTTCTTCAAAGATACATATATAATAGTTGCCAAAGATATAAGGTCGCAACAGTCAACCTACTCGACAAACAATGCAAGTCATAGTGTCTAAATTTCGCACCAATTTTTTTTTGTTATAGGGTTCGTGCAGGTTCAAGAATGTACGCTCTTTTAGGGTTTGTCACACAACCTGGACGGGGTGCACATGGTTTGTGACGAAGATGTTCGTTTACTACTCTTCGGGCGTGGTTGTCCTAGGTAGGATTTTTTGAAAGATTCGACTGAATTTGTGGCGTTGGTTGTAGTTCACAATAACATTTTTGTTTCCATGTCATTGAGATGTTATATTGGAAGTGTACACACACAAAGTATGAATTTTGAATTGATCTTGTACTGCGAGTGTTATGACTTCGACACCACTTTTTTGATCATCTCTCATTCACAACAGATGTTGTTGCACAGTTTTTCCGTATCGGAATTGTTCTTGACTATGGACAAATTTGAAGTACAGATCTTCGGTTCAACATTCGCTGATGATTACCATTGCACCACGACCAATTCAATTCGGTATTTATGTTGCTCGACTACGTCGAAGATTTAACAGCTAGTGCAATGACTTAAGCCGAATGGCCTGCCATGGGGTCTAATTTTCGATGAGTGGGCCTTAGAAAAATTGAAGCAAAGTTTGTTTAATTTATCGAAAAATTATCTTCAACGACGGAGCTTATTTCTTGTTGAATGGGTATGTTAATAAGCAAAACTTCTGTATTTGATCCACCAGGCAACCCCAAGTAATATAAGAGCTACCAATGCATTCGGAAAAATCTACTATTTGGGGCGATTTATAACCGGACGTCTATGCTGATGAATCGGCGTGAATTGCTGCCTTAGAACACAATATGGACCGTGTGGACCACTTAATACTTAGTCGTGGTCAACATTCATACAAAATAATGGTTTAAGTGTAAATGGCAAGTTTTGGTTTATCAACCTCAGTAAAGGTTTTATACACATTTTTAACTTTTCTGTCAGTTTTGACAATCACAAAACCAAATGCTTAATAAATCGTCGGTATGCAAATAGTTGGGCAGAACTGGAATGAGTGAGTCTCGCACAATCTTTTTAAGTATAAGTGGCAACTACTGAGGCCATTGAATTTATTGTGGCATCTTTCAATGGCTTTAAGTCGCCGGGCACTGACGGGATATACCATGTTATGCTGCAAAAAGGTATAAGACAGCTGCTTCCTACTCTAAAAATAATTTTCACTGCTAGCCTAGCACTTGCCTATATACCTATTCCTTGGTGCGCGGTGAAAGTGGTCTTTATTCCCAAAATAGGGAAAGAAGATTACTCACTCGCCAAGAGTTTTAGACCAGTCAGTCTAACAGCCTTCTTGCTGAAAAGCATGGAAAGTTTAGTAGAGTTGCACGTGCGCAAAGTTGCCCTTCGAATGCATCCTCTCTCGGACATGCACATGCTTATCTAGCGTGGAAAATTCTGCGAGACTGCGCTTCAGAACCTTGTTGGGAAAATTGAATGCGCTCTCGAAAGGAAATGGTACGTGCTAGGCATTTTCGTCGACATTGAGGGAGCTTTTGATAACCCTACTTTCGACAGCATGCTAGACGGCATGGCGTAGATGAAACACTGGTTTTGTGGATTAAAGCAATGCTCGTGCACAGGACATTGATCGCTGATGCAGGCCTCGAACAATGTGTCAAGTCTGGAGTAAACAGGGGCTGCCCGCAAGGTGGCGTCTTGTCTCCGCTGTTATGGCGCATGGTGGTCGACTCTCTGCTCGATGCTCTCAATGCCTCTGGAATCTTTGCTCAAGCCTATGCGGATGATGTTGCTGTTCTCTCTGTCGGCTCATGTTTAGCGAATATCTGTCTCAAAGCGCAGGCGGCGCTGGATGTGATTGAAGATTGGTGCACGAGAAATGGGCTGTCGGTTAATCCTCTTAAGACTGATGTCGTTCTCTTCACGAGAAGGAGAAAAAATACTGGCATTACTCAGCTGGTGCTAAATGGCATTCCCATCCCGATATCTAAGGAATTTAAGTACCTTGGAGTCATTCTAGATAGCAAAGTTCTTTGGTCAAAGCATGTTGAGTCCAAAAACACCAAAGCGCTGTCAGCTTTTTGGCAATGCAAAGGTGCCTTTGGCAAAATATGGGGCCTATCGCAGAAAAAGGTCCTCCGGATCCACACAGCAATGATAAGACCGATAAACACATATGCATCGGTTGTTTGATGGAGCAGGCTAACACGCAAACACACTGTGGCTTCACTCACCAAACTCCAAAGGGCGGTCTGTCTCAGCTACACGGGGGCTTTCCCCAGCACACCAGCACAATGGAAGCTGCTCTGGATGCTATGTTGAATCTTCCACTCCTTGACATATATATCAGAGAGTGTGCATTGAAAGCAATTTCTCGCCTAAAGAGAAATGGTCTTTGGTACAACTCGCATAGGAGTGAAAGTGTACTTGCGGGAGAAATATCCTACGACCCCTGTCTCATGGATATGCCTTCTGACGCAATGACGTCTGCCATCCTACTGCGCTGTCACTTCACAGTCACATTTCCATGGCGTCAGGACTGGCTTTGGGCAGACACTGAACCTGGAATGGAATGTCTTCGCATTTTCACAGATGGCTTCAGGACTGAGCAGGGATCCGGCGCTGGAGTTTTCTTTGAGCGCGAAAACATTCAATTGCACTTCTCGTTAGGAAAATATGCGTCTGTCTTTCAATCGGAGATTTACGCAATCCTAATGGCCATGCGCTATGTTGTGAAACACAGCTGAAGTATATGCGTCTGCAGTGACAGCCAATCTGCACTCAAAGTTGTGTCCAACCCTCTATTTAACTCCAAATTAGTGCATGAACTCAAGACCTTTTTGAACAAAGTCGGAAGACTAAAGTCACTTAGGCTTGTATGGGTCCTAGGTCACTCTGGAATCCCAGGAAACGATATCTCCGATGACCTCGCTAGAAGAGGCTCAGAGGAGAGTTTCTCAGGACCTGAACCCGCCTTAGGTCTACCTGCTTCCACGGTCAATCTGACATCAATGACTGGGTCTTTAATGTACACAGTCGTAGATGGATGGAATATCCAGGTTGCAGGATGACTAAGCGGGTACGCCCTGATGTCTGCAAGAAGTCCGCGACATTTTTCTTATCCTTAAGGAGAAATGATTGCAGAAGGCCTACAGGCGTCATTACGGGCCATTACACTTTTTCCAAGCATCTCTACGTGCTAGGCATCAGTGAGACGCCTACCTGTGCTGCATGTTGTGGGTGCCGAATCTCTGGCTCTACATCACTGAAGCCCCTCCCCACTTTTCTCCGGACAACGGGGAAAATACAATAAAGACAAGGTCTGCCTTGTGTACAATGGACCAGTATTTGTATCTGAGTGTTCCAACAGATAGTAGAAGCCTCCAACAACAAAAAAAAAAATGATGTTGAAGAAACAATATGACAATGCATCATCAGAATACTTTTTAATGTCGGAGATCTTGGTTTGTCCATTACCGACACTAATGAAGCAGTGCGAATTCTCCATTATCATTTAACACAGCTTGACTTGCTTAACAGAAATGTTGAAACATGACGTAGCTCTGCAAAGCTCGTCTCTATAGATCCTGTAATAAGCATTCATTTTACACAAATGAATGAAAGTAATCGGTCAAAAAGACGTATGACTGTGATCACACTGAAAGGTGACTTCATTATCAAATTTTACAATATTTATAAATTCTCCTTAATCTAGTTCTCTACAATTTTTTTTTTCAGTTCTTCAAAGAGTTGTTAAGCATGATTTCCGAAATAGATTCACATTGTATCTCAAAACCATAACCTCTAAATAGTATTTTTAGTTTTGTGAATAGACCAGAAGTCATTGAGTGTAATTATAGGTTTCATGACAACCTCGTAGTCAAAATTGATCTCTTTACATTTGTTACCGCTACACTCTTTCAAAGGAATTGCGTTTTTGGAAGCAATCGTGATGAGACTTGACTGAGGCCAAAATGTTTTTCCAAAAGTTTTTCAATTCATAAAATATGCCAGAAAGTTCTTTATGGTCTCCAATTTACGGCTTTCAAATATCAAACCTGATTTCTTTTACGTGTTGCTCATCAGTTAATTTTTTGGCCTTTCCAATCGGCTACGGGTTTTTTAATAATTCTCTACCTTTTTGAAAGTACTTGTACCACTTGTAAACTTTTATTTTCGATAAAGCATGATCACCAAAGGCAACATCCTCAACTTATTCACGGCAGAAGTCAGACGTTATGAAAAGCACCAAATTCAATTTCAGTTGTCAAATAAATATAATTACGAAATCAGTGATGATATTGCCTGAAATTTGACAATGCATGCAACCAACCTACATAAAACATACCTTTCGAATCGATATAGCTGAGAACTTTAAATTGGAAAGCCACATTTCAAATTGTTCACAGTTGCGAAATATGTTTCAGAGCCGGCAGGCTTATATAGTAATATACTACATCGGAAAAATTGAGCGAATCGGGCTAGCACAACCCTAAAAATTACTAAATTCCTTGCAGTTTTTGGACACACTTGATTAAATTAATATCAACCACCAACAAGCCGCAAACGAGTGAAAGGGAGAAGCAGGAGCTAACTGCTAGCTTACTCTCATATCTCAAAGCCATATAACCTTTAATATCTGTAATTCATATGGGGCTACAATTAATTCTCCGCATCAATAACCATCGCTTCATACATTACACAGCCAATTGAACTCACCATCGGCCGCCTGTAATCCACGTGTCCAGCCTCCGCACATACTTCGAGTTCTTATCCCATAAATTTAATATGACATTTAAACGTGCTTAAATACGACAACATCGAGGCTTATCGTATTCATTCGCTGCCAGCCACATGACAGTACGCCACACAGGTTTTTACATTGCACCTGGTAACAGCTCGGGGAACCAATATGTTTCACGATTCTGCCCACAGAAAACAAAAATACCAAAAAAACAAAAACATGAAACAGTTGATCACACTTGTATACTCGTTACTATTAAACTCATCCTGATAGGAGGACCTACGACCCATAATTGTAGCCAACACTCTCCCGACCTCGGCAAGCCGGAAAAAATGAATTTAAATTTCCATAAAAAAATCAATTTGCTTTCCTCGAAATGGATTTTCATTCCGCCCTCTTCGCGTCCATTTCCGCCCGCCCACGGTCCTTTTACCATTGCCGATGGCGTAAACATCCAGGATTAAGCCTAAAACAAATACAAATTCTCATTCGAAATTTTTTCCCTGATATTGAATATTAATTCTTTTGCCTCCCCATTCCTGCCCTAAGTGTAGTCCATGTTTTCAGTGGAATCGCAGCAACATCCGGTTATGTTCAATGTTTGTCAACAACAAAGTGCGCGATGTGACTCGAGAGTATGTTGATTGCGATCGGAAGTGCTTTCGACTCTAATGAGTTTCAGTCGTAGCAATCTAATGATGATTCGTAAATTTAGATTTTTGTACGTACCACGAGTTGACCGGGAAATTATATTTCAATTTCGAATATTTGCTTAGTCCTGTTTTGAATATGGCCAGCTGTGACGCATTTCGCTCGGTTCAATGCTTGATTTTAGCTGATAGCTATCGATGGTGTCAACATTTGCGTTTTAGTTCGTTAGACCTCGGGAGGAGCGGTATGAAATCTAACTAATAAGTTAATGGATGTATTGGGCGTCACAAAGGAAGTATAATTTGGCAACCAAGAGCACCGGATGTGGGCAAATAATGTGATGGCGGATTGGAACTGAAGTACATTTAATTGGTTTGCCTTTATGTAGCGATTTTAATGAGGCAGCAGACGATTTATCGCTTTTGAGGATTTTTGGATTTTCGGTAGACAGATTGTACCAGTTTTGCACAAAAAATATTTTAAACCTCAAACAAAGTGAGCTGAAGTGTAATGAGTGAACAGTGTCAGCCTGTGGTTTTAGAATTGTTTAATTATCACATAACTCGGTGCTAGTTAGATACATTCTGGTCGATGGTGTGGTGATGCTATGAATGGTCCCATAAGCCAATCGCCGAGCTTATGTCCCTTAACAATGATGACATTGTCAGTCATTATGTATTTTTAGTTTGTTTTTCACAGATATAATGGTTAGACGTGCTTTGATGAGATTGCCGATTTTTTGTTATTGAAAAAAATGGGTCAACGGATCTGTATTAAATGTTGTGTGGAAAATACAATGAAGCTCTTCAAGGGACTTGGGATGTTGACTGTGGCATTGGACAAGTCTATTCTAAGCGAAAAAAATCTTTATAAGTGGTACAAACTCTGCACAAAAAGCCAGCACGTCAACGACGGATAAAAACGTTGAAGCAGTGAAGAAAATTGTTTTGGAAAATTGTCGAATCACTATCAGGGAAGTTGCTGAGGATCTTGCCATATCGGTCAGCTCATTCCATGTGTTCATATATTTTGGGAATAAAATGTGGGTCACCAAAGTGTGTTCGATCCAGATTTGCTGAAAAGGGTCATCAAATAAATATTTGTTCGAGAATAATTAAAAAGTCACCTTATTTTTTGAACATACCTCGTATGTAATCGTTTCTTCTCGGCAATAATTGAAGAACGGCCCTTGCGAACGAAATATTTTGATATCTCGACCTTTCATCCCAAATTAATCATTTTTATTGATATACGAATATACTTCTGTGTGTGAATGTGTTTGCAAGTTCATACCTTCTTCAGCTGTTTTTCGTCTCGAAAATCTTGAGAACAAATAATAAGATCGAATGCGGATCGAATTGTATGATCATTCGATCAACAATTTAATATTAAATTCCTGATTCGGTTTATAAAGAGATTAAATTGATGGCTTGAATTTTATAGCCAAAAACCTACTCTAAGATTATTATAAGAAATGTTCGTTTTACATATCTCGAGCACCAATGATTCCAGACCAATGTCAGTCAAAGCATAGTTGCATATCCGAGTAGTTAAAACTCGATTACCTTTGGATGAAATTACAAAAGTTGGTGGACGGGGTGGATCATTTAAATCTTACACAGATGGCAATCTGTAGCCTGCGCATCTGTTTTGAGATCGGTCCGCGTTCGAAGCGTCAATCTACAGCGTGCGCCATCTCATATGGGTCGATATAAATTTCGAATAACTTCAACAATTCTCAACCAATTTTCGATATTCAAAAACTCTTAAAACTCTTATTCAACATGAACCTTTACAATTTATTTTGATGAATTCTTGAAAACAATATCAATTAAATAACCGCCTTTATTGCCGATGCAAAAATGGGCTCGTTTTCGCGCATTCTCCAAGATATTTTCGAGCATTTCGGTCGAAATTTCTGCGAATTCAGCACGAATGTTTCTTTTGAGCTATTCCATTGTCTTCGGGCCGTTAGCATACACCTTGCTTTTCAAGTATCCCCAAAGAAAAAAGTCTGCAGGAGTCAAATCCGGCGAGCTCGGAGACCAGTCAACTATCGGGATACGTTTTTAAATTTAGCATAAAGTCTTCGGCGGGCTTTGAAGCATTATATATCTCGTAAACCATGGACATTGCGCACTGCAACAGTCTCTAGGATTACATTTATGTAGGGGGGACGGAAAAATGTCTGCTTCTTCATTAATGTCCAATAGGAAGCAGCATAAGAAGTGCGATGGAAGAAGTTTCGCTTGGTGGTGAAGGATGTGTTGATAGACATAGAAGCCTATGTCGCTGGAAAGTTCTTAATTGTACCTTTTCTTCTTGTCTTTGTTCGAAAAAAAAACGGAGGCGGGTTGATTAGTTATTTTAGCTTTTTCGAGAGAGCCTTCTCAATTGCCTCTTGAAGCAGCAGCAGTTGACAAGAGTTAATCTGCTTTTGATCTAAGAGATGGCGTCATTACAAACCTACGAGTATAATTGCCAAAGATGATGTTTTGATCATAACGCCGGTATTGCACGAAAATATACCATAGATTTGATGTTGTCTCATTTAGCTTCAGCACCAGATTCTAATGATCCTGAAAGCTTTACTGCTGTCCTGACGGTTCATTCAATCACGATCACTTCATTTGTGTAAATCATGGCGTAGATGAAGGAAGCACTGGTTTTGCGGATAAACGCAATGCTTGTGCACAGGAAATTGATTGCTGTTGCAGGCCTCGAACAATGTGTCAAGTTTGGAGTAAACAGGGGCTGCCCGCAAGGTGGCGTCTTGTCTCCGCTGTTATGGTGCATGGTGGTCGACTCTCTGTTCGATGCTCTCAATGCCTCTTGAATCTATTCCTAGGCCTATGCGGATGATGTTGCTGTACTCTGTCGGCTCATGAGTCTTCCACCCCTTGACATATGTACATATATATCAGAGGGTGTGCACTGAAAGCCATTTCCCGCCTAAAGAGAAATAGTCTTTGATACAACTCGCATTGGAGTGAAAGCGTACTTGCGCAAGAAATATCCTACGACCTCGGTCTCATGGATATGCCCTCTGACGCAATGACATCTGCCATCCTACTGCGCTGTAATTTCACAGTCACATTTCTATGGCGTCAGGACTGGCTTTGGCCAGACACTGAACCTGTAATGGAATGTCTTCGCATTTTTACAGGTGGCTCCAGGACTGGATCCGGCGCTGGAGTTTTCTTTGAGTGCGAAAACATTAAACTGCACTTCTCGTTAAGAAAATATGCGTCTGTCTTTCAATCTGAGACTTACGAAATCCTAATGGCCATGCACTATGTTGTGAAACACAGCTGAAGCATATGCGTATGCAGTGACAGGAAAGCTGCACTCAAAGTTGTGTCCAACCCTCTATCTAACTCCAAATTAGTGCATGAACTCAAGACCTTTTCGAGCAAAGTGCGAAGACAAAATTCACTTAGGCTTGTATGGGTCCCAGGTCACTCTGGGATCCCAGGAAACGAGATCTCCGATGTGCTCGCTAGAAGGGGCTCAGAGGAGAGTTTCTCAGGACCTGAAACCGCCTTAGGTCTACCTGCTTCCACGGTCAAATCTGACATCAACGACTGAGTCTTTAATGCACACAGTCATAGATGGAGGTAAAATTCAGGATGCGGGATGACTTAAACGCGTACGCTCTGATGCCTGCAAGAATTCCGCAACATTTTTCTTATCCTCAAAGAGAAATGATTGCAGAAGGCTTACGGGCGTCATTACGGCCCATTACACTTTCGCCAAGCATCGTGCTTGGCATCAGTGAGATGCCTACCTGTGCTGCATGTTGCGAGGAGGATGCCACAGCAGAACACTTTCTCTGCGACTGTCGCGCCTTCGCTCGCGCACGATGGCGTACCCTTGCGGTCGACATGATAGGTGCCGAATCTCTTAGCTCCTCATCATTGAACTCCTCCTCACTTTTCTCCGGACAACGAGGAAAATACACTAAAGACAAGGTGTCTGTCTGGTAGTTGGCCAGTGAGTTTCACAAAATGGCAATAAGTCGTTCTATTTTCCTTTGTTAACACGGATGATATCGGTTAGTTTATTACTGACCTTAATGGAGCAGCAAATATCCTACATCGTTATCTTGTACAACCTGAAGAGTATAGCAGGGATGTCGAAAAAATGGTAAGGCTCTGTAACCTCGAATATAGTTCGATTTCGGCGACGACATTAGACCCGATATATAGGAGATTTATGCCCCTAGTCGGCGACGGGTGATATACGTCTGCTGCGAACTCTTTAGCTGTTTTTTTTTACTTTTTCATCACTTGAAAATCAAGGGTTTCCCGTATTCACTGTGTTCTGAAACCGTTTATACCACGCATAAGCCCTCATAGCACACCCATCCAATCATCATTAACATTTCCGAAAAGCTTCCTTCGCTTTCATCCATTCTTATAGCAAAATTTAGGGCAAATTCCTCGGTTTATTTTGCACACAAAAAAATAAATCCGAATGTACAAAAGAGAAGTAACTTCTGTGACAGCTTGGAATCGTCCAACGTCACTAGTTTATCGACATAAACTACTGACTGTGGGAGATCACAGGAGCGTGAAGGCCAATTCACAGGTCCATTACGCGAAATTTATCGCTCAACAATTATCTCCCGCAATAAATTGATGGTGTCGCACGCCGGTGACATGTTGTGCCATCTTATTGAAACCAAAGCTCTGTCACGTCAATGCCATTCAACTGAGGAACGAAGAAGTCAGCCATCGTTTTTCTATAGCTCTCCCCATTGACTGTAATGTTCCGACCGGCATCGTTCGCCGATGATTCCATCAGCGCAAAGAGCACATCAAACAGTGAATTTTAATGGTTCTAAAAATTTGCATTGAAAATGAGGATCAAGCTGAATCATGTTTTCGGCCCATTCACCGAACCTTCGACGCGTATAATGGTCACATAATTATATGGATCATATAAGCTTTTAAGCCAAGATCGTTGTGGATGGGCATAGCTCCAATCGCCCCTCAACACTACGCTCCACAATCTTATCTCTTCGCACTGTTTGTCGTCTTTGGGGATCCCCGAGAGTGTACGTGGTGCGAAAGCGGTGTATCGTGTTCTGAATGACTTGTTCAAATGGACGATTATGTCGACTGTAAAATGGACGTAGCGCATGATAAGTGCATGGCGAACTGAACCATGGTTTTCAAAATAAGTTTGCACAATTTACGTGTGTTATTCTGACGTTAATCTATTCATCGTAAAATGGCAAAATGTACTAACTACAAATCCACATTCAGCTATCCATTTGACAATCTGTAGAAACAGTGTTTCCAGTTTAAAAACCAAACCTTTAAAAAATATCCTTTATAATATAAACTTTATATTTTTAGAAAATTGTTAACAACGAAAAACCATGCGGATCCGACCAGCACAACTCACAAAATAAAATACCCGAAACCTTTTAAACAAGTCCTGAACATCTTAATCGATAATTTTAATGACATCGTAATGATAATAACATGCTTCGAGAGACTTTTGCATGGGAAATAATTTCTTAAGATTTGTTTGGACTCTCACTTCGCGTAGAGTCCCGACTTTAACCGAAGCCCAATCTTTACAATTACTCATGAATCCACCGAGACTACCTAAAGTTTGTTCATGTTCCCGAAAAATGGTCAAAAATGTTGTCTTTGTACTGAAGCCGGATAGCAATCCTCTCTACATGCCACACGTCCTTTTCTCCGTAGTTCACTTTAATAGTTTCCTAATGGAAAGAATTTATTTAGTGTACCCTTTTCACCACTCTTACAAAATAACTTTTTGTGTTGATCAGAATCCATATAAAGAATCAGCTGTTGTCCTCACAAAGATGGCCGAACTTGTATGTTCCTCTTCGTATAAATCATTAACACAGGAACTTTTCCAATTGTCAAACAAAAACATTCAGAACAATCGCCAAAACAAAATTCGGAATGTGGTGCACATCCAGGATTCTTTCTAAACTGCAACTTAAAGGCGATGAAACTATTTCAGCAACTTCATCGAATACATGCCAAAAAAGCTCTTCCACAAAACCCGGAATCCCATGCAACTATCAAACAACAATGCGGTCCGCCGCACCAGGAAAGCATCCAGACACCATTCTAGCCTTGCACCCGTTCGAAACTTCAATGCATGATCTGATTTATAGCCACATCACCTCAGGAATGCCTTTACTCCAAAACAAACAATTCAACCAAATTATCCCTTTCAGCAAAACTCCAAGAACAGGCATGTAAACAAAACAGAAGCAATCGTCCTTGCAAGTATCCTAATTAACCACGACACTCCGCAATCGCAAGCAGTGTAACCATTCTAACCAACTAGTACCTACTTAACTATACGACGTCGTCCACTCATCTTTCGATTTCCATCATTACTCCTTGTTATCCTTGAGTGGTATCGCATAAATAAATCGAAAGTAAAAGAAACCAAAACGCTGATGACCCAGATACCGGATATACTTGTATGCCACTCGTATATCCCTAAGAGTGGAAAAGAATGCGCCACCCTGCAACCGACGAGAGATAGATGAAGAGGCCACCTTAGAGATGTGTCTGGTATTTGCCTTGAATTGAAGTTGTTGCAAGGATGCACTCCAAGTGTATTCTATGCAGAGGAGGACGACCGGTTGACTGGGGCATTCAGCCAAGAAGAAAGGACTCACGACTCCTTTGTGTACGCGCGTGTGTGTGCAACATCATCATCAATCCCATTATGGAAAGACGCACCCATACATGTACGAGTATGGTATACATTACGAGCTTTCTGTAGATCCTTTTTATACATTTATTTTTTTATTATCCTTTTTTCTTGGTTTCCTTTTTTGGTGGTTGAATGGGATTGGGATGAAATGAAATCTACTCGAGCAGGACGAGAGAGGATAGTATAGTGGTAGCAGCTATTACACACCAGTCAAACAGTATCAAATGACCCGAGGATGTACGCCATTCAGAGGAGAGAACAAATGATTCTACTTATTTGCTGCTATGCTGCCTGTAATGCGAAAACTTAGAACCAACAGACGACCGAGATAATGGAGATGACTTGCATGGTAGTGGGGGACATCCATCCATATACTTCGAGCCGAAAAAGCCGGATAAAGTCATTCAAAAACTTTTCACTACTTAAATACGAATAAGTAGTTCAGGAAGGTGGAACGGACAGGGTGGTAAGTGATGATGAGAAGTGTGGGGAAAGGATAAAAGCAAAAAGGGATGTCAGTCCACTGTTTTCTTCGTCTTTCATCTATTGATGCATGAAACTACTACTCAGCTTGCCTTGCAGCGAAAAGGAAACAAATTCACACACAAACCTAGAGATAAACCCACATACCGTCGTGTGTAGGGAAGGATGTGTTGATTTTTTTAAATGTCGGTTGTAGGGAAAGCCATTAAAAAGGTTTTTTTTTCGGTTGATGGTTTTTGGTTATTTCCAGCCACCGTAGAAGCCAGGGCGCTACCATTGCCTCGTTCCACGTCACCTCCGATAGAATGAGACACAACTGCAATGATGTTGGGGCAGTGACGCCTGGGCGGCGGTGGTGTGCATTCGATGGAAATAAATCAAAAAGGACTTGCGGGTAATCAATTTGATTTATTGAATGAATGCTGAGTTCATTTCGGAACTGGTGGCTGCGGGTCCTTGCTATGGGAACAGGATACTTTTCTTTTTTTGAGCCGGCGACTTCTGGCATTGTCGACATGATGATAAAATGGACTTTGAGTGTGGGAAAAAAAGTAAGCCTTCGGGCTGATTGTTTTTTTTTATGGAAAGTTTTGTTAGGATAATTGATTGCTGGCTGGAGCTACAGGCGGAATTGAGACGCGGATGGAATGGGATAGTGGACATGGATGTGGAGCTCAGAGGCCTGATGATGTAGTCGTGCTTGGCTAGAAAGGTAAGCTTCTTGAGTTTTGTTTTTATGATTTATGTGGTTGTGAGGATTTCAGTATCGTGATTGTGATGCGGAGTAGTGGCTGATTTGGGTGCGCCTTTTTGGATTTAGATTGAATAATATTTGCGAATACCATAGTAGGTGCTTTTGGTTGGAAGTTTTGTCATTTTGATGTTGCGTAATGAGAATGGAATAACATGCAACTAGGCTTAAAAGTAAGACTAAGATCACGAGTTGTATATGGCCACCCAGCAAAAGGTGCCATTTTAAAACGATAAGAAACAGGTTATATTAACACTTTAGGCTAGTGTGCAAGCTCTATGATTAGTGCGACCAAACGAAACTGATTTCGGAAAATCTTACTTCCACGAAATTTATCAAGATAGGGATCCATGATTATATCAGTTGAGTAGCGCACAATGTCTCTTGTACCAATTTTAGACAAAAAAAATCAAACAATAACCCAATTCATTCGCCGAAATGACAATATATGAATCAGTTACAAAAAAATAAATAAATGTGGCCCAACGACGCCGCCGATTCAAAAACTACACCTAATTGTTACTCGCATGGGATGGCGGGGTTGCTTTGCTATTTCTCTTGAGTTGTTGATGGAAAGCAGCCTCATGAGACAGAACTATTTTGTGTACAAAATGAAGTCTTTGTTCATTAGCCAGCCCTCTGTGCAAGGTTGTTGTAGATAGGGCCAATTCTTGCGATCGCCTTAAAATGGTCACACCTGGGCTTTCATCCAGATTATCAACCACTTAGGTTTGGGAAAAGATTCGTGTCGTTTTCAAAAAAAAATCAATTTATGTTCTGATATTTTAAAAATGAATTAAGCCAGAAGCCATCGATGAAGAACTACTGTGGTTTCTGGTTGAAAAATTGAATCAAGTTGATTTCAAGTCTTTTTTTTTGAAAACAGCTTACTTATACTAAGAGAGTTCTGCAGAGATAGGAACAAGTGATGGTCTGCTTGTTTTGACTATACCATACTCTCTCTAATTTTGAAGGATATTCAAAGAAGTATCGGGCGTTGTCATGATGGACAACAACATTTTGTTCATTATTCAATTTGCGCAATTTTCTTTCTATTGCCACGCCATCAACATCTAACCAACTGGAAGCAACTCATGATGGAAAACTCCCTTCAAATTTCACCACATACACAGCATCACCTTTTTCGAGATCAATTCTGGCTTCTCAAAACGTGTCCAGCTGCTTCCATCATCGGTTATGACACATTTCAAGAATAGCTCGATTTCATTGCGTTTCCGCAGCCCTTCGCTGATATTATTATTCAATTATAAGGAACTCATACATCGAGCCTCTTTTTGTAGTCAGCTTTGGATAAGAATCAAGAAGTTCATCAGTTTTTCAGCGACTTTATCTGAAACTTTATCGTTTCTTATCTTTAACATCAAAATTATTAAGACGAAAGCCAGCGGACCATTCCCTCGCAGCAAATTTTGAAAACGTACCTTCGCCATACACAAAAAATTTTTTTCTGACAAGCAACGTTTCTTCCTTTGTAGTATAATATGGCAAAATACAGCAAAATTGTTCGTTAATTTTCCCCATTATCGAACGCAACCAATTTTCCAACTATTGCGCTTATTTCGATGTTTGTGATATACTCGTACTATGTAGTTTTTTAAAGGTTTGATTTTTAAATTTCAAAAAAAGCACCGATAAATTACCAAAGTGTATACAATTCTTATTTGGTTTAATAACTCAAACCGTGCCATTTTCAAGGATTATTTTACATATATTTTGACCATGATTAAGTTTTAAGTAGTTCCTAGGTAGACTAGAATCGTAAATAACTCTTGGTATCTCGTCAAATCGCACGTTCTAACCGAACTCATTTCAATTCCTGTGCTGTATGGTATGTGCCGCCGTCTTGCTCAAACCACATATCGACAAGGTCCAGCTTATGAATTTTGGGCAAAAAATGTTAGCGAATGCCATTCACGGTAACGTTGACCTCTCACAATCATCTTTGAAAAAGTATGGGTCAAAGATTCCGCTAGACTATATGTATACCACCCCGAACAGTGCTTTTTTGTAGGTGTATTGGTA
The DNA here is from genome assembly GCA_958301585.1 of Merodon equestris. Lineage (NCBI taxonomy): Eukaryota > Metazoa > Arthropoda > Insecta > Diptera > Syrphidae > Merodon > Merodon equestris. Next base: position 11,638,510 of record OY284415.1, on the reverse strand, counting down.
ACTTTTGTATTGCCTGAGGTTGCTCATTGGATGAAGTACGGATTATGACGACCATAAAATTATCGAAGCGCGGAAAAAATATTTTTCACAGAGTTTACATTTTGAAAAATTAACTCAATAATATGCATACGAATGAAAGTCTTTTCACTATAAAATGGCAATATCAATTGAGTATAAAAATGAGAAATCAGTCAATCGTAAGCTGTCAAACACTGAAAAACCAAGCAGCACAAAAACCACCCTTTGCGATAGATGTTAAGATCGAACTGTAACTTTCCATGGAGCGTCGGGTAATGTGCTGCCATCTGTGTTCCATAAGTTATTTGCAATTTATGACAGCTATTGGGAAAAAACGCCACCAACTTTTTTTAAAAACCTACAATAGCTAATATTTGGAGATGGAATTAAAGCTCTTTTTTTTATTGAGATAAAAATTCACTTAAAATAAAGTTTTAAGACAACTACATCATTAGAAGCAATTCTATCGCTAGCCACTACTTTTTTCGGAAGTAATGGAGAGCAGTAAACGAAGTGTGCGAAGAACACCGCGTCTTTAGATGCAATCCACAAATCGAGCGATTTGCAATTGTCATAAGAAATAAGCTTGTGCTCTGATAGGCTTAAGTCATCAATCGGTATAAGTGATAATCAGAAAAAGCTATGTTTGGAGAATACGATGGATGCGGGAAGGCTTCGTATTTGAGCGTTTCTCCTACATGCGAAGAAGCATTGTCAGTCCGTAATATCAGTTTGTAATGTCTTTCAGAGTATTTTCTTTAATAGCTTTCCATTATTATGTAGGAGGGTGGTCCGATAAGTACTCAGCCTCACCGCCAGATGGCGCCAGTATCACAAGAGCAACTTACTATCGTGTAGTACATTCTAGTAGACGTCTACTGTCAAAATTTCAACCGGCGAACGTGCTCCGAAGAAGGTAAAGACTGTCCCATCGGCCGGAAAGGTGATGGCCACCGTTTTCGGGGATTCACAAGGTGTGATCCACATCGACTACCTGGAGAAGGGCAAAACGGTCACAGGGCTGTACTATGGCAAATTATTGGGCCTATTCGACACCGAATCGAAGAAAAAAGTGCTCTTCCACCATGATAACGCACCGGCTCACACCTCCGCCTTCGCCTCGGCCAAATTGGTAGAATTGGGCTACGAACTGCTGCCCCATTCACCGTATTCTCCAGATTTGGCCCCGTGCGACTTATTTTTGTTTCCAAACTTGAAAAAGTCACTCGCCGGGCAGAAATTTCAGTCGAATGAGGAGGTCATCGCTCTTTGGCCGTAGAATTGAACGGCTGCGTACATTAAGCACATTCAATTCCGACTCTGACAGCATAATTAAGTGGGGCTTAAGCAATAGAGGGAATTTAGTACTTTTAAACCCAATGATGGCATTACAGCTCATGAAGAGCCATTGCTTCTCGCATTCACTTATATTGTGTGCGATTTGTTTTCCATACAAGTGAATGAGATCTATAGTTTAATGCCGATTCCGAGCCGAGAAGCTTTTTCAAGCCAAGTGTACTACTATGCTGGGTCTTGCCAGTATCCCATCGAGGAGAGAAGCCGCGAAATAAACTTTCGATGGCGTTGGTGTTACGGAGATCCGAGCTCCTCGCTCATCCCGCGAACCAACACACTACGCACTGCCTTAGTAGCCACGGCGCTCTGCTGATCACCATAAGTAACCTTGACATAATTTTTTTTTTTTATAGAAGAAACAATTTATCCGCCACAAAATTTGAGAAATTTGATAAGCGCTGTTGTACGTGTTGCCATGAATTTTTTTCCAACAAATTCGGATGCTTTATTAGTATTGCTTCGGATAATATTCCTCATGATATACAACGCCAGTATAATCCAAGAAAACAGTAAACAAAGCTTGCACATTTGACCGAAATTGTTTTTTTTTTCGGCCTTGGCTCTTTTGGTCATTTCCATTGGGGTGATTGAATCTTGGTTCCGACGTCGTATCAGTGGAAAAGGCTGATAATGTTGGCAAATGTTTTTTTTTTTTTTTTTTACAAACATACCCAAAAATCGAATGTACTTAACACACGAAATCTCAAAAGTCACTTTATTTTTTGAACAAACATTATATACTGAAGCTAACGCTTAATGACAGCTATTTTTTTATAAAAAATATTTGGCATAGGTAATGGATGACGAGTTGCCTCGAGTAAAACGCCACGATTTGATTCCAACATAGCTGATTCCCAATAGCTGCGAGAAAAAGCTTTTGATTATGGCCAAAAGAAATAAAAACTTGTTCAAATGTTCCCGTGATATTTTTACCTTTTTTGTAGTGAATTTTTAATATGTCGGCACACTTTACAAATGCGTTAAAAACCTCCCAGCCTTTACTTAACAATAGTCATCACAATGAAGAGTAAGTACCGTCAGTTGCATAATGGCGTACAATTTTAAATGACACCTCTTGTTGGACGATCGTTTATATGGGGCACATTGTTGCGAAATTTTGAGTACTTTGCTCGGGTAAACAAAACCCTGAACCCTTAATTCGCAGAATACATCGGGGGCCACGTCATAAATGCGAGTTGAGTAGTAAAAACCGTTAAACCGTCATGAATACCGTCCAAGTGTTGTTTAAACACGCAACGCCGCGCCACCTTCTGGAAACAAAAACAAAAAAAAAAAGAAGATAATTCCCCTATCTGTTTGCTTTTCCATCGCGTCCTGAATACTTTTCATAAAAAATGTCGTCCGTCGTCATAGTTCAAATAATGATTTAAAGCATACGTTCCACAATTTAAATCACCCGACGACAGTGTTGCAATTTTTCATATTTACCTTAACGTAGTACGAAAGTATCTCCAAACACCATCCATCCTTCCCCGGTGCTGTCGTTCGCTGCTCCAGTGCGAGTTTGTTTGTCTTCATACTTTTGCCATCCTGCCGCTGTGATGATGTTCCAGTTCTGCACCCGAATCCACATCGAGGGTGTGCACATTCCCAGCTGATTGTCTATCAGCTAGCGTCAACTACGAGTTTTACTTTTGCGTAAGCGTAAACATAAGTTTATAAAGTTTGGGCTATGTGCTCCTGTCGCTTGGAGTCCTTGCTTTTTTGTTCTCGTTCGCCCGCTCTTGGAAGCCGGCTTTTATGATTTTACCCTCCTGCATTGCTAATTGAGTGGTCCTACTGGGATCTTAACCAGCAGCAAGAGCTGAGGCATGCATGCGATACATAATGCTCACACTTTTCTGCGGCGGGAATAGCGCGGTTTGCCAAACTCAAACAAGGACTGGATGAGTCAGCCCTGCTCCGGCCTCTCTCTCCACGGATGACATGCGAAATTGTCGACTCTACTGTCCCTATTCTCATCCGTGGCTTCTGTTTCTATTTCCTAACTGTTTAATATGCTTAAAATGTCAATTAGCACAATGTTGATCTCCGTACGCGCGAGTGTGCTTATGGAGCGGCACATATTTGTGGGAGCGTTGCTCCGCACATACAAGTAACTCGGCGTTAATCTGATTTCTTTCGCTTTTGTTTTAATTTATTTTCGAAAGAAACAGGACACGACTCATATGTGGAAAATGTACCGTCGACGGAATACAAACCTCCGGCACAGGCTCACGTAATTAATGTACAGAATTAATTGACAGTGTACAATGGCACTCGGGAGTTGTTGTGTTTGCAGAGCATTTCTTCGGCAACTAGATACGCCCAGCCCCATTTGCACAATTGCCTTGAATGGCAAAATGAAATGATGGAACCAAGAGACCGAGAAGGGGGACCTGTACTCGCACACGAACAGGAGCCTAGAGCTCCCGCATATCTGTGCATGAGCGATTCCGTACGGACTAATTTAGAGTTTGTTTGGCGCTTCTGGCTTATTTCGCAATCAAAACAATTTTGAATGGAGTTTTCTGTTTTTCTTTTTACGTAATTTCTTATAAGATAAACGGGGGCATATCCACCCTCGTTTGATGTGGTTTGTGGGAATTTACTTATGGGATAAATGGAGCACCGCTTAATGAAGAGTTATGCTTTTATGCGAAGCCGAGAAGTCAAAGTTTTAATTAAAACTAATGAACGGAACCGGAAATAAACTGAGTTTTTCTCGGATCTCAAAATTTGACATGTGGGCGGCAGTGATTCTTTTTTTCTTTTTGTGTTGGAAGAAGTCCAAATGTGGATATAGGAAAATGACTTTAGATCCTGAAAGGTTTTAAGTAATGAGTACACCTGTCCGGCGGAACCTGATGTCTTCCAGGAGTTGTGAATTTGTTTAGGTAAATATTAGGACAGTATGAATTACTGTCATAAGCTTAGTGTTATGTTTCTAAATTGCTACATATACTTTTATCATCAGCTTAAGAATGGTTTCAGCGAGGACGTGTTGCCAAGAGATACGTCACTCGCCTGGTGGAGAATATAGGAATAATTGCATAGACGGCAACCTTTAATAAAAGCTTTTTCAATAAGGGCGGGCAGATGTTGAAATGGAATAAAACTAGCTGTATGTAGGGTATTAACAAATTTTTTTTTTTTATTTGAAAGGCCCTTATATGCCATTATGTACGAAATATGACATCGTTCAAATGTCCGCCTTGGACTCTTATGGCACGGATCCGATAGGTCAAATTTTCAATAACTCTTCCTCAAAGATCCGGCTGAATTTGAGCGATTGCCTGTGTTATGTTCACCTTAAGAGCATCGGTCGATTGTGTTTTATTCGCACAGACTTGCGACTTTAGGTAACCCGGCAAGAAAAAGTCGGGCGGGATCAAATCTCATGATCTTGATGGCCAATTCACGTCAACTCTGCGGGAGATAACATTACCCTCAAGTCGTTAATGCAGAACGTTAAAAGTGGCGTCCGCTGTGTGGCACGTAACGCCGTCCAGCTGGAACTGCATATAGTCTAGATCCATATGTTCAATGCGATAAGAAATAGGTTATCATCGTTCTGTAGGCTTCGCCCTTTAAAGGTGACCGCCTCACCAAAGTCGTTTTCGGAAAAGCACGGACCAATGACGCCGCCGACCCAAAATCCACACCAAACGAATCTGGTGAAAGTAGGTACAAATATTTGAAAATGTTGCGTTGTTCTTGTGGTCGAGAGCATTTCCCGGCTTCCACAGCTACCTTCACGACTTGAAATTGATGCAGACAACTGACACCAATTCAAACCTAATCTTTTCAGTCAGATCTTATGTGGTTCCTTCATGGTAACCTAGCTGCCCGGGCCTTAAAGGGAGTAGGTATAAAAAATTTAAAGATGTTGCTTATACGCCCCGTAGTGCCTGTGGTTGAGTGCATTTCCCGGCTTTCACAGCTACCTTCACGACTTGAATTTGATGCAAACAGTTGACGCGAATTAAGATCTAATCTTTTTAGTCGAATCTTGGGTGGTTCCTTCATGGTAACCTAGCTACCCGGGCCTGTAAGAAAGTAGTTACAAAAATTTGAAAATGTTGGGTATACGCCTTTCTGTGGGTTGGTGTCGTCTGGTCGTGTTTCAGGTTTTTTTGCAATGTTTCCTCAATATTTTCTACAGTAGATCGACCGAAGCATTTGACAAAATATTTCACCGTTAAGAACACAATTTTTCCCCGGGCTTTTGGACCGATTTTGCCTTAATATTAGATGCAATGAAATGAAATTCAGTATTTTTCCAACAGATGGCTTTCGTAATCTGTAACTTGCGTTATATACATCCGATCGATCGCATACTAGATAGCACGTACATTTTTCTGACAGATTTCCGATTGTTTGACTTAGATTTGCTTGACGCGGGTAGAAGCCTAGAATGAAAGTGAGATTATAAACGAATACAAATTGTCGAGAAGACAAAAGACCGATTACGAAAGTGGTGATAATGTCCTTGCCAAGATTGTCATTTCGATAGTTCTCTACAACGCTTTACATATATTTTTAAAACTTTTTTCATACACTTTAGTGTAAAAGTTTTTTCTATAATCACAATTTTGAATTTGGTCCATTGGTGGTTTGCTTACAAGATTCCCCTCCTACATGGGATGGAATATTCCTTCTTTTCGATTCTCATGTAATTGAGGTAAATAAACTTCACTAGCCACCTCCAATGCAAACAAGTTTTTAGTTTTTAATTAATTTTAATTGTTCTTATCCTAGTCTTATATAATAAACAAAAATATTGAAATTCAACTTATTGTCTTACTGCCGCACAGGGCCAGTAACACTCTAAGTCTGACTATATTTCTTAATTGTTGATGCCTTTCAGTCTCAATCTTTCTATTCTATTTTCGTATGACCACATTTCAAAATTTAATTTTCTAGAAAAAGTTGATTAAAAACTTAGATACATTTTTTTTGTCCTAAAGCTTAACCTACCCTACGCTGCTTAATTCTAGTCATAAATATAATCAAGTTGGCTAACACTCATGTGCTTCTGTCCGAGTGGTCAGCTTCCTGATTGCATCTTTCATCGAATTTACTAACCATCTCGCTCACTCTGCATGCCCGAGACTTCACCAAGGCTTACAGGCCTCAATCAGTTCCCAGGTTCATCTAAGCATGATAGCGCGCTCAGCTTCCAAAAGATCCCTAGTCAATCCTAATCGAACGTACAAATTAAGGAGTAAGGAGGATGTCACCGGAGTAACGCACCGCTCTGGGAGGCTTTTCACCCGACAACCACTAATAATCGGGGTGCTTTTTAGCAACATCGGTGAGATTCCAGTCCGCCATCGCGGTACTATAACGTTTGTCCCTGGCGGATGGACACTTCCGGAATACCATCTCCATTTTGCACTAACATGTCGGAATCAATATGAAGAAATGCTTCTGGGGTAATAAGGTCCGATCGGAGTTTACTCTCGTAGTATCTATAATTAGGGTTGTAAGTCCCGAAGATAAGGTTATTGTCATTAGTCATAGCCCTTACGATGTGTTTTCGGGTCGATTTTATTCAGAAGGCCTGCTCCGTCATACAGGACCTTATTAAGATAATGAACTGAGCGTTTTGTACATTCTAAGATAGACCCCAAGGCACTGCCTCTCGAGTACAAGAATCTTTTCCATATAAGATGGCGCTACAATAAAACCATACCGTACAACCATATGCGATGATGGAATTTAATAGAGCCACGGGGCATATGTTTTTTACACCGCGGTCAAGTTGATTGCTATGGAACAGACTTCTTGTCACACCGAAGGCCGTCTTTCCTCCATCAGGGCAGGCGTCTATCGATTGAAATATAGATACTGGTCAAGATATCTAACTGCGTTTCTCACCGCTAATCGTTGTCTATCATGTCTCATTTTAAAACCAAACTGATTGTCCGGTATTGTTGTTTTCTACCGCGCTGGATATTTGAATGTTATTCAGAGCGTTGTTAAACAGCGTGTTGAGAATATCTATTGCTTCAACTGACAGGTGTATTAAAATGACGTGTGGCATATCATCTATTCGCGACGATATTTTAAGTCAGTCCAGAATCAAAGGAAATGCGGAAGGTCTAGTAATGGCAGGAAAGGAAATAAATGAAGAGGAAACAAAATCATATATTTGGGTGGCCATATGCCACTGATCGGACTATGCTCGATAAACGCTTTGAGAAAATGGATGAATTCAAATACCTGGGTACCATATTGACTGCCAAAACAACACAAGACCGAAATATATTAAATGCTATATATGAACAAGGCGTTCTTCTTCGCAATCAAAGGGCTATTCGAAACAATTCTTTTGTCCGGCAATGTCAAAATCCATATTTGTAAAGCTGTAATAATAATGCCAGTGTAACTCGGTGTTTGACTAAGAAGGCAGAAAATAGAATCGACAAAACTACATAATTAAGAATTCGAGAAACTTCATTTAATCCCAAGCATTGTCGGAGTAATTAAATCATGAAAACCAAGATTGGCATGACGAGTGGAACGAATGGACGAACATTCAAAAGCAAATTAATGGGAAATCCAAGGGAAAGCGACCTCCAGGAAGGCCGTGCCATTGGTAGGTGGACAATATAAAGGTGCACCTAGAAGAGATGGAACAAAACAGTGAAGCATGTAAGGTACACGTGCATGACAGGGGGCTTTGCGAAAGATGGTCAACGACTCTTTGAACTTCCAAATGGTCGGTATAATAATAATGACAATTAAAAGATACTTGTGGCTAAAGGCTAGAGCAGACGGTAAGCCGTGTTTTGGGTCATCAGGATTGATACAGATAGCGGCAAACAAGTTATTTTTTTTGAGGGCTTATGGTAAGTTTCACCTTTTGAGAATGGGAAAGGACTTTATGTACATTTGAAGCCTGAATTCACACTTTGTTCTGTTCTCTGAATTTTTTCAGTCCATTTACCTATCGTTCAAAAAGTAACAGGAATTATATTATTTTGCGTATTGTAATGGCCTAATTCACTAATTTGTTCAAACATGCCTGAAACATGCTAGTGCTTCTAAACATTGCTGGTCAAACCGGACTTATATTGTTGACTTTGTCAATGAGGGTATAACTCGGCTTGTACAGGTCGGCGCTTAGCTACTCAACTCGAACAGACTGGATCCATAGAAGACCATGCATGCCATCGGACTGGTCGTTCGGCCGAGAATATCACGGCTATGGCTGCCGATGTCGCTGAGAACGAAGAAACATCAGTCAGACTACGAGCCACGCAATTGGGCATCACCAGACGGACCCTATAGGACATTTGAGTGAAAGACTTACACATGTTCCCGTACAGAGTGCAATCAATGTAAACCCATCCTTAATCTCAACAACGAAGAGGAGGATTTTGTGTCGAAAATCATCATGAGCGACGAGCTGCATTTTCGCTTAACCGATTTCGTCAATAAGCAAAATCTTCGTTTCTGAGGCACTGAAAATCCGCACGAATCCGGTGATGCACGAAGAGCCACTGTGTGGTGCGGTGTTCACACGGGAGAAGTGATTGGCCCGTATTTTTTTTTAGTACGGCAATACGGTCACTGTTACGCTAGAGGGCCATGATAAACGACTTCTTAATGCCGGAATTTGATGATAGGAGCTTGGTGAACATTTGGTTTTAACAAGACGGTGCAGCCGCAGACACAGCACGAGCCGCAATGTATATTGTGAAGGAAGCGTTTCCTGGTCGCGTAATTTCTCGTTTTGGCGATTTGGCATGAACAGAAAGATCGCCTGATCACAAACTTCTTTCTTTGGGATTACTTAAAGTCACGGGCTTATGCCAACAGCCCTAAAAGAATTGCAGCCCTTAAGAAGAATATTCGACAGAAATGCGAACAGTTATAACCGGAAATCTTTCACACGGCAGCTAGTTCACAGATATCATCTTTTCCACTTAACAGAAATAATTATAAAAGTCTAAGTAAAGATTACCATAACTCAAAATCATTTTTTTTATTTAGTAAAAAAGTGTTATAGTTCAAAAACAAGATTGGATGATTAATTTTGCGCCACCTCGATGATTAATCGATTTTTAATGAGGTGTGTATCTATGGATGCATGTAAATGTGTAAATTCATGAACTCGTCTTCTTGATATATATATTAAGCACAAAATGCACAATCAACTCATGGCACATTTTAATCGACACCAAAAAGTAGTAGAGAGATGAATCACTTTTCTTCAGTTTTTTTTTTTTTCAAATGAGCTCTCGGACGTCAAGAAGATAAAAGTTCGGTAGCTTGAGTTCGCGCCCAAGATCCAATTTTTAAAATTTATCTCCGTACCTGGTTTGGTCCTCCATCAACGATTGGGTGCCAACCTATCAGAGATGGCGGAACTACGAGTATTACGAGTGTAAGTTTGCAGGCCATCTGCAAGAAGTCCATGACTTTCCTCTTATCACTGATAAGAATTAACAGCAGGGATTTACAGGGGTCGTTACGGGCTACTACTCAGTTACTTAATAACCTAAAGCTACGCATCAGTGAAATGAGCACTTGTTTAACCGTATCCATTTGACTTTGCTCGCACTACAAGGTTTATCTAAGCAGTTGATAAAGTGTGTGCCCAGAATTTAAGCTGACGCTCCTACCCAGTGTAATAAAGGTTCTAATATTTTACGATAAAATAAGGCTTCATAACCTTTATTAAGGGCTATACGCCCTAAATTAATTGAAAAGCCAGACACTTGACTCTATAGCGAGGCATTTTACTTGAGTTATTACAATATGGCTAGACCGTCGAAAAGCATTTTTAATTTTCATCCAGTACCATAAGAAAATCCTTGTAAGGCTATAAAAAGTTGCCTTTTTTCAAAATAATTCAATTCAGCAAAAACCAATGGAAATCCTTTAAATACCGCGTCAACCATCCATCAACTGACCATTCATCCACTCAACCAGGATCATCTTTCAAATACTTTTCCTCCCTTTCGTTCATCTCAATTTCTGACTGCAGTCGTTACCCTAATTAAATAAATTCCCAGCCAACCCTCATATCAGCGAAATAAAATGGAAATAAATTCGTAAAAAAAAGTACGTAGTCCGCCCGCCAAATCCTTGTGCTGCATTCATCGCATTCACCCCCTGTATAATCGCATTAACCAGACAGGAGAAATATTATCGACTTCATTGAAGGGTTTGTAGGCAGTCAGATGTGGACCGGCAAAAGGCTAATTTGTCATGAGTAAATAAAAAAAAAGTCTACGATTCAATATATATCCTGACTGTCAGGTCGCATTCGATCCCCACCCAACTCCAACCTTCGCATTTAACATTCATCATATCTCGACAGATCTCCGGTCTACCCGGTGTCTGTTCACATCAGTAATCTGCATGAACAGAAAAAGGAAAAAAAAAAAACAATAGTCCTTCCCTTCCAGGTACGATGATTCGGATACGAATTCGAACTCGTACACCTGACCGTCGTCATATGGAGAGACTGCTTCATATTGATTTTCATGCCGCCCGGCCCTTCCAATCGATGTTGAATATAGCGACGAACAAGAACGTCTACGAAAGAGGTCTGCCTGGAAGCCGATGGCTTACACCACATTTATGTATTCATGTGATGTAGGTGCAGGTTGATTTTATTTGCCTTTGATTATCCGTTTTATTGGAAACGATATGGAGAAAGGACACTTCGTACGGACACTGATGTATTCCATGTTATTGTGGCAATGCATAGGGGGAGAGGGATCCCGACCTACAGTCTACGGTCATTCACATTGGCCAGATGGACATCGTCCTTTACCATTCGAATGGGACGAAAGGCTAAAAGGATAAACGATGAACGACTGTTCGTTTGGTCGTTTGCCAAAAACCAAATTCTTTATGACATCTGCAATATGCATGCGACATTCGATGGGATGTGAATATTTTCAAATTTTCATTTCGTGTTTGGCTTTTTGTTTTTTATATGCACGTTTTGAGAGAATATTGCATTCAGGTTCATGGCGTAGAGAGGATTGCTTGTGAAGGACACTTAGCCAACTGTCAATTATTCCAAATCATTTATGTTATGGAAAATGTTGACGAGATATGAATCGATTGAATTTCACAATACCGAATGAACACGAGTCGAAAGTTACTTGGCAGATACCTTTCCTTAGTGACAGGTACTTGGAAAAAGATTACAGGAATGTACTTTCGTAATATTCTGTCACAATTCATGAAGCCCATTTCGACAGCAATTGGACACATGATTTCCTGACTGAAAGTTATGAAAACAAAGAAATAATGACCTGTAGGACCTTGACCTGATTTGGTGAATAGGTGTTCACTCACCTAACTCTGGTGATGGCAAATAGTATTAGATTGTTGCATACATATCGAATAAATCATGGCAATGGTTAAAAAAGACTCAATCAGAATCTCTAATTCGAAGAACACAATTACACAAATATCCTTTCCTAGAGAATTAATTTCATGTTAAGCCTAGAATAAGCACATAGAAATTGAATTTACTGGTTACAACTTCAAACCCTTCTGCAAAATGAGGTTGATACGTGAAGATTCGCAGTTCAACAAGTTCCAGGATATAATGATTAAATTGCGATGTTCCATAGAGTGGAGGAATTTAAGAATTTGACGAAAAATGGGTGAAAATCTCATTGGGTTTTGCCGATGATCCCGATTCGGATGATACGATTTGTCTCAGTACATGATATATCAGGTATACATACGGGAATCGGGCATTTTCCGACAAATATCCGTAGAGAGATATGCTGATCAGAAATGCCACATGGTAAGCTCATGACTAACAACTTCTCAAATCACGCGTAAATCTCGTCGTTCTTACTCGGAGAAGTTTATTAATTTTAAGCGAAGTTGATGGGAGCGTTAAGAACAAGAAATTTTGCAAAGACAGACTCCGAAAAGCAAAATATGGGAAATTGTTGAATGTTGTATGCTCTCGATTCTAGAAACATGAATATTTAGTAAAAAGACCTCAGACCTTTGAAGAGGGAAAAATAAAGGTAAAGAGGGTTCGGCTCACGTAGGTTGTAGAATCGTTTCGCGGATCCGAGGGCTCAATATGGTTAACGATAAAGCTGAAAAGGCGTGGACCTAAGTGCCTGCCTTGGGGGATGCCAGAAGAAACTAAGATAGGCCCTAAAAAAGCATATCTAAAACGAAGACTGTAACAGCGGTTTGCCAGTGAAACTGAGGATAGACCTGGAGACCTTATTGAATTCGGTTGACAAAACGCCGACTTTCCTACCATTCTCTTAGGCTTTGAGATAAATGACCCAAATTCGAAAAGGATTGTGGTTGTAGACATGCATTGGGGGAAGTCATGTTTTCTGCGGATATTAGAGATTCGCAGGGAAAATTTTAGATTTCATACAAAATACTTTTGAAGAGTTTGGGTATACATGGTATGGTAATGGGTCGTTCATTGTTAACATGACTATTCGGATCACTTTTTTGTATAGGGCATAAAACAAGTTTTGAATATCTGAATGAGTTCTCCAAACTCTAGAACTAAACTGAAAATTTTTGGGAAAGGGCATATGCTAGATATTGCTAGACATCTGGTACCTCTTATAGGGGCTTTACACATATTTCCAGCCCGATAAAATATTTTATTCCACTTTTGGAGAAGAGTGTGCAACCGGATCGTAGCCAGCGTATATGTATATAAAAATGGGCAATCACCTCAACCTACTCTGCAGCACTGAAAAAAAACTTCTAAAAACACAAGTTTAAAAACCGAAATGAAAACCAGAATAGCTAAAGAGAAGTACACTATTAGGCTCAGACTATTTGCAAAATTCATATTTCACATCAAATTTTCTGCAACCTCTTTTGAAATTCCTACAAATCAGGACACCTCTATGCAGATCTAGTCAATATTAAAGACACCAAAGTAGACAACACGAAATCGACATGCCCGTGGAAAACGGCGCAACAGACACAAATGCAAAGCTCATAGCTAAGACTTTTAGGTTGATCATGAACCTGTTTTTCAGTGGCCATACTAGAGACCTAAGGAGAACTATCAAAACTTCTTTGATGGTCTAGTTCTAAAATAAGTTGAATACAGCTCCACATGCTTTTCCTGGTGCGTGAACAAACAAACAATACCATCTAAAAAAAGATGAGTAAGTAAGCAACAACACTGGTTCTGACGGTGTGTGATGTAAACTTGAAGCAGCTCCTTGGGTTTGAGAGTCCGAATAGCCTTCGGTTCCTTATCAAAGTCGGGGATGGTCGTGGTGCAATGGTAATCATCACCGACTGTTGAGCTAAAGGTCTGTAGTTCAAGTCCATCCATAGTCAAGAACAATTCCTATACGGAAAAACTGTGCAACAACATCAGTTGTGAATGAGAGATGATCAAAAAAGTGCTGATGAAGGCATAACACTCACAGCATAAGATCACTTTAAAATTCATACTCTACGTGTTCATATTTATATTATACAATCAATTCAAGAAGCAAGAATTCACTTCCCAACGGTGAAAATATCGCGGAAACATTTCTTTAAGTTCGTACTGTTTTAGTCATAAACAAGACCAAAACTGTCGCTTCTCCGAAAACTTTGAAAATCTTTGAGAAATAGTGGGAACCTCTCCATCCAAAACAAGTGACAATTCGGTGCGCTTTTCAAACTGTCATTGCGTCATATTTTTTCGAAGACGATGTTGGCAAGATCGGATGTGGACGATTTAACACCATAAGACATGCGAACATTTTCTTTTTGCTATAATTGGCGTTATAGTTCGCGGATCACCAGAGCCGAAGCTTTTCTTAATCAGCAATTTTGTGTGTTATTTATTACTTTTCACAGAAGGAAAGGGCCTACTGTCAAATGCCGATTCCAACCACCATTACCGACGATTCATCAAAAACATATGTACCTTAAAGATTTGCTGGGAGAATTAACATCGGATAAAATCTCGATATACGCGTGGCTTTCTTCTTAATGTCTTGTTTTGGCGATTTACCCTGGCCGATAAGATCGCCCAATTTATCTTTCTTTAGCGATTTTAGAAGTCGCGGATCTATGTATGTGACAGACTCCAGAAGCCCTGAAAGAAAAGATCTGACAAGAATGTTCACAAGAGAACTTGTCGCCCGAAGTTGTAACTAAATCTTTTATCAATATGGCAAAAAACGACCCAAATAGTTATCAACAATATTAAATAGAAAGAAATGGAAAAATCCTGAAAGTATATAAAAATTTGTAATTTTAAAAGTATAATAAAATAGCATCGGGTTTTTTTCGGCCACCCTGTATGGCTGTAATGGCTTCATATTTGTGTCAGAAAATTTGTTTTATAATTTGTCATTATTTATTAGATTTCGTGAATCTAATAAATAGATCTCGGGTCTTAGGCTTTCACTTATACATGTCCTTGTTGTCAAAAGCTCCATCGAAATTATTTTTGAGTGGATTAGTTGCAAAAAGGTATCTTTTTTTCACTGTGAGGGAGCTTTTGTATAGTAATTAGCAATTATTATTGCCAGCCATTTGATTTGAAGTTCAGAGACACGTTGACCACCCTTTGCTAAGCTTCGTTGCCATGATTGTGTTCTTTTCTTGTTTCGCTATATTGTTCCATCCCTTCTAGGCCCATCTTCATATTGTCTTCACATCTTTGGCGCGGCTTTCCATTATTTTCAATATTTTTTTTTTACTGTCCATTGTCCATTCGTTCCATGTGCCCTGCCCATCTTAGTCTACGCGATTTTATTATTCGGACAGTACTTGGAGCTTAACAGAATTCCTTGAGTTGTTGATTGTGTAATTGCAGGAATTGATTCTAACAACACAAACAAATTGGGCTATAACTCAACCGTAACTTGAAGAATATTCCTTTTCAAACCTTCAAGAGCGTAGAGATTATGTGCATTATCACATTTGTCTGCATAACCTCACGTAAAGAAACACAACCGCGACAAATCACACTGTCGAAATCAAACGCGAAAAAACTCGTCCAGGAACTTTTTCTTGTAATAAGGCCATTGTCTTATGGAGGATTATGTCGACCATATTCTGCTCGTAATGCACGAAAATTACCTTCTACAGAATCACGACATTTATAACAAATTTTCACAAGTTAAAAACATTTAACAATTATTATACATTCCAGTTTATAAAATGGTAAACCCTAGGCTAAATGTCTGTGATCTTGTGTGACAGCTGGATTTAATGTAAATGATTAAAATAGGGATTGCAATTTCGAACCATAAATTGGACATTAAGCATTTTTTTTATTTATCCTTCCTAGTAATATTAATTAAAAATAAAAATTAAGTATACGTCCCGATTTAAAATTCATTGAATTTTTCTATAAAGTCAAAGCAGCTCATCCCCTCGGAAAATTAAACAGTTTAAAATAAGGTTAAATTTTTTAAATCGCCTAACCAGGAAAGAATCGATTTTGAAAAAAAAATTATCGAAGTTTAATATCTAAGTAACTCTAAACAACATCGAATAAAAATCGATTACTTTCGCATTTTCAGGGGTTTTTTCTTGTTTTAAATTTATTTTTTCGAAAATTGTTTTCGTAAACATCGTAATTGGAAATAGGTCAAAGGAATATTTAAAAGAACAGCATCTAGAGGACAAATCCGAGGTACATATCCGGCCTAGGAAGACGTGGACAAGGCAAAGTTTATTTTTGACAGTCTGGTAGACAAGAACGTTTATTTAATTCAAGCAATTCGTATCCGAAGGCATGAGCGACGGCTACCGGAGGTTATTTGACATTGAATACCTAATTGGATTGCCCGGGCTAATGACGACGTTGGCGACGCGACGGGGCAATATATACTGGCGATGAAGAAAGGAAGGCGCGGTGAATTCCTGAAAGTGATGATGGTGTTTGCTTTAATTTGGGAATTGACAGTTGACGGTGGAGCGGGGGCGGTGGATTTAAAAAAGGTAAGGTGATTTTCAAAAAACAGTTTTGAAAAGTAGGGAGCTTTATTTATGGTGGCCGTCTGCAGTGGTTAATGGTCTGTCAATTACCGTCAAAGGCAGTTTGCTGCGAAGAGTAAATAAAAAAGGGAAAACGAAATACAGTTTGTACCGTTCAAGGCGAATAGACGTGGAAGCTACTACCTTCTAACTATATTCATAGTATGACCTAGTTTCATTGACAAATCTCAGAAACAAATTGATTCCTGCGGAAAAGTAAAAAAGCAAACGTACCTTCCTGCCCGCATCAATGGTGGCCTTACCCACGTTCAGCCAAGTGGAACTCCTAGCCTAAACCGTCCCAGTGACCGCAATATTCACGGGATCCTTAGTTAATCCCCAGCACTTGTCAACACCAGTCGTCATGTCGCCGTAAAGCACATCGAGTGCCCTGTCAAATGGATTCAATTTGAAGCCGCATTCATCAAGTTGCAACTGTCCATAGTTATCCTGGCCAAATACAAAGTTTCCTTTTCATCGTCCGTTCGCAATCCTAGTGGTGACCTCCTTCCAATTGTAAGGCGCTCATTACCATTCATAAAACACAAACATACTTCATTCAAATATTATTCCGGCGCTTGTCTTCGTTGTGCGAACATCGAAAGAGCGACGGAAGGCGCACACTCATAATGTAGTACATGTGCCGCTCTACCTGGTACCAATTTATCTCCATTACGTGGCGTCGCTGAGCTTGCGATTATGTAAGCCAAGGACATGTGTTCTATTTATTTATTTATTCCCCTTGTTATTGTTATTTCTTTTCTTCTTTTGCCATGTGTTGTCATTATTTTCTTATGCTCGTGTCTTTGCCCACTCCAGGAGCTGTCTGTAAAATCGCCTGATAGCACTTGGTAGGTATGGAAGGCACTCGTATTTACATAAGCGAACAACTACTTTGGCTCTTGGTCGGGCTGATGGCTGGCAACCTCGACAACCGAAAAGAGGAATATGACAAGTTGAGTCGGTTGTAGTTGAAGCGGATGAATGTCCTTTTTGGTCTCGGTTTTGTAATAACGTTTTGTAACGGCTGAGTGATTAATTGCTGGAAAGGGTTGCTTTTATGGAATTTGACTGCCAAAAGGATAATCGTTTCACTTGAGTTGATTTTTTTTTTCGTTCCTTCACTTAAAAGGAGCTAAGTGGTCAAATGAGTGGGGGGGGGGGGGGGCTGTGCTGCATATTATATGGGTTATCCTTCAAGGTTAGCGATAATGGGCATGATAAGGGACTTCGGGGAACTGCGGCTAATGGAAATTATTGATTTCAAACAATTATTTCTCGGAAAATTCAATTCATTTGGGAAACCGAGGAATTCTACTTGAAATATCCGAAGTTCAATGGTATCATGTTTATTCTCTACAATTTTAATTTGATCCTTAAATTATAAGAGTTATTCTGGGTACGAATCCCTCATAGAATAATCAAGCTCTATAACATATTATACGGTAGCATACCAATGACCTTGTTCGATTCCAGGAAAACGAGATATGTTTGGATGAAAGAGGTGACTATAGCAGGATCTCCTCAACTTTTTCTTCAATGGAGTATTTCATAGCAGTAAAAATTTGGAAGAAAAGGAAAATTTTATGAAAAGACATTAATTATTTAGCAAATAAAGTAAACCAGACCTAAGAAATAGACGGTAAAGGACTTGAAAAACTCTATTCAGCCCCAAGCATTGTCCATTTAACAAAATCCTAAAGTCTAAAACGAGCAAGTTGCCTAGAACAAATGGACAATGGACGGAGAGTTACAAAAAAATTGAGTGGAAAACCCGAGAGAAAAATGTAATTTTTGAATGTGAAACTATAAAACCGTGCATAAGAAATGGGGATTCTCCGTTTTTTTTTCTTCAAAATTTGGTGCCTTACTTCGGAAAAAATGTCATTCTTAAAAATCATTAGCATCATAGCCATTTCGCGTATGAAAAGTATGAAAATAAATCGGCTCAAAAGTGGCCTTCTTCATGAGATCCGCAGTTCTGCTCAGTGAAGCCGTGCGTGATCGATCTGAACAGGATGTGATTGTAATAGGCGGCATCTGGAAAGTATGGCGAGGAGGATAAGGTGTTCCATTTCCATTTTAACGACTGAAGCAACATGTGGCCGAAGGATGCAACAGCACCTTTACGCGTCGTAATGTGACCATTTTTCCTTGAACGCTCGGCTTAAACGCATAAGCTACGATGATTTCACCCGGTTGCAACTACTCATAGTAAGGGTCCCATAGCATGATGTTCGATCCATGGATGTTTGGCTTGATCATCGATGTTGATGCTTGGAGGCGGGGCCGCCACTATTTCTAAGACAACCTTTATCTCTTGTCGCTGGAGCAGCAACTTGCTTGTGATGAAAGGCGACTCGATATTTTTCGGCTTCCATTTGTATGTTATCATCACCTTTGGGCCATTCCAAACTATGGTAAATGGCTTATTGAGTTAGGTCCAATGAATTAACAATTTTTTGTTTCACTGCTTGATCCTGCAGTGCCTGCGCTTCTGTGTACCCAAACTTTTAACAAACGGTGCCGAAATTGTCCTTGCCCCCAATGCCGAAATCATTTTGTAGCGTAAAACCAATAGTGACACATTTTTTCGCCTCACTGTACATTTCTGTGATCATTCGACCCGCCCAACATCAGTATTTTTGTTTTGTTAAGATAGTTAAGCTAGTTTTAAACATTTTTGACTAGGGTAAGATAGATATAAGATAATACTGAATAAAAAAAAATTAATTAAAAAAAAAAAAACATCAGTATTTTTGGAGTTGAAAGCGATAACCGGTTATTTCCAGTTCGCATAAAATTATTATTTTTTGCTTGCTTACAAACCCATAGGTTAGCTTAAAGAAATCATATAAATAGACCACGATTGCCAGGTGGTACAATCATTTAAATACGAACCGTCAAAAAGATAATACCAAAATGGAGAAAAATGACATTAGGGCTGTCATCAAATACCTCTGCTTGGAAAAAATTGTCTATCAGGAACATACACAGCGACTTGGTGAAAACATTAAGAGACTCTGCTTCTCCATATTCCACAGTAGCCCGCTGGGCCAAGGAGCTTAAACTCGGCAGAACATTCACCGAAAATGAACATCGCGAAGGACAAGTCGCAAAGGTTTTATTGGCAGATAGGAGAGTGACCATCAATCGTATAGCTGAGGTCATAGGGATTTCATATTGTAGCGCTCAGAAAATCCTTGCGAACGTTGGGTACCGAGTAAAAAAAAAAACGAGTCCGACATTTCGAGAGTGAATCTCAAGAAGTTCCAAACGTTTTGTGACCACGGACGATACCTGAATCCACCATTTGGTTGATCCTGAAACCAAACAACAATCGATGGCTTGGAAACGAGCCTCCTCATCGACTTCAAAAAGTGTCAAGTTCGGCGGGAAAGCTTATGGCACCCGTTTTTTTTTTTTTTTTTTTTTGGGACGTTGAAGGAATAACTATGGTGGAACATGTGGGACATTTGGGAAACTGAGCTACTATTTGGAGATCTTATCAAATAAGAAGATTGCGGGAGGTCTTTTACTTCTACTTATATAACGCTATAATCTGGTGTAAACCTGGGCCTCAACCAACAAGCGCCTCCAGCTGGCACGATCTTTTGCCAATTGTTTTCAGTGCCGCAATCCCAGTTGGTTAAGGTCTTCTTCCACCTGTATGCGCCACCTTAGATTCGGTCGTTCTCTGCTGCGTGGTCCCTCAGGGTTGGATTCGAAAATTATTCGGGTCGGAGCTGTGCTGTCCATTCGCTCTACAAGACATAGCCATCATAGACATTGGATCCGGAGACGTCGTATTAGGCCGATGTGGCTGTACAGCCCGTACAGTTCGCCGTTGTATCTTCTCCTCCACTCTCCGTTTATGTAAACGAGACCATAGACTGAACGCAGAGTTTTTCTCTCGAAGCGACAAAGGACATCTTCACCGCCTCAGCGCCGTGAAGGAGGACCGGGATGATCAGTGATTTATATAGTGCTATCTTGGTTTTTCGAGAGAGGGCTCTACTTCTCTATTGCCTCTTGAGCTTAAAGAGGCAGCGGTTGGCAAGAGTAATTCTGCGTTCGATCTCAGCGCTGGTCACTAGTAAGCCAAGGCGGACGAAGTCCTTGACCACTTCAAATTTTTAGCCGTCAATCGTGACGTTCTGGCCAGAACGTCAGTGTTGTGCACCTTTTTTTGATGACAACATATATTTGGTCTTACCCTCGTTCACCGGGTACCTTCATTTTAGCCGCTTCAGCTTAAATGCTTTTGAACACTTCATTGACGTCTCGCTGTGCTCGCCCAATTACGTCAATATCATCCGCGTACGCAATCTTGACGCGCAGACTTGAAATAGATCATACCCCTTATGTTGGCCAGTGAGCCTCGTATGATCTTTTCAAGCACGATGTTGAAAAGTTACATGACAGTGCGTCACCTTGCGTAAATGTTTTTTTTAACATCAAAGGTCTCGGCTAATTCGCTACCGACCTTAATGGAGCAGAGAGATTTCTCTATTGCCATCCAGACGAGTTTGGTAGGGATGGTAAAGCTAGACATATGTAGCTCGCCCCCATGCACACTGTCATATACGGCTTTAAAATCGACAAAAAGATGGTGTGTGTCGATTTTGAATTATTGGGTTTTTTGGCAGATCGGAAGGGCATTACAGAAAACTGCGTGCTGAAGTGTCTTTTCACTAAGGCAACGCACCGAGTCACAAAGCCGCAGTGGCGATGGCTGCCATACAAAGGATTCGGGATTCGAACTGCTCGAACACTCTATTCACCTCTTTAATTACCTTAAGGAACACATCCGAAGCAAGAAATTTGGAAACGATTGTGAAGTTATAACACTTTCATGCCCTAATTCATTTTGGGCTGACTCAATTTTATTTTAGAATATGGAGTTGTTAATCTGAACTTAAATATAAATTTATATCAGCTATTTTAGTGGGGGTACCTACCCAGTGTGACATAAACTGCAGCATCCTTCTGATCCCCATTCCATCCAGTGATCGATTATTTCAAATTGTATGGCTCTTGCAGGTCCCGCAACATACGATTTTTTATAAGAAATTAACGAAGATTCTGATGGTGCTGTGATGAAGGCGATGGTAGTGGATTTCTGCATTTCAATGCATTTCTTGTGATGGTTTTTTTTACGTGGAGGCTTCCTCGGATCTTTCAACTTCTAATTCTGTCACGCTTTGTTACTCCCGCTGTCATGCGAAGCATCTTCATCTCAGCTGCCGTTAATTTGCTCTCATACTTTTTATGCATTGTCCAGCATTGTGAACCGCATGTGAGCGCCGGACGTACAACTGAAGTGTAGAGCCTTCCTTTCAGCTTAGGGGGCATTTTTCGATCACAGAAGATGGCGGAGTTTTCCCGCCACTTCATCCACCCTACGCTTACGCGATGGTTGATGTCGTCATCACAAGTTGCTTTTTTATTAATCATAGATCCCAGATATTTAAACTTTTCACACTTGGGAAGCACTCTTCCATTCAAATAAATGTATGGAATAGGCTGATGAGGGTCAGAGAAGGGGCAGCACAGATACTCTGTCTTCTTTGAACTAATACGATACCCGTGTCCCTCAAAAATGTCCACCCACACATCAAGTGCTCGTTGTAGGGACGCCTGATCATCACTTATAATGGCTCCATCGTCAGCAGAGAATAGCTGGTGCACATTGGGGTCCGTCACTTTTCCTTCAAGCAAGCAATCAAGGACTGCTATAAAGAGCAGTGGGCTGAGGACGCTCCCTTGACTCCCTTGGCTCCCTTGACACCGACTTTGATTGCGAACTCTTCGGTGACTCCTGCGATGCATCTTCTTCTTGTCGTTGCTCTCTTGTACATGTCCATGATCACTCGCATGTAGGTTTCTGGAACTCCTTTTTGTCTTAGCGCTACCCATAAAAGATCTCTTGGTTGCGTGTCAAAGGCCTTCTCGAAATCAACCAACACCATATGCAAGTCCTTTGAAGAATCACGATGCTTTTCCATCATGACCCTTATACTTTGGATTGCATCTGTCATTGATTTACCCGAGACAAACCCGCACTGGTCATCAGATAGTCGTATTATTTTCCGCAGTCGGCTATCTAATACCCGTTCAACAATCTTCATGGTGTGCGACATCAGCTTGACAGAACGGTAGTTATCACAATTTCGCGTATCACCCTTTCCTTTGTGCAAAAGAAGAAGATAGCTTTTCCTCCATTGATTAGGCATAGTGTCGCCTCTCATAAGTTTGGAGATAAGAACCATGAGCCATCTAGACCCGATGTCTCCCATCTTTTTCCAGAACTCAGAGGGTATCCCGTCCGGCCCAACAGCTTTTCTTTTCTTGGAGTTTTTAACCGCGTACCGAACTTCTTCGACTGTGATGTCGGATATTTCGGCATTATTCGGGGCGGCTCTTGGAAAGTATACTCGGGGAAACTGTTCATTCAGAAGTTCCTCGCAATACTGTCGCCATCTGTGGAGAATTTTTCGTCTTCCACAAGGAGTTGGCCTTCAGCATTGTTAATAAACTTTGGGAAACGAATCTCCTGAGCATTTCTTCTTCTCTGGGCGGCTATCTTAAAGATATTTGCTCCTTGGTTCAAATTGCTTTGTCGAAGCTCATGGGTAGCCTGGTTCCTGTCAGACGCGGAAGACGATATTTCTTCCAACTCCTGATAGACTCCTTCCATGCTTTTCGCTTTGAATTCGGCGCACTTTTTCTTCGCGATGCCTTTGCAATATCTATATACCTTTTCACGGCGAGCTTTTTCCTCTCTATTAGTAGAAGAGCACTCTGACCAAGCTTGGAAAGCCATTTTCTTTTCGTGTATCACTGCTTTGGCTTCGTCTGTCCACCACCAGGTTTCTTTTGTGTGCTGGCAGGGGCCTTTAGATGTTCCAAGCAGTGATTTGGCTTTCTGCAGGCCAGATTGTTGTAGGGAATCACACATGTCTTGTGCTCTGCACTCCTCATTACCGACCTCATCGATAATGGAAGAGACGTAGTTTTTCATGTTGGTAATAAAAGCTTCGCCTTTTCCTTTATCCAGCTTATACCGCTTGATTCTCTCAGACACCTTCGTTTGCCGCTTTGACTTCTTACTCGCCTCCATAAAAAATTCAGTCAGGAGGAGACGGTGTTGAGGGGCGATCGCGTCTCCCAGGATCACTTTGCCATCTTTAGCTCGTGGCTTCATGAAACTGGATACCAAATGATAGTCTATTTGAGTTTCATTTCCGCCGCTGCTATAAGTGATCAGGTGCCGGCTTTGTTTGACGAACATGGTATTTAGCACTATAAGACCGTACGACTTGCACATGTTTAGGATATCTTCACCTGAAGAGTTCCTGGTGCCGTATCCCAGCCCTCCGTGGTAGCCTTCATAGTCTTCGCTTGTCTTCCCGACATGTCCGTTTAAATCTCCCCCAACAAACAAAAGCTACCCATTTTCATTATTATACCATCGACAAGCAATTAAGTTATTTCTTCCTCCAAATTTAAATTCATTTATTTCCCGACCTTTTCCAAGAAGAACCCTTCCGTCGCTTAGAGCACATTTTTTAATTTATTGTTTCGAATGGTCCCTACGGTCAATATACCCTTTTGTTTCAAGCAAATCATCATCAACATTGATTTACATGAATATTGGAAGCTAAATGTAAAACAATGCCTGATGACATACCCAATACAAAGATTTGGCACATTCCTTCTTCAATGTAAAGGCAATAATCGTATACGAAAACAATACCAGACACACCAGCTCTGAATATAGCCCCCACTTGTGTCGACCTAATGAAATATAAATATCTACTAGTCATTATTCGATGACATCACAAGACGTTTCCTTAATGGGAAATCATTGGGTCGCCCACGCTTTGATATTCCGCTTGGGCTGCCTCGTATTTTTTTGTTTGAATTTATGCAATAATGGACGTATTTTATAATATTTTCGTAAGTAGGTTGTCGTTGGGGTTGTTTAAAGTTTTTTTCTATATAAAAATGTTACTTTATTTTTTGAAATTAGTTCGAGAATTTGAAATTTTGCGTCTACGCCATTCCCGTATTTGGTAATGTAGCCTCTCACTTCATTTTAGCGGTTTCATATTTTAACTCTGTGCTACTAGCTTGTAATGTGCATACATTTGTTTCGTTATAGATTTTTTTTATCTTATCATCAAAGAGCTGGTTAAAATATTCTATTGGCTGTTTAACTTTGCCGAAACTAACTTCACTTTTCCACTCTGTTCCTTATTCTGCCAGCTCTGAACTCCTCTATCACATACTTTTTCAATTGATTTTTTCATAAGCCGCTTGTACTGTTTCTTCACCTTAAATTTAATTTTCAACTTCATTGTCTTCGTCAGCAATCCTCTAAATCAAACAAACCCCAATTCTTCGCCTCTATCAAATACACTTTTTAAGGCTTCTCTAATAAAGTTTGCCAGATTTCTTGCAATTTTTCCTTCTTCGTTTATATCGTCCTCATCAGTGAAATCATCCCAATCGAATTCGCAAATTGTTTGAATACTCGGCTTCGTCAAACCCTTCGAACGCATCTCTTAGGCATAAAAGAGCTTTACAAGAATTATAAACTTTATGGACCAATGTTGCATATACGCGTTTGAAAAATTCCAGACTACAAACTAAAGTTTTATTTTTCTTAATTTTGTGTTCGATTGTGTTCCTTCCATTTTTCGCTGTTCTGTCCCATCTCTTCTAGATCCATATAGTCCTGGCGTGGTTCTCTTGGCGGTCTTTTTCCTACGGGTTTTCCGTTCATTATTGGTTCGACTGTTTGTCCACCGTCCATTTGTTCTACGTGTCCTGTCCATCTTCGCCATGACGATTTAATTACTCGGAAAATGCTTGGGGCTGAATAGAGCTCGTCGAGTTTTTGATTGTGGAGATTTATCCATACGCCTGTTTCTTTATACTGTTTTCCATCGAAAATTCCTCTTAAGATCTTGTTTTTAATGAACCGAAATGTATTTTCCTACTTCTTAGTTAGAAACCAAGTTTCACAATCGTGTAGTGTCAATATAATGCCAGTGAATGGTTTTAAAAATGCACTACGAGACAAAAGTGTTGATCCTTAATTGCGAAGAAGTACGGGGTACTCATATGCAGCCTTTTAGCTCTTTCGATCTTTATGTCGCTTTGGCAATCCATATAGATATATAGAACCCAGATATTTGAATTCGCCCACTTTTTAGAGCGTCTATCAACTTATCAAGTACAGTCAGGTGCAAAGCTTGGACCAATACAATTCGGTTAGAGACCATATATTTGATTTTCTTTTCATTTGCTTCTAAGCCTTCTTCTTTTCCTGCCATTAGATTCTAACTCTAACTGCACGCAGGTTCAGATCGTCAGCGTAAGCTAGTATGGATGTAATTTCACTTATTTGAAGAAATTTCATTACGAATTCCAGGACCTAATTAAAAAGAAGTGGTGACGAGGTACCTCCCTGTTTAAGTCCTTTACGTATCTCAAATGTTTACTATAACTTTTCCATGTTTCCCTTTAGGCATACTTGTTTTAGTTTCAGTAACTTTTTTGGGATTCCCAGTCTTTCAAGGACGTGATACATTTTCGACTATAGAGTCCATTGCTTTTCTGCCATGTAGTGAAAATCTAGCCACTTGTCGAGGGATCCCCCTGAAGCACACGGGTAAACTATTTCTTTTACGTAAAATATCAATCTCCTTACGAGAATATTTGACAGCATTTTGTAACAACTTGGTGGCAGAGATATTCTTCGGTAATTGTTGCATTGGATTCGGTCACCCTTTGATCAAATACGGAAATGATGACTGAGCGTTTCCACTCCTCTGGGATGGTTTCGTTGTTCCATATATTTGTGATGAGCCCATGTAACTTCTCAGTTAATTTTCCTGCTGCACATTTTAATAATAATATAAGGTCGATTCCTGCAACTTTGTTATCTTAAAGCCTTTTAGCTCCTCTATGCTTGGCAGTTCTACCTGTACCTCTGCTGTGTGAATAACACCGTTTTTCATTGCTCCGCGTACCACGTGCTCCCCATTGTCGTTACGAATAGCGCTTAGCCTTGCATACATTGTTATCGTGTTTTTAACCGTACATGCTTCCTTAATTTTAACAAACTTATTCCTTTGCCTTTGTAGTTCTTTTATCCCAAAGGAGATGGGTGACTTCTTTTCTGAAACAAAATCTCTTAGAACTCTTACTTTTACCTCGCATTATTCATCGAACAAAGTCTTACTTTAGAGGCTTTGCAATGCTTGAAGTAAAATAATTTCCAACAAACCTATCAAGCTATTCTGAGAAAAAAGGCGATAGTGAACAAATTTGGATTACGGGTCTTAGAGGCTTAAAGGCAAAATCGGGCATGAAACGGTTATAGTCACTTCGATTAGGTACGACATGATTATTTTTTTTAAACCTTTTTTAAGTTTCATTACTTCGTGGTCGTGGTGGAATGGTAATCATCACCGACTGTTGAGCCGAAGGTCTGTAGTTCAAGTCCGTCCATAGTCAGGAACAATTCCTATATGGGAGAAACTGTAGAAATTCAGTTGTGAATGAGAGATGATCAAAAAAGTGCTGATGAAGGCATAATACTCACAGCATAAGATCACTTCAAAATTCATACTCTGTGTGTGCATTTCTAATACAATACAAACACCTTAACGACATGGAAGCAAAGAGTTACTGTGAACTACAACCAAGGCATATTCAGTGGAATCTCTCAAGTCTTATCTAGGACAACCACCCCCGGAGAGTAGTGAACGGATATCTTCGACACAAACCATCTGCACCCCGTCCAGGTTGTGTGACAAACACGTACACTCTTTAACCTGGACGAATTATAAAAAAAAAAATAAGAATAATTGTTCAAACAGCATTTAAGCATTTAAATTGGCTGACTGACGCGGCAGAAATTACTAAGCCCTATATTTGGGATAATGGTTCCGGTAAAAATAAAAGCTACTTTCGATTCTCAGTTTGCAGGCACTCTTTTCTGCTGTGCACTTTACAAGACATTGAGGCGCTCCCAGGACCTACAGCTGATGTACATAGCACCCCAGACCATCACACAACCCTCCACTGTGCTTCACGGTTGGTCGCCAAACTTTTTTTTTGTGTGCTTCATGGCCTCACACGAAATATTATATGGTATTTGCCCTCACACGAGTAAGTGAATAAAGCTCGCTCCCAAAATAAAAAAAATTTCTTCTCACCAGTCTGTCAAAAAGTTCATGCTTCGGCAGCATAATCTTTATTGTTTCTGGGTTGACTTTTTCCCGACCTCTACAGTAAGTTTTGGAGATGTGAAATTGGGGTTACGACCAATCCAACTTTTCTCAGTATCGTCTCGTTTGTTGTGCTTATTTATTAGTTCTCAACTCGATTGTTCCCAAAAATTACATCAACCATACATGGCTTAATGAGTTCTCTATAATCGTATGAGCTTTTCCATTAAATACAATGCGATTACTCACGGGAAAAGATAGTTCTGTTGCATTTTTAATTTCAGTTTCAACAACTGTTATTTAAAAAAAAATCAAAGCGGCCGCATACTATATACCGAATATTTTGTGACATGAAAGCATCCATCATTAACGATTTCGAAAGGCATACCCCAAAAACGTACAGTGAGCTGTAAAATTTGATTGATTAAAAAAGCTATCAAAATGTATCGAAAAAATAAAAAAGGTTTCGTAGAATTCCCCCACGAAAATACTATACCATATATTACGCCGAATTTGAGGGAATAAATCGCGTAAAAGTCACTCAAAAAGTGACCTAAGGAGGGGTGATTGATTAACAAAAATGTTCAGTTAAATGTCAATAAAATGTTAGGGTTCAGATTTCAAACACTGGTTTGCTGAATACTAATTCTATTTTCAAGCCATTTTATATCAGATTTATGAGCAATATTTGTCAACGTGGCTAACCGTTCTGTCAATCATATTTGTCTACCACTTATATTTATAAAACATGGAAGTGGGAAAAGAGGGTTAACAATAATAGGGTAGCGTCCTTTGTACCAAATTATGCTTCGAATATGCGACGTATTTACACGAAGTATTCTGGCATCATTTGCGTTTGGCTGCCCTTCTGTTTTTCGCGCATTAAATGTAATTTTTGTTTCAAAAATGCAATAAACGTGTTTAGTTAGCCATGCCGGTTAGTAGCATACTGGTGCTAATATATTAAGCAATAGGAAAAAATGTAATTTAAATGTATCATAGAAAGGATCATTATGGTAAAAGTCCAGTCCAGAAAAGAACTCCCGATTGGGAACTGCTATTTACGTTCTGGATTAAGGACAAGTGACCTGTTATTTAACCTCAGTAGACCTAAAAAGTTTCGTACAAGAAACTACTTGATAGAGCAGTGATCATGCATTAGTATCAGAATATTTGAATAATTTCGATAGAAAAGGCCGTCTTTGGCTTTTTCGGAATACAAACTGAATCACATGGAGGCCGACAATGGACGTGAGCTTTTAGATTCTGTATCAGGGTGTAACCTGCCACTAACTAGCACACGATATCAATATACTCGAACGGAACTCCCTTGCAAATCATCTGTGATTTTCTGAACACGTTTCCTACATAGCCGCATTCTGTTTTTTAACTATCCGACAATCAAATGATCATGGTTATATCGTCAGCATATCCGATGTTTGTGAAGCCATTATTATTAAGCGACCACAGAAGTTCGTCTACTAGAATTGACCATAGGACTGGGACATAGGATAGGATAGGATAGGACACCCCTGCGGGCAATCCCTAATAGTTTTTGGATTGTACAGAGTGATATTTTAGCAATCACTTTCGATACTACTTATGCTTCTTCGTAAATATTAATAACGAACTGGCCATACGAGTAAAACCGATCAGGTTTGTTTTAATATTATTTAATAGACTGCGCAAGTGATGACGAGTTGAAAGAAGAGAAAGAAAACCTTTACCTTACCAAACCTCAACCCCTTAATCTCTAAGTCTCAGTTTACAAACACGTTTTCTTTGGGCTAAAACGAGGGTGGTCCGCTAAGTTCTTAGCCTCACCGCCAGATGGCAGTATCGCATGAGCAACTTACTATCGTGTCGTACATTCTAGTAGATGGCTACTGTCGAAATTTCAGCCGGATCGGACTCGTAGTTTTGTTTTGATCGTGTGTGGAAGCGGGAATGTCCGCGGATTTTAGAAAAATGGAAAAAGAGCAATATCGGTCGGTGATTCGATTCTTGTTTTTGGAAGGGAAATCGCGCAGCGAAATCAAAAAGCGTTTAGATGCTGTGTACGGTGACTCTTCTCCTTAGACGGCGACCATCAACAATTGGTTTAACGAGTTTCAACATGGTCGCACGTCGGTTTTTGATGAGCCACGCCCAGGTACCCCGAAAACGGCTACCACGGAGGATAACGTGACAAAAATCCACGATCTCGTATTAGCACACCGCCGATTGAAGGTGCGCGAGATAGCTGAGACAGTAGGCATTTCAAAAGATTGCGTGGGTCATATCATGCATGAAATTTTGGGCATGAGAAAGCTGTCGGCGCGATGGGTGCCGCGTTTGCTCACTCCGGACAACAAGCGCAACCGTGAGACCACTTCAGAGCAGTGTTTGAAGCTGTTTAAGCGCAATCCGAAGGAGTTTCTGCGTCATTCGACGAAACCTGGATCCATGGATCCACTGGTACACACCAGAGACCAAGGAACAGTCGAAACAGTGAACTTCACCCGGCGAACGTGCTCCGAAGAATGCGAAGACTGTCCCATCGGCCGGAAAGGTGATGGCCACCGTTTTCTGCGATTCACAAGGTGTGATCCACATCGACTACCTGGAGAAGGGCAAAAGGGTCACAGGGCTGTACTATGCCAAATTACTGGGCCGAATCGACGCCGAATTGAAGCCCCACTTGGCTGAGAAAAAGTGTTCTTTCACCATGATTACGCATCGGCTCACACCTCCGCCCTCGCCACGGCCAAATTGGTCGAATTGGGCTACGAACTGCTGCCCAGATTTTGCCCCGCGCGACTTCTTTTTGTTTCCAAACTTGAAAAAGTCACTCGCTGGGCAGAAATTTCAGTCGAATGAGAAAGTCATCGCCGCCACGGGGGCCTACTTTGCAGATCTCGAGAAAACGTATTTTTCAGACGGGTTAAAGAAGTTGGAGCATCGCTGGGTCAAGTGTATCGAGCTAAAAAGAGACTATATTGAAAAATAAATCGCCATTACTCCAAAATTTTTGTTTTTCTTTTGTAGGCTAAGTACTTATCGGACCGCCCTCGTAGATGGCAAATTCCTTTTTGTGCAAAGAGGTCAATTTACAGAGAATCCTATCATTCCAACATCAGAGGATAACATCGAAGAATGATTTAGCAGACATTGACACTGACTAATTTAGAGTATGGCACTGAAGGCAGCTAGCCCAATTTTTGCTAGCTAGTTGTGTCTTGTAATCGACTTCTCTTAAACGAGTCTTCTCTATACGGACATATTTGACAAACATTCTCATTTTTATACTAAAATATTTCATGTCTCGAACCTTCAGGAGACATATTTTTTGGAAAATATTTTTAGCAAAATTCCTCTTTTAAGCCTTATTAGTAAGATTTGACTAATATTCAGTAACAGTGGTCAAAACTTTACTTCAAGAAAATCTAATGAGTTTTCTTTGATTCAGTTTATTTGATAAACATCCTCCACGATGTAAGATGGTGTCTAGTTTTTGCCTCTACCTTCACTGCCGCTTCCACAGTAGATTACGCAATCTTACGAAACGAGCTCACCCCAGCGTTGTACAGAAAATTAATTACTAGAACCAACAACCCTCAATTCAGCTTCGCTTATCTTTAAAGTATTTAATGTTTACCGCGTTACTCCTTTCTAAATAATATAAATACTTTAAAATTCCATTTTCTCAAGTCCTGATGCCTTTTATATTAGAAATCGTTACCACATTATGAAGGGGATTTTTTTAGAGGTATACAAAATCAATATGAAATAAAACGCCTGAGGCTAATGTTAATATCTATGATATTGACTTTGTTCAATAGATAATTTTATGCCATTAGTGCCTAAATATAAATTCGGGTATATGCGCACCACAGCTAGCTCGAATAAAGCGCAACCCTGAAGTCCAATTTTCGACAACTTTATATATCAGCCGTATGTCAGCAATAACACGGCGAATGTTGGCTTCCAAATCGTAAAACGTCTCTGGCTTATCGGCATAGTCTAGTGATTCACGTATCCCCAAAAGAAAGTAATCTAAAGGTGTGAGATCACAGGATCGTGGAAGCAAGTTCACAGGTCCAATACGCGGAACTATGCGCACAGCAAATATTTTGCGCAATTAATTGATGGTTTCGCGCACCTTGTTGCACCATCCTGTTGAAACCAAAGCTCTGTCACGTCAATGCCATTCAACTAAGGAACGAGGAAATCTGAAATCCTGTTTCTATAGCTCTCTCAATTTACGGCAACATTCTGGCCGGCACCGTCCTCAAAAAAATATGGGCCGATGGTTCCACGAAGGTCACATGGTATTAATTCTCGCACAAACTGATCTTATAAGCTTTTAAACTAAGATCTTTCCGTAAAATCTTGCACAAAATGGATGGGCATAGCTCTAATTGATGTGCACGATGTCAGATCGACTCATTCGGATTCTCCACTGCGCTCCACAACGGCAATAACTTCTTCTCTTCATACTGTTTGCTAATCTACTAGAGCATGCGTGGTGCAAAAACGATTCATCGTGTTCCGAATAACTTGTTCAGTATGGGATGGTTATGTCAACCATAGAGTGGACGTACCTCACGATACATTTAGCGAGCTGAACCATGGGTTTCAAAATAAATTTGCTCGATTTGGATGTGTTGTTCTGACGTTAATCTACTTACAACGAAATGGCAACATTTTTTAACTACTAATCAATTTTAAGCTGTCAAATTGACGTTCTGTAGATACAGTTTTGCTAATTTAAAAACCAAACCTCTAAAAAAAACACGCTTTATATGGACGTTGAACAACGACGCTTGAATTTGGGTTTGGCGACCATGCTCTTTGAGCAATATCTATTAAATTTGGTAGGGTATGGTAAATAATCCTAAAATACCATATAGTTGAACACAAAACTGGTGTACAAATGACCAAAGTCTGGGCCCCTTTCGACAAACATTATGCTCATTTGATGATTTTTATCCACGGTCTTTGTATCCAAGGTCTGCCAAAGCATATTTGTCGGGCTTGAAAATAAACCGCAAAGCTCCAGGCCGCCCATTTTTAGCCTTTTATACATTTTGGCCTTTCTGCTAGTTCAACTTCTTGAATTTTGCGTCGTTACTTTGGTCCGTTCCCGTAAAGTCTAACTTAGGATAAACGACAACCAGTCCTGAGGAAGTCACTATCTGATGAAGATTTTAGTCCACATTTAGCGAATGCTAGACAATAATGTTAAGCAAGTCTGGATGGGCAAGATGGATACTGGCGACATGTGGTTTCGACAGAAGGGAACTTCATACATGTTACATGATAGATTTGAGGCTGATGGTTATCTCGCACAGCAACGAAGAGAACCAGTCAGTGAAATCATACGATTTAAAGCCTTTAGGCTTCTACCTTTGTGTCTCTCTCAAACACAGTTAACGTAACGACCCCCATCCAACAAATTCAGCTAGATTTATGTTACAAAGCTATCGAAAATTTGAAAAAATGCACCATCAAGAACCGAACAACGTTATATTTCATACCTAGCGCCATAAAATATTGCTTTAAATCAAAAATAAATTGAGCCGATATCTTACAACTTGTTTTATTTACATCCTTATTAAAATACCCTTTATATTTAAGCAAAGCCGAAATGACTTTCAACAACGTACTAAAATAATTGTCATAAACTCGGCGGTAAATCCGCATATCGGCGTGGCCCACGAACCGTATTCCGCACTTAATCTTAACATTGACAGTTTACTCGTAAATAAGATTAAAACCATATCCCCGCGATTGATGTCCTCACACCCAACTGCCATTAAATTCCCACGTTGGCTGTACCTCATATAAATTCATTCGGTCACAACGGTAACAACGCTCACAACATGAACTGTCTGTACATTTCATATGATAATGCGACCATTATGCAAATAACCTCTGCTCCGCGAACGGACTGAGTGCCGGAATAAGTGTATACCATACATAATGCCCATTCGTCCTCGCAGGACATCGTGTTCCATTTAATGGCATAACGAATGAAGTGCGCGCTGCAACCGGATTCGACTTCATCTTCATCCATCGTGCGCTAAGGTGAAGGTAATGGTAGTGAATGTCTCTCCGAAGCACTTAAGCAGTGTTTGCCATCGTTGATCTGCTATTCCTTTGCAATAAAATGACAGATTCTTCGGTCCTGTCCTCCGGCCCATTTATTCATCGGTGACAAGCTGTTAGCCTGCACATACGCTTGTGGCTGCCTACTAGGTTTGGCAGAAGTAGTCTGAATATGTTCGCCATTGCTGGACAATAGACACAAATCCCATTTCTGTTTTTCCTATTCGCAGACAGGAGAATGAGGTTTTGTTCCTTCTTAAGTAGAATTCCACCGAGTGGTCGTTGGTTTTTATTGCACGGCTGCTTGGGTACCACAAGGATATTTTGTCCTTATTCGTTGTTTTGCTTTTATGACCAACGGCAACAGTTCCCATATAGAATGTTGTTTCTGGAACAACAACGTCCATATTTTTTTTTTTTTTTGCATGACACGGCGCACAACAGGTCCTTTGTCCTCCAGGTGATCAAATGTCGGCTTTGAGGAAAAAAAATATTGTAGATGCATACTAAATACTGGGATACGACAAAAGGACCTTCTCGTTCGTCGCACATAACAACCGGTCGCCGCAAAGCAAACAACTGCGACAATGTGGAGGCTCTGTGGAGGTATTGTCGATGAGAGGACCGAAGGGGGCTATGAACTAAGAACTCATGGTCGTAATGTCATCTCTATAGTGCTGTTATTCTTATTCATAAAATAACTGGACGGACAGAAAATGTGATATTATCTTACCACAGAGGACACAGCTAACGACAAGGACGATGATTGTGCAAACAAAGCAGGAGACACCGCAAACCAGAAGCATGAAAATGAAGTAGAATTATAGTAAATGGTTGCCAGGACTCCTGCTAGAGGTTATCTAACTGAATTGCATGCTTAGTTAGACTAAGTCTTGGATTATTCAGGAGGCATACAAAGAAATCGGAATTTGTTATGCAGGAGCATCTGCCGCCAGGAGGGCTTGTCGGTGGGATTCTACGAATTGATTTAATTTTTCCGTGAGCTGTACGAGTGCTTTGACTGATTGAGATGGATTCCGGTTCGTTACAATGTTCTGATTACTAAATGCAGCTCGAGGGAACGGAATTCATCGAGTAATTGAATTATCAGCGAAGACACTGATCAGAGATACAATTGATTTAAGCTGAAATAGTTCCTCTCAGTGTAATTGGATAACACCATTATGATGCATGTTTCGAGAACGCTTTTATAGGGCTATTCCCTGCTCCTTACTGGAATAATTGACCCAATTCAGTGCTGCATACCATCATTCTTCTGCGCCTTAATCATGTTCCATACAAACACAATCCCCGCTGACCAGGTACAAGCCACATCACGAGGTACATACCTAAGAGAGGGGCAACCAAACATGTTTTTAATATCCCCTATGGTGTTCCACATCATTTCCTCACGACTATCATAGTATAACATTGCCCGGGGCCTTGTGCTAATCCCCCTCATCACACCACCATTCTAAATTTGCAAATCCGTCCTCTAAGCCACACGCAACGCGAAGGCACATTTCGAGATCACCCAATAAATATAAGGATTATGTACTTCGAAAGCACAAAATTAGCTCTCTACCAATGGTTCACAAAATTCCCAAACAATATCCAGCCGCATTACCATGTCTCCTCTTCACTCCATACTGCCATAAATCAGCATCATTCCCAGACATTCGCTGGCCATCCTTGGTCGTACCCGCATCGCCACAGGATTCAATGCTGTCCGGGTTCCGCATTCACATTCATGAATTTATGCTCGTTCCAGTTTGACAGGACTTGCGTTCCGTTCAGCACTGTCATATGTATATGTTTTATGATCTCCTTCCATATATGGAAGCGCGTAGCCGGGATATGTGCGTCTCGTAAAAACAAAAACAAACATTCAGGGGATTTCGGGATTCCAGAAAATCCCTGGCTTATAGTACCACAGTGCTTACGCGCGTATATAAGTGCCAGGATAACGTGCGGCTCAATTGGTCACACGATGTGGATGGGCTAATAAAATCTCGTTTCGAATTACGAATTTTATGAATTTCACTGCTGGATTCAAAATTGGATTTGAGTGATGACTTCAATTTGGAACTGTTCCCGCTCCTATACTGGTCCTGATCGGGATATAAACTTTCGAAGTGGATACGGAGTGCTTGAAACGTAACAACTTCGTTCGGATGGCATGTAAACACGCAACGCAAGTGGATCACATTAAAGCAAAGTGTCCTATGCAAATTTCCATTCGTCCTTGTAGTGGGTATACACGCATGGTTGTGGGGTAAATGGAGCAGTTGGTCGGTGTTTAGGTGCTGCAAGTGCGTTGCTTATTGCAGCGTGCACCTTAATGAACCTGCAAGTGGGAAATGGTAATGCGACGGAATGATGATGGGTGGAGTGAAGAGGCCTAGGAGCACGTAAGCCGGGCTAGAGATAGAGCATTGCAAAGTTTATTAAGTTTCCTTGATGCTTGCTTTTCTGTTCACCAGTTCTTCTTGTTCTCGTGCCGACCTGATGGTGGATTCATTAAGATGAGAGCTGGCTGTAGAGGTTTTTGTGTTTAATTTAGTTGAAGAGTTTAAATTTGTTCAGTGGAGTTGGCAGAAGAGGCAGATGGATCTGAAAATGTTGAGAGCTGTTCCTTTTTTTTAATTAGGTTTATCAATTCCGTCTGCTCTTCCTTCTTGTATTTCTTAAGGCCTTTTCAGTAGTTTTCAATTACATTACGAATATTATTGTCTTGATATCAGAGTGCAGGAGGCCCTTTAAAGGTTTATGAGTCATGACTTTCTTACCAGGCCGGTGAGGAAAAAATCTATGGATGGTTAACAGCTGCTTAAGTTGATTTGGTTGAGAGTAACTTTCCAGAGTCGTTAGCGGTTCTAGCGTGTATAATCTTTAATCTTTAATCACTTTAATCTCCGCAAATCATTCCATGAACTTTGCCGACCTTGCCGTAGTCGTCGGAATCAATATTCTTCTTCTTCTTAGATGGCGTTACAGCTCCCGGCGAGCCAGAGCCAAGCTTCTCTCATTCACTTATGTTGTGTGCGATTTGTTTTTCACACAAGTGAATGGGACCTATAGTTTAATGCCGATTCCGAACGGCGAACGCCGAGAAGCTTTTTCAAGGCAAGTGTACTACGGGAGGTTTTGCCAATACCCCGCCGAGGAGAGAAGCCGCGTAATGAACATTCGATGGTGTTGGTGTTATCGGGATCCGAACTCGCTCATCGTGCATCAGAGGCCGACACACTACCCACTGCGCCACGGCGCTTTCGGAATCAAGATTACGAGAGAAAATTCACCATCAACTTCACGACGTTAATTGTTAAAGAATATTTCAAACAGAATTACCAATTCCTGTGAAAGTCAATCAAGTGCTTAATATAGTACGTGATAAAAGACGGTTCAGGACATGATCTCATATTTTTTGTGTAAAGGCTTAGACCTTTTACAGTCTTAACAGTCTACAGATGGTTCAAGTGAGGTTCCAGTAATATATATATTGTACAAAGATGTCATCATCGAAGAAGGACATATAATTTTGTTCAAAACTGTCCCTTAAGATCGTGTTATCTTAGCTTCTTAACAATATCCTTATAAGTAAGTTTCGGAGAGCAGTTTTAAAAATAAGTTTGGTCAAATCTGTTTGTTTTTAAATTAAAAAAAAAAAAAAATTAGGAGACTGTTCCCCCAAAAAGCTACTATATCTACCTTAAGCCAGCTTAACAGCTTCATTGCTGTAGCTTTCTTTGTCGAAAGCTGGGAAAACTAAATTTGGCGTCGTTCCCAATTATCTAGGCGCACATATATGCAGGTCAAGTTGGCTCTCTTTTGTGTGTGCAAATGTAACAACAACCGATTGGAAGAGATTCAACCTGACGGCTATAAAAGAAAAGAGCGGACTTGATGTTAAACTTGAGGTAGAAGACGCCTGGGAACTGGGTTCACTTTCAAGCTCAACTTGCCGCCGAGGAAGACGCACTTCTTAAATCCATAAAATCTAAGCAATCATCTCATCTTCCAAAATCAGCTGTGCAACGCGATGCATTCCTGGATGGAATGTACAGCTCGAAACTGTGAGGAAACAGATGAGATCTCTCTTCAATAGAGCGAAAAGAACGAAGAGTTGAACACAGATTACAGATCAAACATATAGATAACAAAATACAATCTCGAATTGAGGAAATCCAACAAAGGCCTTGGAGGAAACATTGCAAAAGATTCACTATCAACCGCGGGCCAACTCTAATAAGCCCTATCATAATAAGCCCTAGACATCATTCTAGCACCACCGATAGCTCTCTTTGGATCCTGTTTCAACCTGAGACATATTCCTCAAATCTGTCAACCTTGTCTTCATCCCTAAGACAGGAAAATCAAATGAACAACCTAAATCCTATCGATCTATCAGCCGAACATATTTTCTACTAAAAACAATGGAAAAACTGAGCTTTATAAAGGGTGTTTTTTATAGAGGTATAGAACTTTGAAATAGAATAAAATAAAGATGATTTTTTTAAATTGACATGAGATTGACTTTATTCGAAACATAATCTTCTGACATTATAATTTGAATATAATTTCTGGCATATAACCGCCACGGCTGGTTCAAACGTAGTCTAATCTGGAGGTTCAATTTTCGATGATTTTTTCCAACATTTGTGGCCGTATATCGGCAATAACGCGGCAAATGTTATCCTCCAAGTGGTCAATCGTTTCGGGTTTATCGGCGTAGACTAGCGACTTTACATATCTCCACAGAAAATAGTCAAGCGGCGTTAAATCGCACGATCTTGGAGGCCAATTCACGTAACGTGAAATTATGCGGTTACCAAACGTTTCCTTCAATACATCAAATGTGGCACGAGCTGTGTGACATGTTGCGCCGTCTTGTTGAAACCTCAGCTCCTGCACATCATGGTTGTTCAATTGATGAACGAAAAAGTCAGTAATCATGGCTCTATAGCGGTCACCATTGACTGTAATGTTCTGGCCAGCATCGTTTTTAAAGAAGTACGGACCAATTATTCCACCAACCCATAAAGCACACCAAACAGTCAGTTTTTGTGGATGTAACGGTGCCTTGTTTATTGACGTATCCATTCAACCAAAAGTGAGCTTCATCGCTAAACAAAATTCGCTTATGAAAATTGAGATCAACGGCAATCTTGTTTTGGGACCATTCACCATTTAAATTAATGTCGGAAGATTATCTTTCGAACAAAGTCAATATCATGTCAATTTAAGAAAAACTATCTTTGTTTTAATCCATTTCAAAATTCTATACCTCTATAAAAAACACCCTTTATAAGAGGTATGTGAGAAAACCAAACATTTCTGCATCCAAATCAATATGCATACCTGCAAAGAACGATATACTGAGAATGCGCTATCTATAGTACAACTCAATCACCACTGCACTGCCCCGGCGAGGTGTAGACCACCCCACTAACCATTGGGTTAGAGCGATGCTTGAGAGCCGTATTATATCAGCTACATCCGGAGAGGTCTCTGTGACAGTATCGGCAACTAAGATGGCAGACAAGGTAGAGTCCTTTCACCACTTCTCTAGTCGATAGTCATCAACGATCTACTCTACAAGTTAACCAAACTCGATTTTGAAGTCGTCGGATACGCTGATGACCTTGCAGTTATTGTTACAGGTAAAAGCGAATTTTCTACCTATGAACTTGAAGACTTGCACTTTAATTTATCTCTGACTGGTCTAGCAAAGAGGGTTTATCGATAAACCCAAATAAGACAATCTGAATCCCATTTACAAAAAGGAGGAAAATATTTAGGTATTGACCGTGATCGCAAACTTAACTGGAACTCCAGCATCAAAAGCAAACTTGCTCCAAGATGGCTCCAAGACGGATTCCGGTGTTGGAGCTGGCAACTTCGGGCCAAATCGGAAGTTATCGAAGGCCCTGCGAACTAGTTCTAGTGTGTTTACCTAAACTTACAGACTGGCATAAGAGGTGTAACCATCAATATACTCTCAGACAGTCAGGCGGCGCTCAAAGCGATGGGCCCAAAATCCGTCAAGTATGCCGAGACGTCTTACAGGACCTAGGCAAAAAAAAAGTCTAACTCTGGTGGGTGCATAAAACTTCACAAGGGCATAAAAGGCAACGAAGTCGCCGACCAACTCGCTAGGAAAGATTCCAGCGAAAGGTACATAGGTGCCGAATCTTTCTGCGAAATCCCCAAGTCAAAGAATAATTTTCTCTTAGACAAGTGGGAAAAAACGCAATAGCTGCGCTTTTGGAACAGCGTACAAGGACGCTGACAATCGAAGAGCTACCTTTCGGGACACAGTAGTCTAAAATATCATCTTAACAAAATGAATCTCTCATCTGAAACCGAGTGTCGACTCTGTCTGGAGGACGAGTGCACTCTGCCATCTTAGGAAGCATATCCTCTTCAGAGAAATCATGACTATTACCGACATCCTCTGCTTTATCAAGAAAGTTGTCTAATTGGCTAGCAGGCACAATAGACTGGTCGCAATGCTCTATGCTATTTGTTAGCACAAAAAAAAAACTCCTTACCGTATGTCAAATATTTTAGAATTTGCATCAAATGTTGCTATAAGAATGCGATTAAATGTAGCCATATTATGAAAATACTATACATTGCCTTAAGAGAATCTAACAGGCGATGAGGTATTGAGCTTAAGGATATGACGGTTCAATCTATAACGGAATCTTGAAAAGCGATGAAAAGCGATGAGCAATATCTTTTGCTCAATATGAAGGTAAACGTTCACTGAGATTTTTTTTTAATAACACAAGGAACTTTTACCTCACTATCAAACGATCAATGCTAAGGATTTGCTAGTGCACACCATTTACGGTGTGTCGGAAAATGCCGACATTTATGACGAACAATCTTCACTCACACTTCATTGGTTATTTGTAAATATACGGCGAACTTTAAAGGCTCGTCCTCTCGCAAGCTTAAAAACACGTCGGTGAGAAAGCTAAATGCTATCTCGAAGAGCAAGATTACGAAGTGCTTCAAATATCGAAAGATTTTTTTATTATTATTACCGTCCATTTGGAACCCGCAAATGCAGAGCCTCGTCGACCACCTTTCATCATGCCTCCCTGTCATTAGAGAGGTGCTTGTTTCATTATTCTGTCCCACGTTCCTTTCTAGATCCATCCTTATATTGTTCTTTCATCGCGGCTTTCCTGGTGGTCTGTTTTTGCGACTCTTCCACTCTTTATATGTTTGTCTGTTCGTCCAATGTTCATTCGTTCTGTTCGTCCTGCCTATCTCTGTCTTCGCGATTTAATTACTCGGCCAATGCTTGGGACTGATTAGAGTTCCTCGAGTTCTTGATTGTATAGTTTTCCCCATTTGCCTGTTTCTTCTACCTGTTTTCCATAATGGATTCTCCTTAAGATCTTATTTCAAAGACCCGAAATCTATTTTCCTCCTTCTTAGTCAGAAACCAGGTTTCCGAAAATTTATTTCGATCTTTATGTCGTCTTTGGCAGTCAATATGGTATTCAGATATTTGAACTTGTCCACTTTCTCAAAACATTTGTCGAGTACAATTCAAATTGAGGATTCTTTCGATATAAAATTGCTTTCAAAAATTTCAAAAAATTCCGGGTAGTTTCGGAACAGACTTAATATTCTGCTAACATTGCTTTTCTAAATCTGAAGCAACATAGTCTTAGCTTCCTCGAGGTGACTATCTACATCTATAGTAATATCTTTTTTGTTTCTGACGAAACGCAAGTTAGACGCCATCCCAAGTTTGAATTTTGATGACGTGAGTACTTCGTGATTCAAATGTCGTATCATCGGCGTTATAGGCGTCATAGAATCATTGAACCATTTAGTAGTATATTACTGGGACCCCCTCCTTTGTGTCCAGGGCTACGTGCATGTAGTTTAGACAGGTTACGCATCTACAAATGCTATAGCAAAACCTAGACTCCAGTCTTTGTTACATTATTGACATGTAAACAAGTTGTTTCCTATCTCGAGTTTGGTCCCAAGCAAAGAGTATTAGCAAGGAATTTTATTGCCCTAATTTATTCAAAAACCAATCTGCAGCTGAAGCATACAGATTTTTGTAGCTGAGCATATGTACTCTCTTGGGAAAAAGGCTTGAAAATTGATGACTTTGATCTTGAAACTAAGCAACGTTCTCGCGCAACGAAATCCTTTGTTAACGAAGAATTGGGGCATTTATCCATAAAGACTCATGTCAGAAGCCAGCTCGACTTTCAAAATCATTGAAAGGAAGGAGATGACACGACAATTCCGAAACGTTTGAAAGTTTTATTAATGATCCAGAAGCAAGGACATTGGGTGTCGTACGAATTGAAGCCGAGAGAAGTCGAATGATGTGTTTTCACGTGTAA
Organism: Merodon equestris; assembly: GCA_958301585.1. Lineage (NCBI taxonomy): Eukaryota > Metazoa > Arthropoda > Insecta > Diptera > Syrphidae > Merodon > Merodon equestris. The sequence goes on along the minus strand of OY284415.1, from coordinate 11,596,440 downwards.
ACTGCTGCTTCAAGGGCAGAAAAGGAATGATTTTTTGCATCGTATATGGATTCATGGATTTTTTTGCTCCGGAAGATATGTCGTCAGAAACATGTTGATAAAGTAATGGAAATAGAGTTTAACTACTCAACAATCATACATACTAAGTCATACATCACGACATACTAAAAAGCTCGATGTTTGGGTGCCACACGATAATCTATTGGAAAAAATATTATTGACCACATTTTGATCTGCGAATCGCTACAAATCGCAACAAAATCGACCTATTTCTGAACAGACGATTATTGGTCATGAAACCTGGATTTCATATGGCAACTCAACAGTCATATGACAGTCAACAGTCAACTTCCAAGCCGCTCGGTCGTGTCTTTTGCCTTCTACCCCCAGTTTATACGTTCAAGTGACGTGACAAAATAAATCTAACGAACAAACAAATAAACAAAAAAAATAAATTATATATATACATACATATATACATATAAAACCAAAACAAAAAATCAGTAACCTCGTTTCCTCGTTTCTACCCCTTCGCTGCGTTGTCAATTTTTCTCACTTACCTCGTGACCCAATTACATATATCGCCCATTATGGAAAAGTGCTGCGGGAATGTGAACTGCACTTACGGAAATAAATCCGCTGAGTTGCTCACATGTACTGGTATCTGTGGCAAAGCATTTCATCCAACATGCATTGGCATATCCAATAGATGCCTAACTTATATACCGGAATTATCCAACAATTTCAACTTCGTTTGCGAGGAGTGCAAACAAATCTCCCTATCACACGTCATGATAGCGATAAAGCGGCACTATGACGTCCACCCTAAGCAACATTGCCGCATCGAATAAAAAAATCTCAACTGACCTCGATGTAATAACGAGTAATTTAGAAGATATTTCCAGTGCCGTGGACAACTCGTCTGAGTCTGCCGAAAAATTCTTTCTGGGGGCCGACGACATCTTACGCACGGTCAAAAATCTCGTGGATACCAACTTGGCCCAAGAGTTCACCAACAAGCTCGACGAACTTGCGTCTGAGATAAACCTACTACTCGTTACGTCGCGAAAGACACCGGACAGTCTTAAAGATATGGTCACCTCTTTCCGCTCCGACCTCGACACCTTCCTACAATCCTCGTCTAAATCATCTAATCCTGAATATGTTCAGATCGACTACTCCCCCTTAATCGAATGAAGCTGAATAACTTAAGTGATGACCTTTCGACTACCCGCCTATCCATTGCCAACATAGTCGCCGAATTCTCATCGCTGACTACTAGACTCGATTCTCTTCCTTCCATCATCAAATCACCACAACCTCCTCTGAATATATCCCTATTCGACGAGTTGCAGAAATCACCGACTTTAAAGAAAACTACGCCTATCCAAACTGATAACGAGATTAACGCGCAGCCGTCAACATCTACCGACCCCCCAAAAACAATTCAAAAGTTTGGAACCTCGTGGACAGAACCTCGAGCATTAGCATTAGTAACAGCAATAGAATTAATATACCTAAATCTAAGCCCAAAAATAAGCCAGTCTTCTCAACTAATAATATCAACCACAAGCCCATTCCTTCGCTATTCTCCATAAGCCAGAATTCCGCAAATCGTCATCCGAAACCAAATAAGCATCCCAACCCTCCCCCTAACCCCGGTGACAACTGGAGCTTCAAGACGAATCTCTTTCCTAATTTCACACACCCCTCCATTTCTAATGCAAACAGTTTTTCGCCGACGACTCGTTTGCTCCAGACTTCTCATACTTTGATTACCTACCGAATTTTTCGCTTGGACCATTTCTCCCAGACACAGTTGATTCTCACGTCATCGAAAACAAATTAAATCTACTTAATGATGAATTCACTCCTGGGCCCGACGGTCTCCCTGCCATATTTCTAAAAAAAATGCTCCTCAACCATCTCTCGCCCTCTCTCGAAAATCTTCACCCTATCCCTATCCCAAGGTGAATTCCCCCGCTTATGGAAAACCTCATTTATCACCCCTATACATAAAAAAGGTCCGAAGAACGTTGTTAACAATTATCGTCCCATTGCCAAACTATCACATATACCTAAACTCTTCGAGAGTGTTTTGTACGAAACACTAAGTTTTCGCTGCAAGTCATTAACCTCCCCTAGACAACACGGTTTCCTCAAATGCAGATCCACAACCACTAACCTTGTTGAATTTGTGTCTTTGACCCTTTCAGCCTTAGAGAACGGCAAAGAAGTCGACGTTATCTCAACCGATTTCAGTAAAGCTTTCGATAAAATCTCCCACAGACTGATACTCTTCAAATTGTCCTTCCTTGGCTTCGACCCCATTTCTTTGAAGTGGATATCTTCTTACCTGCAAAATCGCTATTACAATGTTCGTTTTAGATCTGTCTTCTCTAACCCCTTTTTAGCCTCCTCCGGCGTACCCCAAGGCAGCCACTTAGGGCCACTTCTTTTCGTTCTTTCCATAAACGATCTTGAATTGGTGATCAAACACTCCCACATCTCATTATACGCCGACGAGACCAAGTTCTTCAAGACCATTTCCTCCAGTCATGACTATTCCCTTATTCAATCTGATCTCAATAGCTTTTCCATCTGGTGCTCCAAAAATTGCTTAGAGCTTAATATTTCCAAATGCCAATCAAAACGAATCAAACCTCCTCCTCGTCTCTACTTCCCCGATAATCAACCCATCTCCACGGTTCAAGTCATTCGCGATCTTGGCATATTATGTGACCAGGAGCTTAATTTTCGGGCACACATCGATGAGATAATTCTTAAAGATAATTCTGCACTCGGTTTCGTGAAGCGATGGTCTAAAGAATTCTCGCCTTACGTTACCCGATCTCTTTACATAACCTTTGTCCGGCCCCTCCCAAATGTGGTCTCCCTACCAACAAACCCACATTTCTAGAATCGAGAGTATCCAACGCCGATTCCTACGTTTTGCTCTTCGAGGTCTCCCCTGGGGCAATCCTTTGATTTTACCGCCCTACCAAGACCGCCTTAAACTAATCAACATGAACACGTTGGAAGAAAGAAGAGTTGTATCTGACATTCTTTTCATCCATCGTCTCCTTTCAGGTACCATTGACTGTGCGACTCTCTATAACTCTGTCTCTATCAACACTAACCCCCGCAACGTACGAAATCCCCGTCTCTTCTATCTACCCACCCCCCGTACTGCCTATGGCTCCAATGAACCTATTTCTCGTATGCTGGGAATTGTTAATTCGAATCCTTACTTCGATTTCAACCTCAGCACTCGATGCCTAAAAATCCGCCTTCTTAACCACCCTCCCCTTCTCCCTCCTAGTAAGTAAGATTAGGTTAAGATTAGATTAAGCTAGCTTGAATTAAGCCCAATAAATGGGGGCGTTCGCCCCCACGAAAATTAAAATTAAAATTAAAATTAAAACTCAAAGAGCCAACGATCATAGCCAAGGCCCAGTGAAGTTTCCTCATTATATATCAAAGCCCGGCTTAACGACCAGAAAGATTTCCCTAACTGTTTAGTGGGATTGGTAGGAAATCTATGAGTTTCTGCCGTTCTGCCAGACACTCCATTCGGCTCTCTGACCATTTTATGCTGGAGATCGACAAAAAGCGACCAAACTGACAAATGGGAAGAAAATCGAGTTTCGCCAAGATAACACGAGCTCAGAAACCCCGAGTGCTAAGATGTAATATTCTTCTACGTCCAGCATATAGTCCGAATATTACGCCATGCGACTTCCACTTGTTGTTTTTGCAAAACAGGAGAAGAGGTTTTTCGAGAGAGGGATTATGAAACTTCTTTCAAGATCGAAGAAAATACCGCATATTTCGTCTAAGTCTAAAAATTACGACATTATTAGAAAATTATTTGAAATAAGCACTAAAATTCGAAATTACTTTTTAGTCAGTCTTATAATTCAATATTATCATCGAAATACCTACCTCGGATACCTATTCTAGATGTTGTAGGCGCTCAAGGTAAAATGTTAATGTCCATCGAACTACTTTTTATTTATAAGAAATAACTGTGGCAGACGCAAAAGGTTTCAACGTGCTTTGTACCCACGCATATGGTGCCTTTCTTCAATTTGATTGGAAGAGAAGTAAAGGGCAGGTCTACGTCAAAGCCTCTCATTTCTGCATTCCATAATTTTCAGAATAGCAGTTGCCGGACAATCATTCGATGTCTAATAATTAAAAATGTCTACTAAAAAAAAAAAAAACAAGAGTTTTTGAGTAAGACTGGTCTGTACAAACTTGCACCTTCCCTATTGCCTGTTCTTAGTGCTTAGAAATCAGGAACCAGCTACAGTTTTGATCAGCAAAAAATTATGCGTCTCCTGCTCAGTCGATATCTTAATGTTTTACCGAGATATCTGCCATTGAAAGGGGCTCACGAACGTACGAACACATCCTTTCTTATAAATAAGTTTAAAAAATAAAATTCAAAAATCGCCGATCGAACGACTAAAGAGCTAAGAGAAAAATTAGTCAACTGACTTCACGAAGTTGCACCTGCATGTGCAGGTACCAGTAAATCCTGGACATGTTCACTAACGTAACAAAGAAAAAAATCGGACGAATACGACATTTGAAATTATACGATTCCTGTTACTTTTTGAACACACTTTCTTACCGCGTATGGTTGTGTGAGCCGTACAAGTTTTAGGAAATAGCATAAAGGACATCAAAAAACATTTTCGAAAAATGTAGCTTTAAGTCCTTCTTAGGAGAAAACTCCAAGTGGTTCTTTTCTCTACCGCTCTCTGTATCAGCCTTTACCACCTAAAAATTCCTTTGGCAACTGCTCCAATTTCTTATCACCTGCAGTATATGGCTATCTATTTATGCTAGCTCCACCACATTCCATATAATTTATATTAAAAAAAAAATTGGCGCCATAGCAGGGTTACATTCAGCGTGGCAGCATGGCGAACAACATTCATTTAACATGACACCCTCTCGGATATTGTGTACGCGCTAAAATTCAAGAGTTTACAATCGATTTATCGCTCGTAGTGGTAATAATGGCTCTAATCCATTATTACGTAAGTCATGCGCCATTTGAAACCGGAAAACAAGGTTCATGAATGCGGTAGGTCTACCCTAACTACGAGTTTGAATTGTCTTTGAGACATCCGAGGCAAACCTTGTCAAGTTTTCATTACGAAATTATGCATCGAACGAAATTAGTCTGGGTTCAATAACATAATTTGTTCTCCAGATAGGCGAAGCGAAAACACATGCACACATAGACGTCTCTCTAAAAATACTGGATTCAAATTCTAGTTAACTTGAAAGGTAAAGGTGCTGCTTCTTCGACCTCTGGTGATAAAGTTTCAGTGCAGTTCCCCATCCAAGGCTATAGTCTAAAAGGCTAAAACTTAGCTCTCTATACTTCTGCGGCCAACAATTTAAGCTCGAAGTGTTCGACATATTCTTATCCGTTTTCAGGTAATTAAAGATAACTTTTTCCACATCATTCCAGTGCTGAGGATTGGGTCAACTTCTCGCAACTATCGACGGGCTGGGTTTGTTTGACCAGTATCAATAGCTATTAGACCTTAAAATGCGAGGCATACTTAAACGCTTGAAACTGGACCTAAAGTAGTACGAAGATGTATTGAAACTACCATCCTTCTTTCGTATCATATCTGTCTGAATGAATTGCTGCTATAAATAAAGTTCGAATCACACTTTGTTGAGAAAAGTCATTCGTGCTCAAGTGTATGCTCAAAGACCACGTATCAAATTAAATGAATTTCGAGCCTATTTCGATATAAAAGCCCTTAACCACATCTCAAGTCAATATTCCCGTCTAAGCCCTTTTTCACAACGCCACTTGCCTCCAGGCCCTTAATATCATGCAATGTGTCCATAATCATGTACTCAAACTCTCAGGAACACCAATTTGAATTTGGTAAAAAAAAAGTCCGAACAACACCATTTGACATAATTCCCGCGTCCTCATCACGCATCTCATCGTCGTCCAGTGTTCCCTGTTACATGCTCTCTTGCACATACCGCCAACAGCCGAAGCCGTCCCACGCTGGCTTGACATGAAAAGAGATTTATATGTGGATCAGTTGAAGTCCATTTTCCAGGTGTCGGTTGTTTCCATTTTTTTTTCGCCTTCTCGTTACATTTCAGTTTGAAGCGAAAATTGCCTCTTAACGGTCACACGCGAAAAAGTCACGTTCGCCGTTGAACGGGTGGTTTGCCAGGAAATGAGGCCCCAAGCACGATATAGTGGGCACGAGATCCTCCGTCTGACAGGGGAAGGGGGCTCACTACTGCTTATCTGTGCTAGCCGCCCTCACTGCCGGTTACATGAGACCTAGTTGCTCATTATTTTGCTTTTTTCTAGTTTTCTGATTTATCTTCGTCCTTTTTTTGGTTTTCTTTGTCCTGTGTTCAGGCTCGTTTGGTAACGAGATTCCGGTTTGCTGGTTTGATCCTTGTACTCGATACGCTTTTTCTCTGTAACATACACGACTTACATCCTAGGTGTGGAGGATGTGTTGAAACGGGATCGTCGCAAGTCGTGGGCATAATTCATGTAATTTATGATAGTATCAAGTGTGTCGAAATCGCTGTTGTCCTAGTTGCTTTGTTGTGTTTGGTGTCGGGTATCGTTAATTTATTTCGTATTCTTCCTTTTCACAGTGATGTCCTAGTTTTGAGGAGTCTCTGACAAGCATAAAATCGATACAGCCGGCGTCCGAATTTTTTTCCTCTTCCGTTCTCGCAGGACCTCATACTACGTTAAAGCCTATTAATAACTTTTCAAATGGAACATCGGTCGAAAGAGAGCAGTTCTTGTGGGCAGGTGTAAGTCGTTAGCTTTTACTCAACCTCCCTTAGGGATTTGGACAGGACTCGTTTATGAGTTATGAGATTTTTCTTTTTTTTATGTGTGCAAAAGGATAATTGGAAACTGTGTGAGAGTGATTTATCTGTTTTGTGAAAAGGGTTTGCTATGAGTGATATCTCCGTTGACAGCTAGCTAGGACAATATTTTATGGCGCAATAACCATAAGCGAAAAAATATGTACATAGATCCGGGGATCAGATAACATGCTTTATGGCACGGACCTGGAATTAGTTTCCCTTTTCTAAGCTCTGGGGTAAATTTTATGATTTCCATTTTGAGGTTGTTCAACTATGCAACGTTGGATTTAGAAGCCATCCGTCGTTCGTCAGGAAGTGGAAGAAATTATTTTGAGCAGGAAGTAAGGTGTGTGTGACTCATTATATTAACACTAAAGACAGCAGTGGCTAATGAATTTCGTTGGCCTTACCCATTCTCGTCAGAACTTTTACGTAATTGCCTTCCAAAACAAGGAGTCGATGGATAAACTAATTTAATTCCTGCAGAAGAATATTCTCAAGCTACAGCATGTGACATGGCAGTCCTTTTTAATATGCGAATATTAACGTCAATGGCACATAAAAGAAATTTGTTACCAAACAAATCCCTGAAAACTTCCTTCGGTCGGAAACGGTTTATTAAATTATCTAAATGTCTTTGCACAGCACGTGCCTAAGGCGAGTCGGTACGATTGTTATTATTAAATCGACCTTGAATCCTTATTCCTCTCTTTTGCATTTGTTTTCTTAATTACTTTTATTTTTTTCAAAAAAAAAAAAAAAAACAGACAACAGAAATATATGCAAACGGAATACAAATAACAAAACCCCAAACCCATTCTTGGAACGCCAAACCATGAGCAGTTCTCGAATTACCCCTGCAGCTCTGCAGTGTCTGACTTTTAAAAAAGGACGTAAAGTGCTACAAAAACCCATTGGTGGATTTAAATTTATTTTCTTCTGAGAACGGCTGCCTCCAAGACATTTTTTTTTCTCATGTCTTGTTCCACTTTCCTGTTTGCAACTCCTGCTCCTTACGTAGGCTTTCAATATCCTGGAAACACAATTGACTCTTTCAGAAGTTTCGAAAGAAATTACTTTAACTTCAAAGCATTCTTTGGCGTAGAAGGTCAAGGAAAAGAGAGGAGGCAGCGGAGACAGAAGCGTAACTGGGAACAAGGATTTAACCACATTATGTCAACATGTCAGACAACAAAATGTTCGTCATAATCCCTTTTCACCTCCACTCAATACGAAATTTCAAACCCTTTACCTCTTCTAGGCATCCCTTCTTGGATGATGTATTCCTGAAATGTATTTGACATTTCCCTGACTGCTACGTATGCTCTTACCCAAGTTTGTGCACACAAATTTGACGCTACATGTGTGTACTGACACCCCTAGCAAAGATGGTACCTAATAATAACAATCATAATACCCCCACTTGGATTTCAATTGATTTTATACACAAATACTCACTTTCCTGTCGTCGAAACAAGAGGGAATACAGTGAAAGGTTGGTGAAAGTACTTGACAATCCCTTGATGTTTTATGACGGCCCAACAGGGATAGGCAAGGACATCAACATTATAACTACCAAAGAAAAACGGTGAGAAAAGGCAGAGTACGGTGGATTCAGTAAAAGCCTGCTACCGAGGCAGTAGAAAGCAGGATACTAAATCTAGTGCCAATCAAATGTTAACAAAGCGGTCTTGACGGAAAGGATTTGTGTCGTCTGTCTTCCAGGTTTATGCTCCATGAGGTTTGTTCTCCTCACTTGCTTTTGTGTGTCACGTTTATTGCTGTTAAACAATTTCAATTTCAATTTCTTTTCCGTCCGATGTAGGAAGGTAGGGAAGGGTATGTCAGGAAAGTTATTATAATGCTTTATCTGATGAAGTTACAAATAGGATTTTATCCGCTGGGAAGGTATGTTTAACGTGGTCATACACGTGCATATTTGAAGATACTCGTAGTTAAATATATTTTCAATAATTGACGTATTGAATGTAACCATTCCACACCATCTACCATTCTTTAACTTTAGTTTTAAGCCAGGAAACCAGGAGACCACAGTATTTTTAGTCTTCCCCTTCCCAACCCCTTCTTTCGTACTTGGCTGAATGTCGCATTAAATATGTAGTATTGGTGGCATGTCTTAAAATACGTTTGAACGTGTTTCAATGGCAGCAACTCGCAATAATACGCCAGACCTCTGACAATGATTTGACATATTTCTGATATCCCAAAGTCCTTAATAGCTTGTAGGCAAATATCGGAGTTTGACGTTTCTGTATAACTTTCTTTTGATTACAACAAACCAGAAATTAATCTTAAACAAACCAGTAGCATCTTACAAATATGCAGAAAGTAGTCACTAAATTGTTTTTAAAAATCTACTTCCCTTCCTACTTATTAGGAAGGAGGTCTAGATCATCAGGCAGAGCAGATGTGATTCTATTAAGGGTCATTCCCGTCTTATTTTCACATGAGGATCTCATTACTTATTCCAACACCAAATTAAAAAGGAATGGAGGCAAAATGTCTCCTTGTTATAAACCTTCACGAATCTCGAATATTTCAGACAAGGCGTTTCCTATTTTAATTCGACCTTGTGTCAGTTTCACACATTTTTCTTGATTCCCAACCTTACAAAGACGTAATGCATTATCGATCGGTTTATAGAGTCACACGCCTTTTTACAATTTACCGATGGACCGTTTCATGGAATTCTCATTTCTTTGCTAGAAAATACCGTATAGTGAAAATTATCTAAAGCCGAAATTCGACGTAAGTGTCAATAAGGCTCTTTGTTTGAATCAATCAATCCTCGAATTCAAAGTTGCATAAATGCTTAGGCCTATTCAAACGATGCCTCCTCTAATCTGGATAAAATTTGGGTGATCCATAAGCTTAAATAAAGAATATCCAAAAATGTAACAGAAATTTAAATCAGCCCTCCCTTATCCTGCCTAGTCTAAAGACTCGTGTCTCAGCCGAACAACACCATTGATTCTTTCTTATTTACTTTATAAAAGAGCGCTGCATGGGTGAATCTGAGCTGCAAACAGTCAGCACTATCTTAAACCAGATGCCTACAATGCTGCAGATCCAGTTGTTTAAGGTCTCTTTCCACTTGTGTAAATCTTCTGAGATGGTCTTCCACTTCTAATAGACTGTCGTTTGCCATGTAATTTCGACGATATGGTTGTTTACAGGTCAGGTTTTAAAATTGAGCCTGACTTCAATACGATTCAGTAGCATTGAGGCGACTGGAAATTAAAAATGAATTTTTAGAAATCGGAAGCCATTCTCTTAGAAACTGCCCTCCTAGACGCCATTGACGGGGCGAAATGTTCAAGTTGTTGGATTTCATGGATAGCCTCTAGTATGCCAAAGTGTAATTAGATATTTGGGCATCTGGTTGAACCAGTTTTTATATTCCAAAAAAAAAGTGGAGGCGAACATGTGCTAAAACTGCTTATGCCCATATAAATAAGCTTTTTTACAACAGTCAACACGATGCAAGGTGAATGTTATCTTCCATACAGCCCCCAGACTGCCCAATTTTAATTATGGTTGCTCTATGTGGCTCAACATGGGAGCATGGACAAGGTCATATCTAAGTTTGTATCGAACACCCGAAATGAGTACACCAAATTGTATGCCTTTTGACGCAATGATATCTGTCATCCTACTGCGCAGTAATTTCACAGTCACATTTCCATGGCGCCAGGACTAGCTTTGACCAGACACTCAACCTATAATGGAATGTCTTCGCATTTTCACAGATGGCTCCAGGACTGGGCAAGGATCTGGCGCTGGAGTTTTCTTTGAGCGCGAAAACATTCGACTGCACTTCTCGTTAGGAAAATATGCTTCTGTCTTTCAGTTGCTGCACTCAAATTTTGTCCAACCCTCTATCCAACTTCCAAATTAGTGCATGAACTCAAGACCTTTTTGAACAAAGTGGGAAGACTAAATTCACTTAGGCTTGTATGGGCCACTCTGGGATCCCAGGAAACGAGATCTCCGAAGAACTTGCTAGAAGGGGCTCCGAGAAGAGTTTCTCAGGACCTGAACCCGCCTTAGACCTACCTGCTTCCACGGTCAAATCTGACATCAACGATTGGGTCTTTAATGCACACAGTCGTTGATGGAGGGAATATCCAGTATGCAGGATGACTAAGCGCGTACGCCTAGATGTCTGCAAGAAGTCCGCAACATTTTTCTTATCCTTAAGGAGAATTGATTGCAGAAGGCTTACGGGCGTCATTACGGGCCATTACACTTTTGCCAAGCATCTGTGCATCCTTGGCAGTGAGACGCCTAAGTGTGCTGCATGTTGCGTGGAGTATGACACAGCAGAACACTTTCTCTGCCACCTTCGCTCGCGCACGGTAATGCACCCTCTTAGCTCTATATCACTGAAGCCCCTCCTCACTTTTCTCCGGACAACAGGGAAAATACAATAAAGACAAGGTGTCTGTCTGGTAGTACAATGGACCAGTATTTGTTTTTGCGTGCTCACACATATAGTAGAAGCCTCCGAAAACAAAAAAACAAAAACAGGTTTTGTATACAACCTAGTTAATTTAAATAGAGTGGATAATACTGACGCTAATTCGGGGCCACATTACAGGAGCAATGACTTCGAAAAAAATATATAATTTCTGGTTCTGTTAAATGCCCAATGAGATTTAAGGAAAGGGTACAGGAGGATGTTTTGTAAGAAGTTACCTTGGATTTGCGATAGAGGGCTCTAGTTCTCAATAGCCTTTTGAGCCTTAAGCGATTCACAAATGTTATTTCGTATCTTATCTCAATGCTGGAGTCGTTGCCTCTTGTCATTATTGAGCCAATGTAGACGAATTCCTTGACTACTTCAAAGTTATGGCTGCCAACGATGACGTTGGTGTTCCCTGAGACAGCAGATACAATATTTTGCCATTTGCCCTCAGACCCAGTTTATCGAATCCTCCTTTAACGCCCTCAAATACTTCCTAGACGCCGAATAATTATAATATTGTCAAAGTTATTCAATAAGGAACTTTTTAATATTTCTGTTTTCCCTTTTCTTTCTACATGCTATTAGAGTAGAGTATTAGCCAAGTCAAAAAAAGCTCCAGCAAATATGCTTTAAATATTAAAGCATGCCTATGAAATAACGTCAGTCAAGTCAAGTTTGCAAGTTTGATACCCAATAACATAATGTTTACTCTAGTTCCGTCCAAGTTTGCACTCCAACTTATTTTTATTTTCGACAGGTCGCTAAAGCTTATGTATATACTGGCCAGCAAAGTATGTGTATTATATCCCAATATTTCATCTCATAGCATGCCATTAACTTCACCTCCATAAAAAAAGATGCAACATATTTCATTCGATTACAGCCAGAGCCTTCTAATAAGTTAAGGTTAGGTGGTAAACTTCGCCTTCGATGAGCTTGTTTCTAATAAAATTCCATTAATCTATGAAAAATATAAATCATAAATGATTGCCTGAGTTGTATAACTAAAAATGATTTAATCGCTTGTTTATTGTCGATGAAACAATTTTCTGACCCGGCAGCAGTTTAATGTTAAGAGTAAAAGATCATAGGATATGCCGGGCCATTAATCAACATCGTCGGCAAAGGCAAATATCAATAGTTCGAAGGTTCGGTTCTGCATTTGGTGGTGCATTTTAGTTTATTTTGAGCTGTTTAGAACCAAAATGGAAAATGGCTGTCGACTCCAATTGGTGAGTTCAAGCAAAGCTTTGAAGGAAAAATGGTCGCTACAGAGGCAGAGACATTACAAGAAGGTTTTATGACGACATTCAAAATGCCTGAAAATCTACTTGGATACGTTAAAATGGGAAGACCTATTGAACCCGCTGTAGTCACCATACACTCCCACTTCCAATTATCATAAGATGCCAAAAATGTCAACAAGTAAGTTCATAAAATGACATATAGATGGCGCCAGCATTGGGAAATCCATATAGTTTTTGGGAGATATCAAGTTCCTAATTCCTTTGAAATTTTCAGATCAATGAAAAAACGTAATTTTTTTTTCTTTGGCAATGGCTTTACAAATGTTATTCAGGCTCTGTTCCATAAAGACAAATAAGAGAAAAGGAATAATGAAACGCGGCCGTACAAAACGATAAATCGGTCTGAAGGAAATTCAAATTGAAGCAGAATGAGATATATGAAACCTTAAAAATTTGCCTGGACATCTGCTCGAAATGGGTAGTGCGTTTGCTCACAATCGTCAACGCTCACAATGAATCAGTGATTAAGAGCATTTCAATGATTCAGTTTCAGCGCAATGAAAATATATTTTTCATGAAACTTGAATCCATCACCACATTCTCCGGTCAAATAGGCAGTCGGTTGAATGGACAGAAAAGGATGAAAACCGACCAAAGAGACTCAAATTTCGAGATGTGCACGGTGTTTTATTCATCGATTATCTTGAGGAAAATACCATCAGTAGCTAAGGAACGACCCCAAATGAAGAAGAAAACGGTACACCTTCACCAAGGAAATGCAGGATGTCATAAGTCGATAGCAACGATGGATCTGCAAATCTAAAAAGAGTCCTCCAAAGGAAGAGATTTGGCTCCAATGAAGAAGCGACCAAAAGCTGTATGACGGTGAAATGGGCATAGAGAAGCATTGGAATAAACGAAGCACTTTTGAGGGAGACTATGCCTAAAGATGTCTGTTTATCCTATGTACTTAATGAGATAAACAATTTTGACCAGAAAGTCATCTACAATGATGAAGCACATTTTTGGTTGAATCTCTTCGTGAACAACCATTTCGCGTGGATTTTATACAAGCTGCGTCATTGACCATATATGAGTTAAGCATTTGTTTATCAAAACTTGTTAAAAAATATTTTTATTTTTGAGGAGAGGCCTCTTCACTGTTCGAAATATAAACTACAAAGAACAACAGTTTCTTATCGACTAACTTATTTATATCCGAAGTCAGGTGCATAGTAGACGCAGCGACAGCATGCATGGTAAAGAGCTTGGTGTCTGTTGCGGTGGAGTGTTGCGCGTGTCTCGTTGGAAATTGACACTACTGCGAGCGACTGCGAATGTGCATACATCCAATGTAGATTTTCTCACGTTAACTTATGTATCCTCCGAAACAAGAATAGCCAGACGTTGACGTTGATTGTCAGTGGAATAAGTGGTATCGAATTAAAACTTTTTACTGCCTCAATTAGATGGCATGTGAATGCAACAACTTGGAAGTACAAACAATAAATCAAAAGTATTAATATTAATAAAAATTCTATTGTCTCAATTATCTAGAAAAAACGTATTTCTTTTCCAAAATTCTTAAACAATTTATTGTAATAGCGCATAGTATTTAAAAAAATTAATTAATTTTGATGTCCCAAAATGATAGTTGTTGTATCTGTATTTTGCACACACTTAACGTGCGATTAGTCCACCTTTTTTTGAAATTGTGTCCCTGTTTGTATCCGTGTTTGGCATTGAGCTTATTAATTTTCGGATTGTTCCTTTTTTAATTTTTTGCTTACTCTCCATAATTGCAATCTTAAGCTCAAGAACGTTGTTAAATTGCCGTCCTCCATACACCAGTCTTGCTAATACGCCCCATAAGTTAGAATAAGGCGAACGTGCTGGCCATGAGATTATTGGAATATCACTGTTGGAAAATCACTTTTTAGAAGAAGATGCCAGGTGAATGGGAGCATTATCCTATCGAAATTCCATGAAATGTTGGTCCAGTTCTTCGAGAAATGGTATAAGGGTTTCCTCCAACATGTCTTGGTGCTTCTCCGCATTCATCCTATTAGCAACAATTGCTAAACGGGATGTTTCATACAACTGAAGGCGCCCCATAACTCCATGCTGACGTTTGAAGAACGAAATTTCTTCTTGTTTTTTTATCATGCCCCGCCACTCTAACGCTCCCCGAAAACCTTTCTCTTAGGTTTTATTATCAGAATGTAAGAGGTTTGCGCTCTAAAACTCAGGCAGTCCTGCAGCAATCACATGCCTTACCTTTTGAAATCTTTGCCTTAACCGAAACGTACCTAATCCCTAGTATAAAAAACCTTGAACTATTCTCCTCCAACTTTAACGTATATCACGACGATGATGTTAACCGACCTACTGATGGTTGTCCATGCCACGGTGTTCTTCTAGCCGTCCGAAACTCAATTGACTCCTCCCTCATAGCAACTTCATCTTCGCCATGTCTCGACTTTCTTTCTATTAAGATTGTACTACCACGGAAATCGCTCTACGTCATCTGCTTTTACATTTTGCCATCACAACCTAACTTGGCCATTGATACAATCGATAATTAAATTGATTTACGAGATCCCCAAGACGAGATCCTAGTTTTCGGTGACTTCAACCTTCCTCACCTTAAATGGATCTCTTCAGACGACCAATCGTTTTACATTTCCTCTAATCCCACTGCAGAGAATGTCTCTTCTCTGACCGCCTATTTGATTCCAGCCTTAACCAGGTCAGCGGCATTTTAAATTACATGGGCAGACAACTCGACCTCATTTTCATAAGTGACCTCATTAACTCCTCAGTTTCAGCTTCTCCGCCGTCCCTATCAACCATCGACAACTACCACCCTCCCATTCATCTCTCGTTCTTTCACAACTCCCCTATACAGAACTCTCCCCCCCCCCCCCCCCCCCTTGTTCGAATGTCTCACGATTTTCACAAAGCCAACTTCCGTCAAATCAATGAATATCTCAATAGTACTCCTTTTAATTTCAACAACCTTACCGTAAATGGTACCATATCTACATATATTCTACAAAGAAATATTTAATTCTTTCTCCCTTTACGTATCCTTTTCTCGGCATAAAATCTCCTCCACCTCCCCACCATGGTATAATCGCAGGCTCCGTTCTTTGAGAAACAAACGGAACAAGCCCTGGAAAACTTTTCTTCGTACTCAATCCCCAAATGACTTCTCTAACTATTTCGGTACTTACCTGCATTTTGTAGAGCTCTATAACTCTCTCTATCAACACTACTTAGTCGAGATGCAAACCTTATAAATAATCCCAAGTCCTAGTTTGAGTGAAACTCTTTCACCTTCAATAATGAAACTTCCAATGATCCTCATAATATCGTCAACCTTTTTGCCACCTTCTTTAATCAATCTTTCATTCATGATTGCTTTGCATCCGATCCTACTTATTTCAACTATTTACCAAACTTCTCCTTTGGACCATTTCTCCCTAATAGTGTCGACCCCGATATCATCGAAGAAAGATTAAAGCAACTTAATGTTGAATTCACCCCTGGCCCTGCGGTCTCCCTGCTTTATTTTTTAAAAAAATGTTCCTCCTCCCTTTCTCTACGTCTCTCAAAAACCTTCCGCCTATCCCTTTCTCTAGGTGAATTTCCCCGGATATGGAAAACCTCTTTTATAACACCTATACACAAAAATGGTCCGAAGAATATATTAACAACTACCGTTCCATTGCCAAACTGTCTCATATAACCAAAATCTTCGAAAGTATTTTGTATGACAATTTAAGTTTTCAATGCAAGTCTTTAATCTCCCCCAGACAACACGGCTTCCTCAAAGACAGGTCTACAAACACAAACCTTATTGAATTCGTTTCCTTCACCCTTTCAGCCTTAGAAAATGGCAAGGAAGTCGATGTTATCTCAACTAACTTCAGTAAGGCCTTTGATAAAGTTTCACACAGATTAATACTCTTCAAACTGTCTTTCCTTGGCGTTGAACCCATCTTATTAGAGTGGATTTCCTCTTACCTGGAAAATCGTTAGTATAGCGTTCGCTTTAGATCTGCCCTCTCTAACCCCTTTCTTGCTTCCTCCGGTGTCCCCCAAGGCAGTCATTTAGGCTCGCTTCTTTTTATCCTTACCATTAACGATATAGAAATGGTTATCAAACATTCCCACATCTCTTTATACCATATGCCGACGATGCTAAGTTCTTTAAAATCATTTCTTCAGAACATGACTCTTCCCTTATTCAATCGGACCTCAACAGCTTTTCCACCTGGTGCTCCAAGAACTGCCTCGACCTTAACATGTCCAAGTGTCAATCTATTACTTTCTCCCGCAAACGTAACAAGCCTCCTCCCCCGCCTCTATTTTCCCCATAATCAACCCTTTTCTACCGTTCAGGTGATCCCTGATCTTGGTGTATTATGCGACCAGGAACTCAATTTCCTTGCACATATCAGCGACATAATTCTTAAGGCCAATTCTGCACTCGGTTTCGTGAAACGATGGTCTAAAGAGCTTTCCAATCCTTACGTCACTCGGTCTCTCTACAAAACTTTTGTGTGCCCTATTCTCGAATACGCCTCTCAAGTGTGGTCTCCTTACTGTCATGTGGCCCTTACCCTAGGACAATCCTCTGATCCTACCTCCCTATCAAGACCGTCTAAAACTTATTAATTTGAACTCCCTGGAAGAACGAAGTAGGATAGCCGACATCCTTTTCATTCATCGACTTCTCTCAGGTAACATCGACTGCGCGACCCTTTATAACTCTATCTTTTTTAACACTTACCCTCGTAATACACGAATTCTACGCCTCTTCTATGTACCCACCTCTCGTACCTCCTATGGCTCCAATGAACCTATCTTCCGTATGCTGCGGAATGTTAATGCGAAAAACTGTTTCGACTTTAACATCCAACACTCTAAAACTCCGTCTCAATCGCCCTCTTTCTTAGTTTCCTAGATTGTAAGTTAAACTGTATGTAAATGTAGCTTGAATTAAGCCAAATCCAAAATCAAAAATCAAAATAGTGTGCCCATCCGTCCGGCTCGTCTAAATTTAACTTTTTTTCGTCACTTCACACAATCTTTCTCCGTTCTTCATCAAAAGTCATGTGTTTTCGAGCCCAGTCCAATCTGATCGTCATATGCTGTATAGCAGGAGATGGTTGCGACTTCATTCTTTTCGATTGCAGCCAAACGAATGCTCTTACAAATCTGTGAACGGTGGGCTTGGCGGCTTCTATTCCAAGACATGTTTGTGGAATTATACATCCTTACGATGTGACTTTTTTTGTGATTAGTTAAAGTCGGCGGACGGCCTTTGTGCCACAAAGAGTCCCCAATTTCTTAAAATTTTATATGAAGTGATGGGAACGATTTAACTGCCTTCCACCAATTCACTCAACGATTTTCCTCTTCCCAGCTTGACAATGTCTACTCAAACGAGAAATGATCGACACTGATCGAGAGAAAATCATTGCTATTCATACAGCCACGGAGTATATACTCGTACTGTAAAACATATTAAAATTGTACCTTTAGAGAAAGGAAACAGCTGCAGTCGTAGTTTGGCTCTATATTTATAGGACATTATAACAGAATATAAAATATTAAACGTTGTTCCAATCACTTGTATAATCTAGTTATCCAATGTGCCATCAAAATGTAAATTTATTCTGAACTAGTTTATACCAACGTTCTGACTCTGCTCTCAGAAATTGGGAAGCTCCTTTCATGCAACTACGAGGGTGGTCCAATAAGTACTTAGCCTCACCGCCAGACGGCGCTAGTATCGTAAGAGCAACTTACTATCGTGTAGTACATTCTAGTAGACGGCTACTGTCGAAATTGTGGCCGGATCAGACTCGTAGTTTTGTTTTGACCGCATGTGGAAGCGGGAGTGTCCGCGGATTTTAGAAAAATGGAAAAAGATCGGTCGGTGATTCGATTCTTGTTTTTGGAAGGGAAATCGCGCAGCGAAATCAAAGAGCGTTTGGATGCTGTGTACGGTGACTCTTCTCCTTCGATGGCGACCATCAAAAATTGGTTTAACGTCCAGGTGCCTCGAAAACGGCTACCACGGAGGATAACGTAACAAAAATCCACGATCTCGTATTGGGCGACCGCCGATTGAAGGTGCGCGAAATATGTAGCTGAGACAATAGGCATTTCAAAAGATCGCGTGGGTCATATACTGCATGAAATTTTGGGCATGAGAAAGCTGTCGGCGCGATAGGTGCCGCGTTTGCTCACTCCGGACAACAAGCGCAACCGTGAGACCACTTCAGAGCAGTGTTTAAGCGCAATCCGAAGGAGTTACTGCGTCGTTTCGTGACAGTCGACGAACATGGATCCACTGGTACCCACCAGAGACTAAGGAACAGTCGAAACAGTGCACTTCACCCGGCGAACGTGCTCCGAAAAAGGCGAAGACTGTTCCATCGGCACGGAAAGATGATGGCCACCATTTTCTGGGCTTCACAAGGTGTGATTCAGAACGACTATCTAGAGAAGGGCAAAACAGTCACAGGGCTGTACTATGCCAAATTGAGCCGATTCGACGCCGAATTGAAGAAAAAACTTGGCGAAGAAAAAAGTTCTCTTCCACCATGATAATGCACCGGCTCACACCTCCGCCCTCGCTACGGCCAAATTGGTCGAATTGGGCTATGAACTGCTGCCCTTGAAAAGGTCACTCGCCGGGCAGAAATTTCAGTCGAATGAGGAGGTCATCGCCGCCACGGAGGCCTACTTTGCAGACCTCGAGAAAACGTATTTTTCAGACGGGTTAAAGAAGTTGGAGCATCGCTGGGTCAAGTGTATCGAGCTAAAAGGAGACTATATTGAAAAATAAATCGCCATTTCTCCAAAATTTTTGTTTTTTCTTTTGTAGGCTAAGTACTTATCGGACCACCCTCGTATATGTATGTATGAACATCATTAAGGTAACTATGTATACTACCCTTTCGAAAATTTACCCTGTCTACCAATAAATTCAATTCTAATTTACTCTAGCTATCTCATTCTATTTCGAACTCATTACTGACCCCCATAACCGAATTATACCCATTTCGAACTACCGTCTTACCGATAGCCTCATATTCCGACCATATAGAGACGCAAAGTGACTTATAAAATATGAAAAGGGTTGAACCCTCATTATCGCCGAATTTTCAAAGCCACCGAAAGCGCCAACTTCTGTGGCGTAATCACAAAAAAAATTGGAAGCTCATCCTGTGGTTTCAGTTAAGTCCGCGCTGCAATTAAAACCATTCCAGGTCACCCATGCTCCTTTGTAGATATTCACTTCCTCCGTATATCCTGACTCCTGGACACGATTTCCATCGTTAATCCATCATTACCGCATCAATTCGCTGTTCAAAGGACTCAGTCCGAAAAAAAAAAACCGCAATTTTGAGGATAATAAAGCCTGGCGACAGCCTAAGGGTATAATTAAGGGTACAAAAGTCCATATCCCGTTCCAATATTAATTAAATTATCCTTTTCAAAACGTGATAATAAAGATCAACCCTTAATTAACGAGTAGCTTTAAGGATAACGGTTTTCTTTCTCCTCCATTTTTCTTTTATTTTCCTCTTCAGCTATTTATCTGGTTGCAGGACAACAAAGGATCACTTATTATTCTTCAGTGGATGGCATTCGTTAATGCATTCACTGATAATGTGTGGACGTTTCACTCACTCAACCGCGCCAGGTGGCCTTTATTAATCCAGTCGCGCGTGAGTGCCTGCCTCCGTTGCGTGACTGGGTGAAAAGAAATATCGTTTAACCTTTAGCAGAATTCCCACACCTTTTTGTCTACAGCTGTGACTGACATAATTCGGCAGCACAACGACATCCACAAGGATTATATTTAAATTTTCTTACTTTTTTTTTTGGCAACGTAGCTCGTGTCCTTGATTTTAACATGTGACGCAGTTTGGTGGTTGAAACCAACAAACAGGACGGGACGCTCGTTTTCATGAGATTGGATTATATTAAAGAAAGGTGTTTTAAAATAGGATTTTCGTGTGCTGAGTGAAAAGGGATGATATAGGGAAAATGGCCATAAACTCACTCAACTGTTGCATGGAATCATGTGTGACACAGGTCAGTGAGTTGGGATAGAGGTAGGTTTTCCCCAAAGTTTAATTTGAAATTTTCCTTTTTGTACATAAATTAAGCTTAAATTTTATATTTTAAAATCCTTCTTTAAGGATACTTATGGTAGTCGAGATCAAAATTCAAGAGCTCGAGTCTATGTTCCATACTTGATAGAATCTAGTTAAAGGTAATTTAAAAAAGAATGAGAGCGTCTCTTGTGTACGAATTATGTTCAAAAAGTAAAAGGAATTTTAAAATTTTGGAGATATCCTTGGTCCGATATGTTCATGTTTTATTATGCGAACTGAGATGGTATACTCCGCCAAATTACAAAAGTGCTTTTTACTGTTTGGACTCATCTCGAACTTACTTAAGTTAAAGTTGTCTACGTTCTACGGCCAATCAACATCGTAATGAACAATCCGTCTATCCGATTACAATTTCGATGGTCTTTCAACGTGTATGACTTCTTCAAACCCGAGAGCATAGTGATTATCCGGAAATTTTGTGATCGGTAAACAAACTTTTCCGAAACCACTTAAGTAACATGTTTGTTCGAATAGGCTCTTGTAAACTGGTTTCAAACCTGCTGACATGCCTCATGTCTTCGTTCTGCGTAAACAATTTGCTCTCCCTGGCTTCGGAGTTTTGATTATCATTCAAGTGCGGACATAGTCTTTTGAAATTCTTAGCCTTGACTAAAAGCCTACTATGAGTTCTTAATCCTTTAAAGCTCTCGTTCTGATCATTACCCTGACAAGTTTACTTTGCCTTTTAAAAAACTCCAAATCCTATTTCTGTCTACCGTTTGTTCTTAAATGATTTTACGTGCAGGTCAATATTGTGACTTAACTTGGTACTTTTTGGTTCTCTATATGGGCCTGTTTGCTAGAAGAATTTCAGGGTAATGCGATTGACAAAGTAGCCCCTTCGACATCTTTCCGTTGACCTTACCTAACTCTAAGCTTTACTTGATATGTATGTACATTCATATCTGATTGAAACAACTTGGCCATCTAGAATAAGGGATAAGTGCCGGACATCTATAGAGATATGGTCAACTGTGTTGACGATTAATTGACAAATGACCGCTAAAACCCCTTTAAAAACTAAAACCCGAATCAGTCACGTTTCTCTTGTCAGCTGGAGTATGTATTTTGCGTAGCTGCAACATTCGTTTTGAGCCTTAATAGGCATATATTCACGAACTACAGCACTGACGTATTCCTTTAAGCAAGTTAAGTGCTCCATCGCACCCTTTTTGGTATTTTTTCAAGGGATTCCGCCACACCGAACTTTCATATTTTATATTAAACAACAGCTCTAGGAGTATAAAGACTCAGTTCAGGTTTACGCCCTTGATATCGGGTATGGATACCCCTTTCGTAGACCCCAATAATTCCATTTCCTAATATGCCCTGTCTTAGAAGCAAATGCTTTCATCCGCACAAACCGCATTCAAGTTTTTCAAAGAGCCATGAAAGAGCCGAAATCTGACCACAAAACTTTCATGACACGTATGACCAATTGTATAAAGGTCGATTCCCTTAACCGCATCCTCGACCCACCTAACGAGTGTAATGGTTCTAACAAACGTATTCAGTGACCAGTCCTCTCATAACTTGCCACCCAAATACTGAACGAGCAAAAAAACGACATCCTCCCACCAAATAGCCCATCCAAAGATCATAAAGCATAAAAAGAAACTTTCTTCGTCACACTCTCCGGAGAGATATTATAGTAATTCGCCTTTTATTCTTTCATAAGTTCGCTTTTTTTCCAACTTCTCACTGAAGTCCCTATTCTCGTATGAATTTCCCTCAGCCTTTTATCTCAAGCTCATAACACACCCCCGAGCATGGAAAGTAGTTTTTCCTTTGCTCAATGGACACTATAACAAATATTCTTTTCTCCGGCAAAGCAGCGAGATTGCAGAAATGAAAGAAGAAAAACAAGAAAAAAAAAATCTATTTGAAGGAGAAACCGAAAATTGCTTTATCCTTGGGGCAGTTAGTGGCTTAGTCGGAGCTTTTGGTTTTTTTTTTGTAGTCAAGATGGTGACATGCTGAAACTTCATCATCAGCTTGCAACTGCTTGGCGAAATTAAAATAACTCATAAAGGATCTTTATTTTTTTTCCCTTTTTCTTTTAGTGCGATGTATAAAAGGAGTCCTTTATGATTAGAGCTTGGAAGTTTGAACAATAGCTGGGTGTCCGAGAGATGGTACGAGTAGTAATGGTGGTTTTCGGTTGCAATAAGTACCATGATATAATGGCGAGGATCTAGCTTGTCACGGAACTGTTGACCAAGGACATGCTTGCATGCATTAAAAAAATATTGAAATAAAAGAAAGGAACTTCGGCAGTGAAATATGACTTTAGATTATTTTAACGTTTTATTTTATCATCCCTGCCCAAGAGGTTTTCGAGAAAGTTTGTTACATTGGACTCCAATAGTTAATATGCAGTTTTAGAGTCCTTACAGCGTCAAGATTCAAGATATTGACATCTACTAGTGGCTACTAGTTCAAGCTATTAGAAAGCTTGTGAAAGCTTGTAAAAATAACGCGTTTAAATATATTGGGAATAATATCGGGCCAAGGAAAGTACCTTGTGGGACACCTGTAAAGAAAATAGCTTATGACTCTTACTTTCTGACAATGGTTTCGCAGGGGAGAACCAAACCATGAATATGTATAACTTCTGAGCGTACTCTATCGAAGCAGCTTCGGTAGATCCTCCAAACTAAGAAAAAATGGGTTTTATCAAAAAAACGATAGCATTAAGCTCCCAAAGCCTCGCCCAAAACTTGAGAAGGGATAAGAGAGAGATTGGACGGAAATTATTTAAAGTAGTAACGCTCCTTTTTTATGTAGCGAAATCACCACCAGAGAATCGCGAAAGACACCTTCTTAAATACTAACTAAATAGAGGGTCATCCAGTTAGTGGTTCCAAAAGTAAATTTAAATAGAACACATTTGGAATTTAGACTTCGACCACCTTTTTATTTTATTTCCATCGCTTGGAGCTTGCCATTACGAATGATATATAACAACATTCAAATGTCCTTCGCTGGAGTCCTTGCAAGACTCGAATTTTCAATGACTTTTCGAATCTCGCTCATAACTTGACGGATATTCGTTTTCAGAGCGTCGAGAGTTTGTGAATTGTACGCATAACGATGTTTTATATAGCCCCATAAAAAGACATCCAATGGCAACAAATCTTAGGATCTTGCCGACCAGTCCATATCATCAAGACGCGAAATAACCCGTTCAGCCCTAAATGCTGTGCTCGCGCTGAAATCGATAAATTTGGATCTTCTTCATCTACAGACCGTGCATTTCGATGATTGATATTCCTTGTGAGTTCAGTACAAGAGTCAGCCTCCTCGATTTTTTTTACAATTTCGCCTATAGTACGCTCAAATGAACGATTAAGTCTATTGTAGTCTTCTCTTAATGTACGAAACCTGTCTAATACGGAATCACTATATTTGTAGCAACTTTTAAATCTCGGTTAAAAGGTCTATGTTTTCAAATTACAAGTCTTAAACTAAAAATATATGGTTTCGGATGACAGTTCGGCTTGACGTATGTGATTGAAATAGGGATGACAAGTCCGAACGACGAATTGGATCACTCCTCAAAAAGCTAAGTAATTCGAGACTAGTATAATAATATAGATATATGGATGGAGGCTTTTAAGGACATCATTGATACCTTGAATGAGTTCTCGCCCTTTCTCAATAGGCAACAGACGTTACCAGCATTGCGAGCATGGAATCTACTAAGTACTGTAACTAAACTTGAACTTAAATACACGAGTATGTTAGTTCCTCGAAATAAAGCAACTTTTTTCCATAGTCTTATACACGTCTAATTTCGTGCCAAGAGTATTAACGGGGAATTTTGTTGCACTTTTTCATTTAAAATAAATCTAAGCCTGAAGCACACAGAATTCGTGGTAAAATTTACGGTGAGCATGCTCTGTCAGAAACAACATGCAGAGTGTCGACACTTCAAAAATAATGACTTTGATGTTAAAGATAGAAAACATTCTGGTACATAGAAATAGTTTGAAAACGGAGAATTGGAGGTATTACTTCGTGGCGACTCATGTCAAACGCTAGCTGAATTTGTGAAATCATTACAAAAGGATGACACAAAATTTCGAAACATTTGAAAGCATTAACAATAATTCAGAGGACATTGAAGACGTCGAACGGCGGTTTTTCACGGCTGAACTGCGGCCTCCACGCAGAAAAGGAAAGATTTTTTGCATCGTATGACTGGCGATAAAAAGTGAATACTATACGAAACTCTAAGCGCAAGAGATCGTTGGATAAGCTCGACCATGCTCAGCATCGTCAACCAAAGCAATTATCCATGGTTCGAATGTGTTACTCTATCTTTGGTGGAATCAATACGACTAAGTTAATTATCAGCTTCTTAAACCGAACCAAACCTTAATGGGTAATCACAATCGACTGCAATTGATGCGCTTGAAGTGAGCATTGAGGGAAAAATGACCGCTATAGGGGCAGAAAAACGTAGAGGTGATTTTGCTGCATGACAACGCCTGGCCACATGTTGCAAAATTGGTGAAACCCTATTTGGAAATGCTTAAATGGAAAGTCCTACCTCACTCGTCGTATTCACTAGACAATGTTTCTTCCGATTACCATGGTCCTAAGATGATTATCAAGGTCTTAATATAATTTTATGAATCTTCAATGAGATGAAAGGTTAGAAAAAGGCTCATATAACACACGCAAGTATGTCGAAGCATTTTGAAATGAAATATCTTGAATAATTCCTCAGATCCCAGGCCGATTTGTTTGCTCAGTAAAATTGATTGAGTAAAATCTTTGGAAAAATTTTACTGGAAAAACTGTACAAAAAAATTTGCGAGAGAAATATCTATCAGATTGGATTCCGACCAAACCATTGAACTTGATATAAGAGCTACCATTATGTAGGAGTATAAGGCAAAATCCTGGAGAAGGATAATGCACTTGATAGACGGAAAGGCATCCGGCACCGTGTTTCATAATGGTCTGATTTATAAAACGTTAAGCTTTAATCTTCCTCCATATTAAAATAAGTTTATTGTACGGTCGCTATTACAAAGTCTATCTGTCTCTCATTTCGATTCTGGTGAACCACAAGGCTCCGTTTTGAGTCCAACCTTATATTAATCATTTACTTTAATAAATGGGGAAAAAAAATATTGGGGGGAAGTTGCAAGCAATCTATTTGGCGCGAGGAAGGAAACCTTGCTCCCCATCCATCCCAATAGCAGCCTGTGGATAAACGAAGTCGAGGCTTTTTCGTAAAATTCTATTAAACATTTACACAGGTATTCACCTCGACACGAGATTGAGTATTCGAGAACACATAATCAAAACAATTCACAGAGTCAATATTGCCATTAAATTACTACACGCGTTCATAAATCGAAAATCTCCTCTTTCCATGGAAAATAAAATTATTATCCACAAGGTGGCTTCCCAATCGATTTCGCAATACTGTTGTCAAGTATGGGGGAACCGAGCGAAGTGCCACTTTCAAAAATTTCAGGTTTCACAAAACAAATTGCTTAAAATGATATCGTATTTGCGTTGGCATTACTCAACTTCTGAATTTTACATGAGAACGGAAGTTGAATGATTTATTGATAGAATACAAAAAGTCACCTTTGGTTGCAATAATCTTGTAAAAGATCTCTTAAGCGCCCATCTATTATTTATTTATAAAAATAAAATGCTGAATAAATCGGCAATCTCTAAGTTCAATGTTAACCGTTTTCGAATAATGAAACCCTAACTTCTGAAGAAAGCATTTCTATAAACGGGAATCTCATACTTTAGGAGAGGGGACAGTCTTCCCTGACACCTTTAGGCTGATGATTGTTTGATTGTTTGCAAAGTTGATAAGAAATTTGCTTTTCTTCATATTTTTTTCAAGCAAGCTCGAATTCAAACAAAACTCAAGGCATAGAAATGTTGTTTTCACTTTGGAATATTATGGTTGTACATAATTGATATTGTATATGATATTTGAAGGATAAATCAAAGCAGTTCAAGGTTTATCTGAGGTGTAATCTTAATTCCAGAGATCGAAAGCTAGGCACGAAAAAGAGCTTTTTCGCAGAGTTTTCTGGATTTAATTAACTTCAACCTAATTCCCTAAATTGTTCAGTCATTTATTCCAAGGCACTCATATAAATAATATGTTATTTTTAAGGAGTTTAGTTTTAAGTTGTAAACACAAACATAAGAAATTTGCAAGAGCGTATAGAATTTTAATTTGAGTTCATAAATCAATGCTTGCCATTTATTTCTTAAAAATTATTTTGTGTAAATGTTGACAGCGACTACATACTAAGTGGTCCATACGAAGAGCCCAATTTTGAGTAACTTTTTTGAGCATATTGTTTGTTATTTCGTTAATAACACGTGTGATTTGACCTTTCCTAATAAAAATTCTTCAAAGGCATCAAATCCCGGTAGGGTAACGCACCGGTCGAAATTTCGATGGAACTCATTTCCCAATTGGTCCATCGATTCGGGTGCTATGTTGCATGTAGCACCGTCGTGCTGGGAACAGATCCTGCTCGTGCATTTCGGAGTAAGGTATGTAGCACCCATATATAGTACGCGACTAACGACCATATTATTAGGGTTTTAATCAGATACCATTCTTATTACATGTCCTAAGCTAGTGGCTGTCTCCATAATTGTATTCATAAAGGCATTCACCATAGATAAAGCTCGGGTATATGGTCGAGATTAAATTTACTTTTCGATTTGTTGGGTTCGATTGTAATCCATTAACTAGTGACCAGTTAGAGATCCGTACCAAATCAACTGGACATCGTCAACGTACATGTACATTGAAGAATACCTGCACACCGATGGAGGATCTTTAATGAACACAGAGAAGAGAACCGGACCTAGTATCGAACCCTGAGGGACCCTTGTCTAACCCCCATGAGAGATGAAGGATATTGACCTAAAACAACATTTGTGATTTAGACAGATAGCTTCTGAGCAACAAAATTGTCTTATTTCTTCGAGAATATTAACCATGGCCATCGGGTAGATATGATTAGGTTGATACCTGGTTGCCGAGTATACAAGAGATAGGTGTTTGGTAATGTCGTTAGCTATTGCTTTCTCGAAGGACTTATACAAGCAGGGTAGAATGCTGATTGGTCTAAAGTAGAAGCTGGTATGACTCTAGCGGTTTTGCTTGAATGCGAAATACATTGTACAATGTAAGGTAGAATAGAAAAGTTTTGGTGTGTCATCTTTACCAATAGAGTTGGTTTTGATAGCATTTACGTATCTTATAATTTCGTCTTCCAATCATCCAACCTAGGTGGCGAGAGTCGTAAAATCAAATTCATTTAAACATAAACCTTTAGAAAGAGTGGAAACTTGAGGAATATTTAGGTCAACGCCACACAAGGGTTTTTGAAAAATTCACGTCATAAGTACAGGAAGAAAGATCATGGTCAGAAACGTCAAACGCTAACTGGTCGAACAATAGAACAATTGAAAGGGACAATTATTAGATCTAGAAGGCGAGCTTTTCCGCTGAAGAAAATTATTTGATAAACTTGTGTTCCTCCAGCTTGTCTAAGGCCCTCCCACTTAAAGTTCGACTCTGTTGTAAGTCGTTCGACTTGTGTTATTGTGCGAACTTTATTTTAAAAGGTTTAAGACCCAGGTCGTTAATAAAATCTTCTATGTAATCGAAAAACACAATCCCAATTGTTACAAATGGCGACGAATGGAAAAATCATGGTCTTCATTGAGACTGGTGGATACAACAGCAATATTTTTCTCTGTACGCACTCTACGCATTAGGGCAAGTGTATTGATGTCGAACAGCTTGAAATTGGTGTGAAATTCGGTCACTATTGATTGAATTGCCTACTCAGTAAGTCGATTGTGATAACGGTGAAATTGCGTAACAAACATTTCTCATAAAGCACATGCATTTTGATAATAAAATTCTATAATTCGTAAGCCTTGTTCGGACATACGTTCTTCCATGATCAAATGGCAATTCTAACTGAGTATAACTGACTTTGACAGATGTCACGCATCGTATGTAGATTGTCAAAAATAGAACACTCAAAAATCAAACAATAAAAAAATTACTCTTTACATGAAACAAACAATAGTCTGAATTACGAATATGTTAAAGTATTATGGAATCAAAGCCAAAAAATGATTTTTCGAGAAACGAAAGCGTAAATATCATTAAAATAATGACGAGTCTAAGGCAGAGCTGAAGTGGATCATCAGGATCAGGAGGGTAATCGTTTAGCGTTTGTCAACTAAACCGAAACTCGAAGAGCCTTTCCAGCCTTTTTCACGTACTTAAATAACAGAGACGGTCAGCTTTCAATTTTTCAAAGAAATAGAAAACAATGTCCTTGCGCTTTTCTCCGATCTTGTTTTGACCCCACCATCCATTACTATCTCTCCCTTTCAAGCTTAATAAATTCTGCCTAGGGATTGTATTTTCAGCCCAAAATCACTTCCCAGCACTCTGCTTTGAGGACCAATTTCAATAAAAAGTGGACACTCCATTAAGCAACGGAAAAACAAAAACATCATTCCTCAATCACAGCTCATTAAATGAATTATCCTTCTTGAAGGTCGTCGAACAAAAATGAAATTCTTCTTAAAAGTCTTAGTTCTGTAAAAACAGATATTCCCATGACGTAGAAGGCACGAAAAAAACCCCAGAGAATGGGATTGGACCGAAAATCTGTCCTTCGAGTATAACGAGCCGAAAGAGAAGGACATGAGAAAGAGCATGGAAAGCCGCTAGCCACTGTCCCTATACCCGTATATCTCCTCCAAGCCTTGCAGATATCCTCTCGCACACTGCGTCACCTATGATAGCGGACGACTCTCGCAGGAAATAAAAATGTCAAGTTTATGTCATTCACACACAGACAAAGGTGCACATATCCGGCGAAACTATTAACCACAACAATAGGAACGACTTAAGGAGTTGTGTGTTATCCTTGAAGGCAATGAAAATCATGTCCATACAGGTGTGCTCCGGATAACTCGTAAATTTGTCTACAAACAGACGTCGCCGTGGGTCGATATGACCAAGTAAGATTAAAGAAGTGGGCTGTCGGTGGGAGGGAATGAAATAATAAATTAACCTTTTGGATGGCGGCATCTCTACTTTAAGTATTGTACTTTATTATATATTTGGTGGTACGACGACGGTGTCCTGGTCAGCTAGAGGCAATAATTAATCTAACTTGGAACTCACTTCAATAATACGATGAGAAACATGTGAACAATGTCAGTTGTGTTGTTAGTTAAGTTATTTTCGTTTTCGAGTAGTAGTGAAGGTATTTTTCAATTGGAATTTTGCCCCCGAAGATAATCAAAAGGCAGCGGACGGAGAGCTGCGGCTGGGCACGTGCGCCTCGAGAAGTCGTTGTGTGGGAAAAGGACTAGGTGCAAACAGGTTCTTGGGCAATTGCTTTTCCGAAGCCATTAGCTTAGTATTGATTAACTTCCGTTGTTTTCTATTGATTGATTTATTTAGTGGCTGTTGAGTGTCATAACCTCGAGCGGTGGATGGCATGTTTTCGATCTCTGCATGTGCGTCAGGTATGGATCGGTATTTATATTTCTGTCACACAGATGAATTCTATTTGAAGATACGTACCACCTACGCGCTAGTTCACAGACCCCGTGTTGAGCCTGTCTGTGTACATGATGTTATATTGGCTTGTTACAAAGAAAGACGTCAGGACTCGGTGCCGGTGTCGCTGTCGCACGAAGATGTTGTAAGAGAAAATCCAATAACGCCACTAGCATGGAAGCGCAGCAGCAATAGCTGCTTTTCCCCACCCACTCATTGTACTGAGAATTTCCTGGAACAAACGACTCCAAAACACTTATGATTATGACAACATATTCTCTCTCCATTCAACACAGATTATATTTGTCGGGAAATCTACTTACGTCTACACTGGGATATGCTAGGATGGGAAAGTTCTTAGGTCTTTATATGACTGAACCGGGGGGATTCCAGATTCGTTCGATATACCTTCGTCTTCAAGCGATGTCCGGTATATTAGACATGCACTCAGCATTCATACTATCGGAAATATAATCTCAGTATGCCTTTTTTCCAAGGACATAATATAAACCGCTTTTAGAGCTTAATAATAACAAATCGACGAAAAGCTCGTTTGGCAATTGATTTCCTAAGAGGTATTATCGCCCGACCCTTATAGAAAGATTTCGTACGATTTCTGCTAATATTGGGATGGTGCGGAATCATTCGTAGTTCATCACCATCTTCGCTCAAGTCTAACTTTTTCCAGTCAAAAACGGAGGTAAGCAAATAGACACAGGGCGGTTGGGTAAAAGACGCTGATGGTGCCCAGTGTGACGTTAATTGTACCCTAACCCTGTACACCGGATTCTCTCCTGAAATTGCTACTACCTCTCGATGAGGGTACGAAACTCTAGAGGAAGGCTTTAGAGAAGACCATTAAATAATTAAGCGTTCAAGTATCCAAGAAAGCCTGACTGTATGACGAAATCTGCCGAATATCTGGGCGTTGTTAATGTGTGATCTTACCGCGGTTAGACCGTTCGACCTAATGCCTAAAGTTACCTAAAGCATTTATAAATTATCTTCAACCTTTCTTTAACCGATCGAGAAGCTGCTTACTGCTATTTATGTTTTTTGGATAAAGTCCACTGAAGATGGAGAATAACCCCCAATATTTTCCTTTAGTCCCAGAGTCTCCAGGCAATCGTTCATCGATCTAACCTAAGTATTAGATGCAGTTTAAAACTTTCTATAACGCTATGAAGTAATCTTCCCATTAATGAGCTTGGTTCAAAAAGTAACAGGAATTTTAAAGGAAACTTCAAGTTTCAAAGTGAAATTTACAAGTCATTATGCCAGCACATACTAATCGAGGAACCGTTGACAGCTTTTTATCACCAAGCCCAAAATACCTCCATTCAAATTTCTACTGTTAAACAGAGATAGCGATCCCTACCCTCCAGTGCTAAATATTTGGCCGTCATCCTAGCCCTGAAGAATATCTGAAAATCCAGCATAGAAAACTTGGTTAGGGCTTGCGTACATTTCTTTACTGCCAGCAAAAATTGAAGACTTATAACTAAGTTAACTCTGTGGATGTACACAGGCTGTGGGCGACCCATCCTCACATATGGCTCATTAAATTGCTGGCTTCCAAAAAAAATCTTATAACATAGGCAGCCTAGCAAAGTTCGGGAACACAGAACAACTAACATCATGTCCACCGAAGCTCATCCTACTCTTCGACCTTGACAATAAATATATGGTGCCTTGTGACGACGTCAGAGGGAGACTACATTACATACAACATCGATTTCAGGGGCATGGCACATAGAGGGCTGATTTCAGATTGGCAGATTCTTCCTACCCTGATGGCTTTTAGATGGAACTCAGCATAGGATCAGGGTCTTCTTGACCCAACGGAATATTTCTAATTCCTATCATCTCTCTATTTACTCGAGCATCTGTCGGGAAGAAATATTGGCGATCAGGGAGGCTTGCAAGGCTCAGTATAACCTACTATTTACAGTTATAGCCAAACCACCATCAAATTTCTATCCTCAGCAGTTACATCCTCCAGACTGGTGAAGCAATGCAAGGAGGTCATCGCGGGTTTTTATTGACATGTAGGAAAGAAGTGGATCGACAAGTTAGCCTACGACCGAATAAAAGATGTCGTGGAAATCCACCTAATACCTATTTGAAAGGTAAAACACAATAATTTTTAAGCAGATTCCAAGAATCGTGGCAGTCATTACAGGCCACTGGCTTATAGGTATTCACGCTGGCCACCCCGCTTAACAGCACCTACCGCAGCTACCACAATACCCAATCGAGAGAAAATGTTCACCACTCTTTGTGCCAATGCGCCGGCTTACAGCATGCAGGTTCTGCCGAATTGGGAAACACTTGAATATCCTGTCTGACATTTCAAGCTGGCCAATTTAGTTAACATTTTCAACTCGAAGGGCTAGACTTGAATATCCCAACAATTTGCACCATACCCCAACAAGGCGTGACTCTAGACTTTAATGCCATGACAAATACAAGCGTCATGGTCTCCATTCAACAGGAAGGTCTCCCCATGGATTTCGCTAGCCTCAAGAGTTTCTTCATAAAATATCATGAATTTTTTAATATCTTGCCCCAAAAAGTGTCAAAGGATCTTGATACCTTCCGCCAATACATTCATTGAAAACGTATATCGCACCTTCAACGTAGTAGAGCTGACCACGATAAGTTTTTTCGTCCCTAATTGTCTCTCTCTGCTAGCAACCTGCTCACTCTGCCAAAAGGTCCCTCTTACCTTCCATTATCAGAATCTAAGAGGTCTTCCTTCAAAAACTCAAGCCGTCTTCCAAGATATTTGCTCTGAACGAAACAAATCTGATCCCCAGCATAATGTTTACTTTTAATGTTTCTCGCGATGACGAACTCAGCCGACCCACTGATGGTGGCTCTTGTCGAGGCGGTATACTAGCCCTCGTTAATACAATTGACTCTTCCCTTATTGCAATATCATCCTCCCCACTTCTCGATTTTGTTTCAATTAAGATTGCTCTACCCCAGAAGACACTATACATCATTTGTTTCTACATCTTGCCCTCACAACCTATTGAATCATATCAACTCGCCATTAACACAATTGACCAAATAACCGATTTAACAAAACCCTCAGGATGAAATCTTTCTTTTCGGTGACTTCAACCTTCCTCATCTTGAATGGACCCAATCAGACGATCAATCGTTTTATACTGCCACCAATCCCACTACTGCCGAAGAATGTTTTCTTGGGTCGCCTAGCAGATTCAAACCTTAGCGAAGTTAGTGGCGTCCTAAACTACATGGGCAGACAACTCGACCCCATATTCACAACCGATCCCCTCAACTCTTCTGTTTCACTTTGTCCACTTTGCCTTTCAACCATCGATAACTTCTATCCTCCCCTCTTCCTTTCCTTCTTTCACGATTCTCCATTACAGAATAAACTCCCTAAAGTTCTGGCCTCTTACGATTTCCATAAAGCAAAATTTCACCAAATCAATGAATACCTTAAAAAAGCCTCTTTCAATTTTGATAACCTAACCGTAAGTGATACAAAATCCATATACAGGGGATCTACAGGGGAATATTTAATACTATCTCTCCTTACGTTCCTATTTCACAACGCAAAACTTTGTCCACCTCCCCGCCCTGGTACAATCTCAGGCCCCGTTCTCTAAGAAACAAAAGAAATAAGCAGTGGGCACTCTTCCTTCGTACTAAATCCCCTAATGAATTTTCTAACTACCTGGGCACCTATCTCCACTTTACCGCCCTTCACAACTCCCTCTATCAACGCTATATAACTGAAACGCAAGCCAAACTTATAAACGATCCTAAGTCCTTCTTTAAGTTTGTTAACTACAAAAGAAAATCTGATGACTATCCTACCTCTCTCTCCTTCCATGATCAAACCTCGAATGACCCCAATCGGCAACTTTTTCACCACCTTTTTTAAACAGTCTTTCGCCGACGACTCCTTTGCTCCAGACCTCTCAAACTTCGATTATCTACCGAATTTTTCCCTTGGACCATTTCTTACACGCACAGTCGATTCTCATGTCATCGAAAACAAATTAAATCTACTTAATGATGAATTCACTCCTGGACCTGACGGTCTCCCTGCCATATTTCTTCAAAAATGCTCCTCAACCATTCTCTACCTCTCTCGAAAATCTTCAGTCTATCTCTATCCGTAGGTGAATTCCTCCGCTTATGGAAAACCACATTTATCAAAGGGTCCGAAGAACGTTGTTAACAACTATCGTCCCATTGCCAAACTGTCATATATACCCAAACTCTTCGAGAGTATTTTGTACGAAACTCTATGTAAGTTTTCGCTGCAAGTCGCTAATCTCCCCTAGACAACACGGTTTTCTCAAATGCAGATCTACAACCACTAACTTTGTTGATTTTGTGTCCTTTACCCTATCAGCCTTAGAGAACGGCAAAGAAGTCGATGTCGTATCAGCCGATTTCAGTAAAGCTTTCGATAAAATCTCTCACAGGCTGATACTCTTCAAATTGTCCTCCCTTGGCTTCGACCCCATTTCCTTAAAGTGGATATCTTCTTACATGGAAAATCGCTATTACAGTGTTCGTTTTAGATCTGCCTTCTCTAACCCCTTTTATCTTCCTTCGGTGTCCCCCAAGGCAGCCACTTAGGTCCACTTCTTTTCGATCTTACCATAAACGATCTTGAAATGGTGATCAAACATTCCCACATCTCACTATATGCCGACGACACCAAGTTCTTCAAGACCATTTCCTCCAGTCATGACTCTTCCCTTATTCAATCTGATCTCAATAGTTTTTCCATCTGGTGTTCCAAAAATTGCTAAAAGCTTAATATTTCCAAATGCAAATCAATTACCTTTTCACGTAAACGAATCAAACCTCCTCCTCGTCTCTACTTCCTCAATAATCAACCCATCTCCACTGTTCAGGTCATTCGCGATCTTGGCATATTATGTGACCAGGAGTTAAATTTTCGCGCACACATCGATGAGATAATCCTTAAAGCTAATTCTGCACTCGGTTTCGTGAAGCGATGGTCTAAAGAAATCTCGAACCCTTACGTTACCCGATCTCTTTACATAATCTTTGTCCGGCTCCTTCTTGAATACACCTCTCAAGTTTGGTCTCCTTACCAACAAACCAGCTTTTCTAGAATCGAGAGCATCCAACGCCGATTCCTACATTTTGCTCTTCGAGGTTTCCCCTGGTACTATCCTTTGATTTTACCATCCTACCAAGACCGCCTTAAACTTATCAATATGAACACGTTGGAAGAATGACATTCTTCTCTTCCATCGGCTCCTTTCAGGTACCATTGACTGCGCGACCCTCTACAACTCTGTCTTTATCAACACTAACCCCCGCAATGTACGAAATCCCCGTCTCTTCTATCTACCCACCCTCCGTACTGCCTATGGCTCCAATGAACCCAATTCTCGTGTGCTGAGAAGTGTTAATTCTAATCCTTACTTCGATTTCAACCTTAGCACTCCATGCCTAAAAATCCGCCTTTTTAACCACCCTTGATAAATAAATTTGAATTTATTGCCACGCAAATTAGTCGAATACGCGGATTAGTCTAGTATAACTCACGAAATTACGAAATTCGCGCTTTTTGAACACACTTTGTATTTTCCCGTTAAGTAGACAAGTTGCGGACCTCTAAGCTCCAGGTAAGAATATCTACAACTCTCTGCAGAAATTTAAGGAAAAGAAGGCCTGGAACAATTTTCCGCTATGCATTCTCCGGGTGTTAAAATTGTCTACGTATATCATTCGACGTGTTACTCCGACAGCCTGATATACACAAATCCGTTGTTCCAAATAGCATAACTTCCAAAGTTTTGAAGTAGTGTTCATCAACCCTGCAGTAGGCTATGCTCTTTAAAAAAAGGGGTGCCAAAAAAATGCAGGTCCTTTCTATTACCGAGCCTTATGGTCATGGAAACGTTGATAAACCGTCAGACTATTAAATAATCTTCTCAATGGTCAGATCTTCTCACTAATCGCATAATTTCCTATCAACAGATCCACGGTTTGCCGATATACGAAAGGTTCAATTCACCAAGCCAGTGGGAGCAAGATTGTTGAAATGGATATTTCAAAATCATTCAACAGGGCTTGGAATGAAGCGCTGTTGTCGAAAATTCGTGCATTTTGGAGCGTCCCATCTTTTCTCCAGAGAATTACAAACTACCTTTCGAATCACTAAGGTTCAAGCCATTCAAGCTTGATATAAACCATATATGTAAGTGCTGGTGTCCCTCAGGGCTCCTTATTGATCTCCTAGTTGTTACTTTTAAAAATCCAGTTCACTCCTTCGCTGACGACAGTAGGTACCCTTGGCTTTACGCTTTGGTACCCAGAGCCCTCCCCTGTTTGGGGTAGGCTACCGTTAAATATTGAGTGAATGAATTATTTTCGTTAATTCGAGGTTACCTATTGCCACATGGAATTTTCACACTCGCGAAGACATCCAATAGTTCCTCTAAGCATACATATGTGCTCAAATCTATAGCTCTAAATAACTTTATAATAGAATACACTGCTTCATACATAAATTTATAAAAAAGGTGGTAGCCCCATTTGGCGTGCCGTGACATCAACGAAATGAATCAAATTCATCACCAAAACTCACTCTCTAAAGACTCCTTAATGTACGAAAAGCACGAATTCTATTAAAACCTTAAACGTCATGGGCTAAGGTAGCCGCGATGGCTTACCTCCTCGAGCGAATGTCAATAACACTAAATCACAGCCTAAGAAGCACGAATTTACAAATGTAATTCAATAATTCACGCCTTCCTCCCCGGGGTCTCTTACCACGGCCTCGCTAAATACCACAGTTCGTCTTCCTTTTTACGCACGTATTTAAATCTGTCCCAAAAGTCCCTGAAGAACAATTTAAAAGTGTTTTTTTCGTTTCCTTTTTTCGCCTCTACTTTTTCGAATTACATTCCGGTCTATGGAAAAGGTGCAAAAATGCAAAATGAACGACTCCACATAAGTCTGGCGGCTCTTCGCCATCGGAAGTACTACCCGAATCAGGCGCTATGCCTTGGGACAACTTTTGATAGAAACCTCTAGCTTCTACGAGTATATAAGTACCTTCCCAACCCGCACTTGAGAAGAACACAAAAAAAAGAAAAACTTTAGCTTTAATGAACTGAAATGAAACAAAGAGAGTCCTTAAACCAGCAACTGTTCCATAGAAAAAGGACAAGCTGTTTAAAAATTCTTGTCCTGTTTATTCCTTAATCGACCATGCTTGACGAAGAAGCCAGCGACGGGATGTTAATAAAAAACTTTCTCGTTCCTATGGCAGTCGCTGTGATAAAACACTGACACCTGTCTGCTTGACGCTACGAGTAAACGTAGACGAACGACATTGAACGTTCATTGTTCGATGTGAAACGTCCTGCGATCTTAGTTCTTCGTTTTGACGTTGCATCGTTTCAGGTACCTCGTCAGATGTTCGATTATCAAAGTTGAATTGAATAAACTTGAGGAAGAAGGTTAACTGGGACAGGAAGCACGGGTTGATGTAGTGGGTGGTGGGATAATAGTGCCTCGAAGACTCTGTTTTTGGAAGTACACATACATAAGTGCTGGATGGATGCAACTGACTCGGAGTGAAGTTGAATGTACACACATGAACTGGCAACAGACGTAGCATGCAGGAGTTCGGGGAAGTTTTCCGAAATTATAGGAAGTCGATTTTGTTTCCGATGTCTATTACGTGACGATGAATGACAAGTGGGTGGTGGCATTCAGGATAACCTGGCATTATTGTGGTGTGTGAACACAAACCTTCTACTATGGTTTAACTATTGAATACAAGAACATTGCTCCAAAGCAGGACATCTGTAATGTAATAGAAAGGGCGGATTTCAGGCTTATGAATAAAGCTTTCCAAAGTTCTACGGGTTTTTGATCTTCGAAGCCAGTATATATTAACAAATGTCAGGAATAAATGATGGAATCCATAGTCCGCAGAAAAGCAGAAAAATTAGAAGCAAACAAACGTTGCCGTTGAGCTATCGCATGAAGGAAAGGATTATCGATTGGATCGTATGAATTTAAAAAGGGATTATCGTACATCGCTCCTATTTCTTACTGCACTACGAATGTTACACTGGGTTGTTGTAGCACCACACGTTCATAAAAACGTCATCGATCTTAATATTACGTTTATTGGGACTGACAGCTTTAACTTTCAAATTGCGTACTGCAATGTGGCTTTCTTCTCAGGTCTCCCTGTCATTTAAGCATAGGAAACGAAGTTTTGCGGCCAATTTTTAAAACAGCCTAACCCCAACTAATCCTTATTTTTTACTACAGCTTCGTTTACGACAGATTTCACTCTTCCAACGATATTGTTTAGTATTCACGGATATCAAAAGAATGGGCCCAAGAAGGCAGTCTTGTGGAATTCCTTCGGTAACGTCTATAATTGAGTCCATTTTTTTAGCTGTTGCGTTGTTGTTAGTTGAATTCTCTCTGGGCATGAATATTGAGAATGCGAAGAGCTTACCAACTTCTTCTAAATAGTTCAGCAGCTGTACTTAGAAGTAATGTTCAAAAAGTTACAGGAATGTTGTGATTTGACCGGCAAAGTAAGTATTTAATCTGTTGTCAGCCATCAATACGAAAGGCGGCTAATTATGAGCCTACTTTTAAATCAAATTATGCAAAATTTGATTGCTTTTAATGAACTTGCTATCCTTTTTATACAAAACATGTGTAGGCTGGAACGTTTGCAATTTCCAGTTCCTGAACTCTCCTAACATTGTTGGCTTATTGGTATAAACCAACGACTTATCGTAGCTTCATACAAGGAAGTACAAAGAAGTTGAATTACCTGAGCTAGGTGGCCATTCTACTGTACCATTTCTCGATACTGCATAATTACCGAACTTCCACTTTAACAGATCAATTGTTCTGCCAGCTGTGTGGCATGTAGTATGGCGATAATTTTCTTCGACGAAAAAAAAGGGTCCAATCACGCCACCAGCATGAAGTCCACGCTTTTTATATATGTAATGGACTCTTGTGAATCACTGTTGGTTTCTTGCTGCTCGTTGTATTGCCAAGGCCAAAAAAAAGCTTCATCGCTGAAGATGATTTTTCGATTAAATTCAGAATTTTCTTCAAACTTTTACAGAGCCTAGTCGGAGAAACTTCAGCGCTTCAAATGTTTAAATTCGCCACAATATGAACTCTAACTGGCACAGAAATATTTAGTACTGAACATGTTGACTCACATTTTCCCATGTTAGCTCATGGCCTAATTTCGCTGCTCTGTCCCATCTCTTTCAGATCCTGATATTGTTTTCCGGGCGGTATTTTTTCTACGAGTTTTCCATTCATTATTCATTTGACTTTTCGTCCACTGTCCATTCATTCTACGTGTCTTAGTCATGGTCTTCTTTGCGATCTAATTACTCGGAGAGCTTGGAGCTGAATAGAGTTTGCTCGAGTATGACGACCGAAAAATCGAGCAAGCGCTCTTAAATTTTTTTTCAATAATTTCGAAACGTTGTTTGTGAATGAACTTCACCCGGATAAGAATGTAAGTGTTTTTGAAATCAAATGAGGTGAAACGAGTTCGAGGTCCAAATAGTCCTTCAAAACTGTTTGAATGGATCCGATGATATGACAAGGCTTCTAATGACCAATTGACCGTTTTTTAATTCAAACTTTTTGATGTTCTTGACGTCTTGTTCATCAATTTATGTTTTTGGTTAAATTGAAACGACATTTCTTAATACCTTCCCTGCAGTCTTGAAATTTTTTGTTTCACTAAACATACACTAAAATTATTTTTTTTCGATAAAGGTCAGTCACCAAGCGCTTCTTCAACATCATCACCCTGTCCGTGGAAGGAATGCAATTTAGTTGCTAAATAAAACCAGACATTTTAAAGGTCACCTAATTAATTTTTGTTTGTTCACAGGACACAAGCGTGACGATGAAGTGGAAATTATGACATGAAATTTGACAGTATGTACTGCCAATCTATAAACATAACGAGTGGTATGTTGTTCGCAAAATTATGTCCAATCTGAAACCCCCTGGTAGAAACCGTTCGTAGAATTCTGCGAAAAAGTTATCTTAATGAAATTAAGAAAAACCGTTTAAAATTTGCTAGGCAATATGTAAATCACTTGCAAAGTTTTTGAGAAAGTTTTATGTTTTCGGGTGAAACAAAAATGAACTTATTTGGATCACATGGTAAACAAGTTGTTTTTTTTAAATTCAAATACAGCTTGTAAAGGGAAGAAAGAAGTAAATTCTTAAACACGGAGGAGGTTGTGTGATGTTGTGGGGTGGCTTCAATTGGCTGAAGAAGTTTTGAAATTTATAGAAAATATCATGGGCAAAATTGGGCATAAGAATATTTTATAACGAATTCTACGGAGTTCGGCTGAAAAATAAAGACAACCTTCGGTTTTTACCGCCAAAAAGGTGATGATCCATTTCATTCTACTAAGTAAGCAAATGATTACTCATCTCCACAGTCGCATGATCTTAGCCCAATCAAGCTCTTATGGCATATGATTACAAATTGGTAATTTGATTCGCTCAGTTTTATGTTTTAATATATATTTCTCTTTTTTTTATACATCCTGGTGAGAATAAAAGCCCAACCATAATTAAATCAGATGAGCTAAGGCCATGGTATGGGATGACGATAGTGGGATTATGCTTGGTTTCGTTGAATGTTCGTTAGTTTAAGTAGACCAACGGTGTAAGGAACTTTCTGGACCGAGGTATACTCGCCGGACCAGGATCTGTCACATAAATTTATTTCTGACACCGGCAGGCGCACTAGTGTTGTCGACGCACCGATACTCTGTGCCTATGGGTTAAGATCCGCTCGGGACACTTGTTCGTAGTGGCGCCTTTGTCACCTGATTACTGTCGCGTTGACAGTACCCAGCCCATCCCCTTCTGGGCGAGAACCCGAGTCCGGATTCCGACTGATTGTCTGGAGTAGTCTGAGGCCGAGCCTGTCTGGATGAAAACCCGAGTCGAGGCTCTAGCTGCTGTTGGCTTGGCCACTGGACGTGGCTATAACGTTTGGTCAAACCCTTCCGGGTTGAAACCCAAATCGTGGTACTGAATTCACGATATTTGCCTCGGAAGTAGACACTAAAAGGAATTAATCAATCTCGTGTGGGTTAAATCCCGAGTCGAAGAAATAATTTCCACCCTATTAATCCCCACTCACCATTTTACTCGTCGAGCGACAGCCTTCGATACTCTCGGCCAGACAACACTTCCCTTGCTTGTACATAGATGACGTACTCAAAAAGAAATTTTTATAACGATTTATAATTTTTTTTTTCTCTTTCCTTGGTGTATTTAAATTTTGTGCAATGTGGTGCCCCCTTGTGTCCTTAATTTCACGAATACCTCTCATCTAGTTTGCGAAGCAGTTGCTGTTGTTATTCTGTCTCGATATAACTCCGCTTGGAATATCGATCCACTTGACTTTACCTACCTTATTCTCTGGCATTTGCTCATCTCTTTGTCGCTTGTTACTTTACCTTTCTGACAAATGTCTCTGCCTTTTATAGGGCTTTGCTGAACGGCGATGTGAACGGCGCCTTTCCAGTCGTCACTGACATTTCCCCTGTTTACGGCATCTGTCAACGGTGACGACCGTCGTAGCCGTTCATCTTTCGTTCTTCGACCTATTATTATTATTATCATTATTGTTATTATTGTTATTATTGTTATTATTATTATCATTATTATTATTATTATTATTATTATTATTATTATTATTATTATTATTATTATTATTATTATTATTATTATTATTATTATTATCATTATCATTATTATTACCGGTCATTTGGAACTCGGAAGTTCAGAGCCTCGTTGACCACATTTTGCCAAGCCTCCCTGTCATGAAAGTCTTCCTTCCATTTCTCGCTGTTCTGTCTCATCTATTCTAGGTCAAACATTATATTGTCCTCCTTCCATGCAGCTCTCTGCTTTGCTGTCAGGTCGACTTTCGCCAGGGGTTCTGATCAATGTAGCTTGAAGCATTTTATATAAAATAGCTCACTCTTTGGCGGTAGCTCTCTTGAATGCATTTTTCCAGTCTAGTCCAGGATAGAGAAAATTGGGCACCGGACTGTACAGATCGCTAGAATGCCTCCACCCCTTTGGTGATGTAGCAGCCGCAAATGGATACCCTCATCCGTTCCATTTCAAAACCGCTACAATATAGAAAGCAAGCTTTCAGCAGGACATCAGCGGTAAACGTTCTGCGAGCAAAACAAAATTGGCTTTTAAGAGGATCAAATAAAAGGCATATCAAGTGCACAGAGCAGTACCAAACAATAAAATTGCTTTCCACATAGCTCGTAATCCGGTCCTCATGAACCACATATGATATTTACGAAAAATTTACCTCTTCATCCCCTACACTTCACAGCATGTTGATATCCAACGATTTGATTTCCAACCATGTGAAGTCAAGGAAACCACTCCGAAGTACTTACACGCAATTCGCAAAACGTGCAAACTATACCACGATAAGCTCCAGGTCCACTCGGCCAACTACAGTTATCCACCTAACAAAACCGAAAAAGCGAAACAACGAACCTTCAGCAACGCGCGGTTAGTTGCCCTTACCAACCGTCAATTTCTTTTTCTGCACTTCCGCCACAGAACAATGGCTATAGAAGAGAAAAACAAAATCCACTTGTCCATAAAGAACAACAAACAATCCTTAAACAGCACACAACAAAGCAAAGGGTCTCGTGGGAGGAACTAATTATATGTGTGTACTTCACCGCTCCAACCAAACTGTTTCCTGCCAAAGTCCTTCACTCACAATTGCGCATAGTAACCCGACTAGAACTCAGGCTCGTTTACTGCCTCGAAGTAATGAAATGAGAACGCTTATTAAATCCTTCCATAGGTTCCCTCAAATGTCCCTCTGCTCCATTTAAGCTGTTCCTGTGCTGAATACCTAGTTTTTTTTTTTTTGCTTTTCGTGGGCGTGTTTGCGGATTTAAAAAAAGTCCCATCCGGTCAGAAGCGGGAGTCGAATGGTTGGTCAGTAAATTCCACTCCCGCGAAGTCATAAAAGCTGAAAGCAACTCGTTTTTCTTCAGTCGGTTGCCCTGGTTCCTTGCGTGTATAATGAACATATGACAGGCGAGGAGCAAAAGTGATTACCCTGCGATCAGGGAGGGGTAGGATTCATACCCATGGGTGCTTAGAAAGAAAAAAATTCACCTACCTAGGGTAAGGCGGATTAGCTTGGACTTTCTGACGCGAGTCTCCCATTTCTATACACGGATGGAGGTCGGGCTGTGTGGTGACGTTTATGAAGTGATTTTTGTTAAATAGCGACAGCGATGATGATGATGACGGTAGCGTGGTCTGGAGCTTATGTGCTGGTAGTCGTTTGCACAATAGGAATGGCAAAGTGGCGTGTGGTTGACCGGCTACCAACATCTAATGATATTTCTGAAACATTGAAATGTGCTTGTGACTGCTACGAGGAACCTGGTTTGAGTTGCTAAGTGGTCAGTTCGTGTTGTGGCCAACGGATGAACGGCGTGAACATGTGAAACGCGTACGCATCGACTGGTTGTATCGGTTGCCTGAGGATTTTTTAGCTGCTTTTTCTGGTTAATTGAACGAATAAGCCGGGAGGGTTGGAATGAAGTCGAGGGGTAGAATATTTACGAGTCACAACGGAATTGAATTCGTGGCATAAATT
The DNA here is from genome assembly GCA_958301585.1 of Merodon equestris. NCBI lineage: Eukaryota > Metazoa > Arthropoda > Insecta > Diptera > Syrphidae > Merodon > Merodon equestris. Next base: position 11,552,270 of record OY284415.1, on the reverse strand, counting down.
AGTGGTTTCATGGTTAAACAATTAAATAGTGAATTATGAACTCGACTCTATAGGCTTGTAACGAAATGTAATTATTCAATTTGTTAGAACACAACGTAGTTGACAGGAGGCTGTAATCATTGCCTTATAAGCAGGAGGTTGGTAAAATCGATTGCGGTTATTTGGTGCAATGACCTAAGAAAGCAATGTTCGTAATGACTGATGAAATCTTTAGCTGGTTTAAATGATTGATAATTACAATACATATATTAAGCCCGCTTAAAATAACAAAAAGGCCTCTTCGGCCTCTTTTAGCTTCATTAGCTAGCTTCATAAATCTAGGAATGAGATACGCCTGGCTGTAGACTACCAGCGTCCAGTGCGTGGAGAAAGAACTTTTCGAATAATGTCTGTCGTGAATTTTAAGAATCAATAAGAAAGTGTTCGTACGAATTTTCGAGGTTCTTCATAAAGAGAATTGGACTTGATAGCACTAGAAGAAAGGAATAATCATACAACTGCCTTTGAAGGTCACTTTAAATTGCTATTTCCCCTTTGAAGGCCGGTTAAGTACTCTTGATTTCGCCTTATTTGAGCTACCATTTAATGTAAGGTGTTAACATTTTCGGGTTGCCGACAGAGTTCCTCATGACTGGGAACTCTATTCTATTGCAGGGCTCAGGCCTTCTACTGTTTTTATTCAGAAACAGTCTGGAAGTAGAAAAGATGAAAAATCATTATGAATAAATATGAAAACTGATTCTGAAAGCAAAATCAAAGCGAAACTTGTATGGTTAAGAAGCTTCTCTCTGAAGCTTTTCTCAATCACCTATGTTGAGTCTGAGATATTTGTTCCCATAGATGGAAGAAACCCTCTGTTTGTTGCGTCCTGAGTACACGTCCTGAGTGAAGGAACATGAGAGTTTAACAACTATTATAATTCTACAGAGATGGAACAGAACAGCAAAGTATGAAACAAGGACGGAATAGACTCATAACAGGAAGCCTTGGGTTGTTTACTTCCGAGCTCAAAATGGCCGGTAATAAAGGTGATAATAATAATTATAGCTCCACACCTAAAAGTCAGCAGTGGAGGTCTGCAGTTGTAAGTGAAATAAAGAAAAAATCAGGACCTTATTCCTATGATTTTTCATATAACTGTCCTTGGCAAAATAGCACGTCTGCGGCCTCCCTACAAAAACCATATTTCCAAAATTAGGTATTAAGGGACATCTGTTGCTCAAGTCTATATTCACAGTAGCCTCTGAAAATGCTCCCCTTGGACCTTTTAACAAGATTTACCATCAAGGCTTCATCAAATTGAAGGCTATTGGTTACCTAGGATGTACATATCGTCCCAGTAGAGCTATGATATTCCCATCGGCAAATCTCTAGTAGTATATTTTGTTTTCAAGGACTTGAAATCTATTTTCCTCCCTCTGATGTCATTTCTCTTGATTTACATGTAAACCTATTTTCTTTGCTAGTATTATTAAACCTTCTCCGTTTCTGTCAACTGTTTCCTCTATCGACAAAATTTTTTAGGTATGGCTAATCCCTTTTTTCCTTGCTGCATTAGTTTCACCAACATTTTTGGGATTCGCAGCCTAACAAGGATATGATACATTTTCTATTGGTTTATACGAGGGATGATCCAAAAGTAATGATAATATAAATACCGTTTAAAAAATGATTTAAGGCCCAGTCACACAGAAAGCGATCGACGGGCAGCGATCCAGCGGTCTGTCTCGACGGAGCAGCGATCCAGTGGTCTGTCTCGACGGGCAGCTATCCAGCGGTCTGTAATATCGAGACGTGACATAGAACGCGATATATTTGTGTCAGCGATCCAGTCTGTTTGTTTGCTTTTGAGAATAATGAGCTCAGACGAGGAACAACACCAATTGTGCACAATTTTTCACCGTACTTGACACATTGAATTTCTTTAGCACGGTGAGGAGGGTCGCTTTCAAGACATCGATTGTTGTTTAGTTTCAGGATCAAAATAGTTTATCCAGATCTCGTCCCAGGTTACTAAACATAACAAAAACATTTTCTGATCTACGAGGGTGGTCCGATAAGTACTTAACCTACAAAAGAAAAACAAAAAATTTGGAGAAATGGCGATTTATTTTTCAATATAGTCTCCTTTTAGCTCGATACACTTTACCTAGCGATGCTCCAACTTCTTTAACCCGTCTGAAAAATACGTTTTCTCGAGGTCTGCAAAGTAGGCATCCGTGGCTGCGATGACATCCTCATTTGACTGAAATTTCTACCCGGCGAGTGACTTTTACAAGCTTGGAAACAAAAAGAAGTCGCACGGGGCCAAATATGGAGAATACATTGGATGGGGCAGCAGTTCGTAGCCTAATTCGACCAATTTGGCCGTGGCGAGGGCGGAGGTGTGAGCCGGTGCGTTATCATGGTGGCAGAGCACTTTTTTCGAATCGGCCCAAAAATCGGCCCTGTGACCGTTTTGCCCTTCTCCAGGTAGTCGATGTGGATCACACCTTGTGAATCCCAGAAAACGGTGGCCATAACCTTTCCGGCCGATGGGACAGTCTTCGCCTTCTTCGGAGCACGTTCGCCGGGTGAAGTCCACTGTTTCGACTGTTCCTTGGTCTCTGGTGTGTACCAGTGGATCCATGTTTCGTCGATTGTCACGAAACGACACAGAAACTTCTTCGGATTGCGCTTAAACAGCGTCAAACACTGCTCTGAAGTGGTCTCACGGTTGCGCTTGTTGTCCGGAGTGCGTAAACGCGGCACCCATCGCGCCGACAGCTTTCTCATGCCCAACATTTCATGCAGGATATGACCCACGCGATCTTTTGAAATGCCTACTGTCTCAGCTATCTCGCGCACCTTCTATCGGCGGTCTGCCAATACGAGATCGTGGATTTTTGTCACGTTATCCTCCGTGGTAGCCGTTTTCGAGGCACCTGGACGTGGCTCATCAAAAACCGACATGCGACCACGTTGAATCTCGTTAAACCAATTTTTTGATGGTCGCCATCGAAGGAGAAGAGTCACCGTACACAGCGTCCAAACGCTCTTTGATTTCGCTGCGCGATTTCCCTTCCAAAAACAAGAATCGAATCACGGACCGATATTGCCCTTTTTCCATTTTTCTAAAATCCGCGGACACTCCCGCTTCCACACGCGGTCAAAACAAAACTACGAGTCCGGCTGAAATTTCGACTACTAGAATGTACTACACGATGGTTGCTCTTGTGATACTGGCACCGTCTGGGTGAGCCTACTTATCGGACCACCCTCGTACTTGGAACTTCTCGAGATTCAGCCCCCACATGTCGACTCGTTTTTTTTTTTGCTTGTTTGTTAACATTCTCAGTGCCAACCAGCAAACATCTTTTTCATATGCAATTCGTTCGCAATGATTCTTTGAACGTTGCCATATGAGATCCCTGCGACCTCAGCTATATGTCTGATAGTCACTCTTCGATCTGCCAACACAACTTTTTCTACTTTTCTCACAATATCTTCAGTGAGATGGGCGCCCTTCGCAATGTTAATTAACTTAATCTCCTTGGCCGAGTGTACTACTATGAAATATGGGGAAGCAGAGGTACTTGATGACAGCCCTAATTTCTCCATTTGATGTTATCTCTTCTTTGGGTCGTATTCAAGCGAATGTTTCTCCTGAAAATCGTTGTCTCTTTATATCTCTTTTGTACCCTAACCTAGTGGGCAAGGACATCCCTCATTTTAGGCCTGTTATGGGGACTCTTGTAGACCCTCAGCTTATCGTGGATTCCCTGAGGGGTCCGAGCATTTCCTGCTTTAAACACTCCTTTAAAAACATCACGACCTCTTTTTGTAACCGTTCACGGTATGGGCAAAGTGTCTGTGGGATGGGCCTCGCTTAATCCACTGCAACCCCATAGAATCTCACTATCTATGTATATTCCAACGATTTTTTAGAAATACAATGGTACATTGGTTGATAGCAAAGTTCGAATTACATACGCAAACACAATCTTAAATTCGAAAATAAATTGATTGATGCCACATTATTGTATTCTCAAGACGAATTTTTCCCGCCATTTTTAATGTCAATGGCTGTCCTCCAGTAAATCCATTACTTAAGCTCGTCCGAATTTGTGCTTGAGCCTCTATTTTAGTCGAAATATGGTGAAAAACCCGCCTCCGTCCCAATACTTAATATTCACTAGAGAAAGTAAACGTACATCAGAACCCTCTTCCCATCATCCTCTTGAAATAGAGAAGTGCGTCCGTGACTTTGAATTATAAACTGGATTTTAAAAGCACCTTCATAATTATCTACCCCATCTAAAGTCAACACCTTCTAGAGACTTTTAAGCTCGCAAATAACCACATTAGGGTATGCGGTTGTGTTGTTCATTCGCATTCCTTATAGGGTTATGGTAAAGAGAACCAAAAATCCCTTAAAGAATTTAAAATTTAGTAAAAAACCTTTGTGGATGATATGTGGATCTTATCACTAAACCCAATGTTTAATGGATTAAGACCCTAAGAGTCCTGCTTAAATCAGAGCAATTCAGTGGTATTCAGATACGATTGCCGGTGCCAACGCAGAACCGAGAGTTATATCCACACCGCTGCTTCAACTTAAAAATGTCGAAATTGCGTGAGGAAATATCATAAATCATTTCCAGGGTTCAGTGATATTTGATATCACTATCCGCAGGCCCGCAACATTCAGCCAACGGGCAAGCTGCTACTATATCATCTTTGCCCTTCCGAAAATACAAAAACAAACAAAAATTCTCAGAAACCAATACCCAAAGTTGCTCGTGTTCGTAACCTCCCACAAACACCATCTCTTCCGCCAACACGTTCTCTATTGATATTGAATAACGCACACATCCTCTTCTAAAGCCAACAATCCAAAAGATATTCTCTTCACTTGAACCAGCGACACCCTCTCCTGGTCCCAAGCAAACAATCAATGAAAAAATAAAAATAAATAAAAATAAAAATAAACAGTAAAATGTCCTTCATGAGCGAATTCGCTTTGGAGCACTTTCGAACAATATCCAACTCTTGAGACTTGCTATCGATTCCACGACATCTAACTCCCAGTTTTGCAAGATTCAAGGCCCTTCCCTTAGCACGCAACGTGAAATGGTCTGGATGGGACCCGGTGTCGTTGGAAACACCCCAGCAAACACAAAAACCACCAAAAAGCATGAAAGAAAGCAAAAACATTGACAAAAATATAATATAAAGGACAAAGGACACCCGCAGAATGGAAACCAACTCTTCGCCCCCTGAATTTGTATTTCAAGTTTTTTTTTTTTATTGTCGTTCTGTTAATCTGAATATTTCATGTCCTGTGTGACTTTTACAACCAAACAGTTGTTAGTATCGACGTCGTCCTTGCAGCTACTAGCCGTTTGCCGGCAGGACACTGTTGCGTTTGTTGTTACAATTTAATTTCATTACTGTCATCGTTTATTACCGAAGCAATTAACTTGCGGCCGAATCGGTGAATGGTAATCGATATGTGAGCAAGGCAATGTGTATTGTATGTGTTGCGAAAGGATCTTGCAAACGACAGTGGGGATAGTAAATAATGGTTACGGGTAGTCGATTAACTATTAAATTACTGTGTGAACCCAATTAGGAGTTCGAGACTAAGGAAGGACGAGACCGTAGTCGAATGATTTATATTTGGAGAGCGTATGAGTTGACCTCAAGGCGGTGTTTTCGTATTATTCGATTGGAAGTGGTTGCGATAAGTTATTTGAGAGTATGTATACCGGAGGGAGGTTGATATGCAATCGAAGGCTTGCGGGCACGTACTTTGGGTATTTGTAACAAGCTGATGGGGTTGGTTAATTGTGACATATTGTTTATTGCTGGTAAGCTGTGGATGAAGTTACGTACCTTAAGTCACTCTTGGAAGAGGTGCAGATATTGGTGGTGTGAATTATTGTAGCTTTTATTGGGAAACCGGGATACTTTCGATTCAGATGTATAATCAAATAAAATTGTATGACGACTATAAAGGAATTTGAATTTTAAAACAAATATTTTTTTGTCTGAAAATTAATCTGTTTCGTACAAGACGTACTCGTATGTTCAAAAATAATCGGGAATTTTCGCTTATCGAATTGAATCATATAAATTCCATTCGTCCACATCAATGCTAATACAGTCTTTCGCAGATGTTATAGATTTATGGCGGGTCTTTCTGGAACTTAATCCTTGAAACATGGAATCATCCAGGAAGAGGTGTCATTTTCAATAAATAGAAAAACCCAACATTTTTGTGAGAAGGGATGATATTTTGATGACAGTGGAAGGCCCAAGTCCTAAGCGTATTACTGGGATAAAATACCGTCCGAATGTCTACCCAGCACCTGCTAGTAAATAGTCATTTCTTGATCAAAATTTCATAAGGAAGAACAGTTATTAAATGTTCATGAATTGCATTGACATATATTTATCGATTAAGGCAACTAAAGCTGCGCGAAAAGATGTTTGGTGATGGCCCAACGCACTGACAACATTTTGGAAAAATGTTGGCGATATTTTTACCGTTTTGGGAGTAAATGTTTACAATTTCACTACAGTATTATACATTGATTCAAATTGAATCACCCTTTGATTTCGATTTTGATTTTGATAATAACTAAATTTCGTATTTTGTCATCAATGGCGGGAAATTTAAAATGACACCTCTTGTTGGATGGGTCTTTATCCTAGATAATAGCATATTAATCAGTTAGCTTGGCCAGCAATACATAAATATTTTTTAGTCTTGTTAACCAATACGAAAACGGGAGAATAGGATTAATACTACAGTGATCAAATTGTAAGGTGACTTGGTTCATACATTTTAAAAAATGTCTCTCCTCGAAAAATACGAGGGTGGTCCGATAAGTACTTAGTCTCACCGCCAGTATCGCAAGAGCAGCACACTATCGTGTAGTACCTAGTAGACGGCTACTGTCGAAATTTCAGCCGGATCGGACTCGTAGTTTTGTTTTGACCGCGTGTGGAAGCAGGAGTGTCCGCGGATTTTAGAAAAATGGAAAAAGAGCAATATCGGTCGGTGATTCGATTTTTGTTTTCGGAAGGGAAATCGCGCAGCGAAATTAAAGAGCGTTTGGATGCTGTGTACGGTGACTCTTCTCCTTCGATGGTGATCATCAAAAAATGGTTAACCGAGTTTGAACGTGGTCGCACGTCGGTTTTTGATGAGCCACGTCCAGGTGCCCCGAAAACGGCTACCACGGAGGATAACGTGACAAAAATCCACGATCTCGTATTGGCAGACCGCCGGTAGAAGGTGTGCGAGATAGCTGAGACAATAGGCATTTCAAAAGATCGCGTGGGTCATATCCTGCATGAAATGTTGGGCATGAGAAAGCTGTCGGCACGATGGGTGTCGGTTTGCTCACTCCGGACAATAAGCGCAACCGTGAGACCACTTCAGAGCAGTGTTTGACGCAGTTTAAGCGCAATCCGAAGGAGTTTCTGCGTCGTTTCGTGACAGTCGACGAAACATGGATCCACTAGTACACACCAGAGACCAAGGAACAGTCGAAACAGTGGACTTAACCCGGCGAACGTGCTCCGAAGAAGGCCAAGACTGTCCCTTGTCCGTGACGGCCAAAGTTTTCTGGGATTCACAAGGTGTTATCCACATCGACTACCTGGAGAAGGGCAAAACGGTCACAGGGCTGTACTATGCCAAATTATTGGGCCGATTCGACGCCGAATTGAATTGATTGAAGAAAAAACGGCCCCACTTGGCGAACTGTTGCCCCATCCACCGTATTCTCCAGATTTGGCCCCGTGCGACTTCTTTTTGTTTCCAAACTTGAAAAAGTCACTCGCCGGGCAGAAATTTCAGTCGAATGAGGAGGTCATCGCCGCCACGAAGGCCTACTTTGAGGACCTCGAGAAAACGTATTTTTCAGATGGGTTAAAGAAGTTGGAGCATCGCTGGGGCAAGTGTATCGAGCTAAAAGGAGACCATGAGTTTGTTTTTCTTTTGTAGGCTACGTACTTATCGGACCACCCTCATATGGGACGGCATGGAAAGACAATTTTTCCATCGTGAAATTCTTATTCTGCCAGAAAGATGGGCAAAAGCCGTAGCTAACAATGGATTATACTTTGGGGAATAAACCTGTAACCATTCTTCCGAAAGAATAGAACCGTGGACGCCCTAAATTCATCCGGGATTGGATGCAAGAGCTGCAATGGACTCCAAAACACTGCACGGCCGATGAAGTTATCGAGCTCAGTCCGACAGTAGTCTTAACATGCTCTACACCACATGAGTAAAGGCTCTTTATAACATTTCCTAAGATTTCCTCTCGAATAAGGAAATCAATCTTCTTAGCTAAAAATAGACATGTCGAGCTTAAAATTAATTTTCCACAAGTAAACCTGTTAGCTGCCGTCCATTCCATATTATTTACATCCCTGGAGCAAAGTCATCTCCTCACCAACTCTCCGCTTAAGACATATAAGGACATTTGTGAAAGAAACATGCAAGCTCCATCCCTTCATCCCGCCATCCGGTCATCACTAATTAATAAGAAAATTTATTCAGAAACCTCAAGCGAGAAAGTTGGATAACATTTTGGGACATATCCTATGAAAGATGACAGCGTCCTTAATGTCCATTCCATTTTTGTTTGCCATTGTTTCATTTTTCGCAATTTAATTTAATTAGTTACTCATCCTCAGGATCAGATAGCTAAAAATGAATCCTGTTTACGTAATAATTTGTTTGGATATACGAAAATTCTTGTCACGATTCTGAGTTGCTAGTGTCCTTAGAAATATTCAAAACAGTCGTCAGTCGAGACAAGAGGGAGTCCTTTTGTCTGGCGAGAAGAAGGGGAACTTGATAAACAATCGTTTCATGCATTTATGCGATTGCAGGACATTCTCCACGAAAATGGAAAATACATAAACAACAAGCCATGCATTTTGTCTATCGTATCCTTCTTCCTTGGTTCATACACGTCTATCCGTATGTAGCTCAAATGCCATTGAGACGATTTCGTTGCTCGGTTTGGGAAAGGGAAGGTGATTGGGCGGAAGGAGATGACGGCAAGCGTTTGTGGGTCACTGGGTTAGTTCATTGGAGATTTTGCGGTTGACAATGAGGGGTGGTTCTACTCTACCCAAACAAACAAGTCAAGTGTTCTCGGGGCCATAAACCGACACATACACGTATGACTCCTGATTGTTGCTGCTTTCATATGTCCACACGACACAAATCAAACAAACACGGTGCAGGTTGACTTTATCCTTCGATCACTACAACGTCGCCGTGAGGTTATTAGGGTAATCAGTAAAGACAACGATTGACCTTCCAGATACACTGGAGGACCTGCCAACTCGGCCGAATAATGTCAAATAAATTTCGAATGCAGTGTTGTTTCGCCTAAAAGCGATGACTGAGGCAAAGTTGAGAAGTACACAGCGACGGAGTAAGAGATTGACGACATCAATTTATTCTGCTTGAGCGGGTGAATTGAAAACACCGGAACCAGTTGCAACTGGGATGGGTTTAAATTGATTTTAATAGCTTTCGAGTTGTCGCTTTTTGTCTGCAGTTGCGATTGCATGCATTGTTCCTTCGTTATGGTGGCTACGTGCGGGGATTCACGGATGATTGATGGTTGTTTTGGGGAAGAGTATTTGATGTTGTGAGTACCTTCTGGGCAGGAGCGATGGCTTAATGGAAAGTCCACAAGCGTTAGTTGGAAGGACATGTCCTTGTGCCAATTCAAATATTATCGAGACTATGATGAGTCATTTAGTCATGTGCCTATTAAACCGGACCTTCAGGATTTTTGAGCCAGATAATGGAAAGAAATATTTTTCCTCCTTCTGATGAGGATTCGAAAACCAAGGCTTAAGAAGTACTCTAATAGACGAGTCCAATCCCCCACTTTTTGTTACTTGGCCCGAAAACGAAGGTTACGGCTGGGTTTCATGCTCATAACATAACAGCTTTGAACACAATCCCACAATAAGATTCTGCCATCGTGATCCAAGGCCACCACTCCAGCATCTCCCAACTTCATCATCTGGTCGGTAGCAGCTGTCACCAACAACATCATTACCAGGATGCCAAGATGTTATGTGTAAACAAGAACCTCACTTCGTTTCGCCAGCTTAATTGCTTTCCTGGAAACTAAAATTTCTTCTTTTCAGCTCTTGTTTCCCCCTAAACTCCTAGAGCTAATTGCTGTCCAACTGTGACATCTCTAATTGCTCGTTATATCCGAGATGCCTGCTATTTAGTTGTCAGTGCCCCAGCCTCCCCTATCGCTTCCCATTGAAAAGGACAAAGTAAAATGAAATCAACTGCAGTCAGCCTGGCGAAAGAATGAGCATTGACGGCTTAACTAGACTTGGTAATTAAATTGTTTAGATAAACCATCTCACGGCTCGGATAAGGACAATATGCCGCAATATGGCGCGCGACTAGACACATGTTCCGCACAGTCAAGTTCCAATTAATTTATTCATACAACCGGTAGAATATTCCATTTATAATCAACTCGTCCTATTGCATTATCCATTCCATCCAATCGAGCTTCCTCAATCCACGACCGCCGTCATCGCATTCCGCTATCATAATCAATCGCCACATTTTTTCATGTTTCCAACTCCCATTGGCACTAAGGTGTCGCAACGATGGTCTATTTCTCGCTTGACCGGTGTGCATGGCCGTGTCACTATGTAGGTACAACAACAATCCACAAAATCATCAGCATCGTAACACCTTCAATCCTCGATGGTCTCGATTATTATCTCTTGCAATTGCTCCCTGTCGGCCGGTTTGATACTCGAAGTTCTTTGCACAGTTTCGATCCGTTTGCTTCTTCTCGACTACAGGCCAAAGGATACTGGCAGGACATTAGGGTTGAAGTGAATTCAATATTGTAATCAATATGTTCGATGTTGCTGCGGATGGTTACTCACTTTATGTTTCTTCTTTCATTGCAGATTCATTTGAAAGGAGCTCGTCTCGGGAGGATCCGGTAAGTGTGGGGTTGTGGATCCGGTTGTGGAGTGAACAAAAAAAAATTAGTAACAAGGATAACAAAAGTTTTTCCAACTAACTTTTGGTACTTTTTCCCTTTTGCAGCTTTCCGAGTCTCAAAGGTTCAATTTGAACTCAACCGACACCGGGAGTAATAGCAAGAACAAAAATATCAGCAAGGATAGCGTGTCCTCGATATCATCGTCTGGTGGAAGTATTACCTATAGATTGGTATCAGGCAAGAATGGCGATGGAAATGGTCGTGATGATGACGATGATGTTGATGTGGGCATTGCTCGTGATGGTGATGAAGTATCTGATGGATTCGACGAAGATTTCCTTGGTAGCCAACGGAAATTTAATAATGCAGTCGATGTTCAAGCTAAATCTGAAGCAGAAGCTGAAGTGGATGTTGAAGGAGGTGTACAGCGTCAACAGTCGGTAGTGGAATCGAGAATTGGACGAGCGAATGAAGTCGAGATGGACGATGAAAGGGATTATGGCGGAAGTGATTCAATGCAAGGTTCCACGTCATCACCAACGGGTATTGGATCAACTTTTGTCAAGGGTCCAGGTGATGGTGATGATAAAGGTGGTGGCAATACGAATGGTGGTGATGAACAAGATGATGATGAAGATGTCGATGAAATTCTACAACCCATGGTGATGGTATCGTCATCAGATAAGCGGCACTACAATTCGAATAATGGAGAACGTGCAATGGGTCTGGTAACAGGCTATTCGACGGGGTATCATACGCTCTCGGGTAACAGGAATGGCAACGAGCTGAGCCGCTACAGGGAATTGGCGATAACGAACCGTAGAAAGTCGGGTGAGTTTCATTTTATCCTTTTCAGATTGTGCGAAAGGAAAACGTCAAGAATTTCGATTTCGTAAGATTTAGCTTCTCTTTTATGATCCGTAATCTTTGCCTTTTCGTCTAATTCCCGTTTTCTGTTATAGGCTTCCCATCGGTATTCGAAGAACACAAGTCCTTTATCCGGAATAATAAGCGTTATGGCCACAAAAGTCACAAAAAGAAGTACAAGGACTACCTACGCTACAATCCATCATCCACAGCTGTAGCTTCTACCACAACTACCATCAGTCCACTGCAAAAAGGCATCCTTGCTCGTGATCGAATTTTCAATTCCGATGACATCCAGCGGCCCTACTACCAAGGCCATATGAACTACTACATGAACGACTACGATAACCACAATTCCGCGAATAGCTTCCGGAACTATCACAGCCCCTCACATTCACGTCACCATCAAGCGCACCATAGTACAGGCCATCTCCGGAGCGGAGGTCGCTATCATCATAATGGCGCCCAACAGCGGTCCTATCCCGATTACAACATGATGAACTTCCATCACCTTGGCTCGCGAGCCAAACAGCAGCATCAGAAGCAGCTAGAGAAAAAGATCAACGAATACTCCCAATACTATAGCAAATGGCCTCATCTGGCCCAAGTCGAGGATCAACTCTTCGAAGACGAACAGGCGGACATTATCTACCCCGAGGGTGATAGTCTATCTTCGAACCCTGGCGAAATTATCCTCGCCGCGGAGGAAGATAATACACCCCCAAAGAAGGAGGTGGAAGACGCAAATCTTCCGCCTTATATACGAAAGTACCGTCGCCGCAATAAGCAACTCATGGATCTCCTTGAGGGCACAAAACCTCCATCGACACCGCCACCTCAGTGGTCTAGTTCGGTGCTAAAACCAGGTCCCATAGAAGGGAGCTATCAAAAGAACCGTCAACATCAGCATCGCCAACACCAGCACCATCATCGGCAGCATCGTAATCGGCCACATTCCCACAGGCACAAGAGTTCTAAATGGCAAATCGAGGACCTCTTCGAGGAGCAACAGGCTAACCCAAACAATCCCAATAAAACAACGTCTTACCACGAACTCATATCCCTTCCCACCGTCCCGGCAATCACTACATCCACTTCGGCGGCGACAACATCATCCACATCGACGACAACTCTCTCGCCGTTCGATGAACTACTCAAACATGAAGACGAACACATCAAGCTGCTCCAGGAAAACAAACTGCCAGCCGAAGACATGAGTGTCTCGCGCGAACTCTACGACTGGGCGATAGATGTCGGCAAGGATCTACCAACTAACGGTAATGCAAACAACAACAATGACGATGACGATGATGAATACATCGATCGCAATTACGGTTGGAACCCAACCACTACAACAGTTCGCCCAGCAGCATCTGTCCGTCGACCGAGTGTCTATGGATCGGTCATACGATCGCCACTCCAACAGACGGTGACGACGACAACTGCGAAGCCGATTAACACTTTCGTCTACCATCGTGTTGTCGAGGCACCACGCGTCGTCGGTGCCGGACAGACTGGACGCAAACAACGCCTGCCCTTCGTGGCGATCACCGACCGACGGCTGGAGACTTCCAAGAAGGGATTAGGTAATGCCGGTGCTTTAGCCCGTAAAGACTTTGAACAGAATCACTTTCCGATGCCTTAAAGATAAAAAAATATAAAATAAAAATAAAATAAAAAACTAAAAAAATTTATTAAATTTTAAAATAGCATAAAAACACAAATATTGAAATGATTATGAATTCTTTTGGTTAACTGCCAGGACATAGATGGACGGGAGGTTGATAACGAACAGTTTTCGTGAATGATGTCAATAGTAAAGTCATGCGGCCCAATTTTGACTATGGCCACTCTATGACCACTCAATGTCCTTATAGGAATTTCCGGCCTCAATCCCGACATCATCAGGTGAGAGAATTTTCGATATTGGGGCTAAATCGAGGTTGAATGAAATAGCAGTAGTTAGCAGTGCTGTGCTATCACTTGCTTTCCTTAACCCTGCTTAGCTGCCGTAATTTTTTTAATTTCCAGGATCCATATGAGTCAGAAACATTTGGGTCGGCGAGGTTTTGCAAATGAAAGTTATTGACATAACTCCAAGTTTTTAACATCCTTGATTGGAGGCCACTTATACCCCGGCGGCTCCGGTTAATATTTCTTTTTGCTCATAAAAATAGGGAAAGCGCAATCAACTCTTCATTGCCCAATTTTACGCCGAAAAAATGCATATGGAGCTAATATCCTAGCTAAGTCTTGAGATATTCACCACTCAAGAGGTCCACAGATGCGGGAACATATACATACATCTGCAACCACAGGCATCCCTTAAAACAAGAGATTCGAACTCTAGAAGCTTGAATAGGTGACAACGTGCAAAACTTTAATTCAGAAAGTCGCCGATCTTATTAAGCCACATTTACATAGTTCTTCCATTTTACGTCATTTTGCAATTCCTGTTACTTTTTGAACACTGTTACATACGTTGATCGAAGTAGTCTAAGGAAATAGGTCCATAAAAAAATATTATTTGGGGAACGTAAAGTTATTCTTAATCTTAGAAAACGAAATTTATAACTCCTTTGCCTAGGGCTTTGGCCTTTTGTCATCTGCGGTATTTGGCTATCCATTACCACGGGCTTCAAAACGTTTCTTATAATTGACTTTATAGAAAAGAGCAAGGTTACTTCTAGTATAGCAGCATTATATAAATAAAACGAAAATCTTCACGTTACAATTTCACTCCATTTAGCCTGTTTAGTTAAGAAAACTGATTATGTTGGCCAAGCTGAGGTTGGCTACCTCTGAGAGATCATCGAGGTAGAATTTGCCAAAGACGCAGAACTGGCGATTTGCCAGTGCTGGGCATTCGCAGAAAGGAGGCAAGCCGCTGAGAAGAGACACCACAAAATAAACATTCAATGGCGCGACGAATAGGGGGTTTCGCCATAGACATGCTCGTGGCATTTCGCAGCACTATGGCACGTACAGCATAAACAGTGTACCTTCGAGTTATTGTTGCCTGCATCGGTAGAAAATCTAGACTGGTATACAACGTCTGCGACTCTCGTACATCTCTAGGCAAAGCTGTTTCCTGTTTATTGTTGCAGCAAATGATGTTTTATCTTAGCTTAGGTATTGCTTACCGGGGATGATTAACAATTTTTACTCTTCTTTTCCAGTTTGCTGACTTCTATCGTTTCGTCTGTGAAAGATACCGTCTGGACTTGATTTTTACTAGTTCTTCTCTGTCTTTTTCCAATACTTACTCCATAATTCTGTTCCGTCCATCCGTGAGTATCGTCGATGAATCCACCTTCCGTTTGTAGACTCTTTTTTGCCATATTTTCTATTGTTTTTTCAAGCTTAATATCTCTGACTGAATCTCAATGTTCTTGAATTTTAGCACTATCGTACTACCCTTAACAAACCTAGCTGACTCGTTATCTGGGTCGACAATGTTTATCTTTATTCTGAGTAAATCGGCCCTCATCTTAGCAGCTTTCTAGCACCTTATTTCTAAATGTTTCCATGGTTTTACATTCGTCGAGATCTGACCTAACTACTACTGTCTGCGACCTCAATTTTCGAATGCATTCACTACATATGTCCTGTATGTCTCTTAGGCGCTTCGTTACTTTTTAACATGGTCGACAATATGTGTTTTACCTCAATTCAGATTCCTAGTCTTGGAAAGTTATTCTATATAATATTCCAATAAATCTCAATGTGCACAAATACGCTGGCCCTGATGATCTGTCACGCTGTCAAAATCACTGCGTAAGCTTTTTCAACTGTCCTACTCCTCTGGTAACTTCCCCAGTAGATGGAAAACAATATTTGTACGACTTGACCCTAAAAAGGGCAAGTTTAGGACATGGAAGCCCTGACAAATCGTCAGCTTTAGAAATACCTTCAATCGCAGAAACTTCTTAATGACCGACAGCATGGTTTCCGTAGCAACAGGTCTACTAATGTTTTGACGGCATATCTCACTGAAAAACTGAAGGCTTATATCCGCCCCAAGCTTGAGTACAACGGGTATATTTGGTATAGTGCTCCCCAGACCTCTTTGCCCCTGCTACATATGTAGGATCCAAACGCGGGCGATATAGCTTATACGAGACATTGATATTGCGAAGTTACTTGACTTGCTTGAACATCGATGCGATGCTTGCACTCGACTTCGAATTAAAAGTGCAAAGCATCCTAACAACTTCGCTCTTATCACAAGGTACAAGAAACTGTGTGCTCAATTAAAAAGGGAAATACGTTTATGTAGGGATAGTTTTTATAGTCAAGAGGTTAACTCTGTGCGAGGCAATCTAAGAGGTGAATGGAAAGTTGTTAATTCTATACTAAATAAATCCACATCATCCGAAATGCCAACTATTATTCGTGTTGACGAATCATCAACCTCTGACAAATTTGAAATGGCTAATTTGTTCAACGAATATTTTGCTTCCATCTCTTGTAGCTCATCCTCGCGTAACAAGCCGCAATTGCATCATCCTCACTGTACTTCAAATTACTGCCCCGAGCATATTCAGGGCAATAGTTTTGTTTTCGAGCCAATAACCGCTTTTGAGGTCCTGAAAATTATAGGCTCTTTAAAAAACTCAAACTCATCCGGCAAGGATGGTATTTCAAATCGGACACTTAAGAAAATTGGATGTCTAATAGTTGATGTCCTTGCACATATATTCAATAAAAGTATATATTCGGGTATTTTTCCTCAAGCCCTGAAATGCGCGGATATTTTGCCTCTTTTCAAAAAAGGGCAAAAAGACAATATCTCCAACTATAGGCATATTTCACTCCTACCTTCAATCAGTAAAATTTTTGAAAAGGCAATAAAAACTCGGGTTTCGAAATTTATGCGCAAAATCAATTTTTTTAATCCTATTCAATATGGCTTCCAGAAGGATAAATCAACTGAAGATGCCTTACTTCGCTTTTGTTCTCATATCTTTGCAAATGTAGATAAAAAACTGTTTTCAGCTGGTCTGTTTGTTGATATAACCAAAGCCTTTGACATGGTTAACCATAGAATTTTGTTGGCAAAACTCGAAAAGGCAGGCTTTAGAGGTTTTATGCTTAAGTGGTTTCAATCTTATTTGGAAAGCAGATCACAGTGCGTTAAGATTGACGATGCGAGAAGTAATTTGGAACATATAAACCTAGGGGTGCCCCAAGGATCTGTACTCGGTCCTTTGTTATTTTTAATTTATATTAACTCCCTATTTGAAATGGAGTTTAAAGGTGTCGCCACAGCGTTTGCTGATGATGTTGCTTTTGCGTACGGTTCGGATAGTCCCTTAAACTTAATATCTGACATAAACTTTGATCTAAACTTGCTGAGGATTTGGTTTGCTAAGCATAATTTATTGATTTGTATTGATAAAACTATGCACTTTAGTTTAGCAGCACAAAATAGTTTTGGGTGCGATGTTTTCTTTCATACTCCTGAGAGTCACAAATTTAAGTTCCACTGTACCTCCTGTTGTTCTTCCTTAACCTTTTACGATAATATGAGCTGTAGTGAAAAATGCTTTCCAATTGAGATAGTTAATGAATTCAAATACTTGGGAATAATCATTGACAGCAGATTAAATTTTGTCAACCATGTTGCTGTACTAACAAATTATTTTCGGTCTACGCTTAGGAACTTTTTTTACCTGCGTAAAGTTTGCTCTAACAAATTGTTGAAAATAATTTATTATGGTATTTTCCACTCCAAATTGCAATATGGTATTACATGTTGGGGTGGTATATATTTCAATAGATTACGGCCGTTGTTGATTTTACAAAAAGCTGTTCTAAGAAGAATATGCAATAAGTACCGTATGCATCCTAGTTTTTCGTTATTTCGTAATTTGAATATTCTTCCAGTTCGTCACCTCTATTGCTTTGAAGTGCTAAAAGATTTTTTTCTAAGATCAGGAAATATAAACTACAAAGTATTTGATAGTCACCGCTTGCGAAGCAATTTTCTATACCAAGTACCTATTCCCATTTATCGTACAACTGCATTCCGAAATTTTTACTCTGTAGTTTCGTGTCGCTTATTTAATAAACTGCCTATCAACATAAAAATAGTACATTCATCTGGCACATTTGTTAAACTTTTGAAATGCTGGCTTTTTAAGTTTGAATATAATAACCTGGAGTCTATTTTAACCAACATGACTTAGTCCCTCTGATATTTTGCGAATTGCAGATTAAAGATTAAAAAATTAAATTGCTTTCGTTTTAGTAGTTAAAACTCTTTCTTTTTAAAAGGGTCACCCCACCCATATTTTTAATATATACTATCGTATCACTGAAATGACATTTAACTCTATTTTGTTATAAATACCAAATGTCATTAATATTTCTCCTAAATTTGTATCATATTTATTTTTATATATATATATGTATTGAGTTATGTAATGTTATGAATGAGAAATAAATAATTTACAATACAATACAATACTCTATTATATTTCAAGAAACAATACTCCTCAAGCCAGCAAATCAGTAGCGTTCCTCCTCCAGTTGCAAGGTTTTTCACGCACGCGCTATATATAAAACAATAAAAAAAGGATAAGTCTCAATACCCACCCTTGTGGAATTCCATCATGATTAAAATTGTCTTTAGCCCTTTCTCGAAAATGTTCCAGTGAAACAATTTTATAAGAAGCTTGTCTTGTTAAGCCATGACACCACGGTTAAAGCGTTAACTTTTGACGCTGATGTCAAATCCGTAAAGCTTAATTCCGTAAAGCCATAACATTATCTCTGTGTTATCTCCTTAGAACATATTCTTGAAATATCCTAGCAACATTCATTTACATACATCAAGAAGTCTAGTATTAAGACCGTACTTCAGTACTAATCGTACTTAGACTAAGCCATAAGTCCGATAGCCACTTTTACCTGCCTTACCTACCTTAAGAAGTCAATTTTGAAGCTCTTCGATGGGAAACATTTGAAAATAATTCAGACTAGTTAATTATTTAAATATGGGTGACAAAACTAGACAAAACAAGACAAGACTAGAGCTATCCTTTAGTGAACATTTTGAAAATGTATGCTTATCCGGTTGCGACTTATCGCTAATAGGTTTGGAAGTTACATTGCGGACTTAAGGACTTTTAGTGGACCTCTCTATAGTAACATTACTGATGGTTGTTCTAATAAGACGATGGAGTTAGAAGTTTGATCTCAAATTGGCCTGATTGGATTTAAGAGCCTGACTACGGTTTTGGTGATTTGCCTTTTGGTTTGTAAAATAATTTCTGCAAGTTTATTGGGCAACTGCCTTCATGTACCGTACGTGAGAGGATCAGATATACTCTGACCAACCAAAATCAGTTGCCAAATGATTGAAGACAAGACCTTGAGATTGAAAATCAAACTTAATTTAAAGTTCTATCATCTTCAATCATTTTCTCTACCATTCAGAAGCTCAGAAAGTAGGGATTAATGACAAATATCCTTGCTGACGGGATAATAAATCCATCCACCAACAATCCTTTCTTTTCGTTTTTACAATATCCTTTGATGTTATCTAGTTGAAATGATTAAAAAGAAAATCTTTGCCACAGCTCCCTCCATCCCAACCAGCTGAATTGTTTCTTGGTCTTGGCACCTTTATCCCTCCATCCCTTTTTTCCCAGCAGTTATCAGCCCATCTCAATATCCGTACGGTAATCTCTCTCCGTCCCCATAAATCGCAATGACATTGAGTTTCAATAAACTGTTCACGTCCTCCTATCCAGTGGACCAGCCCAATGAGAAAAAATTGATTTATTCCCCACAAGCTCACACGACGAGAACGAGAGCGATGTGGAACCTATGAAAGGCCTAGAACAAAAGACTGCATCTAAAAATAAACATCCGGCCATAATCCAATTGAAAACAATGAGAATAAGGACACGTAACGTGTATGTTGTTTGGCTTAAATACTAGGCCTCATCGAGTACAACATTCGCCATTGATCTCTGTAATAAGGACCCTTTTACTGTTCTTCAGAACCCTTCCATGCTATCCATCCATTCAAGGATACCAAAGTAATAATGTTCAGAATACTCGGCGAGCAATAGTGGCGGCATAAAGGACAGAGTAAGGATATCCAAAGAAGACAAAACAAAATGAAGAGAAAGGATTAGATTTTGATTGGAAATGTGCCCGAGATCCCTATGTGTGCTCATTCTCATTCTAATTCTCATTCACTTCTATCATCGTCATCATTATTTGCCTTATGGCCGGGGCGTCCCGGTACAACGGTAGATGATGTCTAAGCGCGTTCAAGATATGGTTTCATCGAAAGTGATTACTTTCCGGCTCTCCTTATTCATTCATAGTCTTGCACCGTTCAGAGACACGTCGACAGGTTGTACGACATATCCATTGACGAAAGGATGAATAAGTTGAGAGGCATTTGCTTTTCCAAATCCCTTCTCGCCAGGATACTGTCTCCGATAATGCACTCGTTCACACACTGTCATCAACGTCATAATCATTGGATGACGAATTGCTCATAGCTCGTCATTTCATACCTCATGGATCCATTCATCGAGCAAATGAAACACAACGTTACATATACGCCTAGTGTTGCCTTTTTTTTCATACTCGTATCATTCTGCTCCTTTTATCCTTTTTTTTTTTTTGTTCGCCAATGCTTTGTTCTCTGGCGGCTCTGTGTGCGCTGCACTTTGATTGATTTTGTCGGTAGAAGGACGAATGACGACGGGAGGTGGTTGTTAGCGTGAAAGGTTCTTTTAATCGAAGTTGCCGAGTATCTGTCAACACACATGGGCATGCCTAGTGAATCGGGATTTGGATAGAGAATGGGTGCGCTAGGTAGATTGATGGGTTTTGTTTCTTTTTTTTATTTCCCATTGGAGGAAGCCGGTCGCATTTGGCTGTTGAAGTTGAATGAAGTGCTGAAGAATGGAATTGGCAGCGTGTTTGTGGGACTTTTTAGCCTGGGGTTTAGGTAGTCTTATTACAATAGCGCGGATTATAGTGGAACCGGGTGTTTTCGATAGGTAGAGTGACGGAAACGTCATTTGGCTTAAGTGAAACGGTTATGGTGTGCTGAACATAGGGTTGGCTGTTTCAGGATTCTTGTTTGTTTTGTTGTTTTGAACCAGTTCTTTGAGCGGCCATGATCAGAAGGTGGCCCTTCAATTAACGAAAGTAGGGGCCTATTTGTTTGAGTTTTTTTTTTTGAAAACTTAAAGGAGGTTATTTTTTAACAGGATCCTTGTAGTGCAATCTGGAAATGTCATGTTAGAAAATGAGTTGATAAAATACGTTTTTTTGTTTTTTGCACTTGGTTTATAATTCGCAGTAAATCGGATTTATGGGTGTTGCGATATTATAATGGGACAAGAGTGTAGATGTAAATTTTCCAATTGGTATGAGTGACATGCCTTCATAATTGAATGGAACATTAATGCACTTTGGCACATGAAATGAAATTAAGTACATTTTGGCTCATAAGCTAGAGTCGGTGGAATAAGTGGTGGTAGTATAATCATCGAAAATGGAAACTTTGCTCAAGACATACATATGTACATATGTGAAGGTTTTGGTGTTGTTTTTGTGATAATTCTACTGATTTCTCCAAAAACGGTAAGTCCTTATGACTACTTTCTTTTCAACTATGTAAGATATGCAAATAAGCACATTAGGCAAGGATGTCCCCAACCTTCCTAATTAAGTTGAGAGTTGTTTTCAAGCAGGAAGAGGGGTAACTTCCTCAAAAAGGACGATTTCTCGGAAAACATAGATTTCCTTCCGTGATAGGAGGTGTGCTATGGTATCCTGGAAGGTAGTTGAGAAGTCCCCTGGTATCGTGTTTTGGGATATTGAACCAACTTTCAAGAGTCTTTTTTTTTTATTACCAGTGGATTTTTGAACCCTATTCCAATAGGACAGAAGATGCGATTTAAGTGCGCTGAAAATAAATTTGAAGGTGGCAGAGGAAGAAGATTTTCTGAACAATAGGATGGGATGTCAATGCTACTCTTTGTTATGATAACTACCAAAGTTTGACTTGTTCTTTCTTGGCTGGGCCCACAGCTTCAGCTTCATAGTAGTGAATTCTTCTTCTGTGTCAGCTCAGTTCTGTCAATTAATTTGATGAAATTTATACCTCTAATACCGGTCTCGAGATTGTGCCTAACACCTGTGTAATGGAATTAAGAGCTCGACATGTAAAACGTTGGTAAATATTCCCTACATCTTCCAAACTATTCAGGGCCGAAAGTACAAGCGCCAACAGCCGATTTCATTTTCGAACCTCCTGTGTACCATCTAAAACTTGTAGCCTTTTGGGTCGGATAACTAGTGTTCCCGGTTTACCCTGTTTCAGATTTTTTTTGCCAAAGGCATACGTTTGAGGTTAGTTATGAGACACCGCGACTGATCAAGATACTCAGTTGAACCGGTGCGGTAGTCCACACATCGGGACTTTCTGAAGAAAGAAGTTTTACTGCGTTTGGTATGCCTGTATTATATATACAAAATCAAATAAATTCAGTCGCTACATCTTGAGCTGCCTTTCAACAGGAGTGAATGGCGCCTATAATGCCGAAGTATAATAGCTTTTGAAGTGATTACAATTCCTCATCATACAACAGAGATCTAATTTCCAAGTTCTGTCGTACGTACGCTACACTGTCTTAATGACTTATTTGTAGGTTTATAACAATTATTGTTAAATGTTTAGGTTGTGTACCTTATTCATTCTTCTTCTTTTCCTTTTTTTCCGGCGTCGTTATGGTCAGAAGTGTAGGACCATAACCTTCCCACTTAACTGCCTTCTTACTGGTCCGCTTGTGGGGTCCGCCGGTTTGACCTCAGAAAGTAGCGGCAGGCTTCCCGGTTTGGGATTACTTCATCGCTGAGGCCAATCAAATGCTGGTGTTTTTGCATTTGTTTGCACCAATTGTTTTTCGGCCTGCCTTTTTTGCGTGTTGAATTTGGTACCGTACCTTATTGGTTGTGTACCTTACTCATTATATTGCATTACTCTAGCCTCTTCCTTTTGAACTCCCCAATAGCTAAAATATTGAACTACTTGTCGAGTTCTTGTTAAGTTTAATGTAAGTATATTTGTAGCATAAACTAAACATAGAAGTGGTTCAAGTATACCTCCTTGTGGTAGACCTTTGTCTATATCGTTAAGTGGTTGGGATTCGTCTGTCAGTTAATTAAATAGCTTCCGTAGGAGTCACAGGAGCTCTGGGATATAATTTGATAAGGAATATTAGTCAAAAGCCTTATATACGCCTAAAATTTTGATTCAATACTAGTCGTCCATTTCCGTTGAGATTTCGTCTCAGTCCAAATCGGTGGATAACCATTGCATTAGTTTGTAATGGTTCAAGTTAATTTAAAAATATTTTTTTAAAAAAATTTCCGAGGCTTTAAAATGCATTTAAGTCTTGCTATGGCGTTAAATAAATTTATTATAAATTCTAACTTTATATAAGGCAATGGCTTTAGTAAGTTTCCGTTGATGAAGATAATGGATTGTGGATGCTATCTTGGTGAATTCCAGCTTATTTACTGTAATTTTGTACTTTATATAATGTTTTTATAATAGTTCACTTTCTGGTTTAGGCATTGCTTCACTTTCTTGTCCTAAATTACGAAATAATTTTTTTTATTCTTATTTTTGTCCTTATTATAGGCCAAGTAAGCAAGTAAGGTACATCTTCTGTCTGTAATGGAGGGTATTACCGGTTACAAATTGTCTGGTGTTTTTAGTGAGATGTTAGTATTTTTTTAACTAACTTTGAAATAACTTACTGGCCCTATACGGACACTTTAAAGTAGTCAGATTAGCCTAAAATATACCTAAAAAAATTATATAATATTAATTTTAAATAATTTAAGCTACGAAAAAGTTTCTTTTTTTTTTCAAATCTTAGCACCGGAGTGAGATAGCGTGTAGTGTTCAATTCAGTATATTTTTAATGCATTCCAATGGCTTTTGTTATTGTTAGATTTTGTTAATATTGGAACTAGAAGTCTAAAATTGGGGATAAGTTATAAGTAAGTTGATTTGATAGAAGGTCCAGGTAAGATATTACGTGAAGATCATTGATAGCAATAACTTTGTAGGTCAATAAATACTAGTGTTTACAATGTCATCTCGATAATTGGTCTTACATACCAGAAAAATACGTAATTCTCTAGTGATTTTAATTTTTCTATATTAAAAATATTGACCATCGGCTTCTACACATTTCGCCCATCTTTTATGAAAACCATGCCAGAAAAACTGCTTGCCTACCGCAGCTAACCATTCGTCGAACCATTTTCGAGCTTCCTCCAAATCGCCTAAGTTCTACCCTGCGAGCGCGTCCCTCATTGATGCGAAGAGGTGATAGTCAGATGTCGCCAAGTCCAGGTAGTAGGGTGGGTGCAAAAGGATGTCCCATCCAAGCGATTTCAAGGTGTCTTTCAATAGTTTTGCCGTGTGCGACGGCGCGTTGTCGTGTAACAAAATCACTCTGCCATGCCTTCTGGCCAATTCCGGTCATCTTGCGATCGATACCTGGTTTAAATTAATCACTTGTTCATGATAACGTTATGTATTAACGATTTCGCCGGGCTTTGAGAGTTCATAATACACAATACAGCTCTGGTCCCAGCAGACACAGAGCATTGCCTTCTTGCCGAAGAAATTTGGTCTTGATGTTGAAGGACCGGCTTCGCCAGGTGAAATCCACGATTTTTTCCGCTTCGGCTTTTCAAAATAAATCCATTTTTCGTCACCCGTCACAATTGGATGAAAAAATGATTTCCTTTCGTGGCGTTGAAGCAACATTTCTCAAGTGACTGTTTCCCATTTGACGTTCATTCAACTCGCGTGGGACCAATTTACTGAGTTTATTGATCTATCCCATTGCCCGTAAACCTCTGCTAAGTGTTGGGGCATCATCCAATAACTCCTGCAATTGCCTGTCTACACATTTTTATGATCTATATATGATCCTCGATAGGCTTTTTATAGCATGTGGAAAATATCCAGTCTTCAATATGGTCAATTCGAGTTCTTGAAGTAATACTCGTACTATTCGAGATTTAGCATTCAATAGATTTGGTTTGATGTCGAAAGTCTGCAAACACCATCAAATCGTATAGATCGCAAGATTAACGACATAAGCCCACGTAAGTTAATATTAAATTCTACCCACAGTTGGTCTCATTTATTGAGAATTATTCTACCGAAATTTATTTTCTCTTCATTTGTGCCTCCGACATTTAATAAAAAATATTTTACTCTGGCTCAAAATTGCCACTGACACGCCAACACCTGTCATTATGCTCCCGTCAATATGAAAATCGTCCGATATTAAAAAACATAAAACAACCTGCAATCAAACAAAATTATCGAATAGTTTATTCAGTTACCAAAGTTATACGTGAGTATTAAATTAAAATAAATCCAAACAAATAGCTAAATCAATCAGTATCGCAAACCTTTGAATTACAGCTCCAAAAAAAAGGAGACTAAAACAGCATTAAGATAAATCAATTGTATTATTATCAGCCGAGAATAAAAAAAATAAATAATTATATATACAGACATATATAGTATATCTAGATGAAAATATATAATTTTATGCAAGGTATCTTTG
This sequence comes from Merodon equestris, assembly GCA_958301585.1. Lineage (NCBI taxonomy): Eukaryota > Metazoa > Arthropoda > Insecta > Diptera > Syrphidae > Merodon > Merodon equestris. Next base: position 11,526,745 of record OY284415.1, on the reverse strand, counting down.
ACATTTATAGATATACCAATAATGTGTGCTAAAATAAGCACAAAAACACCCCAGCCACACAATACAATGCTTAGCCACACGCATTGCTTAATTAATTATAAGAGAACAAAATTAAGATTAAATTAAAAATAACATTTATTGTTACAAACATATCAAATGAATCAAATGAATGAAAATAAGAACAAATAAACCGGATCAGTATATAAATGATTTAAATGAAGAAGAAAATTATGGAAATAAAGAAAATTTAAATAAAATTAAGTGAAAATTATAAACAATAAGTAAAAGTAAAATGAAACACAAAAATGTTGACTGTTTTGTAAATTGAATGAAGTAAATATAAATAAAAATATATAAGTGAAGACGATGTCCACGTTTTTTTTTTTTAAGAGCGGATATACGTGAAGAACGAAGGCGTTTTGCTTTCTTTGATTTAGAATGGCTAAAGCTCACCCTTCTGGTAAGTAAATTTATTCTAAAAAATCCATCGTAAGTCAGGCCAAAATGATATGTGATGTACCGCGACTTTCGGAAAAAATTGTGCTACTTTGATGATGTAAACTAATGAACTTGAATCAAGGCTATTACTCGCTATAAAAAAATTCATACATAAAATGACCTTTCCGGGCAGATATTCTATTCAGAAAAAAATCATTTACTATTGATATAAAGTGACACCTTTTATTGGATTATCATTTGCAAATTTAATATTCTTACACTGGCCTTGAAAAAAATAGTTCATCTGTTCTTAGCTAGATTGTTTCACTACAAGAGCAGTGAATACTAACTGATTAATGGAAATTGGAAATTGGAACGAGGGTAGTTTTGACCACGTGTGGAAGCGGGAGTGTCCGCGAATTTTAGAAAAATGGAAAAAGAGCAATATCGGTCGGTGATTCGATTCTTGTTTTTGGAAGGGAAATCGCGCAGCGAAATCAAAGAGCATTTGGATGCTGTGCACGGTGACTCCTCTCCTTCGATGGCGACCATCAAAAATTGGTTTAACGAGTTTCAACGTGGTCGCACGTCGGTTTTTGTTGAGCCACGTCCAGGTGCCCCGAAAACGGCTATCACGGAGGATAACGCGGCAAAAATCCACGATCTCGTATTGGCAGACCGCCGATTGAAGGTGCGCGAGATAGCTGAGACAGTAGGCATTTCAATTGCATGAAATTTTGGGCATGAGAAAGCTGTCGGCGCGATGGGTGCCGCGTTTGCTCACTGTGGACAACAAGCGCAACCGTGAGACCACTTCAGAGCTGTTTGACGCTGTTTAAGCGCAATCTGAAGGAGTTTCTGCATTGTTTCGTGACAGTCGACGAAACATGGATCCACTGGTACACACCAGAGACCAAGGAACAATCGATACAGTAGACTTCACCCGGCGAACGTGCTCCGAAGAAGGCGAAGACTGTCCCATCGGCCTTAAAGGTGATGGCCACCGTTTTCTGGGATTCACAAGGTGTGATCCACATCGACTACCTGGAGAAGGGCAAAACGGTCACAGGGCTGTACTATGCCAAATTATTGGGCCGATTCGACGCCGAATTGAAGAAAAAAACGGCCCCACTTGGCGAAGAAAAAAATGCTCTTCCACCATGATAACGCACCGGCTCAAACCTCCGCCCTCGCCACGGCCAAATTGGTCGAATTGGGCTACATCCACCATCCATCCCCATCCACCGTATTCTCCAGATTTGGCCCCGTGTGACTTCTTTTTGTTTCCAGACTTGAAAAAGTCCCTCGCCAGGCAGAAATTTCAGTCGAATGAGGAGGTCATCGCCACCACCTCGAGAAAACGTATTTTTCAGACGGGTTAAAGAAGTTGGACCATCGCTGGGTCAAGTGTATCGAGCTAAAAGGAGACTATATTGAAAAATAAATGGCCATTTCTCCAAAATTTTTGTTTTTCTTTTGTAGGCTAAGTACTTATCGGACCACCATCGTATATGATAGATGGCAGCGTATAGTTAAAATATAATACTTTAATTGGATTCGCAGTATTCTTGTGTTCAGTGTTTAAATATCCAAATAGGTCTGAACGTAGAAAAATTACCTAGTAGTGCTAAAGCCGAGGTTTCAGGGAGAAAACACAGATCGGGTAAGTAACTCCATAAACATTATCAAGATGGCAACCTTCACAGCTTCCTACGGGAAACGCAGTCAGACTTTTTTTTAAATAGGGTTTGCGCAGGTTCAAGAGTTACGCTCTTATGGTGTTTGTCACACAACCTGGACAGGGTGCAGATGGTTTGTGTCGAGGATATTCGCTCGCTGCTCTCGGGGGTGGTTATCCTAGATAAGATTCGAGAGATTCGACTGAATTTGTCGCGTTGGTTGTAGTTCACAGTAACTCTTTTTGTTTCCATGTCATTAAGGTGTTATATTGGAAATGCACGCACAGAGTATGAATTTTGAAGTAATCTTATACTGTGAGTGTTATGCCTTCGCCAACACTTTTTTTTTTTCATCTCTCTTTCACAACAGATGTTGCACAGTTTTTTCGTATAGGAATTGATCTTGGCTTTGGACAGACTTGAACTACAGACCTTCTGCTCAACAGTAGGCGATGATTACCATTAATCACCGACTTGTGCATACACAAGACAAACTTCAGTAATTGAAGTAAGAATGAATGTACATCTCTTAAATGTCTATTGACATTCGGCAGAAGTTTGGGAGTATCTAAAGGATGCATCGATAAGGGCTCGCCAGTTGTTTCGAGCAAGGTCTCGACAGTTAAATCTAATTAGTTAAAGGAACAGTAGCAGTGACCAAATTCATTTGCATTTAAACGGGGAGTATTATGTTCTGTCCAAAAAGAAACAGGAGCCCTGTAATTTCCAGCAGATTCCGGCGATTATTTTGTACTTATACTGGAAAGAACCTACAAAAACCCCTGGCTTGATTACGAGTGAGCAGTGCAGACAGGCCCATGTAGAGAGACAATACATTCACTGCACCGAACAGGGCTAGTCGTGAGCTCTATGAACAGAAAAGAAGGAAAAACAAGTGATTCTGAGGAGCTATTAAAAAAAAAAATTCAAATCTAGAGATTCTATTGCAGATTTTTTAAAGAAATAATAGAAACATATCAAAACTATTAAGCGAGAGAGAAACCGGCAGGGATGAACTCGGAGACTTTGTAGGAGATTGACAGTAAATGTTGAGAATATAGGAATACCGCTTTTGCGAGCTGTATAACACTGATCATAATTAAAATAACGCTGCCAGCTCACTCTACCAAGACGAGATTAAAATAGAGGTAATGAAGCCGAAGCTTAATAAAGGTGCAGACATATAAATCTTTCCTTTCCGTGCAGTGCGAAAGACTAAAACAGTATGTGAAAAAATCGGATAGATCCTTATAACTATGACTTAAAGCCAAGAAAGACGAATTTCAGGGCGGAGAACACCATTTTTGTGTAGACCTTAAAACCGCATATGACAGTGTTTATAGGGACGAGCTATACAGAGCCATTATTTTAATATCCGTCAAGCTGCACATGAGCTCGCCTTATTAATGTCGGTAATGAACTAACCAAAATGTTAAGAAAGGATTCTGACAGAGTAACATTTTGTCGAAAAATTGTGCAAAGCTCACTGTTCAATACCGGAACCCCACATTACTTCAAGTCTGCACTATTGTTATACGCAGATAATATTGACAGGATTCGACAAACATATCAGCGTTAAAATAGGATGCAAAACCCTTGCCAATCTAGGCAATTTAAATTTATAGCCTTCTCCCGACAAAGTCAAGGTAACTCTTTGCAAAACCTTAATCATCCCAATTTTCCTTTATGGCGCAGAGTCTTCCATTTATGTTGGACAGATGAGAGGGAGTAGGAAATACGATCAAGAAGTGTGCGAGCTGCAACATCAGCGTAGTCAGGCGTCTACGAGTACAAGTCTAAAATTGTTGGATCATTTAGAGTGACTAGGCACGACTATGCCGCCAAGAAAGTGTCTGATTTCAGCCCCTAAGGCCGACGCAGCAGAAGACGACCGCATCCAAGCTGGCGCACACAGGTGGAAATTATCTCAGCTAACTGCACGTACGGCACTAAATATCTTAGAGGCTGGAAATATTTCTAGGTTTGATCCGAACTGTAGCGCCCCCCAGTAAGCACGTCTGGTAAATACTCATCCTTTGCAAGTCAGATTCGGTTGCTCAGTCTGCTGTCAGTTGTTAAAAATGTTGATTTGTTGTGTGGTGCGGTCGGCGCCGTGGAAACCCCAACCTATTGGCAACTCATAAAAACCTGTAAAAGCTTAACCCAATGATTATGAACAGCCATTCGATTCATAATAGAAATTTCACTGAAGAAGTTGCATGTTCTATTGGCTCATGCCATGAACTTTCCTTTGATGTTTCGATTATGTAACCGGCGTCGCAAAATGTGTTTCAAAATGTCAGTGAATAGAAGATGCTCAACAACGGATAGCAATACAGAGGTGAGGAAAGGTGATGAAAAATAGCCTTTTTAAAAGTAAGGTTCAATCCTTCCGGTCAAGGCATTCCGAATCGCAATGACCGAAAAAAATTCGTCAAAAGCGATTGAATGTTAAGTTCAGGATCAACGCAATTTTAGGTTTTTATTAAAAATATATAGACAACCATTTCAAGATCGTAGTGGCCTTGTTTGCAAAATGCTGCCAAAACGCTCCACGCTTTTTCTATTTATTTCCGATGCCGCTCCCATTCTACGTCTAGTTTGGAACTACACTGGTGGAAAACCATTCACAAAATCTGTAATATATTGAGAGAAAAAGACCTATTAAGACTATATGCATAGTCTTCAGTTTACCCGGCGAATGCAACCTTAGCCTAACATACAAGAAAAAGAGACCCTTTAACTGCTCCAATTATAGACAAGAATGTCCTCCTAACATCTCAAAGTATAGGCCCAACAAGTCTTTATCTAAAGTTTTACAATCACCTGTTTTTCGGTACATCTTAAAGTCTGACTTGTAGCCAACCGTCAGAAGCTTTGCTTTCTCATACGCATAATAAATCTCATCGGTTTCAGGGTGAAATTTCGAAAGGATGGCGAGCAAGAAAACCGTAAAAATAGAACTGAAAGGACGACATGGCTCACGCCCTTCTTTGTCGCCTTAATTAAATTCAATTACAAACGGGGCCACTGCTAATTAATCCCAGTCTGTCTGCACATGGCATAAGCAAGCAGTAGCATCACTCGCATACGCACTACAAACAAACGTAGCAGTTCCATCGTGGTACATAACACAGTCCGCAGTCCAAGGACTAAAACAGCACTCGAAAGTGGAAAACAAAGCGAAGTCATTCACTCATTGGCCCTCTTGTCACTGTTGCCTGACAAATAGAGTCCTTTTTGCAGAAGATGCGCGCTCTGTGTATCGTTTTCATTTATATTTCTCTTTACATCCTTCTTCATCCTGACTGTCACATAGTGTATGTAGTGTAAGGACATTCTATTGCTCCTCTGGTTTTGGGTGAAAGAGTAATTTCGCTTTTCGTCTACTTTGTATATCCTTGCTGATTTGCATTTTACTCATTCAGCTGATGAATGGAGTCAAGGTTAGGTTTTTGTCCTCACCCATACACTCGCAGTCTTTGCGCGACTCGGACATGTGATGACGTTTCTTTGGAGGAACCGGAACATGTAGGTAGTTGGATAATGGGCATGAGGTGTCATTATCATGCAATCGCACGTTGTCGCGATTTTGTATTCAACTTTGTTTCATCCTTTTTGTATCCTTGTTTCGATTGGGTTGTCATGCGGCCCACGCAATCCTTTTGACTAAGTACATCGGGTGAAGAAGTTTGTGCGTGAATGGGACACGCATTGAATGCAGTGTGTTTCTCTTGTCGATGAAGGATGCCCAAGGATATTGTCGAATGTTATTCTACTAATTAAGAACAGGTGCTTGATAAGCATCTAGACCATGACGTGCGTATGCTGGTGCATTAATGACTTTAATTTCGAGACAAATACAATACACACATGGACTTGAGTGGATGGTGCGTTGGTAGTGCTTGTCGGAGGAGTAGGCCAAGGATTCTTCATCAGTCCTCATCATCGTTGTTTATTATCCTGTTGGGCCTCCTTGCCGTACACACATATCCGTCACTCAGTCACTTATTCTCGTGTCAAGTGCCTGAGAAGTGAACGGAGCTTATTATTTTCAGATTTTCATTTGGTTCTCCTTGCTGGAAGGATAACACATTGTGGAAAGCCTATGAGGAGATTGAGTGACTCACCAGGGCATTGGGAACGTGGTGTTCTTCTGTTGTTGTTGTGCTGGATTATGGGTGTAATTGAATTACTAAAGCAGAATCCTGAAGTGCTTGGTCGGGTTGTTGTTGAAGGGCAGCGACAGTGACGACTGACTGACCATGAACTGGGAAGCGTATTCATAACCGAAGGAACTGAAATGGAATTGGATCATTCGGCATTCATAGAAACCCGGCCACTGGAGTGAAGCGAAGGTTGTGCCGGTACACTGGACGTAGTTAATGGAACGACTCCAATTAAGGGTGTGGGCTTCTCATAGAAACTCTTTATTGCAGACGATGTATTCAGTGTGCTCCGCAAGAGGAGGTTGGATTCAGAGGATATTAAGGGCAATATATGCTCCGTAAAGTCTGTTTTATGCGTAAAACTTGCTATTAGATCCAACGTAAGTCTATACAGTTGGCCTTAATTGTGGCGCTTTACTGACTATTCCTCCAATTAGTCAAGTTTGAATGACATGGGTCAGCCAAATGGAAACGGTGGATTGAGCATTCATAACGACGGTAGACAGAAGACGGCGGTTAAAGAGCCATTAAAAAGAAAAAGAATTCTATTTCGTGGATTTTGTCACTGTGGCATAGAGGGCGCTAATGAAGCGTAGGCTTTGTTTTCATTTCTTTCTGATTCACAGTTTCACATTCGTAATTAAGTGGAATCATAAGTCAGCAACTTACTAAGAGCCTAAACCACGAAGTTTGTAGGCTAAATAGTTTTTTTCCGAAAATACTTATCCGAAAAGTAGATATAAAACGTCATCGATCGTCAGAAACAAAAGACACTGCTAAGAATACGAATTTCATCCTCTCAGCGAATCGTCTTTACTTGAATTCGATTCAAATCTCATCCAGCATCTAGGGCTTCCTGCCTCCATCATGTAATTGTTCTCTCTTGTGCCCAATGTGATGAGTGTTATTTTATGTTCGCCGACCGAACAAAAGGACACTCTATCACCACTTAAAAGCAGTTGAATGCTCATTTATCCTCACTGGAATCACCACGAAACCGCATTCGTAAACACACCAAAGTACAATTAGATTCGGCCAAGATATCCCTTCTCCTATCACTGCTCTCTATAAAACCACTATCCACATAGTTCGAGGCTAATAAAATGTCTCTTTTGCCTAAACGAGTCGGATTTCCTTCCGCCATCAAGATGGTGATTTATTCCCGTCTTTTGGGGGTGATGGAGAATGAGGTTAAACGACCCGACATCGTATTCCCATTTTCATCTCACAACCATCCACTCGTTCTATCACAGCTGCTTGAAGGATTTAATATATACAACGATGTTTTGAAGCACGGATGATGCAAAACAATTTCCAGTTGTCACAGATTACTCGTTTGCCACAAGAATAAATCGCTCCGATGAGCAGACCCTTTCGCATTCACTATGTTTGGGATTGTCATGACGAAATATATTTTTCAACATTCCAGTCTCCGTCAAAGAACGCAGTCTGAAAACGACTTAATTAGACGAAGGCGACAGGCATATCCGAATTCTGTGTTACTAAGCTGAGTTCATTGGTCGAGTAGTCGGCAATTCCTCCGCACTCATACGGCTTCCTTTGTCGGCGATTGCTTTGAAGAAATCAATGAAAGAGGACGGATACGCCGCTTGCAAGGAGTTGACAGGCGATGATAAATTAAATTAATTAAAATCACAGCATTTCATGGCGCGCGGGATGCGTCTCAAGTGCTTAGTGAATGTGGCTTATTCGTTTTTTGTTCCTTAGGTTCTCTATCTCTATTGGTTTATTTCCCTTTTGCCGTTGGTTTCGTGATTTCTTACGACTTCCTCGGGAATCGCTTTTATCCGACTGTGATTTGTAGAAGTGTTTTTTTTTTAACAATGAATCTTAATGAGGTGTTTTATCCAATTAGCTTTTGAGGGATTTATGCTTAGGTGCTGCCTTGGCGAACAAGAGGTATTTTAGTACTTTCCTTGAGATCTCCCAATTGCCATAGAGTTCATAAATCTCAATTAAAGGCTTTTGTCTTTAGTTGAGGAATATTGTCTAATATACACCCCAGACGTCTGCTTTGCGCCATGGTCTAAGTTGCGCTCCGGCTTAATGCTATACAAAACTTTTGAAATCCTTAACAATTTCTTAACAAATCCTGATGACTTAAAATGTAAATAGAAAACGTAATCTAGCCTACAAGGAAAGGTTTTAAATGTTCTTTAAAATGAGGACCAAAAGTCTAGTCCCGAATGAAATCCCAAAATTCGAAGGTTATCCTTTAATGGTCCTAAAATCCTTCCTCAAATGCTGAAGCTCAATTTGACAGTCTGACAGCCCAGTATTTCTTCTGCTATCTGTTGGAGCACTCAGGCTCAAATTCTGGTCCATTGTACTGCCAGACAGACGCTTAGATGGTGTTAAAGCTAATGAAAAGCCAGAGCCAAGCTTCTTTTATTCACTTATGTTGTGTGCGATTTGTTTTTCACACAAGTAAGCGGAACCTAAAGCTTAGTGCCGATTCCGAACGGCAAAAGCCGAGAAGCTTTTTTTTTATGTAAATTCATTTTTATTTATAGTTTCTTAGACCTATCTTATCCTAGACAAAAATGCTTAAAACTAGCTTAACTATCCTTACAAATTTAGGAATCTTACTGGCCCTAGGCGGACACTCTAAAACAAACTGTATAATTTAAACCTATGCCTTTCAATTTACATTATTATGATTAACTTAAGCTAAGAAAAATTTGTGTTTCAAAAACTTAGCATATGATCATTTTACATATATATGTATATTTATATATATAAGACTTAAACCTACCTAAACCTAATTAAACAAATCTTATTCTAACTTAACTAATATGCATATATTGTATATATACATATATATAAATATATACTTTATATATATTTTATATATACAATATATATATATATATATTGGTGACGGCATTATTTGCCATGAAATCGTCATCGAACCTGATAAAACCAAGATTCTCGGATCGCCAATGATCGATATCACTTCTAAGGTAGGAGTCATGAAGTAGAACTCTGTTTTCCAATTCGTGGTTTGGACGAATGCTATCATTCACCTTGTACACTTCCTGGAAGACAGCTCCCACTGTCGCCACCTTCTCCTGAGGATCCTCAATCACGAAAAAGTCGTCATCCAGGACGGCGCTCTCGGGATCGATGCTAACTGTTCGTAGCAAACGTTCACTGTCTGACGTTCTCGGAAGCTTTAGATCCTGAATGTCATTCTGATTGTTTCTCCGAAATATTTTATTTATTTGTGGGAACATACTCGCGCTGTTGGATTTTACAGCACGAATTCTCTTGTTCCAATGCAAACTTACAGATATTCTGTAATTCTCTTTGATCAACTGTTGGAGATTTTTAATCAGTGACTTCAGTGTCCTGACCTCCGAGTTTTCAAATATATTGAGCATCGGTCCATCAAATCGGTACGGCAAATGTTGGAGAACATCCAATAATTTCAAATCCAAATAGACCATCTGTCGACTTTAGAGCTGAATAAAGCAACAGTAGAGATAAGCTTCATAAAGTATTGGCCTACCTATCAAATTCTTTAGGTTACACAGGATGAAACAAGATGGGACCAGCTCGCGTAGAGCCAAGCCACAATTTCAGGTCTTCTACCTTAAATTTTGCAAACTTTTACAAATTATTTTTTTAACCGAAGATTGAATGATGTGGATTCAATTCACCACTGACGGTTGGTGAATTGGGTTTAATCGTCATTTACGGTTCATGTACTTGATGGGATTTATAATAATACTAGATATATTATAATACGTTATAATTCACATTCACTTCGGGCAGGTTTGCATATGTATGATACATGCGTATAGAGAGACAGAAAAGCCTTTGCATAAGTCTTCCCTACCCCAGCTTTGCAAGGTGGAAGACTTAAAGGAGAAGTCTCAGTTCAGAAATTCAACCAAGGTGAATCATTTGAAAAAAAAATCAAAAGGCAAGTGGGTGGGCTATCATGTAAGTATTTTTTTTTTTTTAATATCGTCTTCGAAACGATGATGAGCAACTCACTAACTTGAAATAAAGGGAAAACGACCTACAAACGTGATGTCACAAGCAACCTTCAACGAAACTAGCGTTTGAAATGGATTCTGATAGTAAGCAAGGTCAAAAAGAAGTATATTCTGTCAATGAAATAGCACGTCAGGAACTCGAGTGCATTATTACAAGCTACAACATCATCAGCGGCGGGACTCAGAGCAGTCCTTTTTGCCTGGCGATTTACTCGAATTAGGTTTAGAAGGTAATTAAATAAGTAAATTGATCAAAATGGCTTTATAAATGTTAGCAACCTCATTCTTGCTATTCGGTGTGTAGGCTTAAAGCTTCTTAGAAGACGACTGGGAATATGTTTGAGTGTAGCACCACATAGCCGTATAAATTTAAATGATTTGGAACTAAGCATATCTGGATATGTTTAACGAAAGCAACACATTATGAAAAGTTAGATATGATATGTATTGGACCTGGAAAAAAAATTAAAGTTAAAGGAACAGAGAAGTGGATCCACTTGCACCCAAGTGGTCGTCTTCTTCGATGAAGAAAAATGTTTAATTGGACAACAAACAAAAGGATCCAGTTTACTTGCGCGAGATGTCATGCGACAACTTCTACCAAAAAACGGCCACCTTTTTTGATGATCTGAACCGAAGTGACTGCGGTCGGTATCTGCTGGTATTTTTAAATGGCGGCCTTGATATAAATGCCATCGTTTATCTTAAAACTATCTTAGAAGGAGTATTTAGCCCCTGAGTACACACAATTTCGGCCAAAGACTCTGGACATCCCAACAAGACTCTGCACCTTACAACAAAGCCCGAACAAATCAATAACGGCAAAATATTCTCTACTTCATTTCCTCCACACTGGCTGTCGAACTCTGTGGATAGGAATGCATTAGATTGTTTTCTCTTGAAGTATTTTAACAGCCAAGATTGGCAATAAAAAATATCAAACAACGGACGTGCTCAAATTAGTGCTTTGCTGATAATGGAAGCTTATTCGGCAGACACAATTAGGTGCAGCATGTGATAAATATGTTGACTATCTCGAAGACATTTTTGTCGTCAGTAATGGCCACATTGAAGATTTTAATTAGAGCCTTGATTTTAATTAAATTTTCAGCATTTTTTCTTAAATTCAATAAAAAATATATATAATGGAAAAAATGCATCTATAATTAGTAAAAGTTAAGTACAACAACACTCTAAATTACCCTAAAAGCCCCCGCACACTACAGGCTTTCTCTCGGCCGTTAGTTGGATCGGGCTGTTAATCAGTATCAAAATATTGTATATGGAAGTTAGCACACTACTACGATTCTGTATCGGCCGATAAAAAAGTCTGAAGGGCTAACCTATTGCCTTCAAACTACTCTTATATCAGTATGGCACTGAATGATCGTATTGTTCGTGATGGCTCTGCCAAGTTCCCCTCAATCGATAAAAGGCGAATTTTTTTTTTCCATTAAACCAGTAATTTGGAATGTGTCGTGTAAAATTGTTCACGCAATAATCTGTCTCTTTCAGACCCTCTTCAACCGCAATATAAAAAAAGCAATAATTATACTTCTAGAAATAATTTCATTTTGCTACCGCTGTATGCAAAATCCACTTCCCAACTAACAAATCCTTCGATAGCAGTCGGCCGGCTGTTGTCTAGAATGTGCACCGCCAACCCCACTATCGAATCGGTCTCAAAAGTCTGCAGTGTGTGTGAGCTCTTAGACCTTCATTTAATTTCTCAACTGCAGAAGAAAATTGCTACCCAAACCCACTTACATCAGCAACCCCTTTTCCACCTTTCTCAATTTTGCCGACTGTTTCTATGTACCTTAATCTGCTTACTCGAACTATTTACAAAATTTCTGCTTTGAATAATTTCTCCCTCGTATCGTCGACCCCTGATCATGAAATCATTTCTCCACCCTTTGTCTACCTCTCTAAAACATCTTCCATTACCCAAATGCACCCAAGGTGCATTTCTCAGAATATGAAAAACCACTTTTATAACCTCTTTGCACACGTAAGGTGCGAGCATTGGTGTCAGCATTGCATAAGTATCACATACACCCAAACCCTCTGAAAGTATTTTGTATGACATTTTAAGCTTTTACAATGAATTTCTAACCTCTAGCTTCTTCAAATGCAATCGATAACAACAATTCTTGTTTTTATTCTGTCAGCCTTGGAGAATAGCAAAGAAGTCGACTCAATTTGAACCGATTTCAGTCAAGCACTCAATAAATTATCCCACAGACAAATGTTCTTCAAATTGCCGACCATTGGCTTTGAAATCATATTATTGAGGTCTATATTTGCTTACCTAGAAAACCTCTATTACAATGTATATTTAAAATCTCTCTTTTCTAGCCCTATCTTAGTTTCTTCCGGCATACCTCGAGGCTTCCACTTAGGGCCTCAACTTTTTATTCTTACTACATGTCACTGCACGTCAACGACACCAGGTCCTTTAAGACCATTTCCTCGGAGCAAAAGTTTTTCTATATAGTGCTCCAAAAACCGTTGGGGCCTTATATTTTGAACTGTGACTTAAGTACCCTCCATCTCTACTTTCTCCACAACCAACGTATTTCCATCCATCAATCGGTAACGTGATCCGAGACCTAAGCAGACTACCTTCCTTACAAATATCGGCGATATCAGCACTTGATTCGTGAAACAATGGGCTAAGGAAATCCTAAACCCTACATGACTCTTTTCTTCACCTTTGTTGCTAAATAAGCTTCTTTACCAATATGTCACTCGATGGGTGAAAAGATATATCCGACACACTCTTCATAGCTCGACTGCTTTCAGGTACCTTTGATTACAACTCCATCTTTCACAACCTTGACCCTCGTACTGCACAAAATCCTTGCCACTTCCGCCTGCCTATTCCCCGTACATCATATGGCTTCAATGAATCTATGTATAATATCTGTCGTATGCCATTACTTGCCGAGCTTAACTTAAATACTCCATGCTTAAACTGTATAACCGTATTCTCAACGGCCCTCCTTAACCATAATCATAGCTCTTGGTTACTTCATTTTTAAATTGTACTAAATATCCAACATGAATTCTGCCTAGATCAGGTACCAATAATATTTTATTAGAACTTGAGCCAACCATTTAATCTGATTGAAATAAGGCTAAGAGGTCTTTCAGCCTTTTTTTTTTTGTACACAATCGACTCAAAACTTCATTCTCAAAGCAGTATTATAATCTTAGGTAAACGAATACTAAGAAAAGGGAACAACCACTGCTCTATCCTATTTGAATGCTTTACACCATTCATATACCTGCGTTTTCAACATACACGACTCAGCATAGGTCTTCTGCAAATTTTTTAGTTACACACACAATTTGACATACTTTTTTTCAAAATATAAGTCCGAATTATAGTGTCACCTGACTTGCAGCCTAAATTGTACTAAATTCAAGAGCATTTCAAGGTTCTCAATGGGATCAGCATTAGTCAGCACCAAAAACGCGCGAAACTTCTCAAACTAACCAACTTAACTGAAACATGGATTGAACTTTAGCTCTTTAAGATCCTCCAAAATGTGCAAAACCCAGTCGCTCTCTGCTCTCCGTGGTACAAGGCTTTCAAATCATTTAACACTGGCGTGCAGTTCACACCATCTGTTTTCCAACCTCCTCTACAGAGATTTTAAACATCAAGCATTTTTTGCACAACTTTAAGACCGCAGCAGGTGCCCCCCGTATTGTTATAATAAATAATACTTAACGGTTACTGTGAGTACAATGTTTACAACATTCAAGCATACTCGACCGTACCCACTCGAATGCGCTACTCAAACCAAATGGTCCGGGAATGATTTTTAACGTAAACACCCTCACTTCCCTCCTTCAATTTACTATGGTTCCAAGAACATTTTCGACTTGCCTCCTTAACAGCTTCCGCGATGGGATATTTATTCCAAGAAAAATGGGGGGGGGGGAATGTAAACCGAAAACGTATCGGAGACCACAAGAATGAACAAACGAGACGAACCTGTTCGTTCGGCAGAACGTAATGGGAAAGTTGAAATCTATTGACCACTGGAGGTGAAGTAATTTGCAATTATTCTGTTAACAGTTTTTCAAAACTGTGTCTATTTATAGAGAAATGTATGCAAATAAAGAAATCGGGATCTATTATACTTGCGGAATAAGAGGGGGACGGTTTCCACTATTTTTATTAATAAAGGCCCTAACCCTCTGCCCTGTGGAACTCCTGCATGGAATCCTTGCTAATTGATGTAAGAATTTTAGTAAAATCGATTCAATTAAAATTTCAGAAAACAAAATCCACACATTTCCGTCCTAACGTATGATCTGATCCGTCCCACAAAGCATGTATGCAAGTCGTCCTGCATGAACAAATTAATAATGTACAAAAGAGAAACTAAAATTTAATTGAAGATTCAATCAGTTTCCATTTCAGTATCAAATCAGATAACGATGCACTATGCACTATGCTCCAAGTATATCCTTTACGAATTATGAAACAATTCTGAATGCATTTTCTGCTAAATATTTTTGAAAACATGCCACAGACGTCAGTCATGGATATATAAGCATCATTACTTAGAGATGAATGGTGAAATGGCCTATCATATGATGTAAAAAGTAGAATTCGATCCCGTAACGCTCAATAGGCATTAATAGCCTTAATAGCACTCATCTATTAGCACATGTTGTATCGATGCCCATCAGCTTTTAGTGACTGACATTAGCAGCCAAAGGTTGGTCCTTTTTTATCCTCCCTATTTACGGCTGAATAGGCCGCCGAATCAGTTGTTCCTAGAACGCTTATAAATAAAAAAAATTTTTTTCTGTGTTTTACAATTGCAGTATGCATGGAGAATTTCATTGGAATAACGGTCAGTTAACACAAGTGATGGTTCAAGTATTCATTAGTTTATATTTGCTGTCCTCTCAATGAATATTGAACATTACGAGTAGTTCTACAATCCTGAACAGATTTATGAAAACGAGTTCGGAATGATACCATTTGGGAATAATGATTGAAACAGTGAAATTATTTTTGTAAGCAAAGGGTCATCCAATAGAGCTTCAACTTTTCAAAGAGCCTATTTAAGTCATTTATAGTATGGGAAGAAGCTTCCCAGTGCTACATCATAGGCGTTTTTTATAATAGAATTGCGAGCGCTAGAATATTTTTTATCGAATCATTAAAAAATTATATTTTAAGGAATCTTTCAATAAGAACGGGTAGATGTTGAAATGGAATAAATCAACCTGTGTGTGAGTATTAACAATTTTTTTTCTTTATGTGAAAGGCCCATATATGCCATTTTGTATGGAGTATGGAATATAACATCGTTCAAATGCCCGCCTCGGCTACTTACGGTGGTACGAATCCGAATGATCCAATATTCAATGACTCTTCCGCATATATCCGGCTGAATTTGAGCGATGGCCTGTGTTATGTTCACCTTAAAGGCATCGGTCGATTGTGGTTCATTCACATAGACCTGTGAAATTAGGTAACCGTACAAGAAAAAGTCTAGCGCGTTCAAATCGCATGATCTTAGTGGCCAATTCACGTCATGTCTCTGAGAGATAACTTTACCCTCAAATCATTCATGTAGAATGTCAATCGTGGCGTCCGCTGTGTGGTACGTAGCACCATCCTGCTGGTATAGTCTAAGTTCATATGGCTCAATTTAGGCGATAAGAAATTGGTTATGATTGTTCTGTGGCGCTCGATATTGATGATGACCGTCTCAACAACGTCGTTTTTGTAAAAGTACGAATCAACGACGCCACCGGGCCAAAATCCGCACCAAATGATGACTTTAGTAGGATGCACTATTCACTGATGAACATCATGTGGGTTGGTGTCGTCCATCATCCAAAAATTCGTTTCGTCGCTAAAGATGATTTTTCATCCAAAATTGGAAATTGGGGTCCACTTCCAAACGCTCCGAAGCCCAGACAGCGATCAAACGGCGTTATCTATGGTCATGAACTTTGAGCTCCTCGGTCAGTTGGATCTTGTACGGGTGTGAGCCCAAGTCCCGACGCAAAATTCGGCAAGTTGAAGTCTGCCAAAGGCCGAGTTCTTGTGCACGGCGAGAAATCGGCTGCGTCGGGTTCTGCTGTACAATTTCACAGACCGAAGCGATGTTATCGGCCGATCTTGCGTTCCTTTGGCGTACGAATGTTGCTGATTGATTACCGAAGTGTTCGCCTCAAATTTTGTTACCAAACGTTAAAGAGTCGACTGTGAAGGGCCACCACGTCTACATGAATACAACTTTCATATTCATCTTGTCCTTCCCACGCCAATGTGGGCGTTTAGATATTATAAGCTTATGCCAGCGCCTTTTCCAATTTACGACGAACGCTTAGTATTTACCATTTTATCTCATCTATGATTGCGAAACAATAGCTTTTAAAGCTTCTTTTTATTTTTGGAAAGAAGCTGTTCTCAGAAAAAACAAGCAATGAAGTGGTCTGTGGCGCCATGTGCAAAGAGTTCGAATCTTGCAATAACAGAGCCGTCGTAATCGGTCCCGTGTTTTTCATGAATCGAGATGTACTTTACCTGTCTGAAAAAAGCTTCTCGATAAGAAATCGGCAAAAAACTAGTAAGCCACTTTGGGAGCGCCGTGGCGCAGTGGGGAGTGTGTCGGCCACTGACGCAAGATGAGCGAGTTCGAATCCTGATAACACCAACGCCATCGAATGATTATTTCGCTCTTCTCGGCTCTTGTCGTTCGGAATCAGCATTAAGCATTAGGTTAATTTGTGTGAAAAATAAATCGCACACAACATAAGTGAATAAAAAGAAGCTTGGCTTGGTTCTGGCTCTTCATGAGCTCTAACGCCATCTATGGTGTCTGTCTGGCAGTACAGTGTCTGAGTGCTCCAACAGATAGCAGAAGCCTCCACAAAAAATAAAAAAGCCACCTTCAGAGTCAAGAGCTTCGGTTCTTTATCTGCTCGGTGTGTAATGCCACATATAAGAAAAACAGGCACTCTCTATGGGGCAGTTCGGAAATCAACGAAAGGGGTGTGTCTCTGTTTGATTTCTTAATAACCTCCAAGCTCAACACATATGTAATGTAGCTAGCTCCCCAACCTTTGTATTTCCGAGTTCGGAAGCACATCCCGGTTGGGAGGAAGTACTTGATATAACCCTAATCTCCAATTCCACCAATTATAGGGTCGACAGCTGGAGAGTATCCAATCTAAAATCGTTCGCAGACCACAAATGGATACTCTTCAATGTGAATTTCAGTGCCGACCCCTCCATCCCCTTCAGAAATCCTAAACGTACTGACTGGAAAAAATTTAGCAGGATCATTAACTCCAAACTCAATAACCTACCCCATCCAGACATGGAATCGGTAGAACAACTGGACACGAAAGTTAGGACCTTTGAAAAGGCCATGGTCACGGCCTTCAAAGTTTCGTGCCCAGTTAAGCACAGCAAAAAAACCTTCCCACCGTGGTGGAATGAGGATCTCTCCGTTTTAAGGAAAATGACAAGAGACCTCTTCAACATCTGCCACAGACACAAATACTGGAAACCCTACAAAGACTGCCTTAAACTCTACAAAAAGGCCATTAGCAAAGCCAAAGCTCAGGCGTGGTCAGAGTACTGCCAGTCTATCGAAACACTAAAGGATGCTGCCAGGCTGAGCAAAATCCTATCCAAACAGCACCAGAATCCATCCTACATTAGACGTAACGACGGTGTTTGGGCAGATTCCACAGAAGAGTCCCTGGAACTTCTCTTGAACACCCACTTGGCCAGATGTAAAGACTACGGGACTACTACGCAGGTCCCTCATCACACGCAACACACACCACGGGACGATGCTAATTTGATCATCAACCCCGATAATATATCTTGGGCCATCAGCAGCTTCCCACCATACAAGTCACCGGGACTTGAGGGGATATTTCTTACAAAAGAATTTGGGTAAGGTTATACCCTGGCTAACGGTGATTTATCGAAGTTCGCTGAAACTCAACTACATCCCCCTGGCCTGGAGAAGAGTTCGATGTATCTTCATCCCGAAGGCTGGCAAGCGCGGTCATGAATCCGCAAAGGATTTCAGACCTATCAGCCTCACATCCTTCGTCTTGAAGACCCTCGAACGCATCTTAGACAGGCACATCCGCGACTCCCTAGTTTTCGCGAGTCCCAACACGCCTACATTAAAGGCAAGTCCACTGAGACCGCCCTGCATGAAGTCGTGCACACCCCAAGGTGGGGTAATATCGCCTCTACTATGGCTCTTGGTTATCGATAAAATTTTGAAAGAATTCGAGAGAATCGGAATAAAGGCGGTTGCTTATGCTGACGACGTGGTCGGGAATGTTTCCCTCGGTAATTAGCGAAATCTCAGAGAGAGCTCTGACTAAGCTAAGCGCCTGGGCCTCAGGATGCGTCAATCTGAGTAAAACAGAACTGATGCTGTTTACCACCAAATATAAGATACCGGCCTTTAATCTCCCTCGACTGAACAACCAGTCACTCTCCTTGTCTTCCGAGGTTAGATACCTAGGAATTATCCTAGACCCCAAGCTCAGTTGGAAGATAAACATTGAACATCGGTTACGGAAAGCATGTGTCGCTTTCTATGCGACTATGATGTAGCAGAACCTTCGGCAAAAGCTGGGGACTCCGACCCAAAATGGTGTTGTGGATGTACACGGCTGTCATCCGCCCCATCCTCACCTACGGAGCGCTCGTATGGTGGCCTGCCCTAAGTAAGGCATACAACATCAAAAAACTAAGCCGAGTACAGAGATCGGCCAGTATCGGGGTAACCGGTGCCCTTCGGTCTACTCCGACCGAGGCACTTAACGTACTCCTAAACCTCCTCCCTCTGGACCTCTTCATCAGATATAATGCAGCCTGTAGCGCCATTAGACTCAGAGAATCTGGGTTCTGGTCATCTAAACCCTACGGTCATAGCAAGGTGCTGGACCTATGTAATACCTAGTGACCTGGCCACGACTGCTACCGATTTCACGACACCCATACACAACCCAAATAAAGCCGCCCATGTCCACTTCCCATCCAGGATGGCATGGAAACAGGGACTGCACTCTGAGAACCATCAGGTAGCTTTTTTCACCGACGTTGCGAAAATGGAGTGTGGGGTTGGCTCGGGTGTCTTCTCAGCGGAACTGAATATCTCCAAATCGTTGCGACTTCCAGACTCGGCCAGCGTGTTCCAAGCGGAAATACTAGCGATTAAGGAAGCTTGCAAGTTACTCACGCGCTATCCTATTACCAAGAGAGATGTCAATATATATATTGATAGCCAATCAGCTATCAAAGCCCTCGACTCTCACTCCATAAAATCCAAATTAGTTGCACAGTGTAAGGATGTAATCAGCTGTGCAGGAGACTAGTTCAACATTACTCTCATTTGGGTTCCTGGCCACAGCAAAATAGAGGGAAACGAAAAGGCTGACGCTTTAGCAAGGCATGGCACTTCCC
The DNA here is from genome assembly GCA_958301585.1 of Merodon equestris. Classification (NCBI taxonomy): domain Eukaryota; kingdom Metazoa; phylum Arthropoda; class Insecta; order Diptera; family Syrphidae; genus Merodon; species Merodon equestris. Next base: position 11,506,950 of record OY284415.1, on the reverse strand, counting down.
TCGACTGTTCTTTGGCGGAGGCAGTACTTCCCCCCATCAGACTGGTCAAGGCAAACCTTCTACAACACTTTCTCTCGAGGACGAACTCCAGATGGTGCAGTCTTAGCAACTGCGTCATATCAAGGAAAACATGGCCCTCCTATAACAGGAAAAGAACCCTCGACCTAACTAACAGACCCCGACAAGAGATTTCCAGAATTGTAGCCATCTGTACTGGCCACTGGCCTGTCGGTACCCACGCTGCTAAGTTAGGCATCCCATTCAACACCTACTGCTGAAGTTGCAAGAACCCACTGGAAAAGGAAACTCTCACCCATTTCCTGTGTGAATGTCCGGCTCTAGCTAGAACCAGACAGCGCCTACTCGGCAAAATCTCCTTCGACGACCTATCAGAATTCAGGGAAATAGGATTCTGCAATATCATCAAATTCCTTAATTCCACAGGATGGATATGAAACTCTAATAATAGCACACTAGGTCACTGAGTGGTGGCATCAAAACGGCGCATAAGCGCTAATTGGGCCTGGCATCTTGATATCAGGCGGCCACTCCTACCTACCTACCTATAAGAAAAACAAGACGTGGGGTGCCAAGCTACAATTTCAGGTCTTCCATACTGAATTTTGAAATATTTTACCTGGATCTACCCCAACTTTGCAAGGTAGAAGACAAAACGAGACTGTATCCCGCCACAAAGGATAAAAGAAATTGCAAAATGCGTGATGTGATAAGCCAGACTAGTAAGAGTGTTAGAGTCAAGGTTGACCGCGAACTGTGGTTAAATGGATGAATCCAAGCAAAACATAAACTTAACTACAAGGACCAAAGTGCAAAGTATCATCCCTTCCAAACAGAATGGTATACACTCTCACTCAGTACAAGAGCTAAGTATGATATCTGAGATCATCCTCGATCCCAAGCTTATGCAAAGACTCAATATCGAACTGCGGATCAGAAAAATAGGTTTATCTCTTAACGTCTTTAAGAAAACTGCAATCTAAAATGACCCTATGGGTGCGTTATACTGCTGTTTAACGCCCCATTCTTACCTAGGAAGCTATCGTATGTTGGCCTGCCCTAGGCAAAAACTTCTACTTAAAGGAAGTATAAGGGACAGTTTGTGTGTGGAAACCATTGGTATTAATTGGTCCTGTCTGGCAGAGGAATTAATAGCCATCCTACACCTGCACGCTCTCGACTTATCTATCAAGAATACCGCTATTTACAACGAGGTCAGAATAATTGTATCAGGCTACTTGGCTTAGTCTGGGAGATTAAACCAGAGACTTGATTGCGTTTCCGACCAGTTACATTGTACATAACCTCAACTATTGCTCACTTAAATTTCAGACAAGAAAGGAATAGAGAAATGGCAGGATGATATGCTGTCGAATTGTGCAATATCTAGGATTTGGTTACAACAAACCCAAAACAATATGCTCACTAAATCGATATAGAGAAGACATCAAAGGAACGGTTGCTATTATTACGGTGACCATGCAGTCTTTCTCCACAACGCATTCTGTTGTTTGCAGCTGTATGAATAGTGATGAACCGCAAACACTCTCTATACAATTGTCCAACCCTGGCGAGGAGGCAGCGTGTTTTAGGCAAATCAATTTTCAAAGATCTCAACGAGGTTTGTAATAAACTAGGCAGATCAGTATGCGCGGGCTTAACTCCGCTACTGAAAATTTTTGATCGAGCGAGCAAATTTGTTGTTTTATCAAATTACAATCATAACCAATACTCTCAAGTAAATACATATAGCTAAGTGTGATACATCAAATTAATTGTCTACTTGCAAGGACGTTTAGATTTAAGATCATATTTTCGAGAAACGTGTTGTTCTGAAGCTTTGACCACATCTTTCGCAACTTTTGCCTTATAGGCTTTTCTGACGAAATTGAAAGCTCGTTGCATGCAATCTATGGATTCTTCTTGGGTACCTCTTAATAGTGTGATGATCCGATCAGCTTTCAATGCCTTTGCCAATTCCACAGTGAAATTCCTCACGCCCCATTGCTCTCGAATACCCGGCGCATGGGGATCATATTGCGTCAACTTGTATTTGCCATTAATTTTATCCACCAATGCGACAATAGCGTGAAACGAAGGAATAATTAAGCCAGTGAGTGGATCTATTGCTCTCTTCTTTGTGACTTCAATTTCGTTTCGTTCGCGTTTTGAAGAAGACTGAAAATGTAATCGGATCCGAAACATGGACCATCTTTATCGACGTTATTTCTCACTATTTTTCAATCAAACAATTTCATTTGATAATTTATGGCTCATCTACAGACCTAGATCTATCGAATGACATGCTGCACACATGTGTGGTTATAGCCGATATCTACATTTAGTGCGTACAAGATTAGTCCGAAATCGATTTCGGACCACTATATTCCCCGTACATGCACGCGCTAGGCCAAAAAGTGGGTGATTGCTCTCGCTCCGCTACGCTCCGCTCGATCAATAAATCGGTGAACCGATCCTTTACTTAAATTCTTTTGGTTGGATCTTGAATATCACTTCTACCTTTATGGTGATCCTAAGTACCCCAACTCAGACGATTCAGTCATAATCTAATCCGCCTCTTGCCTCTTAAGATACCTTACAGTAGTTCTGCGTCGTTTTTGACTTGACTGACCGATTTCTGAGCAATTTTAATTCGCTGCTGTGTTCGTTCTGTATTCGAATTTCGCTGCCACACATGTCATTCTCGAAACATCCCTAGATATTTCATGATACAAGCAAATCGATAGGCCAACATTTCCCTAATTTTTTCACTCACTTTTTCTCGGTTTTTATCGGTTGTTGATGAGCTGTCCAGAGCGATTGTCTTCTTCCACATATATACACAGCTTTCTTATACTTATAGTAGCCTCACTCCAAAAATTTCAGACGTATTTACATATTCAATAATAGACGGTTCGGTCTAATAACAGACATTCCTGTTACTTTTTGAACACTCGTGTATGCTGGCGTGCTCAATTTCAATATTTTTCCATATTTTTAGGTCTTTTTGGATTTCGGATGGGAGTACTATTTTGTCGCTACCTTGTTTGATGCATTGACCCATAATATCCTAAACATTAAATCTACCGTGGCCTTTACAGAAAACATACACAAACGCATAAGCCATCTCGAGGCCATCCAATGACAACCAAAACTAGCAGCAATAAAACATCTGCGTCACACCCTACTCTCCTCTGGGCTTTTGCCGCCATCCCACTTGTACCATCTGTTTCGAAATGAGCTACAGATCTTGCATCGCTGCCAGCAATCGCATGCACAAAATCCTTTCTAACTAATTAAAATTAATTTGTATCACAGATAAATTAGCCAAATTGCATTTACGCCACCAAAACAAATTTCAAATTTTCAATTAATCCTAATTCAGAGCATTCACTGCGTCCAACCAGCGACTCTCCAGCTCTTTCCCACATACCCACTTCCAACCCACTCCGGGACGCTACCAGTCCACCTAATTGAGTACTAATGACAAACAACGTCAATTTCAATCTTCCAGCCACCACCGCACCGCCACCGAGCAAACAGGCGCAGATACAAAATGCAAACTTTCAACTCACCGACTGATTTCGATGTAATTGCCTAGGATCTACTGTACTCCAGCCTCCTCGTCCGTCATTCCTTGCTTCCCGGTGATGATGACGATGGCGGTGATTAAATTCACAGCAACTAGCAGAAGCAGTGAGCAATATCCTCGTCGCTTCCGAATAATTTCAAAGTCATTTCCTCGACAGTATCCGCAATCCGCATTCCGCCGAACGCCAGCCGTAGTGCCCACAGTTCCATGTGGCCCCCCATCATCCGCCAAACATGTGCTCATTGTGCTGTGCTAACTCTGCCAATAGATGCATGCGCAAACTGCAAATATTAGCCAGCGGTGAATGGGTAAAGCAAAAACCTGTCGAGAAAGGACGAAAATGAATTATGGGACTTATCCTACATACATATTTACCCAAATGGCAGATGCTCCGATGGGAAATAGAAAATCAAGCGGCATCCTCCCTCAGGCAGGCAGACAGTCACGCGAAAACTTCTCTGAATAGACAGACAGACGGGACGCGCCAGTGCGGTTTTAAGAGCAATGTGACGGTTGCGCGGTCAGCTATCTAATTTTTAATCGCATTAAAATATTTATCAGCTGATTAGTGCGGTGGGACATATGTCCGCGAAACTAGCCAAATCAGGTATCCACTGACGACATTCATGCGTGCATGGCCGTGGGCGGGAAATGAGAGTTTGCATTCGAATTCGGTAAATATTTGCTGCGACCGCAGATACTGATTGTGATCGGTGAATGTTTAGGTTATTCATGACGTTTGGTTCTCACTGTTCAGTTTATTTTTGGCAGATACCATTTATTTTCAGGTGCGCCAGTGGGCGGGGTGGGTTGGTTATTGCACTGAATTGGGTCAAGGGCTGGGGAGCACTTTGTGGTCGACGGCTAATCGAATTACTTGACGACTTTAATTAGATGGTCGGCGAGGTTGTTGCTAGTTTTGGAACTCTTGGAATTCGGAGCTTGGCATATCTCATGGCTCACGAAGAATAACTATCTTAAGAGATGACCTCAGTGGCAAAATCTAAACCACAATAAAACGCGAAAGCACTGGAACGAACCTCTGTCCGTATGCTCATTGGAATAATTACAAGGCACTGTTTCATTAGAAGGCGAATGGAACATGCTCTCCAAAATGATCGCTTAATACAATTAGGGAATCGATTCTTTATGGAAACTAAGCGCATAGCAAGCAAGGACCTGAAATATCTCTTGAAGTAAATGATATAGGATGGTTTCAACTACTGTAAATAGGATAGGTCTGCAAGTCAGTGTCCTAAAATCTACATTGAGATGGCCCTTTGTGGTCATACTAGCTATGACCACTGAAGGACTCCACAACTGGTCCATTGTATAGTCGGAAACACACTGTGATGACTAGACTGACAAATGCGGTATTCGAAATCCGTGCATTGGTGTCAGGTGCCGGCATATTAAACCAAAGTGCTTCCAGGGCTTACTGAACTACTTACATTTCGTTACAGTTTTTACCCAACCAGCATCTCCAGCCAGCACGATCCTTAGCCTTATCGATTCTTGGACCGGACCAGTGCTACTTATATGATCTACGTTACCAAGCAATTTATACAATTATTCCAAGGATTACATTGAAGAAATAAAATGATAATGCGACTGTCAGCCTTAATCCTTATTTAACATTGAAGGCCTCTGTTAGCTCTTTACCGAACCAAATGGAGCAGTGAGAATTCTGCATTGTTATCCTGCACAGCATGGCAAGTTTGGAAGGGATGTCAATACATTATGTGTCCGTTCAGCTCGTCTCTATAGAAACTCCTATGTACGGCATTAAAATCGACAAAAATATGATGAAATGCGTGATTCTTCTCCAAGATCCGGCATATACTAAGTATTTGGTCGAGCGTGGATGGAGAAGAACGCATGGTACGCCGTGTTATAATTATTTCTTACGTCTTAGAGGAGTAAGAAGCCAGAAGACAGTCCGTCGACCAGACTTCAGCTTTGAAGGACTTATCTCTTGCCTTTCTTCAGTGTGAATAAGTTTTCCCTGATAATGGAATGTTGACTATGATCGCCGTTACACAAGTTATAAAAGTGGCCGTTTCAAATTCTCATCATCAAGTGTGGCACTACTTCAGTTTGTCCATGTTCATCTCCACAGGCTTCTGCTCTGGTTTTATAACCTTCGAATATTCTTTTTTCATTCCGTTGAGATCTAAGGTTTGTTCAGATAGCATCGTCTCTTAAGGGGACTTGAGGGAAACTAGGTCGATAAAGGCAGTATGTCTCTTGCGACTCCAGCTATTTGACTTCAAGTATTGGTGATCTATCTCAAAGCCGTTAAGTCAGTGGATTTCAATACCTAGACTGTAGGGAGCTAATAATCCGAGTTAACGTTGGCTCCGCGGAAGGCTCCGATATCCACGATACCCGAGAAGTAACTGGCCTCAATTGCAATATAATCAATTTCGTGGACTGTTTATTGTTTAGGACCCACCAGGACTACTAAAAGATTACGTCCCAGCCTAAATCCATTTTCTGACGTGGTATTATGTAGGCTAACCTTTCCTAGGATTCGTTTAAAAATGCCCTCCTTACTCAGCTTGGTAAGATCTCCTAGCCATGGAACATGTGCAGATCACAAAAATGTTATTGAGCGAGTCGTTTTTCTCCTCTGTAGTTCTATGTTCCTGAAATCAAGATATGGACTTTAAGCTTACCTCGGATACAGCCCTCACCCCCGATCTATTTCATCATCTTTCTAGGTAATCTCTGCTCAACAGTAGCTTAAGATCTATTGAGAAGCCTACAACCTGGCGGTCAATGTTTTTACTTGTCCCATGAACGAGGACTCGAGGTGCCAGTCACTCAGAAAATCAAAACCAGAGGATGAGAGCTACGTATACAGAGGGTACTTAGAGAAGGATTGCTATTGAGAAAAATAGAGTTGTAAAGAATCGTGCAATCAGTGGCACGAGAAAAGATTGGATGAATGAAGAGAATGTGAACTTCGTTTTTTCAACGTGTTCATGCTTATTAGCCTAAGATGGTCTTGAAAGACAGAATGTAGAAGATGAAGTTGGAGGCTTTCTAAAAATGTGAATATGTTGATATGGGAAACACTCTTAAAAGGCTTGTTCAAGACGATGAGGGACAAAGATGGATCGTATCACGTTAAGGTATCGCGTCACTCCGAGTTTGGAGAAGTTTTGATAAGTTTGAATGAAAGGGAGATTGGCAATGTTAAGCTTCAATGGTTTTACGTAGAAAAACAATTATTTTTCGATTGAGAAAGGGAAGAGTTATATCCCGAGGAAATGGTCTTGAGGAACCTGATGTCCTCGGATAACATATGTAAGATATAGCAAGTTCAATGAGCATTTCAGTATAGATAATTGTAAGAATAAAAAGTTATGGACCCAAGTGGCTGCCTTGGGGAATGCCGACGGAAACTAAGGAAGGGCTGGAAAAGGCAGCTGGGAAAGACAACTGGGGTTGTAAACCTTCATCTTGGCAAGACATGTTGTTTAGAGTGGGATAGCGATTTACAGCGAGAAGTGAAAATATCATTCAAAGAAATTTCGGAGGCATTAGGTATAGTGTGGCAATGGGGCAATGGTTCTTGATGTCTCTATTTGAATTTTTTTCTAGGCAAAAGAATTTTGAGAGCGGAAGAAAATAAGTGGAGGAACTTTTTTGTAGAAATATGACAGGGTTCATCAGGTCTAAAGAAGTCGCCAGAGCAGGATTTTTAGAAAAAGGTGGTAAGAAAGTTGGGATCATTTGACGTTTCATCACTGAAGAGTAGGAAGGTTGAATAGTTAATTGATTTCCTTTTGTAAACCGAAGGTAGAACTTAGGATAATTTACAAGGTTGGTTAAAGCAGATAAATATCAAAATATTTGGAAAAGCCATTAGGGGATTGAGCACGGAACAAAATTGCCACAACTTGATTATTTAATTCTTCAGATAACAGAGCATGCAAACTGGAGTCAAACAGAGGAACTAAAGGGGTAAGTTGTAAAAATGAACTTTATTTGCCTACCCGATAATTTGAGATGCCACTTAATTGGCAAAAGTTAGAACTAGTCAGCATTACAGTTGATCGTATTTTTTTTTTTTTTTTTTTTTTTGAAACTTCTACTATCTGCTGGCGCACTCAGATTGTACTGCCGACAGACACCTTAGATGGTGTTACAGCTCATTAAGAGCCAGAGCCAAGCTTCTTTTATTCACTTATGTTGTGTGCGGTTTGTTTTTCACACAAGCGAACGGAATCTAAAGCTTAGTGCCAATTCCAAACGGCGAGAGCCGAGAAGCTTTTTTAAGACAAGTGTACAAGCCCTCCGAGGAGAGAAGCCGCGAAATAATCATTTGATGGCGTTAGTGTTATCGGGATCCAAACTCACTCATCATGCGTCAGCAGCCGACACACTATCCACTGCGCCACTGAACTCTCTATTTGATTGTATAATGAAGCTCATTTAAGAACACGAAGATTGAAGTCACTTAACAAAAGGATTTCATCACATGGACCTCGTAAATCAGTCAAATGGTAGGTTCTACTAATGAGTAGGGTTCAAAAGGTTATGATGGCAAGATGTAAAAGCAAATAACGTAAAGCGACTTTTCCAATAGTACAATCTTACTTGAAACCAAGTTGAGCTACGAGATGGTATAACCACATGCTGGAGTCAAATAGAATTATGGTTCCTTGCAGATCTACTTTCTAGATATTAATCGAATCGTTTCCTTTTGCTGCTTCTGTTTTCAGTTACTTCAGCTTGAATGCGTACAATTTTGAAAATAATTGCCTTACCTGACTTGGAAAGATTCTTCGGATTTAGAAGTAATTAAATTTCGACCACGATTATTGGATCTATACGAATCACTGCCTACGACCTTAACGTTCTTACTAACATTTATAATGGAATACAAGGCGACCGTAAGAAAACGCCGGCAGTCAACGACATGGGTTCCTCTCAATCAATCTGAAAGATTATTCTAATCCATGCAACCCAGACTAAGGCGCTAGTCTCAAGTAATCACCTTAACATGCCCTAATGCATGACTTAATCTCCATCATCCGCCTTATCCTTTCTTCAACCCTAATGATGTCACCAGCTGCAGCCGTAGACTACAGGAGTTACGAGAACGAAAATCTTGCCCCAAACATCTGAGGAAACATTCAAATTGGCGGTTATTATTCCATTCACCTCTCTCCGCGGCCGACAATACAGCCTATTAGTCGTATTTTCCAACGGATTACACAATCATCCTTATCAGCGTAGTGCCAACAGCTGCGCCATAAGGAGCTGTTTGATTTAACTTTATTGCACGTAGCCGACACCACTTACTGACGACGATGTCCCACACTGTTCCCGCCTTAATCAAATAAGACACACTGCTACCGTGTTGCCGACTTCGTCGGAGGAGTTTAGATTATTACACTTGCATACTAACCCTGGGGATATACAAACATCTTCCGGTCATATCTACCGAACACCTTGGTAGTTTACATAAAACCAAGGATGACATTCAGCAAGGAGGGCATCTCAAATAGTATGTATCAGAGGGACTGGTACAATGCCAGCGTGGCGAACAGGACATTCTTCGGGTATTGCATAAGAGAAACTTTTCCAGAGCGAGAAGGGAAGAGAATTAGGGACGAAAGCACATTGCAAAACCGGGCGATTTGATAAGGATAAAGAAGGAAGGAACTTTTCCATTCAATTTACCAGCTCTAATTGGCTATTAGATGCAGAGAAAGGAGCAACAGTATGAATCGTGATGGCGTGAAGACAGTGGTAGAGAGAGAAATAGCTTCTTCAATGTCCTTTTAAGTGTAATAAATGCGGTTGGATATTCTTACTGTCATGTGTTGGGATGGCATTTTGTTTTCATCGTCGTAGCAAGTGCGACACACGTCTTGGATTTGATGTGGTAATGAATTATCGTTTAACTCTAATAGCGATACCTCCTACGCCGATTGAGTGTCCTTGATTGAATCCATTCACACATGTTTGACTGCTTGTGTTTTGACTTGGGATTTTAGGTAGTTTAGTTAAGTGCTTCGAACGAGGAGAGAAAGCAAAGAAAATAAAGAGAAGATAGACGAATTTTATATGAAATTATTCTGTGAAAGGACGTTTTCCTGCAGTAATTAAGATCCACAGAAAATCTTGGTCATCGCTTTGGCTCCAACCTTGTATTCGTGGCGAGGTATTGTCCTTCATAAACGAAAGCACTAAATGTCTTTCATTAGCACCACGTAAATCTCATTTCCGTTGACTCTCCTTCGTCCTTTATCCCCATTTGCACAAATGTCCTGTTTACTTTTATTTTTAAACTCGCTCCTCATTTCAAATGTTGTTTATTGCCTTTTATCCTTATAAATGTAGAGATATAACTACAGGCAGACTTTTCTGAAATACCAGCCAAGAGGACGTCAAGGACATAAATTTATTAACAAACCGAAAAAAAAAGTTTCCTGTACTTATTGTCATCGTTGTTGTACTGCAATGTAATCGCGTGTGCCACAAAACAAAAGAACACTACTAGAACGAAGTTAAATATAAAAAGGAAAATCCTTTTCGTCCCCGTGGTCCTTTTTGTTCAAAAGTAAGATAAATATCGTTGTAATTTACTTAATTTTATTTCACTCTCCATTGCGTTTTTGGCTTTTTTTTTATGAGAGCGAGAAAGGGGAGGTCAGGATTGTGAATTTATCGTGGCATATTATCCTTATCCTTGTTGTGTTGGCGTGGTAGGGTATCGCGGAAGGAGTAAATGCGTGGCACTTAGTTTTGAAATTTATATTAGCCGAAAAGCCATAGAGCACGCAGAGCCTACTGCCACCAACAAAGTAAGGATACGACGAACTGGCGTCTGTTGGTAAAGTAAAAACAAAAATAGGATTTTCTTCCTTTCTTTTTCGTCCTATTTTTGTTGCTGTAATTGATTTTCCGTGTCACACATAAATTTGAATATTTTTTTGGGAACAAAGGATCGAAAAAGGTCGGGCGGAATAATCCACACAAATCAATCAACGGCTGTGGATCGTATTTGCCCGGTGGAGGGAAATTAATTATGACTGTTGTGGAACTTGTCTCTGTTAACGTGGAAACTGGCTTAAATGCTGTAGCACGCACAGGGATTTCAACTTTGTTGTGCCGACAATTTCGTGTAGGTTAATTCGTTTGATTTATCACGGATTCCCATGCGAACGCTATAGCTTTTCAACTACGCTTTACATTGGAATGCAATGTTTGATTTTGTGTCCTTGCTACAATCTCGTAATCTTTTTTTCTTGCTGTTTTATATAAATGTGTTTACCCTCACGTGAAATATATGAAAATCGTAGGGAATTAAGGAGAAGCAGAGGCTTTTGAATCAACTACGAGTTTTTCAATTGGATGGGATCTGTCACATGGTAGACTTCATACTTCAGTTACTCTCTGATCAGACTTGTTTATGCAACATACGCACTCATTGCACAATCAACGGATTTCTGTTAGTGTATGGAGGTTCATCCCAATCGGAGTACTACTAACCATTGCTGGTAAAAAGTGCTCTGAAGTATTAAGTTGCGGTTAAGGGCTTGCATCTGGAAATCTGGGGGCACGGCAGTGCCCCCGCCAAGTCGAGCAAAAAAGCGGCACGGCCGTACCATCCTTTTCTCGAAGCAGTTCGGGCCATTTTCGACCCCCTATAACTTCGTTGTGGATAAAACTAGAAGCCTGAATTTTCAGTAAACAGGCATCGCATAGACACGGTATATTTCAAATTTCATTAAATTTGAACCAGTAGTTTAAGAATTATAACTAGTCAAAGTTTCTTAATTCTGTCACTCACTCACTCACTCACTCACTCACTCACTCACTGACCGATCATCAAAACTCTAGGGCACTTCTAGCAGACATAGAAGCTTGAAATTTAGAATACAATTAGTGTTTAGTGTATAAATCAAGGAAAAACTAAAATATTTTGCAATTTTGGTCCAGTTTTCTAGATACAGCAAATATTATTACTAATAGGATAGTGTCTGCATGTATCCTTTTTCAATTTATCTAGATGGCGATTAACTCCTAAAAATATGCAATGCAACAATCAATTGGCGGTTGGGGAATTAGGTTTAGTGGTCAATGTGGTTCATGTATTTGACGGAATATAAAATAAATATCTTTAGTATGTACATATATTTAATAACCATTTGATGAACTTATAATTAAATCAATTTTAAAACAAATTGTATGTTCGGTGTCAGAGTTGGAGACTACTAACTTGTACAGTTTCGCTCAAAATTATGATATTGTTAAAACACGCCCAGTCTCCTCTAAAGTCGAGTGCTACGAGATAAATGACGGTAAAAAGTTCCTGAAAAGAAGAGATAACCCATATTTGATCAATCACTATTTCTACGACGGAGAACAAGTACCAGAGAAATACTTCTTCTCTTTACTTCTTTTATTCAAGCCATGGCGTTCCTTAGATGAACTCAAAATGGGGTGTGATACTTACACGGAGGCCTTTAATTTTGCGAAAGAAGATTTAAAAGAAGGAGTCGATTATGGTAATTCAATGATAGAGTCAAGATATAAGATACAAAAAACATGTGAAATGATAGAATCTAAAGTTGCTGAGATAAATGAAGAAAGGGAAATTGTTAATGATGACGATGGTCCTGAAAACCCTTTAGACTTTGAAGCTGTGGAAGCTGCAAACGCAATGGATGACTTTCAGAGAATCAATCTGGTAGAAGAAGAGCAGACTAATCTTCAAAGTATGATCGCAAAACTTAATGCCGATCAAAAAAGAGTCTTCGATATGATCACACATAAAATGGACACAACTGATAATAACGCTAACGTTTTACGCTGTTTTGTGAGTGGAACTGGTGGCACTGGAAAGAGCTTTTTAATAAAAACTCTGAAAGGGTTAAGATGTATTTGGGTTAAGATGTATTTAAACAAAAAAGTGGCAGTTAGTGCTCCAACAGGCATAGCTGCATTCAATGTGAATGGATTGACTATACACAGACTATTGCAGCTGCCTGTGGAACACAAGCGAACACCGAGGTACAAGCCACTTTCCGATGAAGTGCTCCAAGTTCTGAGATCAGATTTGAAAGAAGTAGTGTTGTTTATCATAGACGAAGTGTCGATGATATCCAATGTTACTTTAACATATATTCATTTACGCTTATCTGAGATATTTGACACAAGCGATGATCAGAATGGGTGGTTTGGAAAAAAAACATCTTGTACTTTTCGGGGATCTTTTACAGCTTCCGCTGGTAAGAGAAAAGTCACCTTTTGAAAAACTCTCAACTGCTGAAACTAACAAGTTGTTAGGTTCCCTCAGTATGCCGAATCTGTGGATTGAACTGTTCGTATACGATGAACTTACTATTAACATGCGACAGCTCAATGATTCTAACTTTGTTGAAATGCTAAATAGAATAAGATTAGGTGTGATTACACAAAAAGACCGCGACTTACTCTCGACTAGATTAATAACTCTAAAAACCAATTCAAATGAAAACAGATTGATTGAAATAATTGAACACCTCTCGAAACTTCCTGATGATACCGTTTGCTTATTACCTACAAAAAACATGTGTCAACAATTAAATACTGCAATGCTTAGATCTCTTCCACATCCCGAAATAAAACTTACAGCTGTAGATAGCATAGATTGCCCCAGATACCTAACAAAAAGAGCTCGTGAATGCATAAAAAATTATGAAGACGATGCTTCTATGACTGCGGGCCTAGAAGAGAACATAATTATAAAAATAGGAGCAAAGAGTCATGTTAAGGCGGAATATTGACGTGAGTCTTGGTTTAGTTAATGGTTCTATCGGTATAGTGCAAAGAGTAAAGGTTGATACGTAAAATACAAAAATAATTAAGAAAATATACTTTACATTTGATAAAGAACAGGTTTACGAGCTTGGTCTGGTCAAAACTAAATTTGAAATTATTAATAGAGCTTATGTTCATCGTGAACAATTTCCAATATGTATAGCCTATGCTATAACTATACACAAAAGTCAGGGCCTAAGTCTAAATAATGCGCTGATGGATATCGGTTCTGCAGTATTCACATACGGTCAAGCTTACGTGGCACTTTCGAGAGTTACAAGTCTGGGCGGCTTACATCTAATTAATGTCGACTTTGGAAATATTAAAGCGCAGGAATCCTCAATTTGTGAATACAATAGATTAAGAAGCATTTACCGTCCAGACTTGACAAAAATTGTAACATCAAAGCCTCCGAGAAAAACCCATAGAGACAGGGAGTGGGCTTCGAGAAAAACTGCAGCTGAAGCTCAAGAAGTAGTACCGGAAAAGAAAAAGAGGAAGACAACCTACAAAAATAAGAAAAGCTCATAAGACACAGAGTGGGCTTTAAGAAAATCTGTTGTTAGTATTCAAAAAGTAGAAGGTACCGGAAAGGAAGAAAAGTAGGACTATCTACAAAAAGAAATGAGATGCCATCAAAAACATAACTTGTAAAAAAAACCAAGTCTCGCAACTCAGTTCTTCTACCGTAAAAAGTTGTGAGATCTATGTAATACCAAGTCGGTTAATTTATTCAGCCCCTACTTAAGGACCTTCTGTCTTAAGTTATTACGTAATTAGCTAACCTAACAACATCTTATAGTGACCATATTAATATTAAAAATCTTTTATGTTTTAAATAAATAGATTGACTTGGCAATCGCACTAAACAATCTAATTTAATATAATATGTATTACTTGTGAGATGCATGCGATGGACAAGTCAATCTATTTATTTAAAACATAAAAGATTTTTAATATTAATATGGTCACTATAAGATGTTGTTAGGTTAGCTAATTACGTAATAACTTAAGACAGAAGGTCCCTTAAGTAGGGGCTGAATAAATTAACCGACTTGGTATTACATAGATCTCACAACTTTTTACGGTAGAAGAACTGAGTTGCGAGACTTGGTTTTTTTTACAAGTTATGTTTTTGATGGCTTCTTTTGTCTTGCCAGTCCTTCACCAGATGATGATCAATTTTATTGATTTAAATCCAGAAATGACTGACCAGAGATTTGTGGTATTTGTGGTAAAGGTGTTCTATCAAATAGTACTGGCAAGAGATAATTCATTTTCGCTCTTTCTTATAATCTATGAAGTCATGCAAAATATTGTGCTAAAAAATTTTAAATTTAATTTGCAACAGGTAAGTCTGTAGAAATTATATATTGTGATATTCCTTACCAATGTGTTCAATAAATAAGGTGAGTTTTTGCATTTCTCGAGCTAAGTACATTCAATTTTCAATCCCTGACATGTGTATGTTGTCATTATGTTGAAATGTTAACTGAAGTTGGCGAATATACTTTGAGCAATAAAAAAAAATTATAAGAGGCACAAGCCCTTCACAAAGGGCGAAAAGATATTAATGACGGTGCCAACGGACGCCCCAGTACCTCAACAACGGATGGAAACTATTAAGCACAGAAGAAAATTACTTCATAAATTGAAGAGTAGCTCATGCCTTGAAATTTTTGTTTTATATTTGGCCATGGAACGTACGGGGGTGGTCCGATAAGTACTTAGCCTCACCGCCAGATGGCGCCGGTATCGCAAGAGCAACTTACTATCGCGTAGTACATTCTCGTAGACGAAATTTCAGCCGGATCGGAATCGTAGTTTTGTTTTGACCGCGTGTGAAAGCGGGAGTGTCCGCGGATTTTGGAAAAATGGAAAAAGAGCAATATCGGTCGGTGATTCGATTCTTGTTTTTGGAAGGGAAATCGTGCAGCGAAATCAAAGAGCGTTTGGATGCTGTGGACGGTGACTCTTCTCCTTCGATGGCGACCATCAAAAATTGGTTTAACGAGTTTCAACCTATCCAGGTGCCCCGAAAGCG